>CM053140.1:132837200-133437200 GCA_028571685.1 Heterohyrax brucei
GCCACTATATCCAACCCCAGATGATAACAAACTAGTTCAGAATACAGCAACGCTACTGCCCTGTTGGCCTCTACTGACAGGGCCTAGCCTTATCCAACACTGTGTCAAGTACTGGTTTTGTGATAGGAAAGCGCTCTCCTGTGGGCAGGCTCTGGCTCCCAAGCTAAGAATTAGGTCCAGCTGCAGCCACTGTATCCAAGATGGCGTCCTCCACACAGGCAGCAGACAGAGGGGCTAAAGGTGCCGAGAGGTAGTGATTCCTCTGCTTCTGTTGAAGGGCCCCCAACGTAGGCAGCACTGTGCAAAATCACTACTTTTCTGTTGCAGAAGCGCTGTCCCGTTTGCAGGTGCTGGCTCTCAGGCCAAGAATGAGGTCCCGCTTAAATCTCGGTACCAACGTCCGCACCCTGACCGCGGAGCTCCGCACAAACCCCGCTGAGGCAGCTACAAAACGAAAGGCTCAACGTGGCTAGATTAACAGAGTCCCGAGCCTGGCTCTCAGAATATGGGAATTTCACCTGCCTATCCCCTTAGCAGCAGGTCTGAGTTCAGCACCAGGCAAGACCCAGCTCCGCCCACCAGCTGAGACAGAGGAAAAAAAAAAGTCAAAATGGTGCGTTTACCTTCCATCTGTGAGAGCCGGGGCTAGCCAGGAGCGGGAGTCAGCGAAAGAGAGGAGGTTTTTCGCTGAGTGGTATGAAGTCCCAGTTAACAGCTCTGTGCCGTGTCCTGAGGCTGATTAGGTGATCAGAAGGCTCTGTTTGGTTGTCAGTTCAGGTCTTGGTTTCCAGAGGGATGTAAGGAGACGTGGGCTTCGTCCGCCATTTTGACTCCGCCCCCTGAAGGTTGTAATCTTTGATCTTCATCAGTAAATGCTTTAAGAATGTTAGGATTAAGATCAATACGTTCTTTAGAAGAACTCTAAGTATTTGGATGAGAAGGAGCTATTCAGATGAAGAGATAAAGTAGATAGAGTGTCTAAGGCAGGGGAAATATGAAGAATAAAAGTCTAGGGTAAGATACAGCATGGTGTGTATAGTGGTATCTTTCAGACTGTCCGTCAATATTCTGATTTTCCCAAAAAGGTAAGTATGATCATGTTATTGCCCTGGGCAATAAAATGTGAAAAAAAAACGATGTAGGTTACTTCTGGGTGCAAGGTTTGCAAGCTAGTACTCTATTCTATATGTTCATGTCCCTTGCTGCAGGGACATGAGAGCTTGTAAAGTTAAGGCCTCCATGTCCCTTGGTTCCTGAGTGATTATGATGACAGAGACCCCCTTCCAACTTGCGCTGGACACATAGTGTGATATTTAGATAGACTGTTGTCAAGTAAGACCATTGAAATGGTTTAGATTTTTAATTTAAGGATAATCCAGTTGCTATGAGTGCTAATCGACTCGATGGCAGTGGGTTTGGGGTGTGGGGAATCTAGTCTGTACTGGCTGTTTCCATATGTTACCAGGGCTGATAGTATCTGTAGAAAGCTTTGTTTTGGCTACTGGGGTTGATACAAGGACTTCAAGGAGTTTACAATCTACTGGTACTCAGTTACGATGCAGAGAAAGATGTAGTCATTGCTTTGAGAGAGGTAAAAAGTGACAGAGGAACACAGAAGGGAGAGAGTTCATCTTTGGGACCATCGTTAAAGAGCTATGATTTTTCTTGAGCTATGAAGAACAATCAGCATTTCGCTAGGGAGTAATAAGAAATAAAGAGGCAAAGGCGAATGGATGGTAAGAAGCAAATGAGACATGCTCAAAGGCCAAAGAGTATAACTTAAATTGTGCAGACTGTCTGGCAACAAGACAAAAAAAGTCAAGGGCAGTTAGTGGTGAATGTTAAGTGTCATGCTAAGGAGTGTGAACTTTGAGCAGTAGTAGGCAGAGCAATTTATGGAGAGCCAGAATAGCTGATTGCTAGTGCTTTCTGTATACATTGCCACTACAGAGGAAGTGAGTCTCTCTCCGTTGTCCCTACCTTATAGGCCAGGGCTACTGATTGGGCTTGTGCTGATATGCAGTTATTGATCTGGCACAGCCCGGGTGAGATTCCTGATTCTGGTGCTACTGCCTGTCGACAACAGCAGAGACTGAAGATTTCAATGAGATAGAGGCAGCAGTTGCAATGCAAGACATCTTGTAGTAAGACTTTCTTTTCCTAGTTGCTATTGAGTCAATTCCAACCCTTTATGTCTGTCAGAGTAGAACTGTCTTTGATAGAGTTTTCAATGTCTGATTTTTCAAATGTGAAGTGTTTTGTTCTTTCTTCATTACTCTGCCTTGTTCTTCTATGCTTCTTGTCTCTTTCTTCACGCTCCTGGTTTGTCCTGTGCTGGTATGAGGTGAGGAAATGAGAGATGGATAACACTGCTGTACTCACCAGGTGGAGACGAAATCTGGCTGTTGGTGCCTATAAAGTAGCAGATGGCTGAAGTTTGGGTCTCCCACTTCGGGAAACTTTTGTGTGTGTGTGCATGTGTGTTTGTGTGTGTTACTTTAGATTCGTGTAGGGGACCTTTGACACTAAAATAGTTCTTAGCTTTGGAGAACCATTTTCTAGTGTGGGTGTTGTCTTGGGTAGCCTTCTTGGACAGAGCCCTTTAAAAATGACAATCGGGCCAACTCGTGAGAGGATCCCTTAGTTCAGAAGTAAACTACATCTTTGCCCCCACCAAGCCATGAAAGGATAAACCACACAGACACACAGACACACACACACACACACACACAGACATACATACACACACACAGAGACACACACACACACAGAGAGACACACACAGACACACACACACACACACACACAGAGAGACACACACAGACACACACACAGACAGACACACAGACACACACAGACACACAGACACACACACACACACGCCTCTTTGTTTTCTGTCACTGTGGACAATGTGGACTACCTGGAAACCCTGGCGATGTAGTGGTTAACTGCCAGAAGGTTGGCAGTTCAAATCCACCAAGCTCTCCTGGAAAGCCTATGGGGCAGTTCTACTCTGTCTGTATATTGAGTTGCTGTGAGTCAGAATTGACTCGATGGCAGTGGATTTGGTTTGGGTTTCAGTTATGGGCTACCTTTTATTCTAACATAACTTCCAGATACTGGAGGTATTGTCTGTATCCAGGCTCATCTCTAGTCCAGGGACACTGACTTGAGAATTTCTGTGGGGATAATTCATTACAGCGATCTCTTCTGGAAGACAATCCCCATTCTGTATAAAACGTTTTCTTCAAACTCCTCTCTCACTTGGCTTAGGAGGGTTCCCCTTTTCTTTTTTCCCTTAAGAAGAGTTGAGAAAACACCACCAATCTCACCCAAACTCACTGCAGCTGAGCTGATACAGCTTATAGCTAGTCTATGGGATGGAAGGGAACTGTTTCATAATATTGCCAAGAAACACCTGGTTGGATCCAAACTGCCAGCCTTTTGGTTAGCAGCATAGCACTTAAACACTACACCACCAGGTATCCTAGTACGGCCTAATATGCTGACAACTTTTTATGTCATTGATTCTCTCAATCTCCATTTTTAATATTTTGACTTCTCATAAAAGAAGTCTTATAAAAGCCTGGAGCTGAGTCACAGCTCCAGTTTTTCTATCTCGTAGTAAGTCTTTCAGCGATGTCTAGTATTTTTTTGTATCTATTGTAATGATACTGGTTACCAGTTTTGTCAGCTTTAGCCTTCAGTTAAAGTTATAAGAAATTTGGAAAGTCCATTTTGATTCAGTAATGTATGAGACCTTTTTGCCTTGCATACTCATTTTAAGAGTCAAGTTCCCACTCAACATATAATTTAATCAAGGATGTAGGGGCTAATAGAGCCCTGTGGCACTGTGGTTAAAGCACTTGACTACTAACCTGAAGGTCAATAGTTTGAGTTAACTAGTTCCTTTGTGGGAGGAAGATATGACAGTCTGCTTCCATAAAGATTTAGAGCCTTGGAAACCCTGAGGAGAGTTCTACTCTGTGCTTTAGGGTTGCTATGAGTCAGAATTCATTTGAAGGCAGTGAGTTTGAGACTTTGGGGATAGAGTCTCAAGACATGTTTTTTAATTGAACCATGCATGTTTGTACTTGGAGTCATGCCAAATAAATCTTTTGACCCCAGAGGATCCTCCTTCAGTGGGTCTAAGATCAACTCTTAAAATGGGAATTATCCTTTCTGCTACAGTTTAGAAAAGACTAGTTAGTAGAAGACTGATCCTAAAATCTGTCAAAGAACTCAAAAAAGAAAATTATCAATAGACTTTACTAATGAATTAAAAAAAAAAAATCCTCCTAAATAAGATACAGCAAATGGATTCTAGTACAACAGCAAAAGAATACAATTAAATGAATTCATTCCAAGAATGCAAGAATAATTTATTTTTAGGAAATCTGCTAATATGATTATCATATAAATAGACCATAGGAGATAAAGTTCTCAAGAGATATGCAAAAACATTCAAAAAATTCAAGTTTTGAGCCATTCCTGATTTAAATTCTTCTTATGGTACACTGGCTAAACACTGAGCTGCTAATCAAAAGGTAAGCAGTTCAAACCCACCAGCTTGTCCACAGGAGAAAGATACAGCAGTCTGCTTCTGTAAAAATTTACCTTGGGAAGACTTTGGCAGGACAGTTCTACTCTGCCCTGTAATGTTACTATGAGTCAGAATTCAACTTGATGAAAGTGGGTGTAGTAGCAATAGATAGACTCTCCCTTAATATGATTGAAACATATATTTGAGGCAAAAAATCAGCATCATCCTTAGTAATAAAATAATAGAAGCATTCTTGTTAAAATTAGGAATAGGACAAGTTGCCAACAATCATCATTATTACTCAATATTGTTTTAAAAGTACTAGCTAGTGAAACTAGAAAAGAAAAGGAAATCATACATAAACATTAGAATAGAAGAGAGTCAAAAAGTTCACTATCTCTAATTGATATAATTATATATCTGGAAAATCCAAAAAAAGGAAAAAGAAAAAAAGCTTCTGAATAAGGGATTCCAGTAGGTAGCTGGTTATATAATTAATTCACTGTGTCGAAAGAGCTAACACAGAAACAATAAGCAGTTAGAACACACAATGCGATGAACAATAAAAGCAACCAATATGATTAATGACTTATATAAATTTAACAATAAAAATGAAGTACTTATACAAAGAAAACTAAGTCTTCTTGACCTCTTAGGTCAAAAAGCACAACTCAGCGAAACAAACTGTGATGAAGGGCATAAGATATACCTTGTTCACAGATAGTATTAAGAATCGAATTTGGTCCCATCCAAATATGTGTTGAAATAGTAACTTCTACACCTGTGAATCTAATCTCTTTAAAAAATAGGAGTTCTTTGTTATATAAGTAAGACTGTATCAGTGTAAGGTGCTGCCTCATTTCTCTAGTGCAGATTTAACAGAAATACCACAAGTGGGTGGCTTTAACAAAGAGAAATTTATTCTTTCACAGTCTTGGATGCTTGGAGTTCCAGTTTAGGGTGCTAGCTCCAAGGGAAAGCTTTCTATCTCTGTCGGCTCTGGAGGAAGGTTGTTGTCATCAATCTTCACCTGCTGAGGAGCTTCTCAACACAGGCACTCCAGGTCCAAAGGACATGCTATTCTCCTAGCTCTTGTTTCTTGGTGGCAAGAAGTCCCCCAAATCTCTCTGTTCACTTCCTTCTTTTATACCTCAAATGAGATTGGCTGAAGACAGAACCTAATCTTGTAGTTTGACTCTTGTCTTATCAACATGACTGCCACTAACCACATCTCATTAACATCATAAAGATAGGATTTACAACACATAGGAAAATCTCACCTGATGACAAAAATGTGAGCAATGACACAATACTGGGAATCACAGCCTAGACAAATTGAAGCACATGTTTTTAGGGGAGACAGTTCAATCCGTGACATACGTGTCCTAATCCTTATCATATAATGCAACGATACGGTAAGGATCTATAAAGTAGAAGAGACACAGAGACAGGCAAGCAGACAGAAGGGCAAGACAGATGCTATCTGAAGCCTACAGAGATGAATTTACAAACCCAGGAACTCCAAGGATTGTTGGCTACTTAAAGCTGAGATAGTCAAAGAAGAACTTTCTCCCAGAATTTAGACACTCAGTCTTCCGAACTGTGAGAAAAGAAATCTCTGTGCTTTAAAGCCACCCCCTTGTGTATAGTATTTCTGTTACAGTAGCACTAGGAAACTAAGATAGAGTAAGTACAGTAAACATGCCAATGCTCCTAAACTTATCTAAGATATTCAAGAAATTCCAATAAAAATATCAACTTGAAACAGTCATACTACAGTTCATCTGGAGAATAAACATGCAAAAATTCTAGAGATTATAGAGGGGAGGACTATCATTATGAGACAGTAAACTGTGTTGCAAATCTCTAACATTTAAAACAGAGTAGATTTTCCACAAATAGAATTAAACACATATGAGAATTGATTATTGGTAAGTGTTTAAAATCAATGCTGGAAATATTGAATATTTAGTGAAAGATTTAGTTGGAGACAACTAGCTAGCCATTTGGAAAAAATAATTTTTAAGCAAATTTCTACTTCATACCTTACACCAAGATAAAGACTAGATAGATTTAAGATACAACATGAGTCGGATCCAACTCAAAGGTGCTTGGCTTTTGGCATAATCATCATGCTATAAATGTTCAAGAGAAAACATAGGTGAGTTTGTTTTTTTAACAATTTGAATGAGACCACTCTAAGTATTCCACAAAACCTGGCAAGAAAGTGATAAAAAAAAGATGAATTTGGTAATATACATAGTTAACACTTCTATGTAGCCAAAAAAGTCATAAGCAACAAAAAAAAATAAACCATAAATTGGGTAAGTATTTGCTTATTTTCTTAATTTATAAAAAGTGCTTTCAAAACATTAAGAAAAAGACAAAGGGTATTGGAGGATAGATGTGAAGATGCAAAGATCCGCCATGCCCACCTTGGGAACCCCATGACGCGATTCTACTCTGCCCTGCAGAGTAGCTGTAAGTCAGCATTGACTTAACAGCAACATTTTTTTAAAAAAAACATTATTTATGACAAAAGAAATGTAAAGGAAGCAAATGAAAAATTATTTTTACTTATAGAGTGCTAGAAATTAAAAAGTGTAATCATTCCAGTGTTGGCATAGATATAGGAAAATAGATTCACTCATGCATTATTGATAAAAATGTAACTTGGCACATTATTCAGAGTAATTTGGCACTAAGTCTCAAAATTTAACGTACAAAATTTACAGTGTTCTTTGAGCAATTCCTCTTATAAAAACTTACCCTACATCTGTATGTAGGATATTTCACTGTACCATTTTCTCTGATTACATAAAAGGGGAGAAAACTAAAGACTCACCAACCGGGAATAGATTGGGAATGTTATGGTATGTTTCTATCAGTGTGCATTAGAAAGTTTGAGACCAAAATATAGGCACTGAGAGAGAAGGATGTCCAAGATACATTATGTGAAAAAAGCAAGCAACAGGAAATTATGTCAAGGAAGGTCTTACTGGAAGGGGAAAAATCCACTCAAGTCTGCATGTCTATGTGTTTTTTATATACAGAAAGTTTTCTGAAAGATTCACAAAAAATGATAAAAATGGCTAAATCTAAGAATAGGGCTAATGACAGGGAGAGAGAAAGCCTAAAAAATACTTGTGCTTTTCTATACTTGTTTAAGTTTGTTTGTATTGCTTTGCATGCGTCAAATCACTTTCATAATTTAAAAACTAGTTAAGAAAAGTTAAAACATGTATAATATAAAGGTTAAAACATAGTAGAGAGGGTACTGATGCCTTGTCCATATCCTCTCCCTTTTCATTTCAGTGCAGTTTACTCACGTCAATCTAGAAGCCCTTTCATTTTTTTCCTGACTGCTTTTTGTGGCAGCTGAAGCCCTCTGCCTATCCTTGCAAAAAGGAAAGAAAAACAAAAAACACCCACTGCTGTTGAGTTGATTTTGACTTACAACAACCTTATAGGGCAGAGTAGAACTGCCCCAGAGAGTTTCCAAGGAGTGCCTAGTGGATTTGAATGCCATCCTTTTGATTAGCAGCCATGGCACTTAATCGCTATGCCACCAGGGTTTCTGTCTATCCTTGCAGTAGGCTGGAAATTCCAAGGAATTAATGCTTCTCAGGAGCAGCCTCAGAAACCCTGGTGGTGTAGTGGTTAAGAGCTACTGCGGCAAACGAAACCATTGGCAGTTCAAATCCACTAAGTGCTCCTTGGACGCTCTATGGGGCAGTTCTTCTCTGTCCTGTAGGGTTGCTATGAGCTGGAACCAACTCAAGGGCAACGGACTTGTTTTTTTTCTGGAGCAGCCTCAGCCAGTGACTGATTAGGTAGTCAGTGTATGAATACTTGAACTCTGTGATTCCACTTATTGGGTAGTTTTAAAGTTTATGTTCTCTAGTGGCTCAGAGTGTCCCTGGTGAGACTAAGTTTCCATTACCCAAGGTGATAACTTGATAATGTACTCTTTATTGCCTACTTTCCCTTTCCGATTTACCACTGGATAGCTCTCATTGCCTTTACTTTTCAAATAAAGGACTAGCACCCACATCTTCGTTTCATGGTTGGCTTCTGGAGGAATTCAGACTAGAACAGGGCTTCTCTGTGGTTGCAATGCAGGAAGAAATCTGCTTAACAGCTGACGAGATCTGGCTAAGCAGATCATCTATGACTATCTCAGGCAGTTATTACTCACATGTGAGTAACTATAAAACTATGAAAGAGTGTTTTTGTTTGTGGGAAATCAAGATGTCTTTCATCTGTTAACCAAAGGTTCTTTGACATTACTGGCTTGTGGGCTTTCACATACTTCAAAAAACTGGGCAATGAATAAAGAAGAATTGATGTCTTTGAATTATGGTGTTGGAGAAGAATATAGAAAGTACTATTGACTGCCAAAAGAACAAAGAGATCTGTTCTAGAAGAAAGACAGCTAGAGTGCTCCTTGGAAGCAAAAGTGGCGAGACTGTGTCTTATACACTTTGGACATGTTGTCAAGAGAGATGAGTGCCTTGAGAAGTACGTCATGCTTGGTAGAGTGGAAAGTTAGCAAGAAAGAGGAAGACCCTCAAAGAGATGGACTGATGCAGTGGCTGCAACGATAGACTTAAGCATAACAATGATTGTGGACATGGTGCAGGACTGGGCAGTGTCTCATTCTGTTGTACGCAGGGTTGCTGTGAGTTGGAACTGACTCAATAGCACCTAACAACAACGATGGCTAGTCGGTGGCCAGAGTAGGCTCTTTCGGTTTCTCCTCTGGCTTCTTTTGGGAAGCTGAGATAAGCTGAAGAATTCAGTGCTGAAATATTCAAAGAGCTCACCTGGATGATGGTTTCTTAGTACCTTCCATTTCCTTGAGTAAATCTATTCCATAGGGGGAAAGGGGCTTAGCTACAGAACCTGGGAAAATTTCCCACTGGCTAGGGTAGTGGTGTTTGTCCTAAATCCTGAATGACCCAATCAAAATTCAGCTTTACCCACACTTGTCTTCCACCAGAGTTTATGGAGGTGTCAGCTTCTGCTGGACTGAAGGATTTAGTTCAGTTATGGAAACAGAATTTTCCTCCTTTCTTATATTTTGAATAGTTGAGCCTTTTACTTGCTGGGTTGGTGAGTTGTCTTTATACTTTTGATAATTGACTTTTAAAAAAATTTCTACTAGAAAAGAATGCTATCAACCTGACTTTGGGGACCAAAACAAGGAGAACTCAATTATGGCTCCAGAATTCAGTGTTTATCCTAACTGCATAGAGACAAGTGCAGGACAACAAGAAGACCAGAGACAGAGAAAACTAGTTTTGATTCTTCCTCAAAATTCTGACCAGAACAATGTAACAGCCAAGGACATTATAAATCCATTCATTTATTTCAAAATTTGCAAAACAAATCCCTTCTTACACATAGTATTTGTACAACACGAAATTATTATTCAATAAGTTGACATTTTAAACCTATTACTGCCTAAACCCATCTATTACTGAGCTATTCAGAGCACTAAGTTAACATTTACCGGAACATTCATCCTCACATCATGGGGAGATAAAGCGGAAATCCTTTATTTCATATTCAGATCTTGCCGGGTCAGGACTGAAATCAGCTACCTTTCTGATACTTTACTGAAAAGCTACTGTGAAATCCACACAAGAATTATTATCAAGTTACTGCAGTTATTCAGCTAGATGTTGACTTTGATATGTCAAATCTCTGATCTTTAATAGAAAATTGATGGTCGTGCCCTGAGGGTCAGTCGTATGCATGACCGGGATAGGCCAAGGTTTGCATTACATTACAGCCAGCCGCCTGGTCTCATTCCCTGGCAGCCAAAGTCAAACAAAGCAAACGGATCCCTTGCTAGTTGGGGCTCCTCATTGTTTTGTGTTGGCATATGGATTTAATTCTGTAATGGGGGACTGCTGGGCACAATCTGCCTTATTGATTTTTTGGAGAGAGTTTTTTCTTAGAGCACCCGGAAGTGTAGTAAAAGAAATGCAGCTGGTACAATGTTTCTTTCTGTCTGCCTTGAATGGCTGTGCCAGTAGCAGATTGATTCTGCCGCTAGAAATCAAATGAAAATACTCAATTTGATCACCAGTCAATTTGGTTTCAGAGGACGGGCTTTCACAGTGCTAGCAGGCTAGAGAAAAGGCAACAGCAGCTCCTTGGCGTCTCAGTCGTGAGGCCAGATACTTGGCCCTAATGCTGCCTAGATGTGAGCTGTGCTAAATGATCTCTTTCCATAATGGTAATTGCTGGCATCCTCCCATTTCTGGTATTGGAGGCGGGAAGGCTGGAGGAAACTAGAGGGGAAGACCATCTTACACGGTGTTCAGTTTTCTTGGAGTGCCCATGCAGCGACAGCAGCTGGCAGTGGAGACTCCTAGTGTGAGTCACAAGCTGTGGGCAGAATATACCACCGCATCCATACACCTACTTGCTGATGTGGATGGGAAACCTAGAGAAGCAGACCAGAGCACATAGTCTGTTCAGGGTCTCTGTACAGAGTCTCACATTAAGTTCTCCAACCCCTTCTGGTGGCTTGCTAAGTAAATTTTAAAAGAGAAATTGAATAAAAATGTTAAGAAGTATCATTTCCTTGATTCTGTCATTCTATGCTGCTTACAGTTTTACAAGGTTTAATGATTGAGTCTGCAAACTTAATTGTTCTAAGTGCTACATACTTCATTGCTGAAAATCACTATGGTCACCTTCGAAGGACTCCCCTTGGGAAGCTATGCACTGCCTAATTCACCCTTCAAAGCAATTTTGGAACTCCTACTGGAATGGCCATTGTGCACGGTGGCACAGAGGCAAGTCTGTGAACTTAATTGTATAGTTGTCTGTGAGGAAGTTTTTAGCCAGTAAACAAACAACTATATTGGAACACCCTCCCTACTCACCTGATCTGGGCCCCAGTGAGTTTTTTCTTTACCCAAAGATAAAGGAAATACTGAAAGTAATACCTTTTGATGACATTCAGGACATCAAGGATAATGACATAATAGCAATGATGCTCATTCCAGAAAAAGAGTTCCAAAATTGATCTGAAGGGTGGACTAGGTGTTGGCATTGACACATAGCTTCCCAAGTGGAGTACTTCGAAGGTGACCACAACGATATTCAGCAATGAGGTATATAGCACTTTTTCTAAGATGAATTCTTGAAAATTGGCAGTCCTTGTATCATCTGTACACTGTGCCTCTTAGTTACTTAGCACTGCGGTAACACAAATACCACAAATGAGTGGTTTTAAATAACAGCAATTTTGTGACACTTCAGGGGTCAGAGTTCTGAGTTCAGGGTATGGCTGTAAGGGGGAGGTGCCTTCTTATCTATTTCAACCTCTAGTAGCTGCCAGAAATCCTTATAGACTCATGTCTTCATTGACTGTCTTCCTCTTCTCTCTGTTTTTGTCTATGTGTCTATGTTGCTTTTTCTGTAACTGAGAAATGATTAGATTTAGAACTGATCCTACTGGAATTTAACCTAATTAACATAACAAAGAAAACTCCATTTCCAGACAGGATCATAGCGGTCAGGATTTCAATATGTATTCTGGGGGGGCCATTTCTGTCTATAACATCTTCATGGAGTTTTTGTGAGGATTACATGACAGGATCCAGTATGTAACAAGTGTGAAGTAAGTGTTGGTGTTCAGTAGTTTTTCCTGGGATGGGGGCTTGCTGGGGAGGCACCTTTTGCACAGGTGGGCTGTGAACCTGATGAAACAGAATTGTTTTCTGGGTCTCATCTCCTTCCTGCCTGCTTAGAAGACTCTCTGTTGTACTGAGTTGGAATTTATGAAGAAATTGGGCACGGGACTGCCATGTTGAGTTGACTAGTTTATCACTTTCCAGGTTAAAACAGATGGCAAATGTTTGTTTGATCAAACACACTTCTGATTCCATTGCATATGTCTAAGATGAAGGATCTTGCCTCTAATTTGAGTTTTCTTTCTGTTGTTGTTAGAGAACAATACATGAAGTGGAAACAAGAGTGCATTGTCAGAACAGAGAAGGCGGGCAGGATACAACACATATTATTCTTGTCACTGCAAAGACAATGGAGACCCTGGTGGCACAATGGTTAAGGGCCACATCTGCTAATCACAAGGTCAGCAGTCTGAGTCTGCCAGGTGTTCCTTGAAAACTCCACGAGGCAGTTTCTACACTGTCTTGTAAGGTCACTAAGAGTTGGAATCAACTTAATGGCAATGGGTTGTGGTTTGGGCAGAGACAATTGTGGAAACAACCCTTCAACAGAGTGTGCAACTGTAACGGCCTCACTTCTAAACTGTGTCCGTAACTAAGCCGAGCCAAGCATTCTTTTCTCATGCCACCACGTCTGCAAATTTTTAAAGAGCAATACTAACAGTAATAGCGATTATTTATTGCTTTGAAAGCCTTACTGTATTATAGATATTGTACCAGACACTTTATGTGGATTTTCTCACCCTTAAAAGGGAGTTATTTTTAATATTTCTACATTACAGGTAGAAAAATAAAATTTAAGAAAGTGAAATAATTTGCCCAAAGTCTTATGGTCTGTGGCCAAGCAATCTTCAAACCCAGATGTATCTGATTCTAAAATACAGGTTCTCAGCAACTGTACCTTGCCATGTCATCTACTGGTGCAGGACACAGGAGGGAGAAAAGAGTATTTGCTTTCTCTATGCAGTGTTTCTCTGCACTTTGGATGGAGAAGCTCAAAATAAACTGACATCTGTCTTGTCATCTCTCAGGGTTTTGTTTGCACTTGTTCATTCAATCAGGTGTTCATTCAACAAATGTTTGCTAAGACTTTGGTAAGTGTTAGAAAATCCTGTACTGGGGGCTGCTGAGGAGGCAAAGATGCAGAAGTCTGGGTTTCTGTCTAATTAATACAATCAAAGTGCAGGCTGCTTTGGTTAGACTGGCATGATACAGCTGGGAATAAGGTAAAAAACTGGCATTTTTGCCAAAGAAGAGGATATGAGGAGACTGGGTTGCCTTCTGTAGACGACATTTTTTGCCTTTCATTTCTGATCATTATGTTCTTCAAGACAAATATACAAGTTTTACCTTTGGGGGAAGAAAACACTGTGGATCTTAAAAATCAACTTTAAGGAAGGCCTTCTTCCAGGTTTGTGGGGTGGGCCCTGGAAATGGCATTCATCTGCTTCAAAATAAATACTCATTAGATCATTTCAAAATAAGCCATGGGGAGGTTCTTTTAAACCCAGGGTCAGCTGAAGCCACTCATGTCTGCAGCTGGCACTACCTCTCCCCACGCCCCCAAAACATGAGTGTGCTTTAATGAAATAGGAACACTAAATGCTTTCCCTGAATCTGAAGGCATCGAACTCTCCTAGAGCAAGTTCTGCCTCACAGCCAGAGCTGGCCCCTTCCTCACCCTGCCTCTTTCATCTCCCTTTGTTCCATGTCTAGGCTGAGGCTGAGATTTCCCCACCTCTTTCTGTCTTACTGCGGCTCTGAAAGATGATTGCCTTCTGGTGAAGCCCTTTTCCCTTCTTCAGTACCCAAGCTCCGTGTTCAATGAACATCAAAAAGCCTTATCATACCCTGATGGTTTAAATCTTTAAACAGAGCGTAACAGCCGGAGTACATCCAGACCGCTCACATCCCAGAGCCTTGTCACTATGTGTTCCTGCAACAATTACCAGGAGAGGGAGGCTTCCGAGTGAATCAAGTAGCGAGTGTTGTCTCCCCGGACTCCATGCTGATGCTCTGATCAGGACTTCAGCAAAATTCTGTTTGAAATGAGAATAGACTAATTTTCATCTGACTCTTCTCAGAGGAATCCCATGTGGTCCAACACGCCAAGGGTCATCATTAGAAAGCTGCCTTCAAAAGAGTTAAGGCTTCTTGTGGCAAAGCTCTCTCCCTTTGTTAAATTTATAAACATTTATGTAAAAATGTATACATTAATTGTTCAGGCTTCTCTCAGCCTAGAAAGCTATGCCCAGGAAGGTACTTGGGGGAAATAAACTCATAAAAATACCCCAAGTCAGGATGAAGATGGCCTCGTTTTGACTGAAAATTCAGAAGAATTCAGTGATCAAAGGCAATTCTAACTCCCAGTTGTTCAAAGGGACTTATATTAAAAAAAAATCAGATGTGACCAAGAATAGAAAAGAACTCATTATGAGCTTAATGAGACTGTGACAGGTGAAGTCATCAGTTGCTTAAACATTGTAATTTTTTTCCCCCTTCCAAAGTAGTTACTCATTTGTTTTGCTGGATTCCATCTGGATTTTCTATAAATCATTATAAGATGCAGAAAAGTTCATCAAGGGTGGGTGGGTGGGTGGGTGGGTGGGTGGGTGGGTGGGTGGGTGTGGGATTAGTCCCGAGTCACTGGGCACCTGTATAATGAAGCTATCATCTTCTCCACTTGCCCCTCACCTCCGTGGGAGATGTTTGCAGACAGATCCAGGGAAACAAATAATTGCGTTGCTTCTGCCTTCCCTTCTCCTTCGGTTTCCCTGGGAGGGAGAACCCATAAGAGGGAGCAAGTCTGCCAGGAAGGGTGTGATTTAGGAAAGTTTAACAATAAGCCTCCATAACCCAAAACAGTAAGTTTCTGGTATCTTTTTAAAAGACATAAAAATAATGAACCCTAGATAGGTACAGCGGTGCATCTTTTTTATGGTTTTTGTTTTGTTAGTCTGGTGTTTGTAAGATATCAAAACAAAGCAAAAGAAATTGCGTTTTTCCTCGTTCTCCTAAGCAGCTTAATTTCCTTTTCATTTTTGCCAGGCAAGACGGGTTTCTCTTGCATGTTTCCAGGCTCTGACCTTCCTGATGTTGGTCTTCTAACACTAGTAGCCAGTTTTTGTTTTTTTTTTTTTTACTCTTTAAGTGCTAGAGGAGTCATGAAAAATTCAGGCACTGGGTTTCCCTGAGACCAATCTGGTGGCTTTTTCTTTGTGCTAACTGCTGCTTTCTATGCATCATTCAAAAGGTACATACCAAGTCGTCAGCCCCTGAACTGCTACTTGGTGTTAAACATGAATATTTGTAGCTTAGCAAGGGACTAAATTAAAAAAAAAAAAAAGAATTAATATTTGACAAGCTCAAAGAAAGGCATAACAGGTCCAGAAGTATCCATTTGGAAGGCTTTTTATTTGTAAAAAGTCACAACTTTTTGTACGACTGGGGTGATTCTAAGCCACAAAGGGTTGGCTTTGAAAAAGCACTGATTACCACACTTCCTTCCAGGAACATTGATTATGATCGCATCACCAAAAATGTGGCAGCATGGTTGTTTTTATGGGGGTGGTAGTCAAAAATATTCATTTCACGCGTGCGCAGCTAATCTTACAGGACCAGGAAACCAAGCAAGATGATTCAAGGCTTATTCTAATTGCATATCAACTATACTTACAATGGCAAAATTGCCTCTTCTCACATTTCTTAATTAGAATTAGAATTATCTTAGAACTAATAGAGTCTCTTATTAGTAACAAAAAAGAATGGCTGGCTATCTAGTTCAAGTGGCATATCTGCATAACATAGCCTTAAGAGCTTACAGTCCCTGCTACTCTTGGCTGACTGCCTTTAACTCTCCCATATTAATGAGTTGTTCTAAATTTAGTCTACTGTGACAAACTAATATTAATACAGTATTTTGTGGCCCAAAGCATTGATAATACATGGGAATGGAACCCAGAATCAAAAGAAGGGGGCGAAGGAGCCAGAAAACTTTGTGTGATTGTCAAGATATAAGATAATCTAAGTATGTAGATATTAAGACTTACATATAATACACTGCTTATGGATTTTTATTATGTGAAACATTTTCTATTATTTTAAATCCTCATGGCATTAGTTTCCTATTTTCAGGGGTTTATAACTTGGCCACAGAAATTCACTCTGGGCTGAAACTTAGAATGCAGGGTCTTAACCTCAGGATGTCTTATTTATTTATTTTTATTTAACCAAATTAAAAATCAGTTTGGCCATTTTAAACTCAGGCAAAGGAGAAGTATGGACTTGGAATATGACTTTCATATACTGAATTCAAGTATGTTTCAAAAAGTGAACAGCAAGAAAACTATAAATGACTGATGAGGGGATGTAAAAAAAAATAAAAAGTACAAGTGATGTCAGTAAACATGATAAAGGTATGTTTTTCCTCCTCAAATGCAGAATGCATCCTTTAAAGTGTATGCCTGAGTAGCAGCTGATATATGGACATTGGTTTGGATTGCCATCCTGTGGATAAACAGCAAATTTGTAGAATTTGCAAAGGTTTTGTGTGTGTGTGTGTGTGTAAAATTATTACTTATGTGCCATTTGTTATCAAGTAATAGAAACACGTGGGATCAATCCTGCTCCCTAGTAAGAGGCAATGCTTGTTTTTTAATGAATCCACAACTTCAGAAGAAGAAAAGCAAGTGTCACAGTTATTGTCATGGGCAACTCCTGGCTGCCAGGTACATCAATCAGGGAAATTGTGAGGTACACGTTAAGTGAAGAAGCAGTGGGGTAGCAGCCTGTGGCAGGGACAGGTTGTAAAATTCATTTTTAAAATCCTATAGGATAGAGGAACTGGTCAAAATAAAGCAATGTTTTCATCTAACTTAGAGTCCTAAGAGCTTGCAGAAAAGCCAGCTCCAAGTATGACTCTCAAGATGTTTGGGTGTCCATTTGACAGGTGTTTTTTTTTCTTACTTTCTTTCAAAGGATTTTATTTCTTTAAAAGGAAAGCTTGTGTGGGAAATTGCCACTGTATTTCCAGGTTATTATTATTATTTTGGCTATTTATAGAAAAATGCTCATTTACTGGAAATTCAAAAATTTTCCTTTTCTTCTTTGTCCCCCTTTGATATATACTTAATTCAATGACACTTGACACTGAGATCAGTTGACAAAATTTGCTTTCGCTCTGAATGTTCTGTCAGGTCACGGCCGATCAATTCATAAGGAGAACATTCCCTTTCTGTTCCCAGCTTCCTAGGGAGATCTTTGGAAGGGACTTTCACAAAGGAAGAGGAATTTCTTCCTAAGGCAAATGGGATCTGGCTGCTCTTCAAAGCGGAAGAACTCAACTTCCTGATCCAGTAAGTGATTCTCCCACCTCCTTCCAGAGCCCAGAAGTAGCCGAGCGCTCCGGGGCAAGGATAGCAGAAGACTGGCTGCAGACAGAGCCAGGAGGCAGTGCCCAGAATTCTGAATCTTCTGTACTGAATGATGACATGTTGCTGGGCGGCAAAACATTGGAAGAAAATGAAAATAATAAAAAAAAGGCAGAATAATGCAAGACATTTCAAAAACAATTGATTTCTCCGTGTAAAAATGTAGACAAATATAATACTAGCAAAGAGAAATAGCCACTTTAAGGTTTCCAGTTTATGGAGACAATAGTGTCCCTTTGCAAGATTTTTAACCTCATAATCGTCTTCCTCTTAATGGGCCAAATTAACTAATAATAAGACGCAAATTAGTGATAACTATCTGCTAAGGTGAACAACTTCCCTCAGGGCTACTTATGATAAAATTTCAATCCCTGTAGCTACATGGAAACTAGTTATATGGTTAATGCTTGGAATATTCTGGATTTCATCTATTTGAAATGTGCAGTTCATATTGTTTGTATTTAGCTGTTGGTTCTATGTAACGGAAATTGATAATTTGAGCTAAGAAATGAATTTCTGCTTTGCCAAGAGAGAAAATAACTTTCGTATTTTATGTTGCACCAACTGAGTTTCGCAAAGAAATTGAAAACTAGGTAGAAAAGGATACTACTGGGCTTTTAAGCTTTGCTGCAAATTTGATTTTGGGCTTCATTTAGTAGAGGTTGACTGAGCTGCTTCAATTGGACTTGGTTTTAAGAAAATCTAGGTTTGTTTTTGTACTGTAGCTGGCATTAACAAAAAAATTCTGTGCTCTGAGGAAGTTTCATTCATAGCTCTTCCTTGGAATGTAATTTCCTATTTCCATTTGTTTTTTCCCCTAAAATTTCTTCTTTGTGTTTACTACAGAACTAACTGTTAAAATGTAGGACATTTTACAAGTTTCCAATCACACCTTGCAAAGCTCTCCCAACATCATAGCTAAAATGATGCAGTCATTAACAATTTTTTTCAAAAGCAACCCATTCACATGGTTGAAAACTCAAAATAGAGGATACAACCATCCTCCAGACATCCAAATCTGTCCTTATCCCCCCAGGTGACCGATAACGTCATTTTCTGTCTATCTGTTCAGGATATCCTCTGCTCACACTACCTTTCTTCTTTCGTACAAAGGTTCTTCAGTGGTGGACTTCACACATTATTCCTTCACACACTCTTCCGCACTTTGGTTGTTATCTTGGAGATTATGCTTACCAAGTCATAAGAGCTTCTTCACTCTTTTTTTATGACAACGCTATATTCCATTGTGCAATTGTATCGTAGCTAATTTAGCCAGTCTTTATCTGACAGAAATTTAGGATATTTCTAACGTTTTGCACTTAAGAATAGATAGCATAGTCTTATACATATGCTGCATAACACATACGTCAGAAATTGTTGGTAGGTTACATTCCTAGATAGACAATTGCTGGTCCAAAAAATGCAAATTTGTAATTTTAATGGATATTGCCAGTTTATCTCCTTTGGGTTGTTTGTATTGATTTGTCTTCAGTGTCAGAGTGCCTGTAGCCTGTCCATGCATCAAGCATATCCTTTATATGATCTTTTCAAACGGAACAAGCTTTGCCAACCTCATACTATAATTTTAAATAAAATTTTCTCCTATTATGGGTGGAAGTAAGCATTTGAAAACATATTTAAGAGAATTGTATCTTCTTTCAACAGTCTATTTATATCTTAAGTTACTTTTGTTGAACAACTCATATTCCATATTTTCCAATTTGATCCTGTATGATGAATCTGGAATTTGAAACTAGGGAACTGAGTCAATTTGGGTATGTTTGAGCAGGTGTACTTTGGAAAAGCCTTCTCTGGCTGCCCGAAACATGAAGCCCACTATGAAGTCTGACTCACTTATCCTTTTTTTGCTTTTTTTTTAAGTTATGTAAGTCTTGATTTTATTTGGAGAGTTTAAAGATAGAATTGAAGGCCAGGCGAAGGATATGTGATGCATCTCAAGCAATAGGCTTCAAGTTGTCAGGAACTGAAGTTATATACCTCAGACAGTTTTCTTGTGGTAGGTTGCATCTCTGCACTCAAAGCCCAGGAGGATCTATTCATACAAGTATTTGCCTGCATCTCTTATTAAATGTAGATTGACCTTAGATGATTTGTGTTGACTGGCCAATGAAGGTCATAGAACAAAGACTGAAAGGATTGTCATTGTACTGGCTCTATTTTAACCTTTGTACAAAAGGTGTCTTATTCTTAAAATTTTAAAAAAAAATTGTTAATTTAGAAAAATTTAAAAAATTAAAACAAAGGGAAATAACCCCAAGATAAAGAAATATACCCTTATTTTCAGCACTCAGAACTTAGCTCTTTGTCGTATTTGCTTCTGGTCTCTTAAAATAATTGTTTAAAGTCTCCTTTAACCTTGAATTTATATTTTTTCCTTCCTATTGAATTATTGAAAGACAAATATGTTCATTTAAAAAGATCTATACACACATAAAATAAACACACATTATTGAACAACACATAGCTTTTAGTTCTTTGTTACATAAGTAGTACATTCTGTATCATTCTGTACATTGCATTTTTTATTCAACATAGTTTTTTGAGACTTATCCATGTTAATATATCCATATCCAGTTTATTCTTTTATATTTTGTATGGTATTTCATTGATTGAATCTTCCACATTTTGTGTTTATTTTTCCCTACTGGTGGATATTTAGGCTGCTGCCTGTTGCTGTAAGTTTCACGGTGCATTCACAGATATTAGCTCATGGGATCTTTACATAGTCTTAGTGAGGTGTGTGAGACAGGAACAGCAAGGAAATGCAAACACCGAGAGGTTATGGGACTTGGGCAAAGAATGTTACATTCTCAAAGAGAACCCAAGCTCCTAGATGCTCAGTGAAAGGATTCTGACCTTATTTTATGCAGCCTTCTGTTCTCCAAAGTTTGCAATAACTTTTAGAAATTGGAACCAAGCCTACCTGCAACTAGTTTGGATCACAAATACCCTCAATTCCCCTCCTTGATAAACTTTTAGCTCAGTTTTAAATCTATTTCTTCTGCACTGAGTTTAGCTTCAAGACACTTATCAAGAAACAAGCAGACAAATATCAGGGCATTTCAGCAAATTTCTCCCCATACGTGTTTAAGTTCAAATAAAACATTAAAGGGAACTAAAATGTCTTTGGCACAGCAAGTTTTCCAAGCTTATTTCTGCTTTAAAAATGTGTTCTTGATATATTGCTGACATTTTCATCCTGGGCTAGAACTTTGGTAAATTATTTTTTACTGCAAAACTTCAGTGTCATTTTTCTTGTTCAGTGGCTCATGAATCGGAATCAACTTGACCACACTGAATCTTTCCCAAGCATAATTTTTTTAACTGCAGGTGAAGATAACTATGACTACTGGATGATGGGAAGCTGAAAGTCAATAGCACTCGCCAACAAGTACAAGTCTTTAAACACAGTGTTGCTGATAGATTTACAGATTATTTGAACAGCAGAGATCATGGATACATGATGTGCCTCAGTTCACATAGTGAGCTAACAGCTGTACCAGAGCACACTAGAAATATGCATGTTCAAAACAATTTAATTTCAGTTTTATAGTTGTTCTAGGAAAAAAGAGGCACCATGCTCCACAAATGTGTTTAAACTTAAGAATGGAGATCAACATTTCCTGCTAAGTAAATTTACTGAGATAAAAACATTTCACTTAAATTTATGGGGAACTTTAATTCGCAGCACACTGCAGCTGCTGCTGGCTGTGGAACCATCATCGCTGCATTATCTAATTGGGGATGATATATTGAAGAAAATGCAGAACTGTCACAGTGTCCCAGTCTTGGTAGAATTGCTTCTTCAGAAAGAAATTGGTCTGGCCAGTTACTTCTTTCAGAGAGCTTTCAATGGCTTCAGAACTCCATCAAAACTCAAACTTTACCTCCTGGGGGAGTGTTGCTACCTTCCCAATACTGGATCAGGCATCCTTCCTACATGCTCCCAGAAAGCCTCATGTCCATCCCCATCTTAGGTACTTATGACAACATTTCATAATTTCCTGGTCGCATATGTGCTTCTCTCACTTGACTGTAGGATTCATCATGGACTTCGCAGCCTGGTCTTTTACACCATTTTATCCTGTGTGACTAGCAGAGTGCAGGTACACAGTAGGCAGTCATAAAGATTTGTTAAAAAAAAAAGATGAATAAATTAATGAATATTCTAGCAAGAAGATTGTGCCATAGGAGGAAATTTGCACTGTTGGAATTCACAAAGTTTAGCATACAATTTAAAAAATGCTAAATGCTTGTTACTGCTAAGTGAACCAAATGTGTTAAAATTCTGTGAAGAAGTTTGAAAATAGATATTCTCTATTCTTTTTTTCCCCTTTTGTTAAATTAAAAGTGCCTCTTTGAGTTTCCATCGGAAGAATGTAGCTATAGTTTAAAAACATTGTAATTCTTGTTTTTTACAGCAAAATAAATATTTATAAGTAAAAGCAAATGAACCAAACTGGTTGCCATCAAGTCGATTCCAACTCACAGTGACTGTAGAGAACAGAGTAGAAATGCCTCCTACAGTTCTCAAAAAGCAGCCAGTGTATTCAAATTGCCAGCCTTTCGGTTAGCAGCCACAGCCCTTAACCACTGTGCCACGAGGGTTTTAGAAGTAAAGTGTTGCTTATGAAATCAGACACACTGTGGAATATCCATCATTTCTTCCATGATTTTTAAACTGACCATGAGAAACCATATCATCACTCATTTAATTTTACATAAGTGCTTTAGCTAACTTACTGGATAAAAATAGTGTCACACACACTTAATAGTAATTACTCTTGGATTATAAACTGTAAAATCCTAAAAGATATCTCAGGGCCACACAGTTAACAGCACACTACTGTGGTAATTTTAATAATTTAACTTTTCTAACAGAATTTGAGAGCAAAAACATAGGAATTGTCATAAAGTAAAAATGAAATAGAGTGTTAAGATATATGTTTATCTAGAGTAACTGTGGTTTCTAGTGGGTGGTTTATTTCACTCTGTTCCTTTTCTTTGACACCCATGAATGCTTTGTAATCCCGGAGCCTGCTGTAGCCTTTGAAGACTTTTCTCACTAGAGGGCAGCATTTGACCAAATGTCCAAATAGAAATGGTTCCTGGTGAAGCGGGACTATCCATGCAGATCACTTTAATAACCCCGTTAGCCGTCTTACACGGATTTCTAATTCAATTTGTTAGACTGAGACCAAATTTGGTTTGATAAGCCTTTAGAAAGGAATTTTATGGATTTATTCCACTGATAAATATGAACTGTTTCTAGATTGGTAGTATATTAGCTTGTGAAAATCATGCTTACCTTAGAGCTTGTATTGCCTAGCCTTTGAAGTGCGTATACATTCTTATATACCAAATTATTTACTTTTATAACACAATAATACAGTAGTGGAGTCACTGGTATTCCAGCTCCCCTATTGTTTTGAACGACTCCAATCACATATATTTCCTGGATGGTCTTACCTATATTTTGACTAGGATTTTCTGTTTGTAAGCGTGAGCCCTGTAGAAGTGTTCCGAGTGACCGCAAAAGCTGCTGGTGGACATAGTTGCTGTCATGGAAGATGGCACCCTTTGATCTAGGCCCGCAGGATAACTGATGCTCAGGGAACAATGCTTTCCATATCCTGGAGGCTAGTGTACTGGGTGAGGTTGAAGACCCCAAAGGGTTGCCTTATCCTTGAAAGGATAAGGGCAGGAAAGTATGAGAAGTTCTTGGTTCTCATCATTATTATGTCAGTATTGGGGAAAAACCTCTTTTATTTTCCACTGTAAAGTTGAATGTGTGGTAGAGATATTTGGGCTATATATTTCTTTACAGAGATTAGATAGGATACTCCATCACCAGGCCGTGTTCCATCATGTGTTAGCAGAAATACCCATACGGAAGCTAGTGTTAGAGAAAAGGGAATGATCTTAAACAGTGCCATCAAATTTGCATTTTCTCATTTTGATACAAATTTATTCTTGTGGTAATGTGTCTTGCAGCTGAAAGTGATGACCCTGTTTGAGTCCTTATAATATTGAAAGCGATACTTGCTCTTGTTATTCTGATTTATATTTGGGTGAGTCCTTCAAGAAGTAGCTTTGACATCTCTCCTTCAAGCTGTTTTACTGAGCTTCTGATGAGTATGGAAACAGAACTCAATTTCCTGAGTGTTGTAATTATTGGACAAGGTAATTTAGAAACAACTTTCCTCAGAAAAACCAGAGAAAAATCTGAAAACAGAAAGGCTACTACATAGGACTCACAAGCAGAATGTTTTCCTTAGACCTTTGTGCCCATATTCAAACAACAACTGCTAGAACCCATATTCAAACAACAACTGCTAGAACCCGTCAGATTTCTTCTTCACATTAGGGGATTGCTCTGCGAGGTTTTGACTGCTTCCATGCCATCTTCTGTGTTTTATGGGCCTTCCTAACTAATATTCTTTTGCTAAAAAGGAGTAGCTTGAACAGTGCCTCCAGTTGCTCCTGGGCTGAAGCTGTTTTATTCAGCACTCATAACATATTTGACATTAATATTTAAGGTCTGCACAACTAGAGTGAATTTTTCTAATTAGTAGAGAGTACTGTCTTTTAAGAATGATCAAATAGATACAATCAACTAGTCAGATCTGGTGAACAATAATTCTTTGATATAAGTAGCTAAGCAAATACTTTCTGTTTAGAGCTTTGTGGTTTTAATGAATGTTTTCAGTAGTCTCAGAGAATGCGATAAACTGGAAAACAAAGCTATCCACAGATTGGCCTCCTCACTGTTTCCTCTCCAGGAGTTTGAAGTCAGTCCTTGACACTTCTAATGCTTTCTCAACCTCCCTGTCCAGGTAGTGTAAGTCTGTGGACAAAGTGAGAGAATTTACAGTCACCTAAACCTTTATCATTCATTGAGCAAACACACATTGAATAGGCAATTGTGTCATACTGTATGCATTGTACAGTGCTAGGCACTGGAGATACAGACATAAATAAGATACAGCCCCTGCCTTCCAAAAGCTCGTAGTCAAGAACAAGAAAGAAAGAAGTCCATCAATTATTGTACAGGTCAAGTGGGACAAATGCTTTGATGGAAGATATTCCTTGAATGTTATGAAATCATGATGAATAGACATCTAAACTGTCAAGAATCAAAGCAGTTGTGTCTGGCAAGGTGACACAGGAAGGAGCTGGGATGAGTTATCCAGGAGGGCAAAGGAGGGAGTGGGAGTGGAAGAGAAGGGTGTTGCCAGCTGAGCCAACAGCACACGTGATACAGTAGAAGCAAGAGACAAGATTACAGGTTTGGGAATTATACATAGTCACATTGCTTTGAAGCAGAGGGGTTTTGTAAATGTGTGGAAAATGAAAAAACAGGGAGAGGCTGCATCATAAAGGGCTTTGTTAAAGATGTGCAACATGATTTTCTGTCTCTACAGCTCCCTTGTTATCATCATATAGGTATTGATTTGGGTTCCCAACATATCCCTGTTGGGAAAAGCTGCTGAGACAACTAACTGAGTCTAGGGACAGAGGCAATTCAGTAACAGACAGGAGGAGAGAAGAACTGGTGAGTAGTATAGTGGATAAGAATGTGGGGTCTGCCTGGGTTCTAATCTCACAGGCTGTGTGATCTTGGAAAAAGCTGTTTAGCCTCACTTTACCCCAAGACCTCTATCTGTAAAATGAAAATAAAAATAATACCCACTTCAATAAAACTATTATAAGAGCAAAATGAGTTTATGCACAGTCCTTAGAACTGTACCTTACTAATAATTAATAAACATGTTTACTAATGAGATATTGAATGCCTACTGTGAACTCAATGCTTTCACATGTCAGTTTATTTTGCTGTTTAGCTTTGTAACTGTTACTAATGTTATTTTCACAGATTAAAAAAATGCTGAGGTTAAAAAAGAATTGGTAAAGGACCAAGGAGCACAAGCAATGTGAACTGTGAACCAGAGTCCAGGCTGTCCCTCGCAAAGGGGCTGGTAAGTGTTCTAATGGTTCAAACAGAGTGAATCTGATCTTTGCTGTTGGCCAAGTTGAATCCTGAAACACCTTTCAGGCTGTGTGACCTAAGGTGAGTTACTTCACCTCTCTATACCTCACCTGAAAGAATAGAACAAGCCAATAACCCAATTCATAGAACTTGAGATGGCATCAGGTGAAAGAAAATATGTTTGGCACCTGTCACAGTGCCTGGCACACGGTAGACATAGCAAAGAGAAGTAACGTGCTATTTATCTGACTGATGTGTTTATAGTTTGGAGCACCCATTTCTGTGCTTGCTCTGGTCGCTGCCTCATACTCTTGCTTCATCTTCATTGTCACCATCTCAAACGTTTAGTGAGCTCCTGTTAACACGGGGCACATTTGGGAAGGAACGTCTCGTGCTGAGAACCAAAGGCATGCAGAACTGGGGAAATGCACTAGAGAAGTCAGAGGGGGATTGTGCCATCCTGGTCTATGGTGGGTGGGGGCACTTCATGGAAGGCAAAGGTAACAGTTACACAGCATTTCCCGTTTTCTGGGTCTGCTAGTACATGCTTGTAGCAGGAAACTAAGTCAGAGATACGTGGAATAACTTTCCACAGAGTTTACAAAACATAAAGCCAGGATTAAGACACTGAAAGTCAATTTTGGAGTCTTTACCAAGCATTGAAAATAACAACAAACAAGAAACAAAAAAACTACTCTTTTTGAGTAAATGCATCTAAATATTTAATCACTGTAATAATCCTACGAAGCAGAATTATGACTCATGCTTTTATGATGAGGAGAAAAGGACTTAGAATTTGTCATTCGATGAATGATGAAGAAGCTTGCTCAAGAACTTTGAGTTAGTAACTACAAAAACTGGGATTCAAACCTAGGTGAACTGACCCTAAACTTCAATGCTCTTTCCATTTGCTCTCTTTGTCTGACATGCAGAAGCATAGAAAAGAGACCCTACCAGGCAGATGTGGCAACTGGCCTGTGTATGAAGAAGCATAGACAAGTAGAGACAACAGTTGGGCTGGAAGGGTATGTATGTGTGCATGTGTGTGTGTGTGTGTGTTCGTGTGTATGCATGCATGTGTGTGTGTCTGTGGAGGGGATGATGGAAGATGAAGCTTGAGAGATGGAATGATATCAGAGTGTGGAGGGCACTGAACCATAAAAGTGCCGGATCTGAACTTGATCTCCATGCTATGCAATGGGGACTTGCTGAAGAAATTAGTGAAGGGAAGGGACATGAAAATAACAGTAGTTTTAGACTGAGTATTCTCATGTGCAAGGAGAAATTGGAAATTGAAGGCAAAAAGAGGATGAAAGTCTGAACTCAGCTAGTGGGGGCATAAAGTAGAAGGAAAGTGCAAATGAGAGTAAGGTTACAAACATAGAAGCGATAGCTGAGTTCAGCAGCTGTCAGGAAGGAGGGCACCCTAAACTGACTCCAAGATTTCACTTCCAGGTGACAGGGGTAAATACAGTAATCTAAACAGGTGGTATTGAAAGAGAGTTAATTTTCAGGGAAAAGATGATGAGGAATTAAAGGTTATGTGATGATGAAATGGAACAGTAGGTATGGATAGCAGTGTGTTATCAGGAGCTATGCCTGGGAAGAAGGAAAAGTTAGGAGCTGTTACTGAAATGATTAGAAAGAGGAAAAAAGATGAATTATTTATGTTAAACTGTAAGTAATACTGAACATGTGTGTGTATAAAGGAGAGGAACTGGTAGATGGGGTGCCTGGCAGTGCAAGGGGGAAAGGGAATAATTGGTGGCATAATGGCCTAGAGGAGACAGGAGTGGAAGGGGGCAGGGAGGAAGAAAGTAGGTGTGTATGTCGTCCAATGCTGCTAAAACAAAAGTACCACCAGGGGGTGGTTTTAACAAGCAGAAGTTTATTCTCTCATAGTCTAGGAGGCTAGAAGTCCTAATTCAGGACACCAGCTCCAGGGTAAGGCTGTCTTTCTCCATCAGCTGCGGAGGAAGTTCTTTATCATCGATCTTTCCCTGATCCATAAGCTTCTCAGCACTGGGATTCTGGGTTCAAAGATGCACTCTGCTCCTAGCACTACTTTCTCAGTGGTATGAAGTTCCCACCTCTTGCTGCTTGTTTCTCTCTTTTATATTTCAAAAGGGATTGACTTAAGATACAATCTAGTCATGTAGCTGGAGTCCTGACTTGTTAATATCACAGAAGTGGGATTTACAACACAGGAAAATCGCATCTGATGACAAAATGGTTGACAATCACACAATGTTGGAAATCATGGCCTAGCCAAGCTGACAGATACTTTGGGGGGGGGCACAGTTCAACAATCAAATGCCCTTCAGGAACAGATGAGGGGTGTTTTTAGATAAGAGGTGATTTTTCCAAGGCGCCCTGATTCTAAGACATTACTTTCTTAGGCTTACGACAAATCTCCTTGATCTGATTCCTGTCTCTTTTTCTCAGCTTCCTCATAGAGTAGGGTTGTCCGCCAAGCCAAGTGCCGCCGAGTCGGATCGGACACTCAGTTACATGAGAAACTCAAAGAAACAACAAATAATATGTTAGTGGAAGCGTATCCTGTGCAACTGTATCTGAGAGACCAGGGAAAGACTCAGCCCCAGCCACAGAGCCTCACTGGAGTCTGGCTGTAGGCACAATGACAGCTTAATAAGTCACAGCTGCATATATCAGGGACGGTTTCATTTCCACAAAGGTGCTGTATCTTCCATCTTGTGTTTGGTCATCTAGAGAAAGTTCTACTAGCCAGGCTTTACCTTGTCTGAGTTCATAGTTTCATAGCCAGTGACTATCTAGTAAAAGGGATGCGTAGTGAAAACATTCTTGATGATATGCCAACAACTTTCAGTGGATACGCTTCCTTGTAATGCAGCATGTGTTCTTCGTTTGGCTTTCCAAGCTAGCAGGAGGTCTTTTTATAAACAAGGCATCATTGGCTGCTTCCACAAGTCCTACTATTTGAAACTCTCTTTGGTTGCTCTCCATGCCCCACCCCTTGTCTGAACCTGGCATACCACCTTTGATGTGGGCACAATGCCAGGCTGGACAGATGGCTGTGAACCTTGGCATGCCAGGAAAATGTTAGGTTCATCAGTGGGAGCAACAGGGGGTAAGATTCTATCTGCAATTGTGAAACTAACAGCCCTTTCAGGGCAAGGGGCAGATGCCTTCTTGGTCCAGGTGAGCTACCCTTCCAGTACCAGACATGGTCTCTGCAGAGCTTCAAGTTTAGAGCACCACTTGAAGGAGTTACCTCAGGAGAGACTGAGGTGGTGGGGAAGCGGCTGTCAAAATGGACAAAAAGCTGTGTTTTACTTGGCAAGAGGTCTTTGGGGGCCAGTGCTGCTTGTGGGTAACAGATAATGGTTTCACCAGGAGCCTGCTTTCCATTTCTGTTGAGTAATCTCCTGTAGAGAAGCAGCAGGCCTGCCCAGGAACAGCCTGTGTTCTAGTTTCTTACACTAGATATCACAGCTTTTCCCATAACCCTGAGTTCTTTGGCATTTACTGGTCCAATAGACACAAACAGGTAAAATGAAAACAATTTTCCTTAAATTGACAGTGAGGATTGAAGAAGGCTGCAGAGAAAGGATAAAAATTTATTAGAAGTGTATGTAGGTGTCCACCTTTTTATTAAAAAAGAAAAAAAAACATTCATTTCTTTTCTGCTTAAAAATGATCATTTTGAAAACTTTCAATAATATTGAAGTTTTTGAACAGATATTTACAGCTAAAAGGAAATACATGAAAAGTGAAACTCATGTGCCTAGAAGATAATTCTTGTAAATAATTTGTTGTATATTTGCACAAATATTTTTCCTGAAATTTCAGGTGTTCACTTTGAAATGCTAATTTTCTTTTGATCAAACAATGTAGTCTTCTCTTCTTCATTGGCATATCGCATAGATGTAGCAGTCAATAAAAGTATCTATGATTGGGAAGAACTAATATGGCAGGTATGAGCCTTTTGTTCACTCCTAAAGTCTGTGAAGTATGTCTAAATGTTGCCATAATCAATAAAATTGCTAATTTCTCATATTTTCAGTTATGATTCTTAATTTCATGGCATTTGTAGTAAGACAATTTTTGATTTAGAAATACTAAGATTGTTGTTCATGTGTTACTAAGTTTTCTTCTCCTAGGATCTAGCATGGTCTTCAGTGTTGGTTTCTTAACCATTATGATTCCCACGTTTTCTGCTTTTGTCCCGTTGCCTTGGTTACCAACTACTTTTCTGGGCTTCCAACCGATTCATCCCAATATATGCTGGATTCTTGTAAGCACCTCAAACTCTGCATGTTCAGACCTGAGCCCATTAGCTTTAACTGTCTTTTAGTATTTAACGGCACCATCATCCATCCAGTCATCCAAAGCAGAACACTGGTTTTCCTGCTCCTTCTTTCTCCTAAATACCCCACATCCAGTCAATTACCAGGACCATGAGGTGTTATCACTTAAATATTTCTTAAATCTTTTCTTTCAAAGCCATCAATATAACCTTATTCACCTCTGAAAATAGGCCAATTATATCCTACCAAAATGCAATTACAATAAAAATGTCTTGCTACAGCAGCTGAATCAATGCCATCCAAGTATCCAGCTCTCTGTGACTTGAGAACCCAGAAGACTTTAGAGATCCCAGGAAGATATCCGCTCTCTCTTCTCAGAAAATCTCCCAAATGGCATGCCTTTTAGCTGAGATTTTGAGAAGACTGTACTTCCTGAATAACATCTGCAATACAGCTGGCACATAGTGCCAGGAAAATAGTTATGTCTACCTTAATAGACAATTGAGTAGGGTGTAGGATTAGAATTCCCTCTTGGAAGGAAGGCTGCCTAGAGGGAAGAGCCACATGTCTCTAAGGTGAGCCAGGAGGGTGTCTATAACTAGGGCCAGAATTGAGCTCACAATCTTTCTGAATCTGTTCTAGTGCCAGAACAAATATATGATTGAGGACCGAAAGTTTTACCTCAGGTACTAAGTCTATGCCGTGAACTGCCAGAAAAACCAACAAATCTGTCTTAGAAGAAGTACAGAAAGCATGCTGAGGCTTCATGTCATATAATTAGGATATGTTATCAAGAGAGACTAGTTCCTAGAGAAGGACATCACCCTTGGTGACGTAGAGGGTCAGTGAAAGAGAGGAAGATCCTCAATGAGATGGATTGAGCCAGGACTGCCGCAATGGGCTCAAACAGCAGTGACTGTGAGAATGGTGCAGGACCTTGCTGCAGGGCAATAAGGTGATGCTGCAACTGGACCCGTCAGTTTACCAGCCCCACCAGAGTTAAGGGGATGGGGTCCATCTCGTCTGTGGGACACGGGGTAACTGTGAGTCAGAACCAACTTGACAACTCCTAACAACAGTAACAGCTTGGGAAAGTATTCAGATAGATTTAGCTAGATGCCTGGCTTTATCTTTACAAAAAAGATGAAATTAAAGCAGCTGTACTGCAGAATATTTAGCTTTAGCAGTTATATGTCCATGTATGTCATACAGAAACCCTGGTGGGTGCTATGGCTGCTAACCAAAAGGTTGGTGTTTTGAATCTGCCAGGAGCTGCTCGGATATTCTACAGGGCAGTTCTCTATCTTGTAGGGTCACTAAGAGTCAGAATTGACTTGATGGCAATGGGTTTGGTTTGGCTTGCTATGTTGTAACCCCCAAGATGAACTAGGATGAAATGTATGTTGTACACCAAGATAATGAACAAGACTACTTGTTGTTTGTTATTGTTAGTTATGAACCCATTAAGAACTTGGCCAGTGCTACTAAAAATCATAATGTTATGTTTCAAATAGATATTTTGTAGTTACCCTTTCTGGCAAAAATTAATAGCGAGTACAATGTGTCTTCCAGGACAATACCAAAGTATAAAAAATTAATTGTCTTTCTTTTCTCTAGATAGCAGCTGGTAATGGTGGCAAGGTCAGTCTTTATTCACTCAGTTGAAATGTCCTTTATCTTATTTTTGCTATCAGAAAAATGAGTATTTGAGAAGAGTACTGATATAGCCAGCGTTTATTGAAGAAATGGGAAGTACACTCATATGTTATCATTAGAACAGATTTTTGAAAAAAGCCAAGGTTCAGTGATCTGGCTTCCCTTACTCTCCAGAGTTCTGTATTCAGTTTTGAATGGTGTGATGACCTAGAATGGTCATCTGGGACGAAGTGAGGGTGACCCGTCATGTTTGAAGAAAATAAATCATACTGGGTTTTGAACACATTGTCAGCTAAACGTTCTGAAGTCAGTTAAGAAATGCCAGGCCTCCTTTGGTTTATCTTTATACATCCTTTGGACTTTTAGGATTTATCAGTGGCTTTATGAGGGAGAATGACAGGTCCATTCTGGAAACATTGTCTAAATTGTCTGGAACACTGGGATCAAGAAGAAGGAAAGAGGAGACTCCTTTTAAAGACAATGAGTCAGCGGTCAGCATCCAAGCTTTTGCTGCTCATTTACAAACCAGGAAGCCGCAGCCCCTGGGTGTTTGGCCTCAGACTGTGACCGGCCTGAGGACACATGCTCAGCACATCTACCACGGTGACCCCCCAGGTGCTGGGCATGCAGTCAGTGCTCCCTCAGCTGGAGAAAGGGCGGTGGGTACCAGGGCACGTCACTGCATGGTAAAACGGCTTTGTAATTGGCATCAGTGAGGAAATCACTGATAAACAGAAAGCCTCTGCCCCTTCTATGATGAGAAACATGCAACTTCATGTTTGAAATTTCAGCTAACAGAGAAGGAATCACTTCACTTTAGGTTGGCATGATAGCCAAATACTGCAAGGGTGTGCCTGTGGGATCACTAGGAGAGAGGAGGCTAGAGGAACTAGTTATTCTTAAATACCAAGACTCACCTGCATTCCTGTGTTCATGGTGGCACAGAGAGTGGGGGAAGTTGATGAATGTCTAGAACCAAACCAAGAAAATTGCATCATCAAACTTCATCTTATCAACTTCTTTAATGTTCATGTACCATTATTAACTTCTCTAATGTGCATATGTTATTTTCATGGATTTTTTTCCAACTATAAACTTTCCCTATTTATTACATGTCTAAACAGGCCAATTACTGATGAAGAGTTCCTTCACGCCTTCAAGGAGGGATTCAGAACACCTAATTAGACCAAGCTTCCAAAGGGAGGTTAGAAAGAAACTGCAAGCTCTGCTATGGAGCAGGGAGGAAGGAAAATTCTAAAATGTCACATAGTAATGAAGAGAGATGCGAGGTGCTGCTTTTCATTTTTCATGTGGGGCAATAAAGCAATGTTGTGGTGGCACCCTGCAGTCTGCCAGCCCCCTAGGTCAACTGTACTCATCTCCTGCATCCCAACCCATCTTTCCTTTTCTCTGTTCAGACCAAAACTAACTTTTCGTAAGCCGTGATATTTTGAGTAGTAAAATGTGAAGTGGTCTTTTGAAGATAAAATGTTTATTTGTTTTATCACTTGGTTATGTCCTTGAATGTTCTTGCAAAAGCACGGTCTAAATACATACATACTGTGATTAATTTGGCACGCCAGGTGGTTTTCCTGGCTGGGAAGACTGTAGAAAATGAATCTCCTATTTCTTTGCTTTGTAAAAATTCTCCTTTTTTTGGCATGATTAATCATTGCAGTCAGTAGCCACTAGACTTTTATTAAAAGTGTACTCTCTAAAAGAAGACCGTTCTTTTTATCTCTTCTTGAATATGTGCTTTGTAGAAAGAATCTCTGCCAATAGGCAGTGACCTATATTGTAGCAAGGCTTGATAACAGTACTTTTTAAAAAGCATCATTAAGATCCTGGTCATTTAACATGCCATTATAATAGTGACATGGCCAGCAGGGCATTTTTGTTTTGGTGCAGAGTCAATGCCAAGCGAGTATTTGTAGAATGAGGAATTTATCTCAGTTCTGTGAGACTATGTCTAGAAGGTGATTATAAGTATGTTTTCTGGGGCTGCTTCTTGGCTATTTTTTTTTAATTATACATAATTGATATAAAGAATACACTTGTGCAAAATTCTTGAAGAACGATGAGTTGTTTTACTTCTCCACTTAGGAGAGAGCAAGGCTCAAGTGAGTTTTAGCTTGAACCAGAGAAAATTTGGCTAGAGGCAATGAAGAGGCCCTTGGTGAGGCTTCTAAAACCCTGGATTGAATAACCAAGGTGGTGCTGGGGGTGTTGGTACATCCTTAATGAAATAGCCTTTTAAAAAAAATGGCTGACCTTTCCTCTTTGGGAGGGTTAAACTGAGATCCTATCTGTGGGCAGGGGTGAAAACAGATAGCTGTGAAGACCATCTGCATGCGATAGTCCCTTCGTTTCATTCCAGAAATCCTCAACATTTTGAGGACTGTCAGTGCCTGCCCATCTGCTGGGTGAGGAGGAGAGGCTGCGGGTTGTCCCTGTTTTGCTGTGTGTTTAGCTCCGGAGGCACTGTCACCCATCGGATGTCCACCCGCCCCCTCTCAGGAAACTCGTCACCCCACCTTTTGCCCCTCCCCCAGGATCTCAGGAGAGGGAGAGTTTCCCGTTGCCACTGTATTGCTACTTTGAGATTTTCCAGGACTTAAGTGTAATCCCGAAGGTGTTGTTAAACACACACGGCAGTAAGTGCAGCCCTGGAGGGAGGCGGTGGGATTTAGGTTTCCTCTGAGACGATTACTTTTATTAAAGGAGCTCTCTTACCCGAGAAAGAAAATAAGAGAGATAGTAAAGAACCAACTGTGGTTAAATAAGAGTTACTGTGCTGTCTGCTTGCTAAGAATAGTTATAGAAACTCTGAAGAATCATTTTGGGCACAAGGGGAGTAGGTCAAATAATTAGAAGCTGAGGTTTGTGATGCTGCATTTAATGTGGTCCTTTGGGGCTCTTTTTCTCTAGGGCTCTTAGGTTGAATTCTGCGGCAGGTATGTCGTTTTGGGAACAGGGAGAAGCTAACATACAGATTAAAATGTCCTGATACACTGATAGGCACTCTACTATAACAAGGAATAATATACCTTATGGCTGGAGTGGAATGAGGAGCACCGGTAGCACAGTGGTTAAAGCACGAGACTATTAACCGAGAGGTCCGCAGTTTGAAACCACTAGTCACCTTGTGGAGGAAAGATGTGGCAGTCTGCTTCCATAAAGATTTACAGCCTTGGAAGCCCTCTTGGGGAGATTGTACTCTGTTCTGTAGGGTTGTTACGACTTGGACTTGAGTCGGTGCAGGGAGTTTGTTTTTCTTTGAGGGGTTTGGGGTGAAATAGCAGAGTTGTTGGGTGATATGTGGAAAGATGTTTGTATTTGCTTGAAAACAATTTTCCAGAAGGCTAGGATGGCTGAAAGGAGCCCACTGAGGCGCTTGCTGCTGACCAAAAGTGTTCATTTCAAGCTCACCCGGTGGCTTTGCTGGAGAAAGACCTGATGCTCTGCTTTTGTAAAGCTTCCAAAAGCCCGAAACCAAACCCACTGCCACTGAGTCAACTCTGACTCACAGTGACCCTATAGGACAGAGTACAGCTGCTCCATAGCGTTTTCAAGGAGCATCTGGCACATTAGAACTGCCAACCCTCTGGCTAGCAGCTGTAGTTCTTAACCGCTACACAACCGGGATTTCCCTGTAAAGATTAAGCTTAGAAAATTGTACGGGGCTATTCTTCTCTGTCACATGGGGTCGCTATGATTTGGAATCGACTTCACAAAAGTGTGGATGTAATCAGCCTACATTGGTCCAAACGATCCTGAAGCTGGGATGAGAAAATAAATACAAAGACAGAAAGAGGTAGGATTCTTTAATTTTGAAAGATGAGACTATCAATAGAAATTATGTGACTTCATGAACAAATCTTGGATAAAGACCAGTAGACACAGTCCTTAAAAGTGAAATGAAGCAAATGTCATTGAATGTTGAAAACCAGTGAATGATAAGCACTGAATTCATAATTACAAGGTGAACAGACAGAAATCAATTAAAAAAATTCTTGTGTTTTAGGTGACGGTTTACCCCACATCAGTTAGCCATATAACACCTGGAACTCACCCCACTGTTCTACACTCTGTGTTCTCCCCTCCCTCCCCCACCTCCCCCGTGGCAGCACACTCTCCTTTTCCATCCTGAGTTTCTCGTGTCTGTTTGACCAAGTCCTGTCCCCTCTCACCCTATCACCTTGTCACCAGTGACAAGCTTCTTGGACAGTCCTAAATATATATTTGAGTCTCTGGAAGGATGTTCGTGCCAGCATCATTCTGCGTTTTAGACAGTCCAGTTCAGTCTTCATCTGGAGAGCTGGCTTCAGTGCTGGAAGTGCAGAAATCACTTTTTAAAGGGGTGAAAAGAAGTTCATAGATGGTAGGTTGATGGAGGCTAATTAAAGGGGATACTGATACTTGTGGAAATTATCCATAAATGTTAGAATTGATAGCATGGAGCATAGTGCTAGTCTTTCTGAATTATGCCCTTGTTACTGTAGTTGCAGAATGCTTTATTTTAATCAAAAATGGCTCTTTCTCCCTAAGTTTAACAGATGAACTCATATTTGTGCTTTAAGATCCAGCTCAGATCTCTGAGAAAGTATCAACTCTGTTTCGCGAAGCCTTTCTTTTCTCGACTACCTTCTCAGGTGCGACACCACTTTGGTGTGTATGTAGCGTTGTGGTTCCTTATTGCTTCCTCTCCTGGTTGGCTGTGGAGCCCCCTCTGCCACGGGTATTGGGCGTGCTCTGAAAGAAGCCTAGTGCTGTGACATTTTTAAGCTAAAGGGCTAAAATTTTCTGCTTAAGCTCAAATTTTCTCAATCAATTTTGATTTCTCACCATGCTTGCATGTTCTGTGAAATTAAAAGAATAACCTAGACAATCATTTTGTCCTTATTCTGATTAGGAAAAAAAATAGTGATTTTTTTTTTAATTTATGATTTTTAAATTCATTTTATCTTTTATTTTGCAAAAGATGCCAAGTGATCCCTCAAATTGTCCATCTTTCCTCAATATATACATCCTTTAAAAGTACAGATGGTACTGTGTTGCTCCTTCTTCTAGACGTTAAATGCTCACTATTACCAACAAAGACAAACTCTTCAGCATGGCACACTTGGCCACTATGACAGGGCTCCCACCTACCTCCCATACAGGGCCTGCCACCCATGCTCTGTGCACTGGTGTTCAGGTGTACCAGATTACAAGAGTCCCTTCCAGCTCTTTTTCCATTTTCCTTTATCATCTGTCATTCTTTCTTCCTCGCCTTCCCTTACGATTAAGTGCAAATGCTGCTTCATCCGTCCCTCACATCTTCTCATCTAGGCAGTGATTGTGTCTCTATTGAGCATTTATTTTTAAATATCTTGCATGGCTTGGCTGGCTGTATGTCTTCTTCTGGGGTCCCTGGGTAGAGCAAGTGGTGTACGTTCAACTACTAACTAACCTGAAGGTTTGCAGGTGGAATCCCCTCAGAGGCACCATAGAAGAAAGACTTGGTAACCTGCTTCTGTAAACACTACAGCCGAGAGAAGCCTGTGGAGCGGTTCTACTCTATAATACCTGGGGTCACCGAGAGTTGGGGTCAGCTTCACGGCAATGAGTTAGATTTGGTTTATGTCTTTTCCCCTACCAGACTAAATTCGTTAAGACTTTGAAAGCCCTCACACTTGTTTGACACCAGTGGAAAACAATATAATGATTGCTGTTTTTCATCTCCTATCCCCAAGATAAATTACCAGGATGTGGGATCAAGAGTTCCAAATCCTGAGAAGAAGAGGTTAAAATACTAGTGTGAAAACCCAGACTGAACAGCTTCCCATCTCATCCCTCCCCAAGAGTGAGGGTGAAACAGATGGCAATGTCTGTATCTAAAGGACGTTTTCATAAATTATTCTGTGTAAAAGGCACCTAGGAGCCCACTCAGTCAGAGAACTCAGGCCATTCAGCCTTTATTTTCATTGAGCTTTTCAGTTATCTTGTCATAGCTGGGCACAAAACAGTGCTAATTGGATGACACTTAACTAAGGACATCTTAATAGGAAACCAAAAAAGGATCTGGGAAAGTATAAAGGGAGTGCAGAAGTCTTAGGAAAGGAGGAGAAAAAGTACTACATACTTGTCAAAAGATAGTCAAACAGGTCCTTTAGTACCTGATAAGAAAATAAAGGACATTATTTATCTTCCAAAGGAGCCCTGGTGGTTCAGTGGTTAAGAACTAAGTTGCTAACCAAAAGGTCAGTGGTTCAGAATCGTGACAGCCTGCTTCTATAAAGATTACCACTTGGAGACCCTATGGGGCAGCTCTACTCTGGCTTATAGGGTCACTATGAGTCAGAATTGATGGTTTTGAGGTTTTACTTATTGTCCAAGATGGCACAGCATCCTGCCTTTACCCCCTATTACCTACATTCGTATCACTAGCAGGTATTTAACGGTTTCTGTGTGCCAGACCCCGTGCCAGGGGCTGGGGAAACCAACACCATCTCCTTTCTCAGGGCATTTGCAGCTGAACTGTTACAGGATAGTGAGTTCAGTGATAGACAGTGGCATATAACAAGATGGTGTGATCATCTGTGGTTGAGTGGGTCTGCGGAGGCGTGGTAAAGGACACTGCAGTTGGGTCTTGAGGCGTGAGTAGGTGTTCACTAAGTCCCTGTGGAAGACATTCCTGGGCATAGAGTCAGCTCATGAAGAGGCACAGAGGAGTGAAATCTCATGGTGACAAGAGTATGCTTCCCAATTGCTTGTAGCAGGGTATCTTGTTTTCGGGTGCATAAACTTGTGATGGAATCCTTTTCACTGGAGAGTTGTTGGGCTGGTGTATGGCTGTTCATCTAAGTGCGTATGTGGTAGCTTACCCTCGATCTTTGGAAGCAGCTAGTGCTTTGCATACCTTTACTTGGAAGGGTCGCCCACTCCACACCAAGAGTAGGTTCAACTTAGATAACACCCGTTATTAAGCAGCATCTTTGTAAGCAGAAGGGGACATGAGGAATGTGGTGCTGCTAAGAGAGAAACTGACTGAGTCACTGGGAATCTGTCTAAGGCACACTGAGTGAACCCAGCCTCTGGGTGGTGCCCCAGGAACCGTGAGGGATTGCTGTAGCAATGTGTGTTTTATCTGCTTGAGATCCTTCCTGTCCAAGGAAGTTCTGCTGGCTAGTTGCTTTAGTTTTGCAGGTGTGCTATGCCAGTAACTGTTGGCTAGTTGCTTTGGTTTTGCAGGTGTACTATGCCAGTGCAACCTTGAGGGATGCCCTGGGGAACTTCTGCTTGGTAGTTAGGGGTTTGAGCCTGTTCTTTTGCTGTTGTTTTAGTAAATTGCAGGGCATTTAATGGGACGAGTTGGCAGAGAGAATTATGGTTTTTCACTGGAGCTGTCCAGAAGGAGCGAAGAAAGGGATTCCGGTGAGAAAGGGGGCTGGCTTCGAACAGGGTAGTGTACTGCCTCATTGCTGCGCTTCACTTCCTTTTTTCTTCCTAGACACATCCCTTTCCTGGGTGCAGCAAATCAGTACCGTTTGTTCCCATAACTGCAAAAAGCCTAAAGTCTGTTCTTCACATTGGATTACAACTAATATTGCTTCATCTTCTTATATGCATCTTGCAACAAGAATCTGTCATCTGGGTTTAATGATTCGTGACCAAGCACCCTAGTAAATATGCTGATGAATTGTTCCTGATGTTTTGAGTAAGGAAGCTCCTTCTTGGCTTGGACATGAACTCGCTGGCTGTAGCTATAAATTCCTTCCCCAGCCCACCTCGCAAATCTGGCATAATCTGTAAAATGAGTGGGGAGCCGGGTTCACAGACTAGCAGCGCTGGAAATGGCAGGGCCACTGCAAAGGATCTGGCAGTTTCTGCACGGGAAAACTCTAGGGGGAGCCATTTACACGCATTATGATGTAAATAGCGCCCACTAGAGTTAATTAAATTGCAACCTTTCTTTCTCTTCTGACAGTTTTTCTCCTTACAGTTCATGTGACACCTTTTGAATGTTATCTTCCCTTGCTTTTATTTTTCCCCATCCTTCTTCATCCATTCTTGAGGCCAGTTGGAGGTTTTGCGTACTCATGTTTGGGTGTAAGTACAGTACTGTATTACCTTCATCAGGACCGGCTAGGTTACGCTGCAGTAATCAATAGCCTCAGAATCTTAGAGGCTTAGATACCAAAGGTTTAGTGCTAACTCTTCATGTCCATGGTAGGTTGTCCATAGACGCTGCTGCAAGTCATCATCAGATCCAGATTGAGAAAAAATATCCATTTTCCCCTCCATTTCCCAGGCAGGAAAAGCAGACATGGTGAGATACACAGATGCCTTTAAAACTTCTCTGGCTTTATGTTTCATGGTCAAAGAGATTTACAAGGCTTTCCTAACTTGAAAGGAGGGGGTGGAAATGAAACTTTATGATATGCCCCAAAGGGCAAGTCCCAGAATATCAGTGACCTGACCTAATGACTGCCATTAAGTACAGTGGAAAGGGCTAGTGGGATCACGGACCTTGAACTCAGTCACACAGAGGTTCAAAGCCTGGTTCTGCTTTTTGTGAGACATTTGATAAGTTGTGAGCAAGTTACATGGTCTCTCTGATCCCTGGTTTCCTCACTTGTGTGATAGAGATAATCATATTTTTCTGTCTGTGATGGTGGTACATTGCCATGTACACAGCAGTTATTACGTTAATTGCGGTCCAGTCAGTTCTGACACATGGTGACTCCGTGTATGCAGACTAGAACGGCTTCATAGTGTTTTCAAGATCATTTGGAAGCAGATCACCAGACCGGTCTGGTGAGGCAGCTCTGGTAGGGTTTGAACTGACAACTTTCCTGCTGGCAGTCAAATGCTTAACTGTCTCTGCCACAGGAGACTCAATAAAGATGTTCTCTCATGTGCCTCTCCTCCCTCCACCTAAGATCCCCTGAAGTGCCAATACTTTGTATCAGTCTGTTAAATGAGGAGAGAAACTGCCCCTGTCTCCCAGTCAACAAACAAGGAAGCCCCCATGACATTTGTCAAAGCTCAAGAAAATAGCTATTAAGAAGGCAAACTGTGCTTACAGAAATATTAATTGGGCTTTAAACTCATTAGGAATTAAAAACAGCAACAAACTTTCACCTTTAGCATAAGGAAAAAGATAAATCCTTAAGGGCCACATCACTTCCCCATGAAATGCAGAGCCGCTGACCCTCGGTAAATGCCCAGAGGATTCTCTGCCTGGCTACAGAGGTTCAGGATAACACAGCAGACGCGAATCACTTCAGGACACCTTTCAAGCTTGGCAGGCGTCCCCATTTTGTTTATGATATCAAAGCTGCAATGCTGTGTTCTCTTCTGCGGAAGACATGAAAGAGATTCAGAAGTCATCCAAATCATCTTGTAATTAATGTTACCACTCACGTCCAGGACATTAAAATGTTAACAGTGTTAGAATCGTGTGCTTTGGAATACCGAGTGAGGGCTTTATTAGAGAGAAATGCTCAGCAGATGTCATCCACCCTAATTGAGGACATCAGGGTGCCTGCTGCTTGTTCTTATCAGTAGTGCGGAGGTTTTCTATTTTTTTTTTTAATTTATTCATTTTCTTTACTGCTAGAATCTGCTCTCATTATTAGACTGTCTTGTCACTCATTTGCATTTCAAGTGCTGGGACTGGGGGTGGGGGTGGCAGCTATCTGCCTTAGGAGAATGCTTCAAGGGTTACTCTATCAAATAGCAGCACAGTAGCACAGTGAATCTGACATCTGGGTTATCTTATTCCCAGATGCTCTGTGGTGTCATTAGCAGGATTAATCTTAGCTTTAATTTCATAATGATTCTTATTCTAATATATGTGAATGAACACAAAGTCTCTTGACTCATTATCACCAATTTACCCAAGATATGTAATCAGGCTCTTACATTCACCAACATTTATTTTTGCTAATACATCCAAAATTGTAGATTAAGCAAATACAGTTAGTTCCAGCTGAGTGAATGCCTACCGAGGTAGCACACTAGTATTTATGTTTTAATTAAAGTATACTAATGGTGTTGTTTTTAAATATGTACTGGCCAAAAATGTGTTCACGGGGAATAGTGAAGTCGTTGCTGGAGCAGCGTCCAGCTGTAAAATCAGTCACAGCAGCATTACATTAGTAGCTATTACCCACTTCTTCAGCAAATTACTGAAAATTCCCTCTGCTAATTATGTTTCTAACCTTTGTAAACAAGACGGTGGTAGCCAGCCTTAGTTCCAAACCTCTTGGCTCCTCCAGGGAAACAGAATGGCAGCTCTTTAAAGGGAAGCTTTGTTATAATAAACTTGCTGTTTTTCAAGGTTAACGTGTCCCGTAAGTTTTTAGCTTACGATCCAGAGTAGGCAAGAAGCCATGTCCCCTTTTCTCGGACACTAGGTTTGGTGATAGTCTTCATATGAGTGAGTAATATATTTAGTGAAGGAAGAAGAGATGGGAAGCAACAAGCAAATTCCAGCTCCTCTTCACTTTCTTCATCACTGGACTAACTTATTTCATTTACTGGATCTCATCATCCAGCAGCATGCAGTGCTTTATTATTGATGGATAAAATGTTCAAACATTTAAAGAAATGAAAGTCAGCTTTGCATTTTTAATTAATTAATTAAAAGTACTGTAAATGCCAGCTTGTTAATTGCTTTGCACCTGCAAGCTAACACAGGTTTTGCACACTCTTTCTTTGAATATTAAATTTTTTCCCCTCGCATGTCTTTATAATGCTTGTGAAGTCTCTCCAGCAAACATATTAGTAAAGAGTAAATATTGAATCTTAGACAAAACTCACGGCTTCATCTTTCACTGTACCCAGAATAGGACTTAAAGGAGGATTTAGATTTCCAAGGCTTCTAATTAAGTAGTGATAATCAGGCTTTCTGCTGAGGGTCACTTCCTGGGAGTAATTTGAGTTATTAAAATGCATGTTTTTGTTTGTTCTGCTTTGCGAGCTAAAACTGATCCCTTTTAATATAGCAGCAAATATGCAAATTGGGGTTTCATTATATTGCGCAATTTATGGCAATCTTCTCTAATTTACTGAAAGGTCAGGAGCCTGACCTTGTCATTCAAGTCTCTCTTTTCTGGTAAAGCTAAACTAATTATGTGGATTTTTTAATTTTTTATTTTTATGAAACTCGGAAAGTGCGCAGCATGGTAAAGAATGTGACAAATTTAAATTTTATTTAACTCTTGTATTTATCAAGATGTCTTCAGCTTTGTTTGGGAGTGAACAGTAGGTAACTTCAACTCTGATTTAAGGTATCAGTTGGTTTTAAATACTGTACACAAAAAAGAACTGAAACAAAAATGTTTTCTTCTTCCTCAGAAAAGAACTGGGCAACTGGAGTGGCCTAACCTTAATGAAACAATTCGTATGCGTGCATTTTAAATTGTCACTGGCCAGAAGACCCTGAAAATAAAGACTTATGAAAGAGTCAGTGGCAAATTTTTTTCTCGAAAGACTCACCAAAACCCTTTTATATTGTTTTTGCTTTTGATTAATGGTAAATAAGCATTCTTATCTTTTTAAATTACTTCCTAGGATTTCTAACTTTAACGAGAAAAATTTCAATTTCATGTATTTTAAAATCACTGGTGTAACATAAGTAGGTTCTGGCAAACAATCCATTCCTTTAAAATTTAGATAATGCCTGTCTGACTTTAGCTTATATGGGAATCACTTGCTAAAGACTCCATATGATAACCTATATGAGAATTTTTGTTGGAGATTCGAAACTACAATTCAGATTCAGTTATTAAAGGTTCTGAGAAGATTCACAGTAATAAAATTTGTCAGATTTTGTTTAAGCGAAACTTTCCATAATATATTTTAGCATGAAAACCTTCAAAACATTCAAATGAACAAACAAAAAAAACCTTAACGCCAATTAACACTCTACGAATCAATAGATTAGGAAACAGCAATTTAGAACATTGTGTGAAGTGAGATGTCTATTTCAAAAAGGCTGAGGAAATTGAATCCAAAATTCAGAAGGGAGTATTAGCACAGAAGAGACATATTTGGGATAAAGAGGATAGCACAGAGAAAGGAAGTTTCCTTTCTGCAGAATCAAGGTTAAGGTAGGTCAACTGATATAATTAGCAAGTCTATCTATTTAAGGTGCTTCCACAGCACTTCCCCTGGTGGTCTAGTGGTTAAGTAATATAGCTACTAACCATAAAGGTGGGCAGTTCAACTCTGCCAGATGCTCCTTTAAAACTATGGGGGCAGTTCTGCTCTGCCCTATGGGGTTGCTGTGAGTTGCAACTGACTATATGGAAGTGGTTTGGTTTTGTTTTTTGGTTTGCACAAATCTTGACGGCCAGTGGAGTATGAGAAGAACCACTGGCAGGAAAAGAGAAGAAAGTGGGATGATCCCTACCCTGAGGAGAAAAAGGAAATATCAGAAAAATTGATACTCCTTTAACAAAGAAATTTGGGAGGTGGGGGGAAGGTTGGCAGTAAAGAGAAAGAATTCATTGTAAATTTTTATATTACGTTTTATAATGTCTTTTACTTCCAGGGACAGACAAAAATGCTACTTCTCTAAGACAATGAAAATTATTAGAGAACTGCTTGGCATTCATTACTGATGCTTATATTTACAGAGCTGGAAAGATACTAATCCATAAATAGAACAGCAATGTTTTCTTCAGTTTCTCATAAACTTTAAGTACATTAAATCTGTTCAGAATCAATGTTTTGATTTTGATTAATGTAGATTTTGTTAATCTTTAGGAAATAATTTATTTTATGAATCATAGGATTTAATAAGGAAATAAATACGTGATCCTATGTCTCTGAGCTCTAGTTTTTAACTTAAGATTTATACTTTCTTATTCTTGTTGTTTAGAATGCCTTGTAGAATTATCTTTCACTTAATAACCTTACTATACATTTCTTTCTGCTGGGTATGAAATTTAATTTTATCTAAAGATTTTGCTCTTTGTCCTTGATTCTGAGAGATAATCTCTAAAACCAATGATTGAAACATCTTTGATGAAGCCTTCAGACTACCCCTGAGAGTTTACACTAATGTAGTGATGCAGGTGGGGCCTGGCCAAGCCAGGAGACCAGCACCTACATTAGACAGACCTCAGAGGAGGGGCGATTCAATCAATCATGTCTACATAGCAAAATCTATGTTGTTGAGTAGATGCCAACTCACAGCGACCTCATAGACAGAGTAGAACTGCCCTATAGAGTTTCCAAGGAGCACCTGGCAGATTTGAACTGCACTAACCACTACACGAACAGGGTTTCCCTACGTAATGAGACCTTGGTAAATGTTTCAGACAGGAAGCCCCGTAGCTGGTAATAGATACAGTGTGCATGCAAGGATAGTGGCTTGTCTTAGTCATCTAGTGATGTTATAACAAAAATACCACCATTCAAATTCTCGCATAGTTCGGAAGGCTGGAAGTTTGAATTCAGGGTGCAGGTTCCAGGGGAAGGCTGTCTTTCTATTGGCTGTAAGGAAGGTCCTTGTCATTAGTCTTCCTTTGGTCTGGGAGCATTTCAGCAGAGATACTTCAGGTCCAATGGATGCACTTTTCTCCCAACATAGCTTTCTTGCTGGCAAGAGGTCTCCCCATCTCTCTTACATATTTCAAAACAGGTTGGCTACAGAGACTGTCTAATCTTGTAGACCTCATCATGATAACTGCTGCTAATCCATTTTATTAAAACACACAGAATTCCAATCAAAGATGGACAATTCCAATCAAAGATGGACAGTGCCTTGGTACTGGCCTAGCCAAATGGATACACATGTTTTTGGGGGGATATAGTTCTAGCTACAACACACTTTCTCTGGGGTACAGAATCTCCACATTGGTAACCCTCCTAGACTTTGCCCTGTGTGGCTCTTCTTTCATATCCTTTTTGCTATAATAAAACTGTAATCATCAATATAGTACTTTCTATGAGTTCTTCTTGTTGTTCCAGTGAATTGCCAAACCTGAGGGTATAGGAGGTGTCACTAGGTCAGCAGTGAGAAGAGCTCTGGAAATCTCCAAGTGTAACTTGTATCCTCAAGGGTTAGTGGGTAACCCTAATTTATAGCTAGCAGGTGAGAAGAGAGGGTGTTGTGGAGCACTTCCAAGTTTGAGGCCAGTGCCTGAGAACTGTGCCCTTCAACCTCAGATCTGATTGGTCCTGGTGGTTGGGATCAGAGGAAGAAGCACCATGTGTGCAGATGAAGTGAATTTATTTGATTTGTAATTGAGTTTTACAGTTTGGTGTCAGAGAAGTGGGATTCGATTTTCCACACACATGTCTGTAAGGAGGTACAATGCCTGATCTGACTTGTAGGTGTCTCTTATTGAGTATTTCCAATTTCTCCTATAAATGGTGACTTGGTTGTGTGCTCAATTAATTAGAAGCATTGCATGGGATATAGACTTAAAACAATGTAGTGAAGTACTTCACCCCTTCCCATTCCTTCTTTTAGATATCTGGTTATTCTGTTTCAACCTCTTCACCCTTTCAGGGTTTCCCTTAACAGTTCTCATATCCAGATTTTCATGACATGAAAATACTGATGGTGTAAGTTGGTGACAGAAGAGTGTATGGTCAATAACTCCATGCTAGTTGTGTTCCCATTAATAGCCACGCAGACAACAAGAAAGAAATCTGGAATCCTTTGGAATAAAGCATAAATAATATCTGCCCCCAAAGCTATTTTAATTGATCAGACCTCAGTTCAGCCTCATAATCTCCCTTAAGATGATGACCTTCAAGTTCTACTCTTGTTTTTCAGCTAATGGCTTTGAGTTGAACTGGCTGTGTACGTCTTTAGAAACGGATTTCGGTGGGCAAACTCATCTGCCAGGGCACAGACCCTAAGTTCATCTCTCAATGCTGTTTTGTCGGAGTCAGTTTCCTCTGCCCAATGGATAACTGTTTACTCCTCATTTGGACTTTCTTTGTAGAACTTAATACTGGAGGACCGTGCATGAGGGTACGTGTGTTCTACTCAGCCCAGCAAATAATGCCACTCGGCTTGCCTTCCAAGACAATATTCTGAAAAAAAAAAAAAGTGGTTTTATTTGGTTGGGTTTTTATTCTTGTGACTGTAACTGTGTTACAGTTAGCCTTGGCTGATGAGATTCTATCTGTGGAGTATCTGGGGCTGGGGCAGCTAGCACTAGCGGCTGAAACAGTTCTCCAACTTCCTTTGATCTGTGTCTGCTATCTTGTGTTTTCTTGGTTTCCTGAGAGTGCAAAAAGTTCAAGAAGGCCCTCTCCACAGGAAGTTCCACTGAAGAAAATGAAAGAACTCCTTAGGGCCTCACACGTACAAGGGCATCATTACTCCATAGGCCTGGTGCGGTTGTTGTTAGGTGCTGTCGAGTTGGTTCCCACTCATAGAAACTCTATAGGTCAGAATAGAATTGCTGTGTAGAGATTCCAAGTAGCGCCTGATGGATTTGAATGTCTGATCTCTTGGTTAGTAGCCACAGCACTTCACCACTATGCCACTGGGATTTCTGGTCTGGTGCTAGAATGTAACAAACTGGGGTCAATTTTCATCACATTAATGAACAACAAAATCACCACCCAGCCAGAAATTTGGAATCATCCTGGATACCTCTCTTGCCTTTATCTTTCACATCTAATTTAACAAGTCCTTGAATATGTCCTCTTCCTCCTGCCTCCCACCTACATTCACATCCTGGGCTTTCATTATCTCTTGTTTGAAATATTACATGTTCATTATTCCCACAGTTTTACTCATTCCCCCTTCTAGCCCCTTCTCCATTTCTTTTAGGGTAGCCAGAGCAGTTTAGAACATACATGACTTTATGTCACTCTTCTGCTTAAATCTCCAGCAGCTTCTGATTATTTTCGGAATAAAATAAAAATTCTTTGTCATGACTACCAGTATACTATGTAATCTAGCCCCTGCCTAACTCCCTCTCACCATACTCTGGCCACATTTACTTCCTTTCAATTCACCAGCACACCAAACTCTTTCAAATCTCAGGGACACTGGATGAGCTGTTTCTTTCTCCTGGAAATGTTCTTTTCCTAATTTTTGCATGACTGACATTTTTACATTTTTCATGGTTCAACTTAAATGTCACCCTTTCAGAGTAGCTTTTTATCCCCATCCTACCTCTTATTTTCTGCCTTAGCTCCATTTCTTTCTTTCTTAAAGTGCTTCATATTTATTTTTGTTTCTTTACTTTTTCTTCTCTTTCCTTGCCAGAGTAAGAGCAGTTCAAGGGCAAGAATGCCATCTGTTTTATTCTGTTCTGTGTTGTATCCCCAGGCTTTTGCACCCAAATCAACCGAACTTGTTGTGAGTCAGAATTCAGACTCATAGCAACCTTGCACCACAGGGTTTCCAAGAAGTGGCTGGTGGATTCAAACCACTAACCTTTTGGCTTGCAGCCAAGCTGTTAACCACTGTGCCACTAGCACAGTTCCCAACAAATAATAGGCAGTCAACAAACATTTGTTTGAGTGAATGAGTGAATAAATCCATTCCCTTAAACCATATATGAATGTAGAACCCTGGACAGTAGTACATACTCCCTTTCATTTCAGAGTTTTAGAGAAAAGCTTCATGTTTTGGAACATTGCATTTTTAGATTCCTTTGAACTGGAATTTGTCAAATAAATACCAACAGATTTTGAAAAGTTGAAATCTATTATGTGTGAAGCAAAGGCATAGTCTGGAAGATGACCTGGTTTCCTGAGAGTTTGCATTGGTGATAGATGTTCAGAATAATCCAGCTACAAATCGGATCAACCCATCGGACGCCAGCAAGGCCCTGATCACTTTTGGTAATACAGTTGCTTGTTTATGTCAGCTATCAGAATTTGGAGGAGGTTTATTGGCTCAATGGTCCAGTACTCTCCTGCTAACCAAAAAGTTGGCTTTCAAATTAGGCCATTCCACGGAAGACAAATGTGGCAGCCTACTTCTGTCAAGATTACAGTTTTCAAAAGCTTTACGGAGAAGTTCTAATCTCTCCAAAAGGATTACTATGAGTCAAAAGTGACTTGACAGCAAAGTATCAAAATTTGGCAAATAAACATAAAATGGTCATTGAAAAAGACTTTATAAGCAACATGAATCAATTGAGAAATTATTTACCTGTGGTTTATGACTAAGAAAATCATATGGCACACTTATTTTAAACATCTTTCCCATTGGTAGGAAGGTGGGAGCAGAATTTTTTTTTTTATTATTATTATCATTAAGTTAAAGTACACAATCTAAGTCAGTTTTGCATACCTGTCTCGCTACAGTTCTATCTGCTCTCCCCATCCTGTGACAACCCACTCCTCCTTTTCACTTTTTCCTGTTAGTGTACTCCCAGCAAACACCTGTCCCTTCCTCTCTACCCTCTCCTTGCCCTCTAGAAAGAAACCAGTAGGACAGCCTTCTGTAAATGTATAAAACTGTAAAGTACACACACCACATGCTCACTCTGTGTCCCTGAGTCCAGTCCATTCTTTGTCTGAATTGTTGACTTCAGTACTGGTTTCAGGTCTGGAGCAGTAACAAGTATAGGGGCTATGTTCCCAGGGGACCCTCCAGGTTGTCAGACCATCAGTTCTGGTCTTTTAGTAGAGTTTTTGATCTGCACAGCTCTTTTTCTCATGCTATGTTAGGGACTCTACATTGTAATCTTTATCGAGGCTGTTCTGGTCTGGTGCTGATGTAGTGTCCCAGTTTTATCTGTCCTTCTGTCTCCTGGGCTCACTTTTCCTCATGTCTTTGATGTTTTTGGTCATCGTCTGTTCAAGGTGGATTGGGACCAATTAATGTTCTTCAGATGGCAGGTTGCTGGCTTTTAAGACCCCAGATGTTGCACACCAATATGGGGTACAGAGACTCTTAGCAACAGGCTAGTTATGTTAATTGACCTCGATGTCCTCTGAAAACATGGTTCCCATCCCCCTGGCCCTGTTACTCTAGCCTTTGAAATGCTAGGTTGAATTTAGAAAATCCTTTAGTTTATGGTGTAAACCATTTATGCTGACCTGTCTTCTACAGAGTACTGTCACATTCTTCATCTAATCAAATTCCTACACCATAATCTAATGTATAAATAATACTCTCTCCAGCCTTACTCTTGTTGCCATCTGAGAGTCTTTTTTTCTGTGTGTAAGTCCTTTTTTAAGTCCTTATAATAGTGGTCTCATTCAACACTTGTCCTTTTGCAGCTGACTGATTTCACTCAGCAAAATGTGTTCCAGTTGATAACAGGTTATGAGATGCTTTCTAAAATCATCATTGTTCTTTATCGTTGTGTGGTGTTCCATTGTGTGTATATACCATAGTTTGTTTATCCATTCATTTGTTGATGGGCATCTAGGGGGAACAGAAAATTTGAGTGGGATTATGCAAAAACAAACAAACAAACAAAATGACTTTGGAAGAATAAACGTAATTTTGGCATATTTTGGAGGGTGGGGTTATCCTGTGCTCTATACAACCTTCATTTTAACTTTAATGAGACAATGAAAAACTTTCAATAACGCACTACCTACTATAAGCCAGTATAGATAGCTATAAGAAATGACCTTTAGTGCAAAGAGAAAATTTTCTTTGTCTTGTAAAGGTTTTACACAGAAGCTGAAAGACCACAGACAGGTCCTACAGAGAACTTTAAGGAGTTAACGACTGAAGATTCCCCTATAACTGTGCTTGTCAGTCTAAGACAGGAATTATGATCTCTGTGGTCTGTAAAGAGGTGCAAAACCAGAATAGCACTGGGACATTCTGGGGAGGGTGAAAAATCAGAACAAAAACAAGGGGGATTCAAGAAAGAAGGGACTTACATATCCATCCAAGACTCTTGGGCATTCATCCAAAGCTCACTACATATGAACTGGAAGTTGGCACCATTGACCAATAAACAAATATTCTGACCATTATTTAAAGTCTAGGGGAGCTTGGGATCAGCTCGAAGTAGAATATTTACTTTCTAGCAGTGGCCTAAGCCTGCATCATCTGCTCTCCTGTATATCTGAGGGGGAGAGTAGATGAGGTTGGATTTATACGGGAGTTTTATCTAGAATCTTACCAGTAGAAGGTCAACTGTCAACTTAGTGCTGGTAAGTCAATTCCTATTTGTAGGAACCCTGCAGGACAGAGTAGAACTGTCCCACAGGGTTTCCAAAGCTATAAATCTTTATGGAAGCAGACTGGTACATCTTTCTCCTGCAGGTGGCTGGAGGGTTTCAACCACCTGCCTTTTGGTTGGCCGCAAAACACTTAGCCGCAGCTACACCGGGGACTCTCAGCTCTTCTGTCTAAATGTTCTTACCCAGACTGAGACTTGGAAGCTACAGGCTTTGGCTGTTTTTCCCAGGGATGCTGAGCACCACTCTCCCTACCGTATATGTAGGTGACATCAGTATTTTATTGTTCTTGTTTCCGTCCCCAAAGTTGATTTAAGAACTTTTTGTATGTCTGGTGGAAAACACAAGGAATCCAGCAGGATGCACCTAAACATAATTGTCTTAGTCATCTAGTACTACTATAACAAAGATACTACTAAAAATGGATGGCTTTAAAACGAGAAATTTTATTTTGTCACAGCCCGGTAGGCTGAGAGTCCATATTCAGGGTGTTGGCTCCAGGGGAATTCTTTCTCCATTGGCTGTGGAGGAAGGAACTTTTTGTCAATCTTCTCCTGGACTGTGGGGAACCTCTCAGGCACAAGGACCCCAGGTCCTTCCCAAAGGACGCTCTCAGCTCCTACCACTGCATCTTGGTGGTATGAGGTTCCCAAGTCTGTCTGCCAGCTTCTTTCTTTTATATCTCAAGAGATTGCTTCAAGGCACAGTATGGTTTTACATATTGAGTCCTGGCCCACCAATACAACTGTCACCCATCATCCCTCATTAACCTGCCCTCATAGAGGCAGGATTTACAGCATAGAGGAACATCACACGTATCTGGAAACATGGCCTAAGCAAATGGCCACACACATTTTTGCGGGGAGATAATTCAATCCATGACAATAATGTAGTTAATGAGTCTACTATTTCACTGTACCTATTGATGTGTGATTTGATGATGAAATCTCAGCTCGGACAATTAGAATTTAATCTTTTTTTTTTTTTTTTAATCATGGTGATAACTGTATTTATTGTTGTTTTGGTTTGAGGATGTCAGCAATTTCCTCTGTTCATTTAGAATTCACTGTGTTAGAAACTTTGTTTTTAGCATTTTAAGATTTTGAAGTCATGAATGTTTAAAGAAAATTATTTACATTCCTCCAGACCACAAGTGATTTTTTTGTCTTTGAGCTGTCTTGTATAGGTCAACAAGATTAAGAGCTTCGTGATTGTCTGAGCCTTTTGTACAAATCTGTTAGCTGCATGATCTTGAACATGTCATTAGCCTCACTGAGTCTCAGACTCTTCATCTTTCAGTTGGGGATTAGAATAACTGACCGTTGTCTCCTGGGTATCATTAGCTATGTCATATAAGAAGTGTGTGAAGATGGCCTGAAATCCTATCATCTGCTAAATGAATAATGATTGTTGTCAGATGATGGTGACAGTCATCATCACCATCATCTCAGCTAGCCCAGTGTGGAAGCTCAGATAAATCAGGGATGATTAATTTGCTGAGCTGGCCCTCACCTAACAAAACTTCCCACCACAAGATTTTCTTTAAGTGGTGAATATACCTCTAGAGCTTTTCAATCTGGGCTAGATTCACAAGAAACTTTTGAAAAATATTGTGTAAAAGAAGATTGTCATGGATTTACCTGTGTCCCCCCCAAAATACATGTAGCCACGTGGCTGGGCCGTGATTCCCAGTATCTTGTGACTGTTCTCCATTTTGTGGTTTTCTTCTGTTGTATGTTGAAGGATGAGGGTGGGACTGTAAATCCCTTTATAAGATAACCTCTCTGCTCAACTGTAAAGGGAGTTTCCCTGGAGTATGTCTTGCCCTGCCCTTAATCCTTTTATCCTGCAAGAGATAAAAGGAAAGGGAAGCAGGCAGAGAATTGGGAACCTCGTACTATCAAGAATGCAACACCAGTAGAGGAGTGTGTCCTTCAGACCTGAGGTTCCTGCACCAAGATGCTCCCTGGACAAAGACTGATGCAATACCATACTTTCCTCCAGAGCCAACAAGGGAGAAAACCTTCCCCTGGAGTGGACATCCTGAATCTGGACTTGTAGCCTACCAGCCTATGTAAGAATAAACCTTCCTTTGTTAAAGCCACCTATTCTGTGATATTTCTGTTAGAGCAGCACTAGCTGACTAAAACAAAGGTATTCCTATAAAGGAGCACAAGTTGTTTCTTCAATGGTGTAGAATCTAAATATTTCTTCTGTTTTGTTTGTGGTGACGAGGTATTATCAATTGATTACCTAAATTCATCTTTTACCACCTGTCTGTCAGTTTGTTGTACTGTGGTGGCTTGTATGTTGCTATAATGCTGGAAGCTATGCCACTAATTATTGGAGAAGAATGTTGAGTGTACCATGGACCACCAAAAGAACAAACAGATCTGTTCTCGAAGAAATACAACCAGAGTGCTCTTTGGAAGCCAAGTTGGCAAGACTGTGTCCTACATACTTTGGACATGTTGTCAGGAAAGATCAGTTCCTGGAGAAGGACGTCATGCTTGGTAGAGTGGAAGGTCAGGAAAAAAGGCAAAGACGCTCAAAGAGATATACTGACACAGCGACCACGTAAAAACGATTGCAGACATGGTGCAATACCAGGCAGTGTTTTGTTCTGCTGTTCATAGGGTCTCTATGAGTTGGAACCGACTCGACAGCATCTAACGACAACATGCCACTAGTATTTCAAATACCAGTAAGGTCAGCCATAGTTGACAGGTCTTAACAGAGCTTCCAGACTAAATATATTAGGAAGAAAGATCAGCTATCTGCTTCTGAAAATTCACCAGTGAAAAACTTATGGATTATAGCAGAAGACTGCCTTGTTGGACTTGCAGTGGACACGTTATCAAGAGTGCTCATTCACTAAAGACACCATATTGCGTGAAGTAGAGGGCCAATCAAAGCAAGGGAGACCCTTATGGAGGTGGATTGGCACAATGGCCACGACAGTGTACTAGAACATGCGGGAAATTGTGGATAAAAGAGTAGGCAGTGTATTGTTCTGTGGTACAGAAGGTCATTATAAGTTGGAACTGCAGCTTTCTATAGCTAAGTTTATCCTGTTTAACTGGATGAAGCCAAGATGGCTAAGTCGTATGTTAAGTGTATGTTTAATTTTATATGAAACTTCCAAACTCTGTCAGTATTATTTACATTTCCATTAGCAGTGTATGAGAGCTGCAATTGTTCTTCCTCCTCACCAGTCGCTGGTATTCTTCATCTTTTTTATTGCAGCCCTTCTAATAGTATTCAATAGTATCTCCTTGTGGCTTCAATTTTCATGTCTCTTATGAGTAATGATGTTGAGCATCTTTTCACTGGATTGTTTGCTAATCAGACATGTTCTTTGGCAAAGTCTGTATTCAAATCTTTTGCTTGCTGTAAAAAAAAAATTGATTCCTTTGTCTTTTTATTAATGAATTTTATATAGCCTGTAAGTTATTTATCAGATATGCACTTGCAAGTATTTTCTACAAATCTGTAGTTTGTTTTTTTATTTCTTATCTGCAGATGTTTTAAATTTTGATGAAGTTTTATTAATTATTTTCCTTTTATGGATGGTGCTGTTTACATCATAGCTAAGAAATCTTTGCCGAACTTTCAGTTGCAGATTTTATCCTGTATTTTCTTCTATGCATTTAATAGTTTTAGGTTGCACACATGAGTTTATGATCCATTTTGAGTTAATCTTAGTAGATGGTGCAAAGCATGGGCTAGGACTGTTTTTTTATTTTTCTGCATATGGATTTCTATTTGTTCCAGCATCGTTTGTTGAGAAGACTATCCTTTCTCCATTGAATCACTTTTGTACCTTTTTCAAAACTCAATTGACCATATATATGTGTGGATCTGGTCTCTCTATTCCCTTCCATTCCATGTGCTAAGCACTTTTTAACAGACCACATTCATCCTTTCAATACCTCTGTAATACAAGGAAGGAATTGGAGTCAGAAGGATGTTAAGGAACTTACTTAGGGCCACAGAACTGTTAAGTAGTGGAGATGAACTATGAATGTGGGCAGCCTGGCTCCTCAGTTCACTACATTGGTCAGCCCAACTGGTGTCTCAGAGCATCTAAAAGATGGGACACTGACAGCCACAGAAACAGGAACCCGGGGATTGGGATGCCTCTGAGACTCTTTCTCAGGCTTCTGCTCCTTTAAGTTATATTTTTACTCTCTCAGATTGACTTTCTTTGCTTTCTGCCCATATGCTGGGGAGTATTCCAAGTTTTTATCTTCTTTTGTCAAGAAACTGGGCAGATTCTGGCTGGACCTCAGAATCAAGCCCAGGGTCACGAGGAAAACACTGATCAGACTAACTGAATGGAGTCAGGTGACCCATCCTCAATTACTCCTTAACCTACCCTTCCCCAAACCAGCTGACCAAGGCCAGGGTGAAAGTTGAGTGGAGTCTGACTAGTCCAGTTTGGGTCAAGCACAGTGTCTTAGTACAATCAATTTACCAGAGCAGATCACCCACACAAATGGCTACTAAGAGGACCCAATGCTGTAAGTATGCAGATGGGCCTTAGGGAGGTATCTCCAAAAAAAGAGTGGGGACACATTATGGCTTTCAAGGGACCTTAGGAACTTAGACCTTCATAAGTCCTATTTTATGACTGCATTGGTATAATGATGAATATCATCTAGGTTAAATTATATGACTTTTTTTCCTCTGACTTTAAAAGAAATCATTTTTGTGAGTTTCTAAAAGTACCACACATGGCCCTAGGCACCGATTCTACTATGCCTAATGGATAAGTCAGCCTTGGGCTAGGAAGAAATAGAAAAAGTTTCTACTAAATATTACTGTTATAATTTTAACAAATAGAGAAACAAAAGCTCAGTGTAATCACAGAACAACCAGCATATATTTGATTTCAGAGGCACTAGTGTCATTGCTGGAACTCTTGCCTTTCATGCAGGGGACACAGGCTGTATTCTTGACTAACACACCTTATACACAGCCACCACCTCTCTATCAGTGGAGACCTGCCTGCTGCTGTGATGCTGAACAGTTTTCAGTGGGACTTCTAATGAAGACTAGGAAGAAAGGCCTGGGGATCTACTCCTGAAAATCAATCAAAACTGTATGGATCACAGGGGGGTGGAGTCAAGATGGCGGACTAAGCCCACGTCTCCTTTTATCCCTCTGGAAACCAAGACCTGAATTGACAATCAAACAGAGCCTTCTGATCACCTAATCAGCCTCAGGACAGGCACAGAGCTGTTAATTGGGACTTCACACCACTCAGTGAAAAACCTCCTCTCTGTTGCTGACTCCCACTCCTGGCTAGCCCGGCTCTCATGGACGGAAGGTAAATGCACCAGTTTGACTTTTTTTCTCTCTGTCTTGGCCGGCGGGTGGAGCTGGATCTTGCCTAGCAGCTAGACTCAAACATGCTGCTTGGGGGATAGGCAGGTGAAATTCCCATATTCTGAAAGCCAGGCTTAGGACTCTGTTAATCTAGCCACTTTGAGCTTTTCATTTTATATCTGCGTCAGCGGGGTTTGAATGGAATTCCGCAGTCAGTGTGTGGGATGCCATGTTGGTACTGAGATTTTAGCGGGACCTAATTCTTAGCCTGGGAGCCAGTGCCTGCAAACAGGACAGCGCTTCTCCAACAGAAAAGCAGTAATTTTCCCAGTGCCACCTACGCTGCAGGCCCTGCAAAGAAGCAGAGGAATCACTACCTCTCGGCACTTTTAGCCCCTCTGTCTGCTGCCTGTGTGGAGGATGCCAGCTTGGATTTGGTGGCTGCAGCTGGACCTAATTCTTAGCTTGGGAGCCAGAGCCTGCCCACAAGAGAGCTTCTCTATCACAAAAGCAGTACTCGATGCAGTGTCGCCTAAGTCTAGGCCCTGTCAGCAGAGGCCAACAGGGCAGTAACATTGCTGTATTCTGAATTAGTTTGTTATCATCTGGGGTTGGATATAGTGGCACTTACTTTGTCAGTTGAGAAGAGGGACCTCTACACCTGAAAACCTAACTGACTTGTGAAGTGCTCAGATACCTTTTGCTTTACATTTTAAGACAGCCTAGAGAAACATTTGCAATCCATCCTCACAGTACCTCTTCCAGCCTCTACATACTCACATGGGACCCAAAAAGCAACAGACAATTGTGGCATACAAGAAATCACCCATGGCTTCAGAAGGCTCCCAAACAAAGCAACCAAAGAGTTTTCCAGATGAAGAAACGTTTATGAAAGCATCAGGAAGTGAATACAAAATGATTATATACAGAGCCCTTCTAGACCTTATACAAAATGCAGCAGAACAAAATGAAAAATTAAGCAAGTTGTTCGATCTGATGGAACACTAGTACTCTGAAATCCAACAGATCAAGAAGAAAATCAAAGACATAGAAACTTCCATGCAAAGCCAAGAAAACAGAATGGAACAAATAGAAAAAAGAATTTCTGACTTGGAAGACAGAGCTACTGATGCCAGCATCTATGAGCAGAAATAAGAAAAAAGAAACAAGAAAAATGAAGAAACATTAAGAAGCATGTGGGACTCTATTAAGAGGAACAACCTTCGATTAATTGGAGTCCCTGAACAGGGTGAGACATCTGAGAACACAGAGAGTATCGTTGCTGAGCTGTTGAAATAAAATTTCCCAGAAATCATGAAGGAAGAGAATATAGACATCTCAGATGCATATCGTATGCCACCCAATATATATCTCAAAAGAAACACTCCAAGACATATTATAATCAAGCTTAACAAAATGAAACATAAGCAGCAACTCTTAAAGGCAGCAAGACTCAAAGCAAAGCTAACATTCAGAGGGAAACCCTGTAGGCTCTCGTCAGATTTCTCAGCAGAAAACATGCTGGCACGGAGACAAATACTGTATGAGACCTCTACGATAAGATCTCAAAAACAGACTTGTGTACAGAAGAAAAGACTCTTTGACAGCTGCAAGGGAGGGGAGGAAGGGAGAGTGAAGGGGGGAGGGTTTAGTTTAGAGTTGCTAGAAATCTGATTGGGAGAAAGCAGTGATAGCACGCATTAGAAACAAGAAAAACATTAAGCGGACTTCAGCATAACATGAATCCTCCTTCCATCTTAACCCAATATTGCAAGGATAGAGTAGCTGGGGCAGGGGTCAGGGGACCATGCTCTTAGGTGAAAGTGAGGCCAATTGACACAACTAGCATTTTGCTAAGAGAGGTCTCTGCACCCCACATTGGTGAGTGGCATCTGGAGTCTTAAAAGCTGCCAAGCTGCCATCCGAGGACACAGAAAATGGGCCCAACTCAGCAGGAACGGACGGTCACTGAGGACCAAAATGACATGTGGTAAAGACAACCTAGAAGACAGAGAGACCCGCAAATGTGGGTACCTTCATCGACTTGGGACCAGAAGAACCGAATGGTGCCTGGCCACCACCAGTGATAGGTACAGTGGAACCCACTAGGTTGAATCTCACTGACAACACAAGAATAAAAAGGGGTGCATCCTGAGATCTCCACTAAAAGACCTGAATTGATAGTCCAGCAGTTTTGGGGTTCCTCTGAGAGCATGGCCCCCAGCCCTGATGCTGCCCTTTCCCATAAATTATAACAAAGGTCCACTCTTTGGACAGGAATGGATTGGACTTGGCAATACAGAGCGGCCATATATTGGTTGCACTTTATGGTGCTATACATCTATAGGATATCATCCTGCTGACCTCTGGCTGGAGGAAGGAGAGTGGGTGGAGCAGAAAGGAGGCTGTTGGGAGGATGAGACATGTATGGAGCAGAGAGGAATAGTGTGCTGTCACCGGACAGGGAGAGCAGTGGAAGCTGCATATAGGTGGGCATGTAAATTTATACGGGAATGTACATTTTCACTCAGTCATGTTAAGGAAAAAAGAAAAAAAAAAAACCGTATGGATCACAGTGTTCAGATCCCCCATGGGTATGGCACAAGACCAAGCAGTGTTTTGTTCTGCTGTGCTTGGAATTGCCATGAATGGGGCTAACTTGACGGCAGCTAACAACAACCATTTAAGTCTAAGATCTTTTTAGTATGACACATTAAAGGGATTTTCAAGTCATTGCCTTACAAAACCTCTGCTGGCTGATTGGTCATGTTCTTTGGAGCATCAGGTGTAACTTGTTCTAGTTCTGCTCTTTGAGTTATTTTTCAACCTTCTCTCTCTGCTGTTCTCCTTTTACATGCCGTCTCTCAGGTCTGGCAGAGCTGTGTCTTCTTTCCATCATGGCTGTGTAGCATTATGGGGTCTTTGAACTGCAGAGACCAGAAAGCTAGTTCTGGATGAGACTTATGTTTTCCTAGTCAGATGTCTCTGAGTGAGATGTTGAAGGCAGGAGGAGAGCAACCTGAAGCAGAGCCAAGGTTCTGTTAGTTACATAACGGGCAGCACTTGGTTTTTCTGCCGTAGCGGAGGTCCCAGTATCCTGTACCCAACACCCGGGGTTTTGAGAAGCAGAGTATAGGGCATGCCTCTTGTTGGACTAATAGAACAGAGGCAACACAGCCTTGGAGCTAGAAGCTTAGTGGTAGCTTAGTGGTTCTCCACAATCCTGATCACATCAGGGGCAGCAGTAGCTCCTTTAGAGGCACAGATCTGAGGCACGGCTTTGGATTTATTTCCTGAAGATTAGAATGGAGTCAGTTTTTCCCAGCCCTCCCTATAAGTTTATAAACTTTTAAAATCCCTGTTAGTAAAACCAACCATATGAATTCCATTATCTCCAGCTATGCCTTGATTGAAATATGGTGGCTTTGCAAAGGTGGTGACTCAGGCCAGAGAAGATGTAGGGGGAGGTTCTCAAGCAAAGACATGGTATGTTTAGTGGCATGGCACAGTGGTGATGCTAAGTCAGTGTACTTTGTTAGGGACCAAGGACTGGGAGGAGCCCTCACATTTGAGTCCAGGGGGTGGGTGGTCTTGGATGAAGATTTCTTTCACTGGATTGCACTCAGTACTGGAGCAGAGAGATGGAGCAGTGGGGCCAGACACTGTCCCCCCACCCCGCCCCCATGGCTCCTCTCCTTTCCTTTTGAGCAAACAAAGTCAGAAGGGTTGCCCTTCCTTACAGCTGCTTTCTTCGCTTGAAGGAGAAGAGAGGAAAGCTCATTTTACTGTTGTAGGTGGGTGTAGGGATTGCTACATCAGTTTCCAGTTTTTCTTTTTCCTCCTTTTTTTTTTTTTTTTAAATTTAACTTCTAACTGCTAAATTTGCTATCACTCTACATTTTTTGGATACCCTGGTGGTGTAGTAGTTAAGTGCTACATCTGCTAACCAAAACTTTGGCAGTTTACGTCCACCAGGCACTCCTTGGAAACTCTATGGAGCAGTTCTACTCTGTCTATAGGGTCACTATGAGTCAGAACTGACTCAGCGGCAATACATTTTTAGGGGGGAGTACCACTTTCACCACTTTACACCTTTCTAATTTGTATGCCTAACCCCCAAATTTCCTGGTTCTCCAACTCCTAAATGTTTTCTTATCCTTTCTTACCCTAGTGGCCCTATAGGCAGCCTCTCGACCTCCTCCAGCCATGTGTCATGGCCTGACTCATGCATGGTTCCTGTGGGTACCTTGCATCTCTGTCCTTTCCTAGCTGCATCTACTGCCTGTCTTTTCTCCCTTAACTGTCCTGGCTCAGAATCCCTGGTAGCATAGTGGTTAAGTGCTGTGTCTGCTGACCAAAAGCCTAGCAGTTCAAATCCTTCAGGTGCTCCTTGGATACTCTATGGGGAGGTTCTACTCTGACCTATAGAGTCACTGTGAGTTGAAATTGACTTAACAGCAGTGGATTTGTTTTTTGGTTTGTCATTAGTCACACTGACTTCTTTGCTTTTTCAGTTCCCATTCTTTATCCACTGGCAGACAAAATATTTTCGTTGGTGGTCTTAGTTCAAGAAGATATTCACAATTCGTGTGTCTAGTAGATCAATTGTCAGATGCCATACGGTCCACAAGCTGAAATAAATGAGCAGCTCTTCAGACTACGGACCAGAGAAGGGAGGGGGTAGAGAAGCCTACCTCTTCATAGTCTGTTTATTTCTTCAGGTGAGATCTCCAGTCCCTCCATCTGGCAAGACTCTCACTAAACGAACACACCAACTACCTGAGAGCCTCTTAGCTGCCAGAGGAGACAGGCTGTGGATGCGGCTAGAGTTTCTTAGCTGGGCTTTCACGTAGTCACACCTGTGTGGAACCCCATTCCTGTCTGTTCATTTGCTTATCCATCACTCGTTCATGCAGCCCTCAATTTTCATCAAGTGCTGCGCTAAGTGTTGGGTGAGCACCTATGATAGCATCCCTTTTAGAGCTTACTTTCTAATTTGGAACTACTTAGTTACAATTGAGGACAAATCAAAGAAGAAAAAGCATTTGTTTCATGACAGACTGTGTAACCAGGGAACATCAGGGTGAAAAGGAGAATGGTCTGTGCGTCTTGGTCTATGGTCAGGAAATATTCACCTGTGAAGTGACCCATCGGTTGAGATCCAAGGGATGAGAAGAAGTAAGGTTGGAGACAAAATGTGGAAGAGGGCAAAGAGTGGAGCCTGTGAGAAGCCCCTAAATAGGTTTAGCAGTAAACATCTGCAATTGCCTCAAAGTATAACTGTGCTCTACAGAGTTTTCAGTGGCTGATTTTTCAGAAGAAGATCATTGGCCTTTCTTCTGAGGTGCCACTGGGTGGACTCAAACTTTCAACCTTTTGGTTAGCAGTGGAACACGTTAATCACTTGGTATATCCAGGTTCAAGAACCTGGAAATGCCAATGTGGCTGGAGTACAGGCAGCAAACAAAGGTGATTCGCTGGTGACATGAGGCTGGAGGGGTAGGCAGGAGCCTTATTCTTCAGGGTCTCTTCAGCGTTGTGAAGGACTTTGAAATTTGTCCTAAGAGTCATGGAAAACTATCAAAAGATTTTATACTCTGGGGGTCAGTTCTACCCTGGCCCCTAGGGTCGCCATGAGTCTCTGACTTGACAGTACTTGGCTGGCTAGTGGTATGATTAGATTTATTATTATTATTTAACAAAATCACTCTGAGTTTCTGTTCCATTTTCAGATATGGTCAGGTCTATATCTGTAAAATTGTAAAATATATGTATTTTCAAAGAGTTCAGCTAACATATTCTTCTATTACTGGGAATGGACCTGCATTTCTTTAAAGGCTAAATATTGAGAGAGCTTTAGCCTTTAGTTAAATAAAACAAACTGGGTATTACTAATCCCAGATTCACAGTACCTTCATTTAACATTCTGTGGTCATAACTTGACCTTGAGCAAGAACTCTCACATGTGCAGAAGCCAAAGCTCCCTTCTGGATGGGAAGGGGCAGTTTGTTTGAACCAGGCTTCAGACCATCTCCTACTGTTGTATGGCTTGGTCATGTAGAGGCAATATGAATTATTCATGCTAGGAAGACAAATTAGAGCTAGAACCAGGTGCTCTGACTTCCCTAGTGAGGACCCTGCCAATTATGATAAAGAAGAAAGTCTTAATCAAGCCCACAGTCTTGCTCTGTTTTACTGTGCTTAACCTAGATTCCCTTACAGGGTTTGGAAATGGATTACTGGATGATGAGCTTGTTTTAAAGGTTATATAGTCTTCAAGAGTAAAAGACAGTTATCTCTACCAGAAGCTCTAAAAGTAAAATACAAAATTCAAAGGGAATTGTTTTAATAGTTTCTGTTGTAGAAAGCCTGTGAAACAATATCAGTTCACTTCAAAAATTCAGCCATTGCTTTCAGGGCACAAAAGGTGTTATTTAGACACATTTTGAGACCAGGGCATACCCTGCTAGGGTCCTATTGCCTTAAAAAACAAACAAACCCACTGTCATTGAGTCAATTCCTATGCACAATGACCCTATAGGACAGAGTAGAACTGCCCCACAGAGTTTTCAAGGAACACCTGGTGGACTCAAACTACTGACCTTTTGGTGAGCAGCTGTGGCATTTAACCACTGTGCCACCTAGTTTCCCCTATTGCCTTAGGTCTCCGAAATGACAGAATTACAAAGGACTTAAGGATTCGGTTGCTCTAGTTTGTCCAAGTTATTTCTTGGCCACTCTGCCTTAGGAATGTGAGCAAACTGGTTATTGTTCTTAGTAGAACAAATGTGTTCAGAGAAAACGATCTTATGCTACCTGCTCTATAGCAACTTTATAGCAATCCCAAGACTTCCACTTTGGGAATAGGAAGTCTCGATTGGAAATTGTGAGGGGGTAGTGTGAAGATTTGGAAGTCACATCTATATTACTAATCAGGCCTATATTATAGTCTTCTGTGTGCGTTCTCAGGATTTGCCTTAAATATTGAAATAAACACAACAGCTTTCTTGTGGTCGTTAAAATCTTCTAAAACTTCCTCATCAGGGTAAGAAATCAGCGAATGAATCAGCAAACATTTATTAAAGAGTGATTATGTACCAGGCACTGTTAGGAACTGTAATGAGCTCAAAAATATTAAGACTTTAGCCCTAGGGAGATAATTTTAAAGACAACTGGTATGTCAGGCCAGATAGGCCATATGCCTAACGAATGGGTTTCTTTTTGGGAAGTGAAGTTTTCACTGATCGGGGAGATTTCCCAGAGGAAGTTGCCCAGAGCAGGTAAAATTGAAGGTGGGCCTTAAGGAGCAAATGATATTCAGTAAAGAGGAGGAGAGAAGCGAGTACAAGTGTGCATCACTGGATTTCATAGTCAGTAAAGTGTGGCTTCCTTTCTATATTAGAAGATTTGCATGTTCCGGTAGCACTTTTAGCTGGAGTGACCTACACACACCATCTGTCTTACTGTAAGCATTTGCTATTCTTCTCAAACTCTTTGCTATTGTTCCAAATTATGGTGACTCTAAGTGTAAGAGAACAAAACAGTGCTCAGTCGTCTGTTATCCTCACAATCACTGTAGATGCTGTATGTGTCTTGTTGAGGGTCATCCTCTTTGTAGCTTACCTGCTATTTTACCAAGCATGATATCCTTCTCCAGGGACTGGTCTGTCCTGGTGACATATCCGAAGTACATGAGATGAAGTCTTGCTATCTTCGCTTTAAAGAGCAACCTGGCTGTACTTCTTTTAAGACACATTTATTCATTCTCATGTAGTCCCGGGTATATTCAATATTTTTTTGCCAATACTGTAATTCAACAGTATCAATTCTTTCTTGCCCTTCTCCTTACTTATATGTTCTATAAAAATGATTGCATCCGTTTTTCTCAGTGGAAATAAGAGGCATTTCTCTTACTCTCTTTTCCTTACTTGTCACTTCTAGATTTTAATTCTCATAGGTGTTTTCTTCCCTAATACTTTCAAGTGAACAGATGTTTCTTTTCCTCAAGACAAACTCTTCTAGCAAGGCTTGCTCTGTAAATTATTCCCGTTCTTTCCCTTATCCTCAACTTTTCTTAACTATTGGCTTTTTAAGGACCTCTGGTGCCTCAGTGGTTGAAGCTATCCACTTCTAACTGAAAGGTCAGTGATTCAAAACCACCAGTGGCTTGGGGAGAAAGATGTAGTAGTCTGCTGCTATAGAGATTTATAGCCTCAGAAACCCTACAGTGTTACTATGAGTAGGGGTCAACTTGGTGACAGCAGGTACTTGGGTCTTTGGAGCTCTGGTGGTGAAGTGGTTAAAGTGGTTAAAGACTGGGCTGCTAACAAAAAGGTGAACCAGCCACGCTGCAAGAGAAAGACATGGAAATCTCCTTCCATAAAGATTACAGCCTTGGGAACCCTACAGGGCGCTTCTCCTCAGTCCTATAGAGTCCCTCATGATGAGTCTGAATTGACTCAGTGGCAATGAGTTCAGGTTTCGTTTGGTTCTTTGCTTTTCAGTTTGTAAACCTATTCAAAATTTTCCCAGACCACGTTCTTTTCATTTGGTAATTTCTTTTCCTCAAACTACTGCCATATGCACTTTGTGATTTTGTTGCCAGTCTTCAGAAATAAAAAGCCTGTCCTCCCTGGCTCTTCTTCCTTACTTGCATCACTGGTAATCTGGATTCTGGCTCCCTCTCCTCCACCGAAAATGGTCTTGTTAAGGTTTGCAGGGGCCTTCTTGGTGCCACATCTAATTTTCAGTTTTCGTTCATCATCCTACTCCGTTTCTGCACCATTTAGATTAAAGAAAGGGTAAGGATTAGCCAGGTGGAGAGGGGAGGAGTAAGCAAGAGATTGAGCACCTCAGCATTTTATTTGGGTTTTCATTTCCAAAACTTACTGTACAGTAGACATAAAACAAGTATTTGTTGAATGAATAAAATGAGCAGATAGAAAATCTCGAGTGTTTTAACACTGGATGAACATATCTTATATGTCAGCACTGAGGAAAACAATGGTAATATACTTCAGCAAAACAACTACAAAAAAAATCAATGAGCAAATTCTGGTACAATGTTGTTGGGTATTACCAGTGGAGAAGAAAGTGAGGCAGTGTATAGTAAACAAGAATACACGTAATTCAGGACACGTTGAGAAAATGATCTATCATCCCAAAAATACTCGTTTTGCTGAATATATAATAAAAAATTTAACACAGTTAACTTAAAAAAAATAGACACCCATTTGTCCATCCTAAGAGATCAATGATAACATTAAAATGTGACTTATTTTGCAATATATAACTTGCAATCAGTGTGATCTTAAGCACAGAGTCAATATAATCAATGTTATCTAAAATATTGATTTGAATAGAAAAGGATAATTAAATTGCCCTCAAGTAATAGTGTCCTTTCATACAAAAAAGGGAACTATGAATGGAATAAGTGACTTTGTTCTGTGAAAGAAGTCCTCCCTTTTAAAATTTATGCAATTTGTACTTTTCTTAAATAGTGAATTCTAAATAAGAATTCTACTAAATATTAAATATTATATTCTTTGCCCTTTATAGATCCTCAGTGGTGAAAATTGATAGTTATCATGTCTCATGATAATTTGGGTTGGAGAACAGTATTGAAGGATAACATAAAATGATTTATTATCAGGATTAGGAGTGTGTGATTGAGCATCGAAAGTACTTTAAGAATTTCAAGACAAATTCATAAAGTCTTTTTCTAAGAGTGCTATGTATCCAACCCTTAAAAAGCCTTTATTGAATCTGAGACTGTATGTAAGCCACCATACTAGCATTCATAAATTAAGATATTTTTATGCTGAGTTTCAACATTGAATTTTTTTTCCCTCATTTCTTGGCTCTAAATGCAGTTGTTTCTCTAACAGTATTACCATACTCATTGCATCTAAACTTTGATTCTATTAGTTTTCTGTGCATTTCCTTGGAAGACAGTTTTGTTGCCTAGATCAATGAGACAACTGGCAACTTATGCTGTGACCTCTCCAGATTCTTCCCAAAGCCCCATAGTATGGAGGACAGCAAATCTGCACTCAGAGAAGGTGAAAAAGCTCAGTCTCATCATGCTGTTCCCAAGCTCGTGTCTTTTGACTCTGATATTCTACAGGGCATAGCATGCATTAATTCTTCCCTAAGACGATTTCTCTCTAGGTCAGGAAATTTATATATATATGAATGCATGTATGAAGAAAGGATATGAATGACTTACTTCTAAATATGTTTCCCTATGGAATTGGACTAATATTTGAAGAATTTCAGGGCCTTGTAAAAGTTCCTAAAGTAGAAATCTCTTGAATTTCTCTGTTGGCAATGTCCGTCAGTAGTACGTGTTGAATCATCACAGATTTAGAAATTACCTACAGAAAACAGCTATTCTGCTCTTTGGAAGAAAGTATGTCTGTGAAAGAAAGTTAGTCGCAGCTGAAAAAGTTGCTGACATACACACTAACATATTGGAGCCGTTCTCTAGGAAATACTAGGAAATAGAGACTTTAAATTAAAAGGAAAAAGTAATTAGAGGTTGTTGATTCAGAGATGGCTGACTAAATTTTAAGTCTGAGACTAGGAGGACTGCCAACTAAGTTCACAAACTCATCCTAGAAAAATTGCTACATACCTTCTTGCAGAATATCACTACAGTCCCCTTGGAAGTACTCCCCTGGGGAAGCTATGCACTGGCACCAGCACCTCATCCATCCTTCAAAGCTATTTTGGAACTCTTTTTCTGGAATGGCCATCAGAGCTGTTGTCCTATTACAGTTGATGTCCTCAGTGTCATCAAAATGCATTCCTTTCAATATTTCTACTTTAGGAACTTTTAAAAAGTAACTGGAGACCAGATCAGGTGAGTAGGGAGGTTGTTCCAAAAACAGTTATTTGTTTACTGGCCAAAAACTCCCTCACAGACAACTGTGCAATTAAGTTCATGAACTTCCCACTGTGCCACTGCACCACCGTGCACAATGGCCATTCCAGAAAGAGCTCCAAAATTGCTTTGAAGAGTGGACTAGGCACTGGTGTCAGTGCACAACTTCCCAAGGGGAGTGCTTTGAAGATATTCACAGTGATGTGCTATTCAGCAATGAGGTATGTAGCACTCACAACAATTAAGTTCATTGACTTAATTGCCAGACCTTATATATAGACCTGTTTGATGAGCTAGCCCCAAACCTTTCACATACTTTCTTTTTGATCTGAAATACTTCAACAGCACAGGAAAGTATACAGAATAGTATAGCATCCATCCCACCGTTTGTATTTAAAGTTACTTTTGTCTTCATAGTAAAGTGCCTCCTCTTTTTTTTCACTCTGTGGAAGAGTTGTGTAAGATAGGGACAATGGTTTCTTAAGAGTTTGGAAAATGCTAACTGTAAAATCTTTATTGGTGGTGAGAAGTTGTAGAATTTGACTGCTGAGTCAGTCTCTTTAATTTCTGTGTGTTTATTTAGTTTTTAACTTTTTAAGTCCACTTGGGAATTTAAATCTTTTCAGAAAATTATACATTTCATCTGGGCTTTAAAACATTGCTATGAAGTTGCTGACAGTATTCTTTTAAGAGTTTTAGAGTGTCTATAGGTGCTCTTTGGAAACTCTACAGGGCAGTTCTACTCTGTTCTACAGGATCACCATGAGTTGGAATTGACTAGACAGATTTTTTTTTTAGTGTATCTATAGTTATGTCCTCTGTTTATTTCTGTTATGATTTGTAAGTATCCTCATTACTCAGGTTAATCATACACTCAGGGTGTTGGGACATTAGCTATTTCCCTAATGTTACAGAATTACCCTAATATTTTAATATTGCTTAGTAATAAATTTAACACTTTGCTGGTGTGCACCCACTTAATGTCAGCTTTTTTGATGCTGCTCCATGGAGTCAGATTTGCTAACATTCAAGGGCCAGACCAGGAATTCTGACTAACATTCTATTAGAATGCCTGTATCTTTAAATTTGAAAAGGAAGGAAGGGAAGAAGAAAGGAAAGGAGTGAAGGATGGAAGGAAGGAGGCAGGGAGAGAGGAATAGAAGGAAGGGAGAAGGGAAGGAGGGAAGGAGAGAAGGAGGGAAAGAGGGAAGGAGGGAAGGAGGGAAGACTTGTATTCCTCTTCATCCACATGCACATGGCCTAGAGGTTTCCCAATGCTCAGGTCCTGACCACTGAGGGTTCTTCTGTACATGAGGCCTCACAGCATCACAGCTGCTTTCAGCCCTTCCTAGAATGTGACTTTTGTTTGCTGAGACCCTCCTGAGGCTGCTTGCCTGCCTCTTAGGGCTGCCAGCTCTTGATTGACATCTTGTTTTGGGTGATTTTTATGGACTTTTAGAAAGAAGAAACCTACAGTCATCTGTGTTTGACAATGTGGCATGTCAACCAATGGTGACCCTTTACAATGGTTAGTATGATTCAAGAGACTATGTCATTCATTTGGTAGCCTCCTGTCACAATGGGACTATTTATAGCTACCTAGTTATTATGTTACCACACTTTCAAGGAATGTTTACTACAGTGCTTTCTGAATGGGAAGGATCTTTGTGAATCCATATGGAGGAGATACCTGGTCTGTCAGAGCTTGAGTCCGTTGATGCAGGTTTCTTGTGACTAGCACAATCTCTTCCCTTCATTCTCTCCTCCCTTTTCCTTTCTCTCCTCTTATCCCTCTCTACTCTATTATGTCTGTACAATGAGTACAATTTCCTGCATTGCAACTGTAAGCCTTTGATGATTTAATTCACAAGGAATATACCACATTACCAATGCTGCTTATAAATCAGCTACAAAATGTACGTCACTAGTTGAAGGGCACAGTGCAGTCTGCTGTGAACCCAGCTGAAGCCTAATCCACTGAAAGTGCTCTTTAATGAATTGCTCAATTAGGCTGTACACAGAAACCTGGACCATTTAGGGTATGCTTCAAAATGACTTATTCCAGTCCTGCAGTCTGAAACCAACATTCCTTTTGTCTTCCAGAGTGTATAATATGACAGAATAAAGTCATTCTAGACAGAACAGAACAAGTGAACCAATGAGCATTTATTGAGCACCAGTTCTGTTGGGTATGAAATACAAAATAAAGTGTGAGCCAGCGTTCTTGCCCTTAGGAATCTTAAGCTGCCCAGCTGAAGTTCCAAGGGAACTAACAAAAAACAGGATAGTCTTTAATTGTGTTAAATAGCGTGGAACACACTCCAAGAGTTACAGAAGTATGCATATGAATAAGTCTGCTTGTGTAAACAACCACTGATTCCATAATTAGTCATTGGACAGTTTTGGTATGTAGAGCAGTGGGTTGGTTGCTGTGTTAGACCTGTATACACGTACAGTCTGACTCTTTGCCTTCAAGGAGTATATAGATGCTTTATGGTGAGAAGACAAACAGGAATGCATGAAAACTGAATGACTTTCACAATGTGTCTTCAAGACTCACAGCAGGGAGCATTCTTTTTCTTTTTTTCTTCTTAGTTTATATTTCCTTTAATTTTGAAATTTAAACAGCTTAACAAACCAGTTTGGCTGAAACAAACTTACAACGAAAGAAAAGTGAGGTCACTATTAGTTGAAAGAACAAATTCTAAAACTGTAAGTCAGCAGCTCTGCTTCTCTTCAGAAAAATGAAGAACAGATTAAAGAGTGGAAGGTCACAACCAAAATCAATGTCGGTTATGACTGGCCGATTCACAACAAAGTTCAGCTTTCAAAGTTTCTGTAATATGGAGAAAAGGGTTTGCTTAAACTTAGAAACAATCAAAAGCAAACACACTCCTGCTGTCCCACTTGTCCTGTATTCATAGAAATCTCTGGTCCTTTCTTTGGGGAGGTGTCTTAGTCATCTGGTGCTGTTCTAATGGGAATACTTCAAGTGGATGGCTTGACCAAAGAGAAATTTATTTTCTCACAGAAAAGCAGGCTGAAAGTCCAAATTCAGGGCATAGCTGCAGGGGAAGTTCTTTATCTGTTGGCTCTCAAAGATCTTTGTTGTGAATCTTCATCTAGACTAGGAGCTTCTGAGGCACGGGGATCAAAGGACATGCTCTGCTCCCAGCATTGCTTCTTTCCTGCTCATAGGAAGTCTCCAACTCTCTGCTTGATATCCCAAGAGATTGCCTCAAGACACGGCACAATCTTGCACATTGAGGCCTGCCCCACCAACACCAGTGCTGCCCATCCTCCCTCATTCGCATCACAGAGACAGGATTTACAGCATACAGCAACATCATACCATGCCAGGAACCACGGCCTAGGTGAATTGCCACACACATTTTGGTGGGGGTACAATTTAATCCCTGACTTGGGACAGGTGAGTGACCTCAGCTGTCTTTGCTTCAGGATGGAGAACTTATTGGACTACTATACTTCTGAGGATCAGGCTGGGCATCAGGTGAGTGGTCCCCTCAGTTCCCCCTGAGTCACAGTCCCCATGAGATCTTATTTATTTCCACTATTTCTATGTCCACCTCTTTGCTCTTCACTTCCAAGCATGTATCTCCATCTTTGGTCTTACTCCTCGACTTTTTAGACTTGTATATCTAACTGCCTCCTACTTTACTATCTTAAGGGCATCACAAACTCATTAGGTCTAACATCTACTTCACCACTTTCCTTACCAAATTTGCTCCTTGTGTTGCTTCTGTCTTGGTAAATGCCATTCCCACTACTCAGAATCCTGGGAGATACAGTTTACTCACCAGTAACTCTCTCCCCTAATGTAATCTTCCCTACCCTTTATATCCAGTCTTCTTTTAGAATCACCTATCCTCTTCGCTACATCCCCTCTGAGACTGCCTTAATGTGCTTAGCACTTCATACACGGTTCACCAAAATTACTTCCTAACTTCCCTCTCTACCTTGAGTCTGTCCTCTCTCAGTCCACTCCTGATCAGTCATTTCTAGGAGGATAAAACATGGGCTTATCAACACAGCTCAAGCTTATTTCTCCATTCTCCTCTCTTCCCTACACATCAGTCACTTGTAATTCACTGTGTTTTCTATTCTTGCAGCCTGTATACATGCTTCTCTGCCCAAAAAGATCTTACTGTTTCTTCAGCTCTACTAACAACACCTCCGGAAAGCTTTCCCTGATCTCTTTTACCACCACATACCATAACTGGTAGACTGTGTTAGATGGCATCCTTAGTGCCTGCATCATGACATTCTGCTTTAAAATGTTTAATAGGCAATATTTGCTTCCTAATGAACTCTAAACTCTTTGAGGGCAGAAAACATGCCCCCTCCACCTGTATCCTCAAAATTTAGCTCAGCCCACACATACTGGGCATTTGGTGACTATTTGCGTAGTGAATGGTGAATGGATGACACTTACACAAAGTAACACCATACCTTTTCGATCTGTATACTGAGCAAATAATCCAAGAAGCTAGACTATTTGTAGAAGAACGAGGCATAGGATTGGAGGAAGACTCATTAACAACCTCCTTGATGTAAATAATATAACTGTGCTTGCTGAAAGTGAAAGGATTTGAAACACTGATGAAGACCAAAGACCACAGCCTTCAGTATGGATTACACCTCAATATCAAGGAAACAAAAATCCTCACAAACAGACTGGTAAGCAATATCATGATAAATGGAGAAAAGATCAAGTTTGTCAAGGATTTGATTTTACTTGGATCCACAATCAATGCCCATGGAAGCAGCAGTCGAGAAATCAAAAGACTTACTGCGTTTGGAAAATCTGCTTCAAAAGATCTCTTTAAAGCGTTGAAAAGTAAAGATGTCAGCTTGGAAACTTTTTAAAGTTGGCCTAACCCAGGCTGTGGTATTTTTAAGCAAAATATACAAGTGAAAGCTGGACAACGAATAAAGGAAGACAGAAGAAGAATTGACACCTTTAAATTGTGGTGTTGGAGAATAATACTGAATGTAGCATGGACTTCCAAAAAAGCAAAGAAATCTGAAACAGATCTGGAAGAAGTATTATAAGAGTGCTCCTTGTGAGCAAGGATGGTGAGATTGCATCTTACATGCTTCGGACATGTCCTCAGGAGGGACCAATCCCTGCAGAAGGACATCATGCTTGGTCGAGTGGAGGGTCAGTGAAAAAGGTGAAGCCCCTCAACAAGATGGATTGATGCGATGGCTGCCACAACAGGCGTAAGTATAAAAATGATTGTAGACATGTGGCAGGACTGGGCAGTGTTTCATTCTGTTGTGCATCGGGTCATTGTGAATCAGAACCAACTTGATGGCACCTAACAACAACAGTAGGTGATAAGGGATCCTAGTGGCACAGTGATTAACTGGTTGGCTGCTAAATCATAAGTCAGTGATTTGAACCTATTAGACACTCTGTGGCAGAAAGATGTGGCAGTTTGCTTCTGTAAAGAAGCCCTATGGGACAGTTCTACCTTGTTGTAGAGTCACTGTGAGTCAGAACTGACTGCCTGGCAATGGGTTTTGTTTTTGGTTTGCTTTCACCACAGGGGACTGGCACACTTACAGAATTGCTGGATATCCTGATGTTTACCTTTGGAAAGCAGTTTTTGGAGCTCAACAAACAAATGTAATTAATATCTTCAAATGTTATTCTGCTTGCCAGAAAAGAACATGAGCTGAGTAGAGTGGTATAGCCATTCTGTCAGCCCCAACCTGCTGCATGGAGCTGTGGAAAAGCTACTGGAAGAGGCGTTGGAGACTCCCCTGACCCAACCTCCTCATTGTACAGATGGTGAAGCTGAGATCCAGAAAGATAAAGTGGCTTTAAAAGTGAACACAGTTAGTTTATTCTCCCAATCTTTGTATGTTTACAGTTGGTATTTGAAGACAGGGCATGGGAGAGCTTGAGAGCTCATCGAAAGATGAAAGTGAAGTAATTATTTATCCTAATTAAAGGGGAATCTAAAACACTTGCTTAAAGCATTTTCCAAGTAGCTATTTATATAATTAATGCTGTTGCTTTTCTCCCTTTTCCGAAGACTCAGGGATTGGCTGCTCTGACCCATAGCCTTATCTGCTGTGGACAGCCTTATATGTCTGTGATTTATGGGGTAATGATTTCTATTTGCAAGGGAATGCTTGACTGGCATGGGCTGGGCTAGCTCAGCTAGAGAAACTTGCTAATGAAGCCAGGGTTGAGGGGTTTGGTCCCTGTGAGCCCCTTAGCTTTGCTGTGATCCTTAGCTCTGGCTGATATCCCTAATCTCCACTCGTCATCTCACATGTATAGGCTTTTGAAATCAGTAGGGTGCCTGAGAGAGCGAAGAATGATCATTACCTCCAAATGTCTGCCAACAATAGGAAGCCACATGTATAATAAATAACAATAATGACGATAATAATTATTATAGCTACTATTTATAGAGCCCTACAGATATCACTAGAAGTATGTGAAGGTGCTCTTATAGGCAATGTCATAGTGAGTCCTCACTGCAATTTTATGAGGCAGGCACCACTATTGGCTCCATTTTATAGGTGGGAAAACTGAGCCTTAGGATAGTTTAATAGGTGGTCCAGATTTTTTTTTTTTTTAACTCAGTAATACACAGTTGAGCCCACTCAGAATTTGAACCTGAATCTGTGAGACTCCAGGGTCTGCAGCCTGTCTGAAGTCTTCACTTCACCAGCCTGAGTGCTTGGTTATGCAATGTATGCAATGATTACCTCTGAATTCCAAGTCTTGTATTACATTTTCTGATCTTATTTTATTAGTAGTAGGGTTGACAGGCATTGTGGTATCCTGCTTAAAAACATGGACTCTGAGGCTAGAATTCCTGGGCCTACTTCTACCAGGTGTTAACTTTGTGACCTTGAATAAGTTACTAGACTTCTTTGTGCCTTGTTCCCCTTATCTCTACAATCGGAAAAATAACAGCACCTATGTTTTGCGTGTGTTGGGGTATAAAATTAGTTAATGCCCACAGAGAGTTTAGAATAGCACCTTGTCCATGGTAAGCATGATAGAAGTGCGTTATTAGTGCTGGAAAATCTACAGCAGCCTCTTGGGCTTCAAAAAATGCTCATTTTCATTGTCTTGTTATTCTAGGTTCCATTATTCCCAAGCTTCAAGTTGGTATGCTCCCAAAGAGAGAGTGAAAGAGCTGGGTAGAAACCAAGAGCCATTGGGGAATGGGTTTTGAAAACTAGCATGGGTTCCTTGAAAAAAAAAAAAGATTCAAGAAGGTGGGCTTATACAAGTGTAAAGTTTCCTTGCCTTATCCCTCTCTCTCCCTACTTTCTGAGCCTGCCAGGAGCTCATCAGTAATAGGAGCCCATAGTGCACCATGCGTCTTCCTTTGCTAGGAATACAGAGCATGGATTCTTCATTCCCTCCTGTGGCAGCCTGGCTCCGCTGCTTGTTATCTGGCTCCTGCCTCCCATTAAGGACATCCCCGGGGAAAGAGCAGTTCCCCTACATTAGGTGGTAATGCCGTTGTTAATGGTAAATTGATGAAGAGCTGCTTTTTTATATTCAGTGAATGGCCCTTTAATAATGGGGTTAGAATCAGACCAGGGGTTTTATTCTGCCTTGCTGGAAGAGTTAAGAACTACCTAAAATATTCTTTTTTTCTGTTACTAGAAAGTGATGCAGTCAAAGCATTTGGCTTCCCATTTTAAGAGAACAGCTCAAGTTATATGTAGGTGACAGGTGGCTTTATTCTTTTTTCCTTGAAATTGTCTTTTGGAAAGTGAGCTTCAACATACATCTGAGAGCTTCATCACACACCTTGATCTGCTGGCAGTTCCACAGACATTCACCTCGTACCCCCACATCCCCATCTAATTCTGATGAGTGGTAAGAGTATGCTTTCAGCTGTATTATGGGTCTTATCCTCTATACTGAAGAGTAAAGGGACCCTTTCCAGGCAGGCCTTGGGATTAACTTCATTTTCAGCTGAGTCTGGAAAGAAGGAACTGAGTTCTGGAACTACAGCTCTTTGGAGTCTAACACTCTAAACAATTTGGCCCTCACTTTCACTTGCTGGCTGAGAAAGAAAAGATCAGCCTGGAGGACTGGGAGATGACCCCATGGTGTTGAGTGCTTTGTTTGTTATGATTACCAAAACGAAGAGACCTGAGGGCCAGCAGACCCAACTAGATACTCTCCTTTGCTACAGTCTGATCCATATGACATCTGACAGTCTCCTATCCTAGTGCAAAAATCTCCTATAGTTTCCCCCAAGGATTTATAAGGAAGAGGAGCTTCTGGGAACTTGGCTAGGTTTCTTCTCAGTTTATACAAATTGGAAACCAATCAAAGCGTTGTTGACTTGTTGATTTAGACCCAGGGCTTGCATCAACAAGCTTAATCCATCTTTGGGATAAATCACTGAGGGCAGGTACTTTGGATGTGATTAGTGTAGCATACACATTTGAAAAAAAAAACAAAAGCAATGTTTGTGTTCTGTTTTGGTTGTGTGACTATGCCAAGGCCAAGCCAAGTGTGTGACTATAGGCTCATAATAATTTGCCTATTTGCAAGTTTGTTCCTTGCTTAGGGGTTTTTCCCAGAAAGTTCAACGGAGAGAGAAGTTTTGGGTAGGATTACCTTCAGAAGAAGGAAAGCAACATTTACCAAGTACCTGCTATGTATTTGGGCATTGTGCGAAGTGCTTTACAGAGATTATTTTACTTTTTAGGACAAATTTTGGAAATGAATTTTTTAATCAGGTATTTACTCATTTTATGGACAAGGAAACCAAGATCCTGTGGTTAACACATTTGCTGAGGCTGAGAGACTAACCACTTTGACTCTTTCAAGTCTACTAAGCTGTGTGACATTGATGAGTGGAAGGTGAACGGAAGGCAGAGTCTTAGAGAGTTGGAGTCCACTGGACAGAGTGCTATGCTAAGGAACAGCAGCAAGAGCTTATTTAATCAAGTTTTCAAATTTACCCTTTGCATGAGTTGCCTCAGGCATGAGGCAGCTAGGGATCTTATTTTAGCAGAATTAAACTCTTTAATGGATTTTCCTCCCCATGCCCTGAGAATATTTCTGGTTTAAGAGATATCTTCCTTTTCAGAGATGCCTGTTCCACACACACACACAAAAGACCAGTAGCAAATTTATTTCTAGTCTCATTAAAAAAAAAAGATTAGTTAAGCCTTATTTTCTCTGTGCATCAGGCACTTTTAAAAAGATATTGTTCTTAATTTTAAGTTCACTTGCATTTAGAACTTTGCTCTAGAAAAATGCCATTGAAAACAACATTGTGTTGATAACACATTAACAAGCAGGCATGGAACTACGCCTGTGCCTGTCAAACTTTTCACACTAAAGAGTTGACTGTGGATTTGAAACTGGGGGCCTTCCCCATTCCTCTTTGTACTACACTGGAGCCTGGGTATTACCATTTCAGGTGAAATATTCTAAGTTTCAGACGTGCAAATTTTTGTCAAGAAATCAAAGGGACTAGAGATTGTAAGAGCAGAAGGGGAGTGGGTGGGAGATAAGAAGACCGCTTTGTGTCAGTGGGATGCAAATCAACAGGATAATGAGGATTGCTAGAGTCAATAATTTCCATTTTATCCCCAATAAGATTCTTCCCTCCTTTGCTTTTCAAATTTCCTGCTCACCTTGCTTGCATCCCAAACAAAGGTTATCTACTCTTTGTTCCTGAAATGAGCTCTGTAGTAGATATTGTTAGCGAATTCTGAAGTGTTTCTCTCTGGGACCCTCCATTTTAAGCTGGTCGACCATGGGAATTGACATGGACCTTAGTTTTATACATATTTTACAAAGCACTATTTGTTTTTTATCATTAGAATTTGTAAGCATAGCAACAGTTCCTAAAGCATATTAGGTATTCTATTTGGACACTCATGGACAATCTTTGAATTGCTTTAGAAAAACAAAAGAATCTGTATACAAGTCCAATTAAAGCTAACAGAAATACAAAATGATATGGATAGGCTATGTATTCATATGCCTTCATCTTTAAATAACATTTATTTTTTTCCTGTCTCACTACTACATATTCTGATATTTTCTCTGGTGCATATGACAGGGTTGATGTTGCATTATTTCTTCTCTCTTTTTTTTTAATTATGACTGAGTGAAAACGTACATTCCCATATAAATTTACATGCCTACCTATATGCAGCTTCCACTGCTATCCCTGCCCGCTGACAGCACACTATTCCTCTTTGCTCATCCTCCCAACAGTCTCCTTTCCCATCCACTCCACCCACTCCCCTTGCTCTAGCCAGAAGTCGGCAGGATGATAACCTATCGATTCACAGAAACATAAAGTGCATCCAATATATGGCTACTCTGCATCGCCAAGTCCAATCCATTTGTGTCTGAAGAGTGGACCTTTGTTGTGATTTATGGGCAAGGGCAGCATCAGGGCCAGTGGCGATGCTCCCAGGGGAACCCCGAAACCGCAGGACCATCAACTGTGATCTTTTAGTGGAGACCTCAGGATGCATCCCTTTTTATTCTGTGTTGCCAGTGAGACTCAACTTAGTGAGCTCCATCGCTTCTATCACTGGTGGTGGCCAGGCACCATCCGGTTTTTTCGGTCCCAAGTCTAGGTAGGCACCCACTCATGTGAGTCTCTCTATCTTGTGGGTTGTCTTTACCCCATGTCATTTCAGTCCTCGGTGATCATCCATTCCTGCTGAGTTGGGACCATTTGCTGTGCCCTTGGATGGCAGCTCGGCAGCTTTTAAGACCCCAGACACCACTCACCAATGTGGGGTACAGAGAGGCCCCTTAGCAAAACGCTAATTGTGCCAATTGTCCTCGATTTTGCCTGGTCTGCTGCCCCCTGCCACAGCTACTCTGTCCTTGCAATATTGGGTTAAGATGGAAGGAGTACTCAAGTTATGCTGAAGTCCACTTAATATTGTTCTTGTTTCTAATGTGTGCTATCACCGATTTTACCCAACCAAATTTCTACCAACTATCTAATCTAAACTCTCTCCCCTCGCCCTCCCTCCCTTTCCTCCCTTGCAGCTGTCAAAGAGTCTTTTCTTCTATACATAAGTTTGTTTTTGAAATCTTATTGTAGTGGTCTGATACAATATTTGTCCTCTTGTCATTGACTGCTTTTACTCAACATAATGTCTTCTAGTTGAAACCGGGTTATGAGATGTTTTCTGGAATCACTATTATTCTTTATCATTGCATAGTGATCCATTGAGTATATATACCATAGTTTACCTACCCATTCTTCTGTTGTTGGGCACCTGGGTTGATTCCATCTTTTTGCTATCGTGGACTGTGCTGTGATAAACATTCTTGTGCATGTGTCTGTTGCTGTGAAAGTCCTTGATTCTGGAGGACATATTCCAAGTAGTGGAATTACTGGGTTAAATGGTATATCTATATCTGTATTTTTAAGGAAGCACCAGATTGCTTTCCAAAGAGGCTGGACCATTTTGCAACCCCACCAACAGTCTAGGAGAGTTCCACTTTCTCCACAGCCTCTCCAGCATTTGTTGTTTTGTGCTTTTTGGGTCATGGCCAACCTTGTTGGGGTGAGATGGTATCTCATTGTCGTCTTTATTTGAATTTCTTTAATAACTAAAGATCGTGAACATGTCCGCATGTGTTTTTTGGCTGCCTGGATCTTCTCTTTAGAGAAATGTGTGTCCATCTCCTATGCCCATTGCTTAATTGGATGATTTATCTTCTTCTGATTGATAGTATCTTATAGATTATGGAGATCAGGCATCGGTCTCACATACAGTTGCCAAATATTTTTTCCCATTCTGTAGGTGGCATTTTAGTTCTATTAATAAAGTCTTTGGATGAGCAAGTGTTTGATTCTTAATAGTTCCCATTTATCTATTTTTTCTTCTGTTGATTGTGGTTTGTTTGACAGATTTTGAAGTCTGTCTACGTTGTGTATTGAAACTTCCATTGTTGTTCCTACCTTTTCTTGGATAAGCTTTATCGTTTTAGGTTTGATACTTAGGTCTTTTATCCAGTTGGAGTTGATTTTTGCGTGAGATATAGATCTTGTTATAATTTATTGCAGATCTACATCCACTTTTGACAGCACCATTTTTTGAAGAGATTGTTTTTACCCCAGTTTAATGTATTATGGCCTTTGTTGAATATCAGCTGTTCATAGGCAGATGGTGTCATCTCTGGGGTCTCCATTCTGTTCCACTAATTGATCTGTCTGTTCTTGTACCAGTACCAGGCTGTTTTGACCACTGTGACGGTGTAGTATGTTCTAAGGTCAGGTAATGAGAGACCTCTCAGTGTGTTCTTCTTCTTTAGTAGTACTTTACTTATCTGGGGCTTTTCCCCTTTCCAAACAAAATTGGTGATTTGTTTCTCCATCTCATTAAAAAAGAACACTAGAACTTGTATTGGGATTGGATTATATAAGTAGATTGCTTTGGGCAAAATAGACATTTTCACAATGTTAAGTTTCTCTATCCATGAGCAGGGTAGGTTTTCCATTTATCTAAGTCTCTTAGTTTCTTGTAGTAAGGGCTTGTAGTTCTCTTTGTAAAGGTCTGTTATTTCTCTGGTTAGATTAATTCCTAGGTACTTTATCTTCTTAGGGGCTACAGTAAATAGTATTGATTGGATGATTTCTTTGTTAACAGTCTTGTTGTTGGTATAAAGGAATCTTACTGATTTCCTTATGTTTATCTTGTGTACTGAGACTTTGCTGAAGTCTTCTATCAGTTTGAGTAGTTTCCTTATGAATTCTTTGGGATTCTCTGCGTATACAATCATATCATCTGCAAACAGGGAGATTTTGACTTCTTCTTTGCCAATGCAGATGCCCTTTATTTCTTGGTCTTGTCTAATTGCTCTGGCTAGAACTTCTAGCACAATGTTGAATAGGAGAGGTGAGAGTGGGCATCCTTGTCTAGTTCCTGTTCTCAGGGGAAATTGTTTCAGTCTCTCTCCTTTCAGAACGATGTCTAAATGGCCCTTATTGTGTTGAGGAATTTTCCGTCTGTGCCTATTTTGCTAAGAGTTTTTATCATAAATGGGTGTTGAACTTTATCAAATGCCTTTTCTGCATCAATGGACAAAATCAGGTGATTTTTGCCTTTTGTGATATTTATGTGGTTAATCACACTAATTGTTTTTCCGATGTTGAACCAGACTTGCATCCCTGGTATGAATCCATGGATTTTTTTTAAATATGTTATTGTATTCTATTGGCAAGAATTTTGTTGAAGATTTTTGTATCTAGAGTCATGAGTGATATCAGTCTGTAGTTCTTCTTTTTTGTTGAGTCTTTCCCCGGCTTTGGTATCAGATTATGCTGGCTTCATAGAATGGGTTTGGGAGTATTCCATCCCTTTCTGTACTGTGAAACAGTCTCAGTAGTATTGGAGATAAGTCTTCTCTAAAAGCTTGGTAGAATTCTGCAGTGAAGCCATCTGGGGCTGGGCTTTTTTTGGTCGGCAGTATTTTGATGACATTTTCAATGTCTTCCTTTGTGATGGGTTTATTAAGTTGTGCTGCTTCACGTTGTGATAATTTGGGTAGGTGGTATGAATCAAGGAATTTGTCCATTTCCTCTAGGTTTTCAAAGTTGTTAGAGTACAGTCTTTCATAGTATTCTGTTATGATATTTTTGATTTCTGTTGGATCTGTACGACAACTCCCCTCTCATTTCTAATTTGGGTTCCTGGTTTCCTTTCCTGCTTTTCTTTAGTAAGTTTAGCCAGTGGATGGTCAATTTTGTTGATCTTTTCACAGCCTTAGGTGACTAGTAGTGTAAACTACTGCTTTTCTGGTAGAAAAGTGCTCTCCTGTGGGCAGGCTCTGGCTCCCAAGCTAAGAAATAGGTCCAGCTGTGGCCACTGTATCTAAGATGGCACCCTCCCCACAGTCAGGAGATAGAGGGGCTAAAGGTGCCGAGAGGTAGTGATTCCTCTGCCTCTGTTGCCGAGCCCCCACCATTGGTGACACTGTGTAAACTACTTCTTTTCTGTCAGAAAAGTGCTGTCTTGTTTGCAGGTGCTGGCTCCCAGGCTAAGAATTATGTCCCGATAAAGTCTCTGCATCCAACATGGCATCCGCACACTGCACTGCAGTTCTGTACAAACCACGCTGTGGCAGTGATAAAAAAAACAGGCCCAAAGTGGCCAGACGAACAGAGTCCTAAGCCTGGCTCTTAAAATATGGGAATTTCACCTCAGTGTTTTTTAGTGGTAAAGTATCTTGTATTTGTACATTTTAGTGGTGGAATCAGGTGATATATGAACTCATTGTTCTTGACGGGAGAATTCTTTGAGAAGGGAAAATAGACAGGTTAGTGTCGTCATGCGTGAAAAAAGGATATAATCATACCTCATGAACACGTTGTTTGTGATACTACATACAATCATAAACTTTATTTACTTAGAAATCCTGGTGGAGTAGTGCTTAAGTGCTATGGCTGCTAACCAAAAGGTCAGCAATTCAAGTCCACCAGGCACTCCTTGGAAACTCTGTGGGAGCATTTCTACTCTGTCTTGTAGGTTTGGTATCAGTCAAAATTGACTCAGTGGCAATGGGCTTTTGGTTTGGTTTATTTACATCATCTTATTCTGTAAAGAATTTTAAGTAACTGATACTACTACTATTTATCTGTTGGGATCTTTAAGTTCTATTGTTTTCAATCCCACTAAAAACATAGCTGATTCTTTTTCTGCCACCACTGGACTGTAACTTCTTCAATTCAGAGACTCTGGTTTGTAGGTATAACTTTAGGACCTAGAGCTGTGCCTGGCACATTACTATGATCAGTCAACATTTGTTAACTAAATGACTGATTAATAAAATAACCTTTACTAGAGAAAAATGTAAACTAGTATAATCTAATTTTTCTAACTGGGGAGAAGGTCCACCTGAATTAGTTAACATTTTGTATTCTGAAACATATTCAATAAAATGTAGTGCTGGCTAACTGGAATGGCTAATGAAATACCTTCAGGAACACACTTTGCTGGACCTGTTTTAACTGGTAGATTTAAACACTTGATAAACGGAATTTGAAGAAACTAGTTTTTCTTCATGGACCAAATGCTTTAGAAGCAGCATATAGGTGGGCATGTAAATTTATGTGGGAATGTACATTATCACTCAGTCATAATTAAAGAAAAAGAATTAACTCTTAAATTGATGTGGCCATCCTCTCCAATTTCTTTTCTTTTCTTTTTTAGCTTATACTGCTCTTTGAAAACTCTTCCAACAGCAAATCAGCATCAACCTCACTTGGTGGTTGGTGGTCAAGGCGACTCTCCTTCTTTATAATAAGCTAAGCTTTATTTTCCAAAAATAAGTAGCATTTTAAAATAGATTTTTTTCTTTTTTCTTTAACATGACTGAGTGAAAATGTACATTCCCATATAAATTTACATGCTCACCTATATGCAGCTTCCACTGCTCTCCCTGTCCAGTGACAGCACACTATTCCTCTCTGTTCCATACATGTCTCATCCTCCCAACAGCCTCTTTTCTGCTCCTCTCCACCCACTCTCCTTCCTCCAGCCAGAGGTCAGCAGGATGATATCCTATAGATACATAGAACCATAAAGTGCAACCAGTATATGGTCACTCTGCATTGCCAAGTCTAATCCATTCCTGTCCAAAGAGTGGAACTTTGTTATAATTTATGGGTAAGGGCAGCATCAGGGCTGGGGGCCATGCTCTCAGGGGAACCCCAAAACCGCTGGACCATCAATTGAGGTCTTTTAGTGGGAATCTCAGGATGCACCCCTTTTTATTCTTGTGTTGTCAGTGAGACTCAACCTAGTAAGTTCCATCGTGGCTATCACTGGTGTTGGCTGGGCACCATCCGGTTCTTCCAGTCCCAAGTCGATGAAGGCACCCACTCTCATGGGTCTCTCTGTCTTCTAGGTTGTCTTTACCACATGTCATTTTGGTCTTCGGTGAGCATCTGTTCCTGCTGAGTTGGGACCATTTGCTGTGCCCTCGGATGGCAGCTTGGCAGCTTTTAAGACCCCAGATGCCACTCACCAATGTGGGATGCAGAGACCTCTCTTAGCAAAATGCTAGTTGTGCCAATTGGCCTCAATTTCGCCTAAGAGCATGGTCCCCTGCCCCCTGCCCCAGCTACTGTGTCCTTGCAATATTGGGTTAAGATGGAAGGAGTACTCAAGTTATGCTGAAGTCCACTTAATGTTGTTCTTGTTTCTAATGTGTGCTATCACTGCTTTCTCCCAATCAGATTTCTAGCAACTATCTAAACTAAACCCTCCCCGCCTCACCCTCCTTCCCTCCCCACCCTTGCAGCTGTCAAAGAGTCTTTTCTTCTATACACAAGTCTGTTTTTGAGATCTTATCGTAGAGGTCTCATACAATATTTGTCCCTTTGTCACTGACTACTTTCACTCAACATAATGTCTTCCAGTTGAAACCAGATTAGGAGATGTTTCCTGGAATCATCATTATTCTTTATCATTGTATAGTGCTCTAAAATAGATTTTTTAAAAAAATTTAAAATAATATGTTCTCTTTTTGGAAATGCTGGTCTATCCTGGCCCCTAGGGTCGCCATGAGTCGGATCCGACCTGATGGCACTTGGCTTGGCTTGGGTGGCATAGTGGTTAAGCACTGCATCTTCTGAGCAAAAGGTCAGCAGTTCACATGCAGTGGGTGCTCCTTGGAAATTCTGTGGAGCAGTTCTACTCTGTCCTATGGAGTCACTATAAGTCAGAATGAACTCAATGCAGTGGGTTTGGTTTACGTTGTCTTTTTCAAAGGTCATTTTGTTAGCTACTGTACAGTTGGCCCACAACTCATGGTGACCCCACGTACAATGGAATAAAATGCTGCCCTGTCCTGTGTCATCCTCGAGATCAGTTGTGGATAGGACTGTTTTGGTCCACAGGGTTTTCACTGGCTGATTTTATTAACAGTAGATTGCCAGGGCTTCCTTTCTCTCTGTCTTAGTCTAGAAGCTCCACTGAACCTGTTCAGTATTATAGCAACATATAAGCCTCCACTGAAAGACAGGAGGTGGTTGCTCCTGATGTGCATTGGCCCAGAATCAAATCAGCATCTCCTGCATGAGAGATAAAAATGCTCCTACTGAGCCACCACTGTTCTCATGCAATGTCTTAGGTGAAAGTATTGCACTTTGAAATAAATCTGGTGATAGGATGACTCTGCTGAACTAAATGGAATAAGAAAATTCTTAGATGAAAGAAACAGGTATGTATAAATACCTGTTGGTAGGTTGGAAGCCATGGTGGCATAGTGGTTAAGTGCTACAGCTGCTAATAAAAGGGATGGCAGTTCAAATCCACTAGGTGCTCCTGGGAAACTCATAGGGCAGTTTTACCCTACCCTGTGGGGTCACTATGAGTCACAAGTGACATGATGACAGTGGGTTTGGTTTTTGCATTGACAGGTTGTATTTTTGATGTATAGGTTTATAGAAATACATTTTATTTAGTAGCTGTTTTTCTTCACCTTTCTGCTACACTTTTCCTACCCTCAACAGGAATTCAGATAACAACTGTTATGTTTAGAAGCTTCTAAATGTTTCCACATAAAAATGTTGAACCCACCGTCTCAAGGCTAGAATGGCCTAGGGAGATATCTGTTCCAGCCAGACAGAGGAGTGGTGACTGGTGTAGTACTTGACTTCTTTTTTCTAATACTAAAGTGGGGAAAGGTCTTAACTCTTTGCTAGAAATGTATTTCTACATTTAAATATAAAAATGATGGAGTTCCTTACCTTTTAAAAGTTTCTATCTGACAGGCTCAGAAAATATCTTTCACTAGAACTGAAATGTTGATATAAATATCTAAAGAAAAATTCTAATCACAGTATACATTGAACAGGCTCACTGATCTTGAATACCTGGAAAAAGATTTTCAAACAGACATTGTCAGCTTAGCTGTGCCATTCCTTGTCAAACAAAAGTATGCCTAAAGACACATTTCAAAAGCAGACAATGCAACACTTGCAAACCTGCAGAAAATCGAAAAGGAATGCAGAGGCCAAGAACAAACAGAATTGGCAACCAATGAGGAATGCAGCACAGTTCTAAGAAAGTGTTTCAGAGGACCAAATATGTTTTAAAAAGACCCCATCAATAATTAAACATCAGTAAGTCAAATTCCATTTTTTATTTGCTGCATCTGTCTTAAGATTTGTAATGAAGAAACAAAGTTATCGATTCAGCCTTGGAGAAAAAGAAGCCAACACATACTGGGGCATAGAATGGGAGAAAAGGAGGTGGAAGAGTGAAAGACATCTTATTTTTGGCAGGGATTTCTTGAAAAAATTGGGTTATTTTTGGTTATATTAGAATTTAAACATTTAAACATTGGGGTCAGATGGCCCTTAGCAGAATTAAAGTTCTACCTCTATATTTCTTTTAAAGGTGAGACCTACTTACATTCATGACTTAATCTGGGTTATTGTTATGTACTATTGAGTTGATTCCAACTCATAGCAATCCCTGGTCACAGAGTAGAACTACTTAATATGGTTTTATCGATTGTGATCTTTATGGGAACAGATCACCAGGTTTTTCTCTTATAGAGCAGCTGAATGGGTTCGAACCACCAACCTTTTGGTTAATAGATGAATATTTAGCCATTGTGCTACTAGGGTTTTTTCCTGTAAAAACATGGGCCCTACTTTAAAACCTCTCTCAATGCCTCGATTTTCTCATCTACAAAACGGGTAATAATAGCACCTGCCTAGCGGCATTGTGGTGAGGATTAAATGAGTTAAAAAGTGTGAAATGTTTGGATCACTGCCTGACACATAACAAAACCTAAAACCAAACTTGCTACTGTCAAGTTGATTCTGACTCATAGTGACCCTATAGGATAGAGTAGAACTGCCCCATTGAGTTTTTGAGGAGTAGCTGATGGATTCAAACTGCTGACCTTTTGGTTAGCAGTCACTCAACTGCTGTGCTATAGTAGTTACATAAACTTATATTGTCTTATAGCGGTATTAGTCACAACCTTACAAATAGAAGCCAACCCTCACTTTTTTTTTAAAGAAAGTTTGTTGCCATTAGTTGCTGTTGAGATGGCCCTGACTCATGTGAATTTCATGTATAACAAAACAAAACATTCCTTGGTTCTCTGCCACCTTTGGGAACCCTGGTAACATAGTGGTTAAGTGCTATATCTGCTAACAAAAAGTCAACAGATCAAATCTGCCAGACACTCCTTGGAAACTCTATGGGCAGTTCTACTCGGTCCTATAGGGTTGCCATGAGTCAGAATTGACCTGATGGCAATGGATTTTTTTGAGGGGTGCCGCCTTCAGGATGGTTGTATGCAGGAGTCCATTGTGTTGGCTGTTGCATCAATCCATCTCATTGAGGGCTTCTTTGGTTTCTGCTGACACTCTCCTTTACCAGTTGTGGTGACCTTTTCTAGTAACTGGTCTTTCCTGACTATGTGCCCAGAGTAAGTGAGCTGAAGTGCAGCCAACTTTCCTTCCAGTTATATTTCTTTAACATTGATTTGTGAGATAATTTGCCTATTATCAAATTCACCTTTTTCAAGTGTATAACTATAATGACTTTTTAAAGAAAATTAGAGTTGTACATTCATGAACACGATGGCATTTTATTAATCCATTCACCAGTTAATGGACTTTTGAATTGTTTCTACTTCTTAACTATTATGAGTAATGCTAACACAAACATTCACATAGAAGTCTTTGTGTGCACATGAGTTTTCATTTCTCATGGGTAGATACTTAGGAGTAAAGTTCCTGGGTCATATGGTAAATTTAGGTTTAGTACTTTAGACAGTGGTCAAACTGTTTTCCAAAAAGGTTATATAACTTTATATTCTTACAAGCATTGTTTGAGGATCCTAGTTATTCTATATCCATCTCTTGTTAGTCTCTGTCTTTTTAATTATAGTCATTCTAGTAGACATGAAGTGATATTTCATTGTGGTCTTAACTTCATTTCCTTAAATGACTAATGATGTTCGGCATATTTTCATATGCTCATTGGCCATTTATTTTATTTGTTCAAATGACTATCTGTGTAAGGCTGGGTTCTTTTTTTTTTAATTTTTATTTAACATAACTGAGTGAAAATGTACATTCACATACAAATTTACATGCCCCCCTATATGCAGCTTCCACTACTCTCCCTGTCCGGTGACTGCACACTATTCCTCTCTGCTCCATACATGTCTCATCCTCCCAACAGTCTCCTTTCCTCTCCTGTCCGTCCACTCCCCTTCCTCCAGCCAGAGGTCAGCAAGATCATATCCTATAGATGTATAGAACCATAAAGTGCTTCCAATATATGGTCACTCTGCCTTGCCAAGTCCAATCCATTCCTGTTCAAAGAGTGGACCTTTGTTATAATTTATGGGAAAGGGCAGCATCAGGGCCGGGGGCCATGCTCTCAGAGGAACCCCAAAACCGCTGGACCATTAATTGAGGTCTTTTAGTGGAGATCTCATGATGCACCTCTATATTCTTGTGTTGTCAGTGAGACTCCTCTCTGTGAGCTCCATTGTGGCTATCACTGGTGGTGGCCGGGTACCATCCGGTTCTTCCGGTCCCAAGTCGATGTAGGCACCCACTCTTGTGGGTCTGCCTGTCTTCTCGGTTGTCTTTACTGCATGTCATTTTGGTCTTTGGTGAGTTGGGACCATTTGCTGTGTCCCCAGATGGCAGTTTGGCAGCTTTTAAGACCCCAGGAGCCACTCACCAATGTGGGGTACAGAGAACTCTCTTAGCAAAACGCTAGTTGTGACAATCGGCCTGGAATTTGCCTCAGAGCATGGTCCCCCACCCCCCACCCCAGCTACTCTATTCTTGCAGTACTGAGTTAAGATGGAAGGAGTACTCAAGTTATGCTGAAGTCCACTTAATGTTGTTCTTGTTCCTAATGTGTGCTGTCACCGCTTTCTCCCAGCTAGATTTCTAGTAACTGTCTAAACTAAACTCTCCCCCCGTCACCCTCCCTCCCTCCGCTCCCTTGCAGCTGTCAAAGAGTCTTTTCTTTTATACACAAGTCTTTTTTGAGATCTTATCGTAGAGGTCTCATACAGTATTTGTCCCTTTGTCACTGACTACTTTCACTCAACATAATGTCTTCCAGTTGAAACCAGGTTAGGAGATGTTTCCTGGAATCATCGTTATTCTTTATCATTGTGTAGTGATCCATTGAATATATGTACCACAGTTTACCTATCCATTCTTCTATTGTTGGGCATCTGGGTTGATTCCATCTTTTTGCTATCGTGGACTGTGCTGCAATAAACATTCTGGTGCATGTGTCCGTTGGTGTGAAAGGCCTTGAATCTGTAGGATATATTCCAAGTAGTAGAATTACTGGGTCAAGTGGTATATCAATATCCATTTTTTTAAGGAAGCGCCAGATTGCCTTCCAAAGAGGCTGGACCATTTTGCAACCCCACCAACAGTGTAGGAGGGTTCCACTTTCTCCACAGCCTCTCCAGCATTTGTTGTTTTGTGTTTTCTGGATCATGGCCAATCTTGTTGGGGTGAGACGGTATCTCATTGTTGTTTTGATTTGAATTTCTTTAGTAACTAAAGATCGTCAACATGTCCACATGTGTTTTTTGGCTGCCTGGATCTCCTCTTTAGTGAAGTGTCTGTCCATCTCCTTTGCCCATCGCTTAATTGGATGGTTTATCTTCTTCTTCTTGATATTTCATAGTATCTTATAGATTATGGAGATCAGGCGTCGGTCTGACATAGAGTTGCCAAATATTTTTTCCCCATTCTGTGGGTGTTCTTTTAATTCTATTAATAAAGTCTTTGGATGAGCAAAACTGTTTTATTCTTAATAGTTCCCATTTATCTATTTTCTCTTCTGTTGATTGAGGTTTCTTTGACAGATTTTGGAGTCTGTCCTCCTTGTGTATTAAAGGCTGGGTTCTTTAAAAAGCAAAACCACTGCAGCATAAATAAATATGTACATATATTTATTATATACACACATATATATGCATATATGTAGAAAGAGAGATTTATCTCAAGGATGGCTCATGCAGTTGTAGAGACTGGCAAGTCCCAAGTCTGTCGGTCAGGCTAAAGGTTGAAGGCTCCTCCTGTCATGTAGTTAGCTGCAAGGGCTGATGAATACAAAATCAACATGTCAGATGGTTAGCTACAAGCTCTCAGGCTGCAGAGGCTGATGAACCCTAAGGACCAGAGGTCAGACGATGCTAAGCCAGATGCAGGACCTGGAGTAGGCAAGCAAACTTTGCCAAAAAGTCCATGTATATATATATCTTATTATAGGCTATACCTATTGAGAAATTCCCCTTAAATTGATTGGCTGACCACATCAGATCACGTCATAGAGGATGATTGCATCATTACATAAGTGCCAATCTACATAATTATGTAACTGTCAAAGCACTGAGAATTATGGCCCAGCCAAGTTGACACACAACCTTAACAAATACACTATTCAAATATCTTGCTTATTTTAAAACTAGGTTCTTTGTCTACTGTGTTGAGTCTTTTTATATTTTGGCTACAAATTCTTCACCAGTGAGAAAATTTTCCAACATTTTTTCCCAGTCTGTGGTTTGTCTTTTCGTTTCATTAATGATCTCTTTGAGTTTTCTTGAAGTCTAATTTACTGAGTTCTTTTAAGGATCATGATTTTATTATCATATTTTAGAACTCTTAGCCCGACCAAGGCCATGAAGATTTTCCCTTAAAAGTTTTATAGTACAATTTTTGCTCTTACATTTAGATTTATGATTATTTATTTTTTCATTGAGCAAATACATGTTTTTAAAATTTTTCTGTGTTTCAGGTGATAGTAAACAGTGCAAATTAGTTTCATGCTCCCCTTTCCTTTTCACTGAGCAAACATTTGAGAGCTGTGAATACACAGATGAAGAGACTTGGTTCCTGCCCCCAGGATGTTTGTAGTCTGGTGGGAAGGCAGATGAACACACAAATGTCACAGCACATTGGTATCATACCAGAAGTGCAAGGCCCAACAGTTGCCTATGAACTTAGTTGTTCTAAGTGCTACATACGACACTGCTGAATATCACTATAGTCACCTTCGAAGTTCTCCCCTTGGGAAGCTACGCAGAGATGCCAGCACCTAGTCCACCCTTCAAAGCAATTTTGAAACTCTTTCTGGAATGGCCACTGTACAATGGGCAAGGTGGCAAGTTTGTGAACTTAGTTGTATAGTTGTCTGTGAGGGAGTTTTTAGCTAGCAAACAAATAACTGTGTGGAACACCCTTCCTACTCCCCTGATATGAACCCCACTGACTTTTTTCTTTACTCAATGATAAAGGAAATATTGAAAAGAAGCCATTTTGATGACATTCAGGACATCAAGTGCAATGCAGTGACAGCTCTGATGGCCACTCCAATAAGAGTTCCAAAATTGCTTTGAAGGGTGGGCTAAGTGCTACCATTGGTATGTAGCTTCCCAAGAGGAGTACTTCAAAGGTGACCGTAGTGAGTGATGTTCAGCAATGAGGTATGTAGCACTTTTTCTAGGATGAATTCGTGAACTTAACTGGCAGACCTTGTAGGTAGACTACATAAAAGAAGCCTGGGGCAGAAAGATCCAAATCTGTCTGGGGAGTCAGGGCCTAATTCACTGAGGAGATACTGTTAGAGCTGAGACTTGAATGAGGAGTAAGAGTTGCTCAGGTGGCACATGGAATAGGGATATCAGGCAGAGATAACAGCACAGGCACAGGCATAGGGACAGGATGAACAAAATGAGTAAAGAATTGACAGTCAGATGGAAGGTGGAGGGTGATGAGTCTAATGGTTAGGTAGACACCAACTCACAAAGGGCTTTGAACTCATATGAAGTTTACTTTACCATACAGCTTTTCAATAATTTTGAGCAGATGAGCAAAATCAGATTTATGTGATGAGATCAGCTGATGAGATCAGCATTAGAGATCTCAAGTTTGAGGGGGCGAGGGAGCATCCAGCTGGAGATCCCACGCATGGCTTTTTGTCTTAGGAAAGCAGTCTGGACTGGAGATAGGAGTTACACATCTTCATGTATTACTTGTAACCATGGGATTGGCATCTTAGAACACCCACGAAAATAATTTTTTTAGGACTGGTGGAGCATGCTTGAATTCCTCATTAAATGTACAGAGGCATACTTTGGAAGCCAATTAGCCTTCAGCTTGATAACTAACTCATCATGTATTAATGCACGAGTATTTAATTGCTTCTCATCTTGAACTGCTCTTCCCCTCGGTGGCAATTCTACTCATTCAAAAGTAGGTAAGTAGAAGTTAGCTGTAACAAGAACAACAACAAGAAAAAAAAACCCTGCATTTTTGTGGCTAAACACAACAGAAGTCTAGTCTCTGGTACGTAATAGTCTAAAGCAAGTGCTACTGATTGGCAGGCACTGTCTCCATTTGGTGACTCAGGGACTTAGTTCCTCCCAACTTCTGGCTAACCTATCCTCAGAGCAGTCTACATCCAGATGGCACCTGGGAAAATAGAGAGAAGAGAAGGTGTAGCTACTTCTTAGCCACCTTGGCCCAGAAGTTACACTCATTACTTCTGCTCACATTTAAAACTAGTCATGTGGCCCAATCTAGATGCAAGAAAGATCAAGATGTTGTGCTGGCTGACCAGTTGCTTTTCAGAAACAACTCTATTAATGGAAGGGGTACACAAATTTTTAGAATATGGTTAGTTATCACTAGCATACTAGTTATACTGAAATGTGATGAATATTCCCCCCTGCCCCAAAAGAATATTCCAAGTTGATGTCCAGAGTAGAACTAAAAAAATGCTGCACAAAAGTCTAATTATTTATTAACTAGAATTTGTGAGTCAATTCTATATGATCAGTTCAATTTTAGACACTGTAGAAAGACTATTAAAATCTGGAACTACTGACATCAAAGAGTATGTATTTGGCATCTACGCTGTGACCATAATGGAAGCCTAGTGGTGTAGTAATTAAGTGCTACAGCTGCTAACTAAAAGGCTGGTGGTTGAAATTCACCAGACATTCCTTGGAAACTCTGTGGGGCAATTTTATTCTGTCCTGTAGGTTTGCTATGAGTTGGAATTGACTCAACCACAGTTTTTTTTTTTTATGACCATAATACTATGTGGAAACATGTTTAAATTATGATCCTGCTTGAAAAGTGAAGATCAAATTCTAGAAAGTGATCAGTAATCAGTTATAAGAGAATATTAACTTTTAGTAGTAAGAAGGGCTTTTAACAGGTTTGGTCCAGATAGAACTCCTTCTGAGAATTTGCATTTCCACTGATACTGAATCAGAATCTACAGAATCTGTAAATGTTAGAATCTACAGTTTACACAAGTTACCTAGGCAATTCTTATGTATAATAAGTTTAGACAACCACTGCTCTACTACTGGTTCTCAGAAACAGTCCCTAACCAGTAGCATTGGCATTATCTGGGAAATTGTTAGAAATGAAAATTTTCAGCCCCAGTTCCCACCTGTTGGAAGCCCTGATGGTAAGGAGTACAGAGAGGACTTAAAGCACGTGCTGATGAGTTTCAAACACTACAGCCTTCAATATCAATTACACCTCAACATAAAGAAAATAAAAATCCTCATGAATGGTCCAATAAGCAACATCATGATAAACAGAAAATATAAAAGTTTTTAAGGATTTCATTTTACCTGGATCCATAATCAACATCCATGGAAGCAGCAGCTAAGAAATCAATTGATGTATTACACTGGGGGAATCCACTACAGAAGACTATTTAAAGTGTTAAAAAACAGAGATGTCACTTGGAGGACAAAGGTGTGCCCAACTCAAGCAATGGTATTTTCAGTCACCTCACATACATGCAGGAGTTAGACAATGAATAAGGAAAACCAAAAAAGATTTTGGGTTATGGTGTTGACAAATAATGTTGAGTATACCATGGACAGCAGAAGAAAGAACCAATTTATCTTGAAAGAAGTACAGCCACAGTGCTCTTTAGAACTGAGGATGGCTAGACTCAGTCTCAGTTACTTTGGACATCTTATCAGGAGGGACAAAACCCTGGGAAAGAGCATTATGCTTGGTACAATAGTGGGTCAGGAAAAAAGAAGAAAGGACCTGCTTGACAAATGGCTATAACAATGGGTTCAAACATATCTATTATTACAGGCATGGCAAGGGATAGGACAATGTTTTGTTCTGTTATACATGGTGTCTCTATGAGTTGGAACCTATTCTATAGCACTTAACAATAGGTAGCATTGTATACTGTTTTCAAGGATGAAATGATGGAAGGTGGGAGTATTTAGGGCAGGAGTTAAATCTAGGAGTGAGCTGTACAAGTGGAATTTGAATGGAAGACATGAAGAGGAGGAAGCATGTCAGGAAGAACATCCAGATGTAAAGACACAGAGGCAGGGTGAAGGCAGGTATTCTTGAAACTGGAGGCCAGTCTGACAAGAGTAGAGGATGTATGCTGGGCAATCAGCCATTTCAATAAAATTGCTTCTCTTTGTTACCCCAGCATGAAAAGAATAGTTTGATAGATTTGCAACAAATTTGGCTTTATGGGGCGGGGGACTTTTTTTGCAGGGATGAGGTGGATAAGCCATAGACCAAGAAGACAGAGCTCTAAATTGTAATTCACAAGGGCAGGTGCTTCAAATTGCAGGCTTTACTTTTGTGTTTTATAGTTTCTTACATTGGCAGCTCTGTGTAACTTGTTCACTCTTTGTAGTGGGCTCCAGGGTGAGCAGTAGCAAGGATTTATTTATTCAATGACAGTTAATGATTCTCCTGAGTCAAACAGGGTAAGACAGCTGGTGGAAAATAAGGTAATCTTGGTTGAATGGGGTCATCTTATAAAGGACTTTGACAGTCAGGCAGTGGAGTTCAGGCTTGATATGGTAGGTACTGGGGAGCCATTGAAAGTTTCCAAATAGGTGGGTAACTTTTGGAGAGTGTTAGTTAATGAAGATTCATCTTTCATCAATATGCAGGATGGCCACAGGTGAGGGAGGCTGGTGCAAGAGAGTGCCAGCAGACAACTGTAGTCATCCAAGGGGGTGCAGCTAAGCTCTGACATAGAGGAAGTGAAGAAGTATGAGGAAAAAATGCGAGGAAGGAGTCAAAACACAAAGATGATGAATCTGGGAGAATGACCTTGCTGGGAAAAGGCATTAGTGGATAACCGAGTGTTAGGAGGGGTGGGAAGACAATCTCAGAGCTGTTGGTTGGCAGCATGGCTGATAAAGTACACTACCCCTTCGGTCTCTCATCAGTCAGGGAAATGCATTTACTGCTTGGTCCCACCACTTGCTTTCTGCAGCTAGCCATCTTTGCTCAAACTCTCTTCAGGTGCCCAGCAGCACTCTAATCTGAGGATAGAGGATTGCCAGCCAAGACTGAAGTTTTTCGAGTACTCTCTAATTTTTATTGACAGCCCTGAAAAGTTCTAGATGCTCTTAGCACCTCCAAAGAAGTGCTAAATGATTTAACATTTTGGGGACAAATTGGTTCTATTAGTTGCTAGTGCCAAATTCACCAAAAAATAGCTCATTAGCTGTGCATTGTGATTTCACTAGGGTGCCCCGCTCTTGGCTGGATTCCAAAGAACACATTTGTATAAAAATGTTCCTATTATGGAGTGTGATACCTATTAATGGAACACCATATGTAGCCGAGCATCAACCCTTGCCTCCTCCCAGTCTTTGAATCTGAAGTTTGTATTTTCCATCCATTTTTGCCAGGTGACCTGCTTTGCGGGGGTTAAACTTTATCTAATAGGCTGAGGCCTAAGATGCAGCAGCAATCAAGCTTTCCTCTGGATTTAAGCATCTTGGTTTTCCCTTTTTCTGTGCCTACTGCCAATCCTGACCCTTTCATTCCATCCTAGCCCAGGTTGAAGGGAAGTGGGGTAAGGTTGAGAGTGGGCGCCAAGCCCAGACCTACAGCTGTGCCTGATTGACCGACATTTCTGTTATTAGCCACACAAAAAGGCCACTTTTAATGACTAAAGCAAGAATGACCAGCTGGTGTATCAGGCCTTGGGTTTTTGCCTAGTTGCATTAAAATTCATAAGTTCTGGTCCTTGTTCATCAAGTGCATGATTTCAAGGGTGATATTTCCAGACACATCTTTTACTCAACTTGCATAGTTTTTTTCCCTCAAAATATCTGTATTTTTTTTCCTTTAAGATGATATTTTCCATTTTGTAGGTGGCTTTAAACTTGCATTAAAAGTGACTTACTATTTCAGCAAAAAAAAAAAAAGAAAAAAACAACAAAACTTAGAAAGAAATTCAGAACTATTAAAAAAAATGACGGTGAAAACAAATAAGGAAATCTTGATATCCATCAGGGGAAACCTGTTGAGATATTGAGTGTTAACAAAATCAAGAAGTCATACTAAGCTCAAATCATATGTTAAACAGTTATAATCATTTGCCTGAAAAATTAGCGTTTTCTGTTACTCTGGATCTGAAACTCACTAAGGGCCTTCAAAGTTTAAAGTGAGCATAACTCTTTGGATCTGGACTTTTATTTTACTTTTTTTGTGGGGGCCTGGTACTAGAGGAGAAGGGTTGAGAACTGTGCCATAGGTTAGCAGGATGGGAAAGGTATGTATCAGTGGAAAGCATCCATAGTGCTGGGTGCATTTTTTTGCCTAACTCAGTTGAAAGAGATAAATTAATGTCTTAATTCCTTAAACACTACATTGAAAACCTACAGTGAACCAGCACTGTGAGCAATGCAGAAATGAACAAGACTCAACCCATAACTTTAAGATGTTAACCTGCAACATGTATACAAATAAGTATTTGAAAAAAAATCCAGATGGTGAAATGTGTTCAAGTGAACAAGCAAACAAAAATAGAAACAAAAATCAAACAAAAACCAGGAAGATATGAACAGAATCATTCACTAATCCTCTGAATGATGAGATTGTTTTCCATTGGAAATATTGGGAACGATTGATTTCATGGAGAAGTTTCAACTAGGCTATGAAGGCCATATAGGCACATTTTAGTTTGTTCATCTTAATTTTAAAATATGCCACAGTTCTGGTCTTTAACCACAACTAGAATTAAATCTGTGAATAGCCTCTGTTTGAATTAAATCAATTTCCTTTTAAGAGCATGAAATTTTGTGAAAGTTAATTTCTATTTCCACTGGGTATGTAACTCCAAATAATAAATCATCTGAGCCTAACATGTGAGATCTTTCTAAAAAACATAACACAGGATGATGTTCAACTTTATTGCTAGATCAAAGAGATCTGGATAAAATTCTCTATGTAGAGCTTCCTAATCAGATGTCTATAATTTTAAATTAATGATTCTCAATTGAGAATCTCTGTGGGCAGGTCCCAGGCTTCTATACCGGAAATAGAGCTTGAGGTGAGGCTGATGAGTAGTCAGGGTTGGGAGCCACTGCTTGGCATCCGATATTGGAACAGATATTATTATTCACCTAAATAAAAGAAGCACACTCTATGGATACTGCTTTGTAATGGGTTGAACGTATGACCCAGAAAAATGTACTTCCTAGTCTCTGGTACCCGTGAGTATGATCTTTTTTGGAAATAGAATCATTGCAGATGTGACTAAGTGAAGATAAAGTCATTAGGGTGGGCACTAATCTCGTAATAAAAAAATATGTTGCCATGAAGTCAATTCTGACTCATGGTGACCCTCTGTATGTCAGAGTAGAACAGTGTTCCATAGCATTTCCTTTCTGGTTTTTTTCTTTTTTTTTTAAATTTAATTTTATTGTGTTTTAAGTGAATGTTTACAATTCAAGTCAGTTTGTCATACAAAAACTTACAAATACATTGTTGTGTGACCCTAGTTGCCCTCCCCACACTATGACAGTACATTCCTCCTCTCCACCGTGTATTTCCCATGTCCATTCAACCAGCTTCTGTCCCCTTCCACCACCTAATTCTGCCTCTGGACGGGAGCTGCTGACTTAGTCTCATGTATCTACTTAAGCCAAGAAGTACGGTCTCATCAATATCATTTTATGTCTTATAGTCTAGTCCAATCTTTGTCTGATGAGTTGTCTTCAGAAATGGTTTCAGTTCTGGGCTAACAAAGAGTCCAGAAGCCATGTTTTCTGTGGACCTTTCAGTCTGTCAGATCATCAAGTCTGGTCTTTGTACTAGAGTTTAAATTTTGCATTCTATTTTTCTCCTGCTGCATCAGGGAGTCTTTGTTGTGTTGTTCTTTGTCTGGGCAGTCACTGGTGGTGGCCAGGCACCATCTAACTCTGTAGTCTCATGCTGATGGAGTCTCTGGTTTATGTGGCCCTCTATGTCTCCTGGGCTCATATTTTCCTTATGTCTTTGGTGTTCTTCATTCTCCTTTACTTCAGATGGATACATAGTGTTTTCAATGGTTGATATTTTGAAAGTAAATTCTAGGTGCCTCTGGGTGGATTTGAAAAGTGAAGAACACCCAGGGACTCCAGTATCTTTTTCACTGGTGTCATCATAAGAAGAAGAGAGGAGACACAGAGACACAGGAGGAACATAGCTATGGGAAGACTGAAGCAGAGATTTTGAGTTATGCTGCCCCAAGCCAAAGAACTCTTGGGACTACCAGAAACTAGAAGAAGCAAGAAACGATTCCTACCCTAGACCATTTAGAGAGATCATGGTCTAGCCAACACCCTGAATTTTGTTTCTGACCTCCAGAATTGTGAGAGAATAGATTTTTGTTTTAAGCCACTCAGTTTGTTGTGCTTTGTTACAGCAGCCCTAGGAAACTAAAACACACCTTAATTGATGTTTTATTTCCTGCAAAATTTCTTTATTTTGTTATTCTTTTTGAGAGCATACACAGCAAAACATACCAATTCAACAATTTCTATGTGTACAGTTTAGTGACACTGATTGCATTCATCCAGTTGTGTAATCATTCTCACTCTCTTTTTCTGAGATGTTCTTCTCTCATTAATGTAAACTCACTGACAAGTATGGTTCATATCTAACCTTTCTTCATTTTTCTTGTTTCTTTTTTCTGATTTTTCATCATAGATGCTGGAGTCAGTAACTCTGTCTTCCAAGCCAGAAAGTCTCTTTTCCATTTGTTCCATTCTGTTTTCTTGGCCTTGAATTGAAGTTTGTATGTCTTTGATTTTGTTCTTGATCTGTTGGATTTCACAGTACTGGTGTTCCATCTGATCAAACAGCTTGCTTGATTTTTCATTTTACTCTGATGCATTTTGTGTAAGGTCTAGGAGGGCTCTGTATATAATCCTTTTGTATTCACCTTCCAATAATTTCAGAAAAGTTCCTTCGTCTAGAAAGCGCCCTGGTTGTTTCATTTGGGGGGGGGGGCTGCTGGGTGGTTTTCTGGTTACCGCTTTCTTCAGAGTCTGTTGCTTTTTGGGCTTCATGTGAGTCAATAAAGGCTGGGAGGGATGCTATGAGGATGGACCACAGTTGTTTCTCTAAGTCATCTTAAAATGAAAGGTAAAAGGTATCTGACCATTTTCCAGGTCTGTTAGAGTCAGGTTTCCAGGTGCAGAGGTCCCTCTTCCCCACTGGCAAAGTAAGCACCTCTATATCCAACCCCAGATGTTAGGAACTAGTTCAAAATGCAGCAAGGCTACTTGCCCTGTTGGCCTCTGCTGACAGGCCCCAGCCATAGGTGACACTGTGTAAAATACTACTTTTCTGCCAGCAAAGTGCTCTCCTGCACGCAAGTGCTGACTCTGAGCCTAGGAATTAGGTCTCACTGAAGCCTCTGTATCCAAGTTGGTGTCCCGCACAAGCTCGCTGTCTGACACCTCCACACAACTACACTATATCAGAGGCGGAAAGAGAGGCCAAAGGTGCCGAGATGCATAGAGTCCATAGTCTCTGTTCCTGGGCCACAGCTGTAGGTGATGCTGTGTAAGCTACTGTTTTTCTGCTGGAAAAGCATTCTCCTGTGGGCAGGCACTGCCTCCCAGGCTGAGAATTAGGTCCAGCGGCACTTGGCTGGAGGCCTACGTACCCAAGGTGGCAGAAAAAGATGCCAAAGGTGGTGAGATGCACAGAGTCCTAAGCCGGGCTCTCAAAACATGGCAATTTCACCTGCTGATCCCACCAGCAGTGCATCTGAGACTAGCTGCTAGTCAAGACCCAGCTCTGCTGGCTGGCCAAGATAGAGAAAAAAAAAAGTCAAAATGGTGAGTTACCTTCGGTCCATGAAAGCCAGGACTGGCCAGGAGCAGGAGTCAGCTAAAGAGAGGAGATTTTCCGTTCAGTGGTATGAAGTCCAAATTATAAGTCCTATGCCATGTCCTAGGGCTCACTAGGTGATCAGAAGTCTCTGTTTAATTATCAGCTCAGGTCTTTGTTTGCGGGGGGATTTAGGGAGACATGTGCTTAGTCTGCCATTTTGACTCCACCTCCCTATCTAAACTTTCAAGTTGCTTTCGTCACTCTGTTTTCATATAGATAGTTTTTAAAAGAGCATAATGCTTAAGGCAGTCCTTTTCTTAACCAGTTAAGCTGAACTATTTCAGTTTGTAGAAAACTTTAGGAGCTGTTTTTGGTTTCAGGCTTAAAAAATATCTCAGGACAATAGTGTGAGGGATTCATCCATTGTCTGTGATTGCAGAAAGTCTGGAGTACATGAGAATTTGAAATTCTATATTTTTCTCTCTTTTGATCAGCATTCTTCTGTGGATTCTTTTATCAAAATATTCAGTACTGTGGATTGAATTGTGTCCCCCCTAAAATGTATGTCAACTTGGTTAGGCCATGATTTCCAGTACTGTGTGATCATCTACGACTTTGTCACCTGATGTGATTTTTTTTATATGTTGTAAATCCTGCTTCCATGATGTTAATGAGGCAGGATTAGAAGCAGTTATATTAATGAGGCAGGACTCAAGCTACAAGATTCAGGTGTGCCTTATATTAATCTCCTGGGATGTAGAAGACAAAAGTGAGCAGAGTGACATGGGCACCTCTTAGTACTGAGAAATTAGTGCCTGAGGCAGAGCATTGAAATGAGCAAAGTGTGTCCTTTGGACCTGGGGTTCCTGTGCTGAAGAACACCTTTATTAGGGGAAGATTTATGGCAGGAATCTTTTTCCAGAAATGACAGCGAGAAAGAAAGCCTTCTCACAGGGCTGGCACCTTAAATATGGGCTTACAGCCTTCTAAAGTGTGAGCAACTAAACTTCTGATTAGTACCTAAATACCACCCATTTACTTGTGGTATTTCAGTTACAGCACAACTAAATAACTAAGACATTGACAGTAGCTAGTCATCATCTAGTTCCTTTGGTCTTATGGTAAAGGAGGCCATTGTTCATGGAGTGTATCTTCCTCCTGTCCTTGGCTCTCTTTCTTTCTCTGTTGCTCCAGGTGAATAGACACCGATTGTTGTGCCTTGGAGGGCCGTTTGAAAGCTTTTAAAGCCCCAGGCACTATGCAACAGAGTAGGAGATAGAACAGAATCACTATGAATATTATTAGACCAATTAACTGGAAAGTCCCATGAATCCATGATCCTAAACTTTGAAACCAAGAAACCAAATCCCATGAGGTGTTTAGTTGTACATACACAGCCACAGCAGCTACTCTTTTGGTCACTGTTGTAAGTACATCATCTATCACACAACTTTTGCCAATTTAATATTTTACAGGTGTACAACTTATTGGTATTATTAACTGTAAAAGAGAAAAATTCTTTCCTTAACATGTTTCTGCAACCCAAAAAGAGCGATGTAGTACAAATCTTAAGACCATGGGATAGAACCACAATCACAAGCAAGGTAATGTTCCTTTTGTTCCCTAAAAATTAAAATGAATTTTCTAGCAACATCAATAAAGATAATTTAGATTAAAACACAAAAGAAATTGCCTAGACTTCTTTGGCACGTAGGTTGTGCAAGTAAAGCTTTACTTTGGTGAATGGGGGCCAGTTTCCTTTACAGGTTTGGATACAGGCAATTGCAACACATGGTACTGGCTGTTCTTCACTTGCCATTACTCATCTCACCTGTGAGATTCGTTCTCTGCCTTTTATTTCCCTGCTGTGGACCCTCTTGGGCTGCAAAACCCACCTGCTCTCTCCCCAGCAGAGGATGCATCCTCCAAAACTGTAGCTCCTGCTGGATACTTCCTTATCTTTGGCTCCAGTTTTTGCCAAGTTCCAGTAACACTATTTCTTTCCCTTCAGGCCTGTGATGGCAATGACTTCCCACTGGTGCTAGTCCTGGGTAACTTGAAATTGGTTATTAGATCCTCTAACTCTGCTCTGTAATTTTCGTTAGAATCTGAGTGTGGCTTCTCCTTCCCACCAGTGCCTGACTGTTATGCCTACCATATTCTAAAAGGCTCCCTGGACATTCACACAGAAAAGTCCACAATATTTGTATCTTTGGAGCATAAAATAACCAAGAACCATGGTAATACCATCAGGAAAGAGAGACGTGAAAAGAATATATAGATAATGAAAGCAGATAGTAACACATGAATGGTTTGTACTGACTGGAGAGGTTTCCAGTGACTTCAGAGAATGTCTAAGAACGTATATATATGTACATATGTATATATATATATAAAGATTTACCTTCCATTTACAGTAGAACATTTTGAAAAATAGATATTACAAGCCAACTGATGAGGAGTTTCAATCTTATCTCACAATATAGCCATGGATTTGAAATGATGGTGCTAACAGCAGATTAGAGGGGGAATAAATATAGTAACTACTAACTATGGGCAGGGCATTGTCACTGCTATGGTCGCCAGTGCTTCTGCTTCCATGGCAGCATCTATATGTCGTGGGGAAGGTGGGGAAGTGCTAATGACAGCTTGGCATGTTGGGAAAAGTTTTTGTGTGCTGTCAGAATTTTTATGTCTTGTCAGGTTACCAAAAGGCAAAATTTGGTTTCTCAGCTCTATGTGGATACTGTCAAAGACATACACTCTAACTGTTGATAGAGAGGCATATGTTTAATATAGATACTTGGATTTTTCCTCTTGGTATAAGATTATGTCACCCAAAAGTCAACAAATGTATTCTCAGAGTTTAGCATATGCCAGTCACTATATAAACCTCATGTGCTTATTTATGTTACATATTAGTCCTACGTGTATAAGAATCAACAACAAGGTAAGGAAGACACCATAGTTGTAATTTATAATCTAAGGTGGAGAAAGAAAAGTGAGAAGGATGCAAGGAACAACCTTATGGAGAAATAAGTTCTAGTAGTGCTCACTGTTAGTAGCTAATACTAGCAATCAGCTTCTATTGAGTATTTATATCAGGCTACACACTATTCTAAGCTCTTTTTGTGAATTATGAGTCTCACAACTCTTCAAAATGATTCTATTATTTTCCCCATTTTACAGATGAAAATGTTGAGGCAAATAGAGTTTAAATAACCATTCCTCATCCTTACAGCCAGGAATGTGGCAGGGCCATCATTAATCCTAGGTCTGACTACAGAGTCAAGAAGAAGTCATATATGGTGTACAGAGTCAATAAAGATTCTATAGAGGTAACTGCATTTGAGAAGGTTCTTGGGACACTATTAAGATTCTGTAAATTGGAGGTGTGTATTGGACTAGAGCTCTGGTAGCATAGTGGTTAAGAGATTGTCTACTAACCAGAAGATCAGCAGTTTGAATCTACCACCCACACCTTGGAAACTCTATAAGGCAGTTCTTCTCTGTCCTACAGGGTCACTACAAGTTGGAATCAACTCACTGGCAATAGACTTGGTTTTAGGCTATTAGAAAGACAGAAGGAGCTCTGGTAGCTTCAGTGGCTAAGTGATAGATTGCTAACTGAAAAATTTGTAGTTTGAAACTCATCAGCTACTTTAAGCAGGGAAAGATGTGGCAGCCTGTTTCTGTAAGTATTATAGCCTTGAAAACTCTATGGGGAAGTCCTCCTCTGTCCTCTAGAATGGTTAAGAGTCAGAATTGACTTGATGGCTTTGGGTTTTTGGATTTTTTACTGGACAGACAGACAAAGGAGGGCATTTTATTAGAGAAACAGTGTAAACATGTAAAAATAAAAGTTTTTAATCTTAACTATATCTTATCTGTAGTTGTTTTGTTTTTCTGTTTCTTCTATTGCTATCATGTACTACACACAGAAGACTCAGTTCCAAAATGACCACAAAAGTCTCTGGAAAACTGAAGGGTGAACTGATAGCATCACCGAACAGAACCCTCAGTTAGTGACAGTACAAAACTAGGAGCAGATCTTGAAGGCTACGGCATGGGAAATGCAAAACTCTCCATGTCAAGCAATGTTTTCATCTTTTCCAGTTGGAAAAGGTTGAAGGTGAGTTCAGGATAACCTGACGTTCTGTTGCCATATCAGTAATTCATCCTTAAAAAAGTGAAGTTATTGAATAAAAGTGAATTTGGGCTTCAAAATGCCTTTGGCCATTCTTCAGTCACATCCTTCAGTCAGGTCTTTGCTGTGTAGGTGTTTCTTCTTCTCAGTGTGGTTTCACCTTAAAACGAGGCATTCTTGGGCAGCAGCAAAGCCTTTAAGGGGAGCCATTGGGAATCCTTGTGGACACGGGCTAGGAGACTTGATGAATTCATCAGTTAATGATATTTGTCGAACACTTATTCTATGGGTCTAGACCTGTGTCAAGCATGTATAATAACAAACGGATTTTTAAAAAGCCATAAACATGGATGATGGTAGCACAGATGATTGATATAATTAGTGCCACTAAATTGTAGATAGGATAAGTTTTGAATTGGTGTGTGTGTGTTACATATATAACAATAAAAAAGAAAAACAATAAAGGCAATTATAGTTAGTGTTATAAATTAAATTATGTCCACCCAAAATATATGTTGTGTATTTAGCCTCTATGTCTGTGGTTCTTCTTCATATAATATGGATTCTTGGATTATTTGCTCAGTATACAGATTGAATAAGTATAGTGAAAAGGTACAACATGGCATCATGATGGGAGAAAGACTCTTTGTTTTAGTCATCTGGTACCAGTCTAGAAGAAATAACACAAATGGATAGCCTTAACAAAGGAGAGTTTATTCTTACACGGTCCAGTAGGCTATAAGTCCGAGTTCAGGATGTCAGCTCCAGGGGAAGTCTTTCCCTCTTTGTCAACTCTGGAGAAAGGTCCTTGTGCTGCATCAGTCTTTCTTTTGTCTGAGAGCATCTTGGTGCAGGGACCTCAGGTCTGAAGGATGTGCTTTGCTCTCAGTGCTGCTTTCTTGGTGATATGAGGTCCCTAACTCTCTGTTTGCTTCCATTTCCTTCTATCTCTTGTAGGATAAAAGGTGGTACAAGCCATACTCCAAGGAAACTCTGTTTACATTGGAGCAGGGAGGTGACCTCAGGAAGGGTGTTACAGGCCCACCCTAATCATTTTTAATGCAACCCAGTCTGTTAGCCACAGTCAGAGATTCGAATTTATAGCACAGAATCATTTCAAAATGGAGGGGAGTCACACAATACTGAGAATCATGAACCAGCCTAAATACTACACACATGTTTTGGGGGGCACAATTCATTCCATGACACTCATTAACAGCCTACAATATTTGGATGACACATCCTTCATTGCAGAAAATGAAGAAGACGTGAAGCACTACTGATAAAGATTGAAGACTACAGCCTTCAGTATGGATTAGACATTGATGTAAAGAAAACAAAAATCCTCACAATTGAACCAATTGGCAACATCATGACAAATGAAGAACAGATTGAAGTTGTCAAGGATTTTGTTTTATTTAGCTCCATAATCAACACTCACAAAAGCAACAATCAAGAAATCAAATACATTTTTGCCCTGGACAAACCTGTAATAAAAGATCTCTTTAAAGTGTTAAAAAGCAGAGATGCCATTTTGAGAACAAAGGTGCACTTGATCCAAGTAATGATATTTTTGATCACCTCATACACATGTGAGAGCTGGACAATGAATAAGTAAGACTGAAGAATAATTAATGTTTTTGGCTTCTGGTGTTGGTGAAGAATACTGAATATACCAGGGACTGCTAGAAGAATGAACAAATCTGTCTTTGGTGAAGTACAGCCAAAATGCTCCTTAAGAAGTGAGGATGGCAAGACGTCATCTCTCATACTTTGGACACATTATTAGGAGGGATCAGTCTCTGGAAAAGGACATCATGCTTGATAAATTAGGGGGTCAGTGAAAAAGAGGAAGACCCTCAGTGAGAAGGACTGCCACAGTGGTTAAAACAGCAGGCTCAAGCATAGCAAGAATCATTAGGATGGTGCAGGACTGGGCCACATCTCATTCTTGTGTACATGGAACCACTGTGAGTGGGAACCAATTCAACAATATCTAACAGCATCAATATGCCTGTGGTTATAATTCTGTTTGGGAATGAGTTGTCTTTGTTAATGTGACAGGGTTAGTGTAGGATGTATCTCAAGTCAATCTCTTCTGAGATAGGAGGATTAAACAAACAATCTAAGAAGGAAAGATGGAGTAAAATAGATGCTATAGCACATAGAGATCTCCCAAGGAACCAGGAAACAGAAGCTCAAGAGACAAGAACTTTCCTCCAGGGCTAACAGAGAGAGCCTTCTCCTAGAGCTGGCACTCTGAATTGAGACTTTTAGCCTCCTAAGCAGTGAGAAAATAGCTTTCTGTTTGTTAAAGTCACCCACTAGTGATATTTTTGTTACAGCAGCGCTAGGTAACTAAGACAGAATTTAGTACTGAAATAGTAGGGTGCTATTCTAATGGATAGCTAAAATGTGGAAGAAGTTTTGGAAATGTGTCATGGGTAGAGGCTGGGAGAGTTTTAAGATACCTACAGGTTACTGTGAGCTGGAATCAACTCAATAGCAACAAGTTTTAGTAGTAAAAACCCAAATTGCCTTGTAGAGAGCCTGTTGGTGGAATTAAAACAGCTGAAGGTGATTCTGGAAGGGCTCATTACAAAGTGAGGAGAACTATTGAGAAAGTCTCTGTTGTCTTAGGGAATACATTTGGTACCAGCAGCAGAATGTTGCCAAAAATATGGATATTAAATGTATTTCTGGGGAAGCTATAAAAGAAAATGTTAAACATGTGATTGGACATGTTTAGGTAGGGTGATGCTCTTTATGCAGTGTCAAAAGACTTACTTGAATTATGTTCAAGTATTTGGGGGAAGGCAGAAGTTATAAGTGATAAATTTGGATATCTCACTGATGAAATCTCTAAACAAAATCTTAGAGGCCGTATAGTACTTCCTTGCTGCTTATTGTAAACGTGCAAGATGAAAACAGAACTTAAGGATTTGGAAAAGTCTGTTTCGCAAGCTGAGGACACATGTTCATTGCAAATGACCCACATAGTCATTTATTAAAGAGATTAAGTCTGTGAATGATGGATCTAACCAACCAGCGCAGCAGAAAACTCATCAACTTATACTAAAGGGGACAGAAGAAGAATCTAAGGAAAGAACACTGTCTGCCCGTTGGAATTCTTCCAGGTCAAAAGAGCTACTTTTGTTGTCCTCCAGGAAAAGAAAAGTATCATTCATGGTGAAGGTTGCAGACCAACAGAACTGTTTGAAGGAGCATGGGAAGCAGGGCCTTCTTGGTTTCAAAGGGTGGGACCATGGTTTCCTAGATTTCAAAAGATGGGGTCACAGCCTCCTAGGTTTCAAAGAATCAGATCTTTGCTGTCTGGATTCTTGAGTGTGGGTGCTGCTGTTAAGGTAAGCTAGGGGGATGGGGCTGCTGCTAAAGTTGAGATTGTAGGGCTGCCATGTCCAAAGGACAGAAGAATGGGGTCTTCCAGGCTGAAGGACTGAGATTGACACTCAGATGGATTCAGAGAATGGGCCTCCCCAAACTGAGAGAGTAGAGCTATTGCCCTCACAAGCCTGGAAGGCTAAGTTGAAGCCCAGGGGTAAAGGACTCCCTCCCAGAATCCAGAGGGCATGGCCAATATCCAGAACCTAGAGGGAAAGGCTCTTACCCAGATGGTCTCAGAAAACAGAGGATTATTTTCAAACCTTGAGAGCTAGTGTAATTTGTTCTGCTGGGTTGCGGACTTGCTTGATGCCTGTTATCCCTTCTTTACCTTAAATTTCTTCCATTTGTAATGGAAATTTTGTGTCTGCTTAACCATTGTCCTTTGGAAACAACTTATGTTCTAGATTTCATAGGTTCACAGATGAAGAAAAATTTTGCTCTAGGATGGAATAAGCCTAAAGTATCACCCATTTTTGATTTTGATGATTCAGAAGATGAGACTTGGCTTGTAGCTGATTGAAGTTTTTGGGATGATGTGATAGGGTAAATGTGTTTTGCATCTACAAAGAACATGACTTTTTGGAGGCCAAAGGGTGGATGTTATGGTTTAAATTGTGTCCTTCCAAAATATGTGTTATGTGTTGTAAATCTTAGCTTCTATGCCTGTGGTGGGTTGTCTTTGTTATTTACAAGAGTATAAGGGTGTGTCTTGAGTCAATCTCTCTTAAGATATAAAAGAGATTAAAGAAGCAAGCTAAGAAGGAGAGATGGGGTAAAATAGATGCTAAGACACATAGAGGTCTCCAAGGAATCCAGAAATAGGAAGCAGAAGCTGAAGAGACAAGGACTTTACTCAAGAGCTGACACAGAAAGTCTTTTCCTAGAGTTGGTGCTCTGAATTCTAACTTCTAGCCTCCTAATCTGTGAGAAAATATATTTCTGTTTGTTAAAGCCATCCACTTGTGCTACCTCTGTTATAACAACCATAGGTTTTCTTCTTGTAGTGTGCCACCCTAGAGATAAAGGCAGTTCAATTCTTCCAATGCTACCAGGAGTCTTCATTTCTATGTGTTCCGCTACTGTGGAGAGATGTGTTGTCTCTTCCTGCAAGAGTAGAGGCCAATATCACTGCTGTGCTTCTGGGGAACAAGTTGGGTCTGTGAGTGACAGGTTTATTCAGATAGTGCCACTGTGAAGAAATAATGAATGGAAATGAAGGAAGGTCGTGGTAGAAAAGCAGAATATGACTGTCTTTGTTTGGGCATAGAGAATAGTACCGCAACAAGCTGCTTGGAAAGCCATCACTGAATATTGTCAGAACTATAAGGAGGGTGACTTTTTGTCTTTGCTGTTCCCACTCAGTTTTCCATTACTGTTACACTGTTTTTTTTAAAATTATGATTGAATGAAAATGTACATTCCCATATAAATTTGCATGCCCACCTATATGCAGCTCCCACTGCTCTCCCTGTCTGCTGACAGCACATTCTTCCTCTGTGCTTCATACATGTCTTATCCTCCCAACAATCTCTTATCCCTTCCTCTCCACGGACTCCCCTTCCTCCAGTAAGAGGTCAGCAGGATGACATCCTATAGATACATAGAATGATAAAGTGTACACATGATATGGTCACTCTGTGTCACCAAGTCCAATCCATTCCTGTCCAAGAGTTGACCTCCATTATGATTTATGGACAGGGGCAGCATCAGGTCCAGGGGCCATGTTCCCAGGGGGGCCCTGAGATTCCTGGATCATCAATCAACTGCAGTCTTTTAATGGAGATCTCAGGGTGTATCCCTTTTTATTCTTTGTATTGCCAGTGAGACTCAACTTTGTGAGCTCCATCATGGCTATCACTGAAGGTGGCCAGGCACCATCTGATTCTTCTGGTCACAAGTCGATGTAGTCACCCACTCACGTGGGTCTCTCTGTCTTCTCAGTTCTCATTTACTCATGTTGTTTTGGTCCTTGGTGATCATCTGTTCCTACTGAGTTGGGACTATTTGCTGTACTCTCAGATGGCAGCTTGGCAGCTTTTAAGACCCCAGACACCACTCATCAATGTGGGGTGCAGAAGGCTCTCTTAGGAAAATGCTAGTTGTGCCAAATGGCCTCAATTACCCCTGAGAGCATGGTCCCCAGCCCCCCACCCTAGCTACTCTGTCCTTGTAATATTGGGTTAAGATGGGAGGAATAATCATGTTATGTCGAAGTCCAGTTAATACTGATCTTCTTTCTAATGTGTGGTGTCCCAGATTTCACCCAACCAAATTTCTATCAACTATCTAATCTAAAGCTACCCCCCTCTCCCTCTCTCCATCCCAAACCTTGCAGCTGTCAGAGTCTTTTCTTCTATGCATGAGTCTGTTTTTAAGTTCTTATCATCGGGGTCTCATGCAATACCTGTCCTTTTGTCGCTGACTACTTTCACTGAACATGATGTCCTCCAATTGAAACCAGATTACGAGATGTTACCCAAAATCATCATAGTTCTTTATCATTGCATAGTGTTCACTGAGTACATATACTATAGCTTACCTATCCATTACTCTGGTGTTGGGCATCTGGGTTGATTCTATCTTTTTGCTATTGTGGACTGTGCTGTGATAAATATTCATGTGCATGTGTCAGTTGGTGTGTATGGACTTGATTCTGTAGGATATATTCTGAGCAGTGGAATTACTGGGTCAAATGGTGTATCTATATCCAGCTTTTTAAGGAAGTGCCAGATTGCTGTCCAAAGAGATTGCACCATTTTGCAATTCCACCAGCAGTGTAGGAGAGTTCTAATTTCTCCACAGCCTCTCCAGCATTTGTTGTTTTCCATTTTTTGGATCATGGCCAACCTTGTTGGGGTGAGATGGTACCTCACTGTAGTTTTGATTTGAATTTCTTTAATAGCTAATGATTGCGAGCATGTCCACATGTGTTTTTTGGTTGCCTGGATCTTCTCTTTAGAGAAGTGTCTGTCCATCTCCTTTGCCCATCACTTAATTGGATGACTTTTCTTTTTCTTATCGATATTTTGTAGTACCATATAGATTATGGAGATCAGGTGTTGGTCTGACATAGATTTGCCAAATATTTTTTCCTGATCTGTAGGTGGCCTTTTAATTCTATTAATAAAGTCTTTTGGACCAGCAAAAGTTTTTGATTCTTAATAGTTCCCGTTTATCTATTTTCTCTTCTGTTGTTTGTGGTTTGACAGATTTTGAAGTCTGTCTATGTTGTGTGCTAAAACTTTCATTGTTGTTCCTACTTTTTCTTGAATAGCTTTATCACTGTAGATTGGATATTCAGGGCTTTTATTCAGTTGGAGTTGGTTTTTCTATAAGGTGTAAGATATGGGTCTTGTTTCAGTGTTTTGCTGATGGATATCCAATCTTGCCAGCACCATTTGTTGAAGATACTGTTTTTACCTCAGTTTAATGTCTTAAGGCCTTTGTCGAGTATCATCTGTTCATAGGAAGATGGTGTCATCTCTGGGGTCTCCATTCTGTTTCACTGATCTATCTGTGTGTTTTGTACTAGTACCAGGCTGTTTTGACTACTGTGGCAATGGAATAGGTTCTAAAGCTGGGTAGTGAGAGGCCTCCCAGTGTGTTCTTCTTTAGTACTGTTTTACTTATGCAGGGCTTCTTCCCTTTCCAAACAAAGTTGGTAATTTGATTCTCCATCTTTTTAAAAAATGTCACTGGAATTTGTATTGGGATTGCGTTATATAAGTAGATTGATTTGGGCAAAATAGACATTTTTACAATGTTAAGTCTTCCTATCCATGAGCAGGGTAGGTTTCTCCATTTATGCAAGTCTCTCTTGGTTTCTTGCAGAAAGGACTTGTAGTTTTCTTTGTAAAGGTTTGTTATTTCTCTGGCTAGATTTATTCCTAGGTACTTTATCTTCTTAGGGGCTACATTAAATGGTATTGATTTGGTGATTTCTTCATTAATAATCTTGTTGTTGGTATAAAAGAATCCTACTGATTTAGTTATGTTTATCTTGTATCCTGAGACTTTGCTGAACTCTTCTATCAGTTTGAGTAGTTTATTTAGGGATTCTTTAGGATTCTCTGTGTATACAATCATATCATCTGCAAATATGGAGATTTTGACTTCTTCTTTGCGATGCAAACGCCCTTTATTTCTTGGTCTTGTGTAATTGCTCTGGCTAGAACTTCTAGTACAATGTTGAATAGGAGAGGTGAGAGAGGGCATCCTTGTCTAGTTCCTGTTCTCAAGGGAAATTGTTTCACTCTCTCCATTCAGGATGACTGGGCTTTGTGTAAATGGCCCTTATTGCATTGCAGAATTTGACATCTATTCCTATTTTACTGGGAGTTTTAAGAATGAATAGGTGTTGGACTTTATCCAACGCCTTTTCTGCATCAACAGGCAAAATCAGGTGATTCTTGTCTTTTGTGTTATTTCTGTGGTTGATCACATTAATTGTTTTTCTGATGTTAAACCAGCCTTGCATCTCTGGAATGAAACCAACTTGATCATGATGAATTATTTTTTAATATGCTGTTCCATTCTACTAGAATTTTGTTGAAGATTTTTGCATTTGGATTTATGAGTGATATCAGTCTGCAATTCTCTTTTCTGTTGGGTGTTTCCCTGGCTTTGGTATGAGGGTTATGCCGGCTTCATAGAATGAAGGAATATTTCATCTGTCATGGATTGAATTGTGCCCCCCCATGTATGTTTTGATTTGACTTGGTTAGGCGTCCCAATGTGGTGCCATTCCTCCTATGTGTTGTGAATACTGCCTCTGTGATATTGATGATGGAGAATGGTTTGCAGTTGTGTTAGTGAGGCAAGACTGAAGCTACGAGCTTCAGTGGAATATAAGGGACAGAAATGAACTGATGAAGTTGGGAACTTCATACCACCAAAAGAGCAGCACTCAGAGCCGAGCACATCCTTTGGACCTGAGGTTCCTGTGCTGAGATGCTGTCACTGGATTTGTACTTATCCTACCAGACTGTGATAACTCCTCTTACTGAAAGGACTTGTAACTTGTTGATGGCTTTGCGGCTTACTGGACTGTGACAATAAAAGTTTCTCTTCATGAAACCTTCCACTCATGGTATTTTTTGTTAGAGCAGTACCAGGTGACTAAGACACCATTCCTTTCTATACTGTGAAATAGTGTCAGTAGTATTGGAGATAACTTTTCTCTAAAAGCTTGGTAGAATTCTGCAGTGAAGCCATCTGGGCCAGGGCTTTTTTTGGTTGGCAGTTTTTATATGACTTTTTCAGTCTCTTCCTTTGTGATGGGTTTATTAAGTGGTTCTTCTTCAGCTTGTGATAATTTTGGTAGGTGATATGAATCAAGGAATTTGTCCATTTCCTCTAGGTTTTCAAGTTTGTTAGAGTACAGTCTTTCAGAGTACTCTATTATGATATTTTAGTCTTTTCAGTTTTTTCAACTGTTCTTCTATTCTCTAATTTGTTTAGTTCTGCTGTAATCTTTATGATCTATTTCCTTTTGGTGCCTGAGGGTTTCCTCTGTTATTCTTTTTCTACTTGTTCAAGCTGTAGGAGTGAGTTCTTTGATTTGATTTCTTTCTTCTTTCCAGATGTGTGCACTTATTCTCTCCATATGTGTGTGTTTATGTAGATAAACTGACCTCTGAGCACTGCTTTGGCTGTATTCCATAGGTTCTGGTAGGAAGTGTTTTCATTCTCATTGGAATCTATAAATTTCTTTATTTCATCCTTGATTTCTTTGATAACCCATGGGTTTTTGAGCAAGATGTTGTTCAGTTTCCATGAGTTCTACTTTCTATCTATGTTTTTTTCTGCTATTAATTTTGGCTGTTATGGCTTTATGATCTGAGAAGATGCTTGGCATTAATTCAATGGTATCGATTTTGTGGAGAGTCGTTTTATATCCTAACACATGGTCTATTCTGGAGAATGTTCTGTGTGCACTGGAGAACACCGACAACTGTAGTTGTCTGCTGATAGATAAAAAGTTCTATAAATGTCAATGAGGTCTAGTTGGTTAATTGTGGCAATAAGTTCTTCTGTGTCTTTATTCAGTTTTTTCTAGATGATCTGTCCAATGTTGAGAGTGGAGTGTTGATGTCTTCCACTATTATTGTGGAGTGATCTATCTCATTTTTGAGTGCAGTCAGTGTTTCTTCCGTGTACTTAGGTGCTCTAATATTACATGCATAAATATTTAATATTGTTAAGCCCTGCTTGTGTATTGAACTTTTCAGCAATAAATAGTGTCTATCCTTGTCCACAGCAGTTGATTTTACATTAGAATCTATTTAACCTGAGATTAGAATTGTCACACCTACTCTCCTTTGTGTATTGTTAGCTTGATATATATTCTTCCATCCTTTAATTTTCAAGTTTGTTCATATCTTTAAGTCTAAGGTGAATTTCTTGTGGGTGGCATATGGATGGGTCGTGCCTTTTGATCCAAGATGTTACTCAATGTCTCTTTACTGCATTCACATTCAGTGTGATTATTGATAGGGATGTGTTCAGTGCTGCCATTGTGATATGTTTATTTTTGTGTTGATGTTTTCATTAATCTGTTCTGGGACATTCTTCCTTTTGAGTCGATTTTTCACCTTTTTCATGATTGGTTTTGTGGTTATTGAGACTCCTGTGCTACGTTTCCTCATATAGTGTGTTGCATCTTTATTGTGCTTTATGGCTGCACCTTAGATCCTCCTTAATAAGCTATGTATAAACCCAATTTCAATTACTACCGTTCTTATCAACTTCCTCTCCATCTGGAAGGACTATAACAACTGTAGTACATTCCTCTTTTTAATATGATGACATCGTAGTTTCATGACGTGATCACTGGATTATTTCTTTCACTATTATAGATTTGATTGAGTTTGGAGCCTTCCCTAATTGAGTAGGATTCGAAATAATGTGTCCTGTATTTGCTTCTAAAATATAAAGTTAGTGGTTTGGTTCTTCTAAGCCAAGAGATTTCTTTCAGTATTTCTTGTAGCTTTGGTTTGGTTTTTACAAAGTCTCTGAGCTTCTGTTTATCTGCAAATGTCTTAATTTCATTTTCATATTTGAAAGACAGTTTTGCAGGATATATAATTCTTGGTTGGAGATTCTTCTCCTTCAAGGCTTTGAACGTGTCATGCCATTTTCTCCATGCCAGCATTGTTACTGCTGAGAAATCTGACAAAAGACTGCAGGGTTTCCCTCTGAATGTTAGCTTTGCTTTGAGTCTTGCTGCCTTTAAGAGTTTCTGCTTATGTTTCACTTTGTTAAGCTTGATTATAATATGTCTTGGAGTCTTTCTTTTGAGATCTATATTGAGTAGCATTCGATATGTATCTTGGATATTTATATTCTCTTCTTGCATAATTTCTTGGAAGTTTTCTGTCAACAGCTCAGCAACAATACTCTCTGTGTTCTCAGGTGTCTCATCCTGTCCAGGAACTCCAATTAATCATAGACTGTTCCTCTTAATAGAGTCACACATGCCTCTTAATGCTTCTTCATTTTTCACTTCTTTTTTCTGATTTCTCTTCATAGATGCTGGAGTCCGTAACTCTGTCTTCCAAATAAGAAAGTCTATTTTCCATGTGTTCCATTCTGTTTTCTTGGCTTTGAATTGAAGTTTCTATGCCTTTGATTTTGTTCTTGATCTGTTGAATTTCAGAGTACTGGTGTTCCATCAGATTGAACAGCTTGCTTAATTTTTCCTTTTGTTCTGCTGCATTTCATATAAGGTCTAGGAGGTCTCTAGGTATAATCCTTTTGTATTCACCTTCTGATAGTTTCAGAAAAGCTTTTCTGTCTGGGAAGTTCTGAGGTGCTTTCTTTGGGGGCCTTCTGAAGCCATGGGTGATTTCTTGGTTATGGTTTTCTCCAGAGTTTGTTGCTTTGTGGGCATCATGTGAGTCAATAGAGGCTGGAAGAGATGCTAAGAGGGTGGACTGCAGTTGTTTTCTAGGCTATCTTAAAATGAGAGATAAAAAGTATCTGGCAACTTCCAATGTCAATCAGGTATTCAGATGTATAGGTCTCTCTTCCCAGCTGACAAAGTAAGCTTTTCTGTATCGAATGCCAGATGTAATAAACTAGCTCAAAATACAGAAAGGCTACTGCCCTGCTGGCTTCTGATGTCGTGCCCCAGCCATAGGTGACACTGTGTAGAATACTGCTTTCCTGCCAGAAAAGTGATCTCCTCTGGGCAGCTGCTGCCTCCCAGCCCAGGAATTAGGTCCAGCTGAGGCTTCTGTATGGGTATATTCACCTCCCAGTGGAACAAGGTGGTGTCCTGCACAAGCTCACCAACTGGCTTTCACCAGGCTACTGGCAGAAAGAGAGGCCAAAGGTGATGAGATGAATAGATTCCACAGCCTCTATTGCTGGACCACAGCCAGAGGCAACACTGTATAAATACTGCCTTTCTGCCAGAAAAGCACTCTCCTCTGGGCAGGCACTGCACCCCCAGCCTAGGAACTAAATCCAGCTGGGGTTTCCGCATAGGTGACTCCACCACCCAGTGGGTCAAGATAGCATGACGCACAAGCTTGCCACCACCTCAGTACTGGCTAGAATATGGTAGAGGAAGAAAGAAAGGCCAGAGGTGCTGGGATGCACAGAATCCAAAGCTAGACTCTCAAAATATGGCATTTGTGCTTACTGATCCCACCAGCAATGTGTCTGAGATTAGTAGCTAGTCAGTCCCAGCTCCTCCTGCTGGCTAAGACAGAGAAAAAACAAAATTTAAAATGGAAAGTTACCTTCAGTCCATGCAAGCCCACACTTGCTGAGAGTGGGGTCAGCAAAAGAGGGGAGGTTCTGTGTTCAGTGGTATGGAGTTCAAATTAACAGCCCTTTGCTGCGTCCTAGGGCTCACTAGGTGTCCAGAAGACTCTGTTTAATTATCAGTTCGGGTCTTGGTTTCCAGAGGGGTTTAGGGAGGTATGTGTTTAGTCTGCCGTCTTCACTCCACCCCTACCCTGTTTTAACAAAGGATTTTTCTGTCCTGCAAGTGAGTTCACAAATAGATGCAAAACATTTCTATCTGAAAGTCAGCCAAGTGTGGGGCAACCCGCCTTGCACTGCAAATGCTTCCCAGGAGCCAGGGGAATGCAGAAACTCTTGCTCACACATTGATGGGCCTGCGTTCCCTGATTTTCCTGCAGCCTCATGTCTCTTTAAGAATGAACACTCTTGAATGACCTTTGGTTTCTGAGCTGGTAGCTCTTAGATCCTCTGTTGGAGAGACAGCTGACTTCTCTCCAGTCTTAGAGAGAGTTGATGGGTGCCAAGCCTTGGTCATGCTGGCAGTTTTTCTGAGCTGCCTCCATCTCCATTGCAATTGGTGGGAGCTGAGTGTGCAGCTCTGGTGCAGGATAGAGAAAGGAAGGAATCTTTGTGACAGAGAAGGAAAGGGGACAGATGGAATGAGAAGGTCCCCAGCCAGCCCTTTGAGAAAAGGTAATGCATTTGATGTACTCTAATGGTACCCCTGACTGAGGGGCCATATGGAGCCCTGGATTCTGCATAATTCCATCTTACTCCCCAGCCGAGGCTATCTTTTCCTGCAGAAATCATAGTGTCAAGTGGGTAAAGCAGTTGTCACTGTTAGTTCCTACTGCACTCACTCAGAAGGGGACAGTTAAAAATAGAAGGAGGTGGTCTGATATCTCATCCTTGTACATCTTTCATAATCAGAGTCTGCTCAGTCTTTAGCAATATAGAGCCTTCGAGAAATCTATCATCACAAAGACTTGTAATTTTAGAGATAGGCAAGGTTTGCTCGTCAAGCCATAGGATATAAATTGGTAGGCCAAAGGGCCAAATCTGGCTGCAGTCACATGGGGAGAACTTGAGTATCTTTAGGTTGGGCTAGCGGTGTTTCATGAGGTCATATCCTTCCCTACTGCTGTACCTTTTATTGATTCTCACGGCTAAGTTGGACACTTGGGCCCCAAAGGCATTTGGGTTTGTTATTCCTGCTTAGGCACTGGCACTTTTAAGTCTTTTTTTGATGGAAATATTTCTAACATGTGCCATGGTTCCTTGTTTTCTGAAGAAATATACAATGGATATAATTTTCTGCCATTATCATATACTCTAGTTGTGGCTGTACTCAAAGCTGTACACTCAGAGTTAGAATACACGTGGTGTGGATAAATAGTTGGCTGGGGCTGACCCTAGAAGGCCTTGGAACTTGCTCTGAAAAGGTCCCTGAACCCAGGCTGCTTTTTGATTGCTTGTCTAATTCTTGTTAAGGCCAGGTAAAGCCAAGGCAGCAGCTTGACCTCTTGGATGGGTGAGCGGCTGCTTTCTCAGACTAATCAAGGGTGAATCAAGGGCCTCTAAGGAAATCACCATCCTCTGTGTTACTCCCATGTCCCTGGTTTTGGTTGCTCTTTCAGTAATGGTTGGGAACTTGTGCTTCATAGACACAAAGAACCAAACTACACAGAGTCACATCAAGCTGAACATCTTCTCTTCCAATTTGTTGTTTTCTGGATCTTTGGGATCCCAGAAGTTTGTTGCCTCTGGTCCTTATGATTGGATTTCCAACTGTTCAAATGATCTTGGAAAAATTCCCTCAGTATGAGCCCTCAGCTGCAATGCTGTCTTCTTAATGAAGCCTTCCCAATTTTCTTCAGGCAGAAGAAGCTCTTGGGCTCTCAGTAGACACTCCTGGAACTTCTTTGTCCCTTTCCAAAAGCATTTCCCACCTGATGCTGTATAGATCTGTGTCTTGTGCATGCCATCTTTTCTACTACACTGTGAGTTTCTTAAGGACTGTGATAACTCTTATTCATATTTGTAGTACTAGCACAGTGCTGGGCTCTCTCAGTCATCTCTTACTGTTGTAACAGAAATATAAGTGAATGACTTAAAAAAAAAGAGAACTTTTATTCTGTCATAGTTCAGTAGCTAAAAGTCCAAATTCAGGGCATTAGCTCCATCGGAAGGTTTTCTCTATTGGTTCTGAAAGAACCAATTGATGACCAATTGTCATCAATCTTCCCCTGGACTGGGAGTCTGGGAGCACAGAGACCTTAGGTCCCAAAGGACTTGCTCTGCTTCTAGCACTGCTTTCTTGGTGGTATGAGGTCCCTAGTTCTCTGCTTGCTTCCTTCTCCTTTATATACAAAGAAGTTACCTTGAGGCACAATACAATCTTACATGTTGAGCCTTGCCCCACCAACATAACTGATGCCCATATTCCCTCATTAAAATCATAGAGGCAGGATTTACACCACATAGGAAAATCACATAGTACCAGGAACCATGGCCCAGACAAACCACTACACAGTCTTTTATAGGGGACATAATTCAATCCATGATATGGGCACATAGAAAATTTGGTGAAATTATATTGAGTGGGATATGTATTTCCTAGTTATGGGGATGCAGGTGTTACTTATTTGTGGACTTCTCAGTATCTAGCATAGAACCTTGTTGTAGCTATTCCATATGTATTTGATGTTTGCCTACACTGACAGCAATGTAGTTACGTTTTATATTGTAGAGTTATGTTGCCCTTTACTCTTTACTTAGCTCCTGTAAAACCAGTGTCATGACTAGGAACTTTTAAGAAGTAGGCAAAGGAGGGAGCACTAGAATACAGTGAAAGCAAATGACACTGACACAAAAACTCCTTTTACTATTATAAGAGAACATGTAGCCAATATGTTTCCTTTTCTCTTTACTCACCTACCTCCTTATCCTTCAAGTTTTAACTAAATTTGGGGACATGTCTAAGCTGATGGTTTGTTTGACAAATTTTGCTTAGAATGGAATAAGCCTGAATTCTTTTAAATTCAGGATTTTTGTTTTTCTCTTACATTGGTTATTGCTTTAGTTCCAGAGGTCTGATTTCTTTATCATGAATATCTAAAATAGTTATGTTGGGTCCTGTTTACTGTTTTCCATTGCATTATCTTTGGCATTGTTTATGTTTTATTTCTACAGAAAACGAAAAGTAATTAGAAGGACACAGTTGAGAAAATTTCTCGGAATATAGAGGAAAAGCCTAGTGATTATTATCCTTATTAAAAATATTTTATATCTGACTATTACATTTTAGATTGCCTTTCATTGTTTGCCCAGCTCAGTTTTCATTTCTGTGTGTATCTCACAGTATTCTATTCTGTATATCCTTACCTTTGTTTTTGAAGGGTGAGCATGTCTTTTCTAATATTTTCCAATTAAAAATATTAGGAGTCTTCAGGGTCAGGCTCTTTTTGTCTAGAATTTTCTCACAGACTACAAGGATTTTCTCCTTTCTCATTCTCTAGGTGGGGTAGGATCTATTCAGGTGAGGTGTTTGCCATCAAGATAGATGGTGTCAAGTGTCCTTAACTCCCCTGAATGCCCACTTGGGTGTAAATAAGTTCTGTTGCTCAGATCTGCTTTTGGAGGGACAGTCAGATGTGCTCAACTTTCAGCTCTGCACAGATCACCTGGGTTTCTGACTATGCTGGAGGGTGAGGAAGAGGCTGCTGTGATTCTAGGCTATGAAAGATTCCATAAGGCAATGGCCCCCGCATGTCCTGCTCACACATTTCTTCCTGGGTCCTCCTTTGCCTATCATACTTTTTCTGCAGGAGATTCTATATCCCCAGATGCAGTTTACTGCCATGTATCCTCCTAGATTCCTCTGTTGATATCTTCTGAGTGTTGTGCAAGGGCGGGAGCTGTTGGGGCAACAGTATTCTGGAAGATCGGAAGGTAGTCCCAGACAGCTGAGGGATGGTCACCTGATTCCTGATTGGTGTACCTTGTATCCTGGGGTGGTGAGCAGTCACTAGGAGTGAGGCAAAATCCTTTTCTATAATTTCCATATTGCTTGAATCAGAAGATGATGTACATGTATTCAAAGAATGTATTTTTCAAATCTATCACCATTTGTGATGGTGATCCAACCAGTAAGCAACATCATCATAAATGGAGAAAGGATTGAGGTTGTCAAGGATTTCATTTTACTTGGGTCCATGATAAACACCCATGGGAGCAGCACTCAAGAAATCAAAAGACCCATTACACTGGGCAAATCTGCTGCAAGGGATCTCTTTCTTGAAAAGTAAAGATGTCACCTTCAAGGCTAAACTGCATCCAACCCATGCCATGGTGATTTCAGTTGCATCATATACATGCAAAAGCTGGACGATGAACAAGGAAGACAGAAGAAGAATTGATGCCTTTGAATTGTGGTGCTGGGGAAGAATGCTGTATGCACCATGGATTGCGAAAAGGACAAACAAATCTGTTAAGGAAGAAGTACAACCAGAGTGCTTCTTGGAAGCAAAGGTATGAAGACTGTGTCTTAGATACTTTGGATATGTTGTCAGGAAGGGTCAGTCCCTGGAGAAGGACATCATGGTTGATAGAGTAGAGGTTCAGCTAAAAAGAGGAAGACCCTTGATGAGATGGATCGACACAGTGAGCTTTAGCATAAAAATGATTGTGGACATGGTGCAAAACCAGGCAGTGTTTTGTTCTGATGTGCATAGGGTTGCTACAAGTCAGAACTGACTAGAGGGCACCTAACAGAAACAACATCCCCACCTGTATTTTCAGTTAATGGAACCTTCTCCTTGACTGCAGTCTATGGTTGCCTGTCATGTTTAGATTCTTAGACTACTGCCAATTTTTGTCCTTTTCATATTCCCTTGATAATTTTCACCAGCAGTTGAGGAAGTGGGTGGGCACAGCAGGCACAGTTTTGTACCACCATAGTGGTGTAGAAGCCCTCCATCCCCAGCTTTGAAAAGAGCAACAGTGTGACCTAATTTCTTTTATTTATATACAGAAATGATTTTGTTAAAACTGTGTCTCTTACTAGAAAAGCACTGTTTCCCTCTAACTGCTTTTCATCTGTTCTTTCAGTTGTTTGAGTTTCTTATCTTCATTTCAGTTTCAGCAAGAATCTCTTGCTGCTAATTCTGAATCTCATGTTGACAGTGGGGCCCTAATGGACTGCTAAGCATCTGATTTGAAATGAACAGGCTAAGAGTGGAATCCTCTCACATTTTCTATCAGTTCATTTTTCCTCATTAAACTGGAAGCAGAGGCCATCTCACACGTTTTTGTTTACCATGTTACCTAGCGTGGTGACTGACACAGAGCAGCGGGTCAGTGAAATGGCGAATAAATATGGAATAACTGTTCCTTCTAGCCACTCTCTTCGGAATCCCTGTGTGATACAAACAGTTAATGTGCTTGGCTGCTAACTGAAAGGTTGGAGGCTTGAGTCCAACCAGAGATACCTCAGAAGAAAGACCTGGCTATCTAATTCCAACAAATAAGCCGTGGAAAACCTGTAGAGCACAGTGCTACTCTCGCACACACAAGGCTACAGTGAGTCAAAATCTACTCAACAGTAACTGATTTTAGCCACTCTCTTTACACCTCCTCCCTGACCTCCACATTATCCAGACTATTCCACATTACTAGTACCACTGTGGTCCTGGTGAATTTTGTCCTTGAGATCTCTCCTGGAAACTGACTTCTGTAAAATCTATCTCTCTCCTGGTGGGGGATGGGTATAGGGAAGAAGACAAGGGGGAAGAGACAAAGGGGAAATATAGAAAGAACACAGGAAGGTGAGTACTGTTTTATACAAAAGCCTCTCCTAAGTGACAATCTAAAATGGTACCTTTTAAAACACTATCTCTGCTTCTAACCATTAATAAGCAAATGCCACAAACTACAGCATAACTAGAGTGTCAATAAGATTTGAGGAGAGAGACTGAAAGTCATCTCGACAGAAAGTCAACTGCATCATTTTTAAGTCAGCACAGCTCCAAGCAATGGCAGATATTTAACAATTAACAGCGGATGATAAAATGTCTCTCTGCTCTGCCCGAGTGTGACCTGGATACTTATACGCACAGATGGAAACCATTTGGGGGACTTAGAAATTCTGGTCTTTGACCTACAGGTCTATAATGTATCAGCTGAACTTTTACATGGTGATGCATTTGTTTGTATAATACAGAGTAAGGTCAGGTGGGACCATCCCTTACAGCTACTTAAAAAGTCAAAGGCCAAATTCTGCACTATGATGAGCAGTTATCACAACTCTTGACCCAGCCTGTCAATAGATTCTAGCCACTTACTTTCTTTCTCTCTCTCTCTTTTTCTTTTTTTTCAAAAGGCAACATATAATGGTTTATTGGCTGCATAATAACATCATTAGATTTCCAACCTTTTTGTTTTTACGTCTATAGGTTTAGTCAATTGTGATAGTTTTTGGTCTCTCTAAGAAAAGCCATTTAAATGTTTTTTCAAGGTTGCCACACAGACAGGTAGTGATTAGAATATATTGTCAAATCTTTTCCTTTTTTTTTTTTGTCACATAGCTCACCTGCCAACTTGTTCTTGTTAATTCAGCTCTTCTAGCTCTTGCTTGTTTCTACACTTAGTTGTGGGAAGATGAGGTGACTGGGACAGAACAGGAGATAGCAGCGGTAGCTGCAGCAAGACGAAAATGAACGATATTTTCAAATCCTAAGCAGGGCAGCAGAGGCTAATAATTACATTAAAAAGGCCCTCTATAGGTAGGTGCAAATAGGCTAGTCTAAACAAGTGCCACTGTTTTAATATGGGCTGTTGGGGAGATGTCATTACCTGATGAGACTGCCACCTTTCACCTCCAGCCATTGTGATCCGCTCCGTCTCACTGACGGGAGAGTGAGGAACTTGTTTTCAGGGGATTTGTTGTCTCACGCTCAGAGGCAGCTGAGAGACTTGCCAAATGACAAGAAGACGCTTACATTCACAAGGTGTGATTGCCTAAGTGTTTGTCTGTGTCTAATTAGTTTGCCTTTGCTGGTTGGTAGCTCTGCAGCCAGGAGGCAGATTGACTCTGCAGGCTGTAAGCAAAAAGGGTTGATTGGTGTTGTTATCATTTGTTTATTTAACCCTCTCTCAAACTATGAAATGTTCTGGAAAGGAGAGCCTTTTCTGCTGTCTTGTAAAAAGGCTTTAAAAAAAAAAAAAGAAAAAGAAAAGCAAAGGAAAAAGAAAGAAAGAGAACAGCTCACGCCACTGCTGGTGCACTGTCCCCTTTGTCATGTACCAGGAGTGTGGTTAAGTTTGGCTCTTTGTTTAAGCACATATAGAGTGTTTTGCTTGGAGAAGATGGACCCGATGCTGGAATTCTTCAGCCAGAGCAGCAGAAGATTAATTTGAGTCCAGTGCTTCTTTTTTCTTTCTCAATTTTGTAAACAACTGTGGAGAGGGAAGCAGTGGCCTGGGCCCCTGCTGTTGCCGCCTTCTAGTGCAGTACATACCCTGCAGAAAAATGTGAGGGGAAGTTAATTTAAAGATGCGATTGGTCTATGTGATCTTGGTTGCCTTTCTGATCAGTGACAGTGGCTCAGCCATAACAACTGCCACTGACAGACATTCCCTGGTCCTGGATCTTTCTGGTTTAGAGGGGCTTTTTAAGCGAGATTCCAGGGTAGCCAGTTTCCCTTACTCACTTCTTTTGAATTTGTCCTCAAAGCTGCCTTAAACATCTGCCCGAGCTTGGCGGGGGGTGGGGGTGTGGGGTGTTGGGGAGTGTCTTTCCTTCAGGTAGGTTTTTACAAGTAATCAGGTTTTCCAAGGATACTATATAACCTCAGTACATGCCCTCAGATCTTTGTTTAGATAGCAAAACAAACAAAACTGAGAATGTTATAAAATTATTTTGTTTTTATGGCTCTGCTTCTTCCAACATGTTGTGTTTCCTATTAAGGGATACTTCCTCATTAACTAGCCCTAAGTATTTACTCAATAAAGTATACTGCATGAATGAACAGGCTTAACATGAATCAACTATAATATTCATGTATATTTTAATTTTAAAGACTGTTGAATCTAACAATGGTTAAACTAATGGAATGATGCTCATGGTTTCTAGCAGGTGAGGACAGTTTTATAAAATAGAGCTAGACCTCCCTCGGCTCTGAAGAGTGCATTACTTTTCTGTGGATCTGAGGTATCTCATCAAATTAAAGGAGACTTCCTAAGAAACGCATTATTATCATTAAAACAAGCAACCAAACCCAAAACTCACCACAGTCAAGTTGATTCCAACTCATAGGGACCCTATAAGACAGAGTAGAACTGCTCCATAGAGTTTCCAGGGAGTGCCTGGTGGATTCAAACTGTGGACCTTTTGGTTACCAGATAGAGCACTCAACCACTATGCCACCAGAGTTTTCGTTACTAGCATATTTATTTGCTTACTGTTCATGTGTTCATAGGCTATACTTTTTTACAAAAATAGTTGGGAGAATTTTTTTTTTTTTTGGCAGGAGAAGCAAAGCTAGTAGAAAAACCAGAAGACAAAAAGCTGCAGGCCAATAACAGACACAGTAGGCCCCGATAAGAACATCAGAAATTGAGCGTGGTGGGCAGAGGCCCATGCAGGGTAGAAGAGCTCTCCATCCCAGGGATAAAATGATGTCATCAAAATGTGTGGAAGCAGAGGCAGGGTAGGGGCAAACAATCAGCACTCAAAACTGCAGGGCATCCAGGGAAAATTAAAAAAATACACATATATTTTAGGTAATAATCATTATTATATTATAGTCACAAAGTTTGTTAGGGCTGTGTCTGACTGCAAAGATGTTTGGGGGCCCATAAAGTTATAATAGAGTTCAGAAATCCTGATCGGAGAATGGGAGGTATCAGACGTAACCACGTGTAGTGCATACAATAGCTTCCTGCTCTCTACACAGTTATCTCGTGTCTCTTGTATAGGAAGTGATCTCACTGCCAGGTGTATAATGATACAGTACATATATAACCTATAATAATATATCTTGATAGTCATAATAAATGCCTGTGTTCCTGGCTTATGTATGTACTATACTGTGCTTATTATCATTATTTTAATGCAAACTTTCCCTAGTTGCAAATAAAAAGTTTACCATGTAATAACAGTATATGCTTGGACCTGCGGGCAGCAGCATCCAATCTCATGTATTACGTTTGAGTGTTGTATGTAGCACTGTCGCTGTTTAATTTTCTTTTAAAAATATTACCACTATGTGCATTGTGTCTCCCACATGCAGCAAAACCATTGCTAGTGATAACAACAGCAAGAGGCAAAGGAGAAGCATCCATGTGGAAGTGAAACAACAGGTTATTAAACAATACAAAGGTAGACAAGCAGTGAAAGTCATTGCTTGTGATTTAGGCATGTTGTGCTTGGCAGTCATAGTGATGCTCAAAAACAAAGAAAAAATTCTCCAAGTGGTTGAAGGACCAGCTCCAGTGAAAGCTAGAAGGCTAAAGAAAACAGAAGGATCTTTAGCAGATATGGAGAATTGCTGATGACACAGACTGAGGACCAAACACAAAAATGAATCCCTGTCAGCATGTTGATGGTCGCTATTAAGGCATGAATCTTGTTCCAGTTGCTTGAAGTAAAAACAGGACCTTGCCAGATACAATTAGCTGCGTGTGTACAGTATCTTGGCTATTTAGTCAATACAGGTACGTTACCATAGCCTGTATGCTTTGCTAAGTGTACAAGACAGTGCTTGTACAATGCCCAAATCACACAGTGTCCTATTTCACAGACCTTATCACGTATGTTAAGCAACATGTGACTATATTAGGCTAATTTTGGTTTGTTCTTCGTAAGCCAAATTGGCAATTAAGGGAAGTCAATAATTACAAAGCCGGAGTGGTTTCAAACTAACTCTTAAGTTCATAGTGCCATCAAGAAGGGTACAGGCCATTGTTCTTTCCCTCTGACAGCTGCATCCAGTGGCACTTGAAAATCCACATTTTAGGCAAATCCAGCTTCCTCAGTCCTCATTTCTTGCAAGCATTGTTTGTACAAGATGAGAGAATTAAGTTTCCTTAAGAGAAAATACATAATAAATATGCATTCCAAGCCTGACCAAGTCTCTATCTCCAGTGGGCATGTGTGAATCTTTATGATTCATCCAGAAGGAGGTAAAAGTGGGAGGATGTAGGAGATTCACTTGTACCTCCTGCCTGTGTGTTCTTCTCTGCTGAGCAGTTTGCTAGCTTCTAGCATGTGCCTTTGTGACTGAAATTGGCACACTATTCCCAGACTGCTAGGTTGCTGTGCAGGGGTTGGGGTCCGGGGCAGATTTTCTACTTCTGCCACTGCTGTCATTCACTCCTTTGGACAACATTGTCATATGTCTTTTGCTTACTTGACAGTCTTGGAATTTTAGAAGTAGATTCTTTTAGGGTTTGGTGTCTGGTTCTTTCATTTCGGGGCAAGGACGAATTTGAGAGAAGAGTTGCCTGTAAGGATAGCACAATGTCTTTTGTATGTTTCTATTTTATTTTTTAAGTAATCTTTAAAATAGCACTTAAAGTATTAAAGCGTGCTATGTTAAAACAAAAACTGGTCCTTTACCACAGGTAAGTGGAAAGGAACTAGTAGAGACACTCCTTGTCTTGGCAGAATGGATGGAGAAAGGAAAAAGTTCTTAGGTCTTCCTTGCATCTCTGTCTCTATCTTTATTACCTATATGTATATATTTTTTCTGTAGTATTTGAATCTGTTTTTTCCCCCCACGGATCCTTTTTTCATTCACACACATACAAAAAAAAACCCAGCAACCAAACCCATTACCATCCAGTTGATTTTGACTCATAGAGACCATATAGGCAGACTTAGAACTGTCCCATAGAGTTTCAAGGGGTACCTGGCAGATTTGAACTGCTAACTGTTTGGTTAACAGCCATAACACTTAACCACAACACCACCAGGGTTTCCCCTCCCTCCCCACCACTCTGTTTCTATGTTTTTCAAGTTTAACAAGATTCATTCATTTACTCAACAAATGTCTACTAAGCAGCAGACCTAGGATGTGAAGTGAGTTTTAGTCTACCATTTACAGAATCACTTCCATACTTTATGAGGGAGTCTCTGGAATTTTCTGTCTTCCTGGGAAGACACATCAAATGTGACCCCTCCCCACTCCCTCACATCCTTCCTACCTCCTCCCACCTTCCCTAATTCCCAAGCTACTGAGGAGTGAGAGACTAAGGAATAATGCCTATGGGCTGGCTGTGACTTATATATAACTTGAAAGGGATCCAAGAGTTTTCTGTGAGCTGACAGTTATCCATTGCCTAGGAGCTAAATGTGGAAAGTATTTGGGAGCTAAAGGCCTGGGTGGACGTGGGGTTTAGAGGCTTGGGAATGGACAAAGAGTTTATACCTTTTCTGGATACTTTTCCACTTCCGTTGAGTAAATTTCAACTCATAGTGACTCTACAGGGCATAACAGAAATACCCCATATAGTTTTCAAGAAGCCACCTGGTAGATTTGAACTGCTGATCTTTTGGTTAGCAGCCATAGGTGTTAATCACTATGCCACCAGGGTTTCCTGCACACCTTTAATGAGGGTTTATTATGGGTCGGACAGTCATCTAAGTAATTATCTCATGTAATCCTCAAAACTCAACAACTCCTAATTTATAAATGAAGGAATAGAGACCTGGAGAGGTTACACACCTGTCTAAGGTCACATGGCCAACAAGTGGGGGAGCAGGGTATAAACCAGGCTGTCCGATCCAAGGAATGCCTGGTGGATTCAAACTGCCAACCTTGAGGCATAGCATAGCCTTATGAGTCGGAACCAACTTGAAGGCAGTGGGTTTGGTTTTTTTGTTTGGTCTGATCCCCAGACAGCACTTCTCAGGCTTTATTCTGCGTAAGAATCACCTGGAGGGTTTGTTAAAACACAGCATCTTGGACCCCACTGCAGATACCTGGTAACAGTATGTCTGGGTAAGAACTGCATTTCTTTTCTTTTCTTTTTTATTATGACTGAATGAAAATGTACATTCCTGTATAAATTTCCATGCCCACCTATATGCAGCTCCCACTGCTCTCCATGCTCGCTGACAGCACACTCTTCCTCTCTGCTTCACACATGTCTTATCTTCCCAAGAATCTACTATCCCCTCCATTTCACCCACCCCCCACCTCTAGTAAGAGGTCAGCAGGATGACATCCTGTAGATGTGTAGAACCATAAAGGCACACATGATATGGTAGCTCTGTGTCACCAAGTTCAATCTATTCCTGTCTGAAGAGTTGACCTCCATTATGATTTATGGACAGGGGCAGCATCAGGGCCACAGGCCATGCTCCCAGGGGAAATTTTAGGCCCCTGGATCATCAATTGCGATCTTGTAGTGGAGATCTCAGGGTGTACCCCTTTTTATTCTTGTGTTGCCAGTAAGACTCAGCTTTGTGAGCTCCATCACAGCTATCACTAGTGGTGGCCAGGCACCATCTGGTTCTTCCGGTCACAAGTTGATGTAGTCACCCACTCATGTGGGTCTCTCTGTCTTCTGGGTTTCTTTCCCCCATATCATTTTGGTCCTTGGTGATTATCTGTTCCTGCTGAGTTGGGACCAATTTGCTGTACCCTCAGATGGCAGCTTGGCAGCTTTTAAGACCCCAGACACCACTCACCGATGTGGGTTGCAGTGGGCTCTCTTAGCAAAATGCTAGTTGCCAATTGGCCTTGATTTCCCCTGACAGCATGGTCCCCGGCACCCCGACCCAGCTACTGTGTCCTTGCGATATTGGATTAAGATGGGAGGAGTAATCATGTTATGCTGAAGTCCAGTTAATATTGATCTTTGTTCTAATGTGTGCTGTCCCAGATTTCACCCAACCAAATTTCTATTATCTAATCTGAACCCTCCCGTCCTTGTGCTCCCTACCTCCCCACCCTTGTAGCTGTCAAAGAGTCTTCTGTGCATGAGTCTGTTTCTAAGTTCTCATCGTAGGGCTCTCGTAAAATATTTGTCCTTTTGTTGTTGACTACATTCACTCAGCATAATGTCCTCCAATTGAAACAAAGTTATGAGGTGTTTCCTAAAATCATCGTTATTGTTTATCACTGCCTAGTGTTCCACTGAATGTATATACCATAGTTTACCTATCCGTTCCTTTGTTGTGGGGCATCCTGGTTGATTCCATCTTTTTGATATGAACATTCGTGTGCATGTATCACTTGGTGTGAATGGCCTTGATTCTGTAGGATATATTCTGAGCAGTGGAATTAGTGGGTCAAATGGTATATCTATTTCCAGCTTTTTAAGGAAGTGCCAGGTTGCTTTCCAAAGGGGTTGTACCATTTTGCAATCCCACAAACAGTGTAGGGGAGTTACAATCTCTCCACAGCCTCTCCAGCATTTGCTGTTTTGCATTTTTTGAATCATGGCCAACCTTCTTGGGTGAGATGATATCTCACTGTAGTTTTGATTTGAATTTCTTTAATAGCTAATTATTGTGAGCATGTCCACATGTGCTTTGTGGCTACCTGGATCTCCTCTTTAGAGAGGCATCTGTCCATCTCCTTTGCCCATTGCTTATTTGGATGATTTATCTTCTTCTTATTGATATTTTGTAGTACCTTATAGATTATGGTGATCAGGCATTGGCCTGATGTATAGTTGCCAAATATTTTTTCCCGTTCTGTAGGTGGCCTTTTTTTTTTCTGTTATGACTGAGTGAAAATGTACATTCCCATATAAATTCTCATGCCCACCTATATGCAGCTTCTACTGCTCTCCTTGCCCAGTGACAACACACTATTCCTCTCTGCTCCATACATGTCTCATCCTCCCAACAGTCTCCTAATAGTCTTGTTGTTGTTATAAAGGAATCTTACTGATTTAGTTATGTTTATCTTGTATCCCGAGACTTTGCTGAACTCTTCTATCAGTTTGAGTAGTTTACTTATAGATCTTTGGGATTCTCTGCATATATAATCATATCATCAGCAAACAGGGAGATTTTGACTTCTTCTTTGCCAGTGCAGATGTCCTTTATTTCTTGGTCTTGTCTAATTGCTCTGGTTAGAACTTCTAGTACAATGCTGAATAGGAGAGGTGAGAGTGGGCATCCTTGTGTAGTTCCTGTTTTCAAGTGAAACTGTTTCAGTCTCTCTCCTTTCAGGATGACATAGGCAGTTGGCTTTGTATAAATGACCCTTATTGCATTGAGGAATTTGCTGTCTATTTCCATTTTGCTGAGAGTTTTAAACATGAATGGGTGTTGGACTTTATCCAATGCCTTTTCTGCATCAACAGGCAAAATCTGGTGATTCTTGTCTTTTGTGTTATTTCTGTGGTTGCTCACATTAATTGTTTTTCTGATGTTGAACCAGACTTGCATCCCTGGTATGAATCCAACTTGGTCATGATGGATTGTTTTTTGGATAAGTTGTATTCTATTGTCAAGAATATTGTTGAAGATTTTTGCATCTAGATTCTTGCGTGTTGTCAGTCTGTAGTTCTCCTTTCTGATTGGGTCTTTCCCTGTCTTTGGTACCAGGGTTATGCTGGGTTCGTAAAATGAATTTGGGAGTATTCCATCCCTTTGTAAACTGTGAAATAGTCTCAGTAGTATTGGAGATAACTCTTTTGTAAAAGCTTGATAGAATTCAGCAGTGAAGCCTGGGCTTTTTTTCGTTGGTAGTTTTGGGATGACTTTTTTAATCTTTTTGTTTGTAATGGATTTATTAAGTCATTCTGCTTCAGCTTGTGGTAATTTTTGTGTGATATGAATCAAGGAATTTGTCCATTTCCTCTAGGTTTTCAAATTTTCTTGTGATATTTTTGATTTCTGTTGGATCTGTTATGACAACTCCTCTCTCTAATTTCTTATTTGGGTTATTTGTTTCCTTTCCTGTTTTTCTTTAGTAAGTTTAGCCAATGGTTTGTCGATATTGTTGACCTTTTCAAAAAGCCAGCTTTTGGTCTTGTCAATTTTTTGCATTGTTCTTCTATTCTCTAATTCATTTAATTCTGCTCTAATTTTATGATCTATTTTCTTCTGATGCCTGAGGGGTTCCTCTGTTGTTCTCTCTCTACTTGTTGAAGCTGTGGGGTTAGTTCTTTGACTTGATTTTTTCTTCCTTCTGGACTTGTGTGTTTGTGGAGATAAACTGCCCTCTGAGTACTGCTTTGGCTGTATTCCATAGGTTCTGGTAGGAAATGTTTTCATTCTCATTGGAATCCCTAAATTTCTTTATTTCATCCTTGATTTCCTCTATAACCCATGGCTTTTTGAGGAAGATGTTATTCAGTTTCCATGAGTTCCACTTTCAATCTATGTTTTTTTCTGCTGTTGATTTAGACTCTTATGGCTTTATGATTGGAGAAGACGCTTTGCATTACTTCAGTTGTATGGATTTTGTTGAGAATTGTTTTATGTCCTAACACATGGTCTATTCTGGAGAATGTTCCATGTGTACTGGAGAAGAAGGTATAGTTGTCTTCTGATGGATAGAAAGTTCTGTATACGTCGATGAGGTCTAGTTGGTTAATTGTGGCAATAAGGTCTTCTGTGTCTTTATTGAGCTTTTTTCTTGGTGATCTGTCCAATGTTGAGATGGAGTGTTCAAGTCTCCCTCTATTACTGTGGAGGGATCTATCTCATTTTTGAGTGTAGGTAGTGTTTCTTTGATGTATTTAGGTACTCTTATATTAGGTGCATAAATGTTTAATATTGTTAAGTCCCGCTTGTGTACTGAACTTTTCATCAGTAGTGTCCATACTTGTCCATGATGGTGGATTTCACAGTAAAATAGATTTTATCTGAGATTAGAATTGCCACATCTGCTCTTCTTTGTTCATTGTTAGTTTGATATATATTCTTCCACCCTTTAATTTTCAGTTTGTTCATATCTTTAAGTCTAAGATGAGTTTCTTGTAGGTGGCATATGGATGGGTCGTGTCTTTTGATCCAAGATGTCACTCGATGTCTCTTTACTGCAACGTTCAGTCCATTCACATTTGGTGTGATTATTGATAGGTATGTGTTCAGTGCTGCCATTGTGATATGTTTATTTTTGTGTTGATGTTTTCTCTGTGGTTATTATTAATCTGTTCTGGGACATTGTTCTTTTCGAGTTGATTTTTCACCTTTTTCAGGGTTGGTTTTGTAGTTGTTGAGACTCCTGTATTATGTTTCTTGATTTGATACATTGCATCTTTATTGAGCTTTATAGCTGCCCCTGTGATCCTCCTTAATAAACTATGTATAAACCAAGTTTTGATTATTACCAGTCATCTTAACTTCCTCTGCATCTGGAAGGACTGTAGCAACTGTAGTACATCCCTCTTTTTAATATGGTGACCTCATAGCTTTCCTGATGTGATCATTGGATCATGTCTTCCACTATCATAGCTTTGATTGAGTTTGGAGCCTTCCCTAACTGAGTAGGATTCTAGATGATGTGTCCTGTATTTGCTTTTATTTTATTTTTTTGTTTCCTTCTTTTTTATTTTATTTTATTTTTTTATTTAATATGACTGAGTGAAAATGTACATTCCCGTATAAATTTACATGCCCACCTAGATGCAGCTTCCACTGCTCTCCCTGTCTGGTGACAGCACACTATTCCTCTCTGCTCCATACATGTCTCATCCTCCCAACAGTCTCCTTTCCCCTCCTCTCCACCCACTCCCCTTCCTCCAGCCAGAGGTCAGCAGGATGATATCCTATAGATGCATAGAACCATAAAGTGCATCCAATATATGGTCACTCTGCAGCACCAAGTCCAATCCATTCGTGTCTGAAGAGTGGCACTTCATTACGATTTATGGGCAAGGGCAGCATGAGGGCCAGGGGCTATGATCCCAGGGGAACCCTGAAACCACTGGACCATCAGTTGAGGTCTTTTAGTGGAGATCTCAGGGTGCACCCCTTTTTATTCTTGTGTTGCCAGTGAGACTCAACTTAGTGAGCTCCATCGTGGCTATCACTGGTGGTGGCCGGACACCATCTGGTTCTTCTTGTCCCAAGTCAATGTAGGCACCCACTCATGTGGGTCTCTCTATCTTCTGGGTTGTCTTTACCCCATGTCATTTTGGTCTTCGATGAGCATTCCTGTATTTGCTTTTAAAATATAAAGTTATTGGTTCTGTTCTTCTAAGCCAAGAGATTCGTTCGGTATTTCTTGTAGCTTTTGTTTGGTTTTGAAAGACAGTTTTGCAGGATATATAACCCTTGGTTAGAAGTTTGTCTCCTTCAAGGCTTTCAATGTGTCATGCCACTGTCTCTGTGCAAGCATTGTTTCTGATGAGAAATGTGATGAAGGCCTACAAGTTTCCCCTCTGAATGTTAGCTTTTGTTTGAGTCTTGTTGCCTTTAAGAGTTTCTACTTGTTTCATTTTGTTAAGCTTGATTATGATATATCTTGGAGTCTTTCTTTTGAGATCTATATTGTGTGGTATTTGATTTGCATCTTGGATGTCTATGCTCTCTTCTTTCATAATTTCTGGGAAGTTTTCTGTCATCCGCTCAGTAACAATACTCTCTGTGTTCTCAGGTGTTGCTCCCTGTTTAGGAACTCCAATTAATCATAGATTGTTCCTCTTGAAAGAGTCCCACATGCTTCTTAATGCTTCATTTTTCTTATTTCTTTTTTCTGATTTCTCCTCATAGATGCTGGAGTCAGTAGCTTTGTCTTCCAAATCAGAAAGTCTCTTTTCCATTTGTTGCATTCTGTTTTCTTGGCTTTGATTTGAAGTATCTATGTCTTTGATTTTGTTCTAGATCTGTTGGATTTCAGAGTACTCGTGTTCCATCAGATGAAACAGGTTGCTTAATTTTTCATTTTGCTCTGCTGCATTTTGTATAAGGTCTAGGAGCTTTACCTATAATTGTATTCCCTTCCAATAGTTTCAGAATGGTTTCTTCGTCTGGGAAGTTCTGTGGTGCTTTCTTGTGGGGGCCTTCTGAAGCCAGGGTGATTTCTTGATTTTTGTTTTCTCCAGAGTTTGTTGCTTTGTGGCCATCATGTGAGTCAATAGAGGCTGGGACAGATTCTGTGAGGATGGACCACAGTTGTTTCTCTAGGCTGTCTTGAAATGAAAGGTAAAAGGTATCTGACAACTTGCAAAGTCAATTCAGGTTTTCAGGTGTACAGGTCCCTCTTCCTGGCTTGAAAAGTAAGCACCTCTATACCTAACCACAGATGTGGTTAGGTACAGAAAGACTACTGCCCTTCTGGCCTCTGCTGTCAGGCCCCAGCCATAGGTGGCGCTGTGTAGAATACTGCTTTTCTGCTGTAAAAGCGCTCTCCTCCAGGCAGGCACTGATTCCCAGCCTAGAAATTAGGTCCAGCTGAGCCTTCCATATGGGTATATATGCCTCCCAGTAGAAAAAGATGGCATCCTGCACAAGCTTTCTGCCTGCCCTGATACAGGCCACTCAGTGGCGGAGGTGGAAAGAGAGGCCAAAGGTGCTCAGATGCGCAGAGTCCAAAACCGGTCTATCAAAATATGGCAATCTCACCTGCTGATCCCACCAGCAGTGTGTCTGAGAGTAGTGGCTAATCAACTCCCAGCTCTGTCCACTGGCTAAGACAATGAAAAAAAAGTAAAATGGTGAGTTAACTTTGGTCCATGATAGCCAGTGCTTGCCAAAAGCAGAATCAGCCAAAGAGAGGAGGTTTTCTGTTCAGCGGTATGAAGTCCCAGTTAACAGCCCCATGCCGTGTCCTAGGGCTCACTAGGTGTCCAGAAGTCTCCATTTAATTATCAATTCAGGTCTTGGTTTCCAGAGGGATTTAGGGAGATGTGTGTTTAGTCCGTCACCTTGACTCCATCCTGATCTGCATTTCTAACATGCGTTATGGTGATGTTTATAGTTGCTGATCCTTGGGCCACATTTGAAGTTACTGCCAGGCCCACACTCTTAACCACTATTCATAAGGCTTTCTCTACTTCTCTCCAACTCCCCTGTCTCTCTCTTCCAGCAGAGAGGGAAACAACTCTGTTTAGTATTTATGATTCACAATCTTAAGTCTCTGTCATACCTGACTAGCACTTTAATGAAGGCAGAATGATACAATTTCACATGGTCTCTGTCTTTATGAGTGTCGGTAGAGGGGAAGGGCAGGCATAGGGGAAACAGACATCATTGTTTTGTGTTCCAAGTTACTGCTCAAAGTAGATGCTTCATTCTCCATCCATAACCACATGGAATGCAGTGCAAGGAGACATGGCTGGGCCAGGGCTCTCATGGGAACCTCAACCACACTTTCTTTTCTGCCCGTTGGATGTGGGTTACTACAACCCCACCAACAGAGCACAGTCAGGAACTCTGGATGTTAACCTTGTAAACATACTTTATGAAGCCTCCAGTGGGTGGCTTACACACTGTTCTCAGTTCCCCATTGTTGAGGAGTTTAGGTTCCATTCACTTTATTTTTTCAAAAGAATCAGATTGGGCTTGCTTCTTGCATCTTTTCCACAGATATTTTCTCCCTTGTTTTCTGCAGAGGTGTTGGTAAGCATGGCCTTCCTAGAAAACAAGGGTTCTGCAGTTGTGCCTGGCCAAGATGATTCTAGCATTAAGTCAGAGTGGCTTGACTTTCAGATCTCTCTTGCTGAGCCAGGATGGTGTTGCTAACCTACCTGCCTAGCTGTACATACCAAACCTGTGGCCATCAAACTGATTCTGATTCAGCAGTTCTGTAGGACACAGCAGAACAGCCCCATAGAGTTTCCAAGGCTGTAATCCTTAAGGAAGTGGGCTGTTGAATTTTTCTCCTTCAGAATATCTGGTGGATTTGAACCACTGACCTCTCAGTCAGCAGCTGAGTGCTTTACCACTGTGCCCCCAGGGCTACTTGCTAGCATGTAACAGACGGTACACAAGTGACTACAGAGCACTTGGAAAACACCAAGTGCTGCCTAAGAGTGTGATAATAATACTGCATCATGCCAGCATGGCTCACCCTCTGCATCAGGGTCTGCACATTAAGGATGACCCCACGAAATCACACCCATCACAGACCCAGTGTGTGACACGCTCCTTCAGCAATCTTCAGTATGGTGTCTGGGTGAAGCCTTTTCACAGTTAAGGAAGGATAGTGATCCCTTCTAAGAAAAACACAAAACACAAAATAAAAACCACGCAGAAGAGTAATTCCATTGAATGTATTGAGAACCTAACTAAAGCTTGAGGACACTTTCTGTCTACGCTGTGGCTTTTGTTATAGTAAGTGTGACTAAGAAAATGTGTAAATCTGTTTCTGTTGTATAAAGGAAGGAAGGAGATAAGTGCAGAAACTCGAAGACTGGCTGCAATAGTAGACTGTCCCTTCCTTTATCCCTGTTTGTTGTTCAGATTATTTGCTTAACTGAGCTTCTGTAAGGTGTCCAGGATAGGCCTGGGCCCTAGGAATTAAGAGCTGAAGACAGCACAGCCCCTGTTCTTGAAGGTGTTGTTGTTAAAAGCTGCTGTCAAGTCAGCCCCTGACTCATGGGAATCCCATGAGAAACACCATCAAACCTCTCTGATCCATAAGGTTTTCCTTGGCTAATTGTTACCAGGCCTTTCTTACTAGTCTTATTCTGGAAGCTCTGCTGAAACCTGTTTAGCCTCCTAACAATATGCAAGCCTCTGCTGATAGGTGGGTGGTGGTGTGCATGTGGTACATTGGCTGAGAATCAAACTCAGGTCTTCTACATGGAAGACAAGAATTCTGCCATGGAATCCATTCCTCTGTTCTTCAAATATTCTAAGTTAAATGGGGCAGAAAACACATAGAGAAAGAACTTAAGAAACTGTGTTCTGAAGGCACTCAGGACCTATAGTTGTGGGAAGCTCCCTTCTGATTGGGGAGGCTTGACACTGAGCTCATGGATTATAAGATTGAAATTTTTCTTCCTGTATCCTGAATCAGAAAATAGATTTGTGTGTTCTGGAGCTGTGGTGAACTCTTAATGCGACTTGAGAACACACAAATGCGAAATTTCCCAACTTCAACTTCTGGGACGGATTACTCAATAAGCTAAATATACATGGGTTTACTTGTGTCTACTTACTGATCTGTAGCTTACTAAGTAAACACAACCAAATCTGTGCATGTAAAATTGTGCCCTATAGATTAATGAGTAAACACAAGTAAGCACATTCATATCTTGCTTATTGTAAGCCTGTATGTACTGAGCATACTGATTAATTTGGCCTTGTTCACATGGTCGTGGCTTTAAATAGCTGACTGAACTGGATACATGCTCTGAACACTGGGAACGGACTCCACACGGTGTTGTGTATTTAAAATACACTTATCATTGGCACCTGTTGCTGTTGAGTGGCTTCCAACTTAGGTGTTACAGAGTAGAGCCTCTCCAGAGGGCTGTCTTGGCTGCGATCCTCATGAAAACAGATTGCCATAACTTTCTCCTATGGTGCTGCTGGGTAGGGTTGAACCTGTAACCTTTAGGTTGGCAGCCCATTGCAAACTGCTTGTACGACCCAGGGGCATACTACTATTGGAAAGGCATTTTGTAATGTGTGAGAGATCAGAAGGCCCAGAGAGTGGACAAGAAGATTGAGAACACAAAGTAAATGACTGGATGAGCATTGGGAATGAGAAACTCAAAGTCATAGATGGAGTGTGGATTTGGAAAATGAGGAAACCAAGTACCCACTTTTTATTGGTTGTAGACACCTGTTTTGAGAATAGCTCCTTGCTAAGGATTCTGCTTCCCCTTCTACCCAGAGCCACAGAAGAGGGTGATTTCCTTAGGGTGGTGGGAACACACACACACACACACACACACACGCACACACACACACACACACACACACACACAGTACAGGGTCAGGGAATGTTGTTACCCTTTTGTTGCATAGCCGTGTTTCTCAAGGTTCTGTACTGGAATACTTCCCCCACCGCTGATAACTGAATAACCTGGTACCTGATATACATACAGATTCCCATGCTGTCTGCAAAATCACAGGTTAGATGTTTTGTAGGTAGGGATCTTGGAATTTGTATTTTAATAAACAAAAGGCAATTCTGACACAGAGAAATTTGAGAACCACTGATGTGAATTCTTCCTTTGGGATATCCTGATTTGGATTTCACTCTTTTGCATGCATCAAACCCCAAAGCCAAACCCACTGCTGCTGTGTCGATTCTGACTCATAGTGATCCTATAGGACAGGGTAGAACCACCCCATAGAGTTTCCAATGAGTATCTAGTGAATTCGAACTCTTGATCTTTTGGTTAGCAGATATAGCAGTTAACCACCATTCAACCAGGGTTTCCTTTTGCAGATCAGTTGAGACAAAGTGTAAGAAAGCAGTTTTTTTGATGTATATAAGAAAAACCCACTGCTATCAAGTCAGTACTGACTCATAACAATCCTATAGACAGAGCATAATTGCCCCAAAGAGTTTCCAAGGAGCACCTGGCAGTTAGCAGCTACAGCAGTTAACCACTACACCACCACGGTTTCTTTAGATGTATAAGTGCCAGAGAGATATAAAGTACAGCTACCATTAGCTAAGGAGCCCTGCTGGTACAGCGGCTAAATGCTTGGCTGATAACTGAAAGGTTGCAAGTTCAAACCAACCTAGTGGCTCCTTGCAAGAAAGACCTAACAATCTGCTTCTGTCAAGATTACAGCCTAGAAAACCCTACGAGGCAGTTCTAGCCTGTCGTGCAGGGTGGCTCAACAGCATACAACAACAACCGTTAGCTATTTTAGACAATTCTGTAATTGAAACACGAGGCCTTGGCCTTCCAAGGCAGAAGATCCTTATGATACCAAAACGTTATTATTGTTACTTTTGTTGAGTCATGACAATCCTGTTATGTCCAGAGCAGAGCTGTTCTATAAGGTTTTCAATGTTGTGCCCTTTCAGAAGCAGATTGTCATTTGTTGTTGTTAAGTGCCACTGAATTGCTTCTGACTTGTAACAACCCTAGGTACAACAGAACAAAATGCTGCCCAGTCCTGCACCATCCTCACAATTGTTACTGTGCTTCAGCTTGCCCCTAGCAACTGTGCGAATCCATCTTGTTGAGGGTCTTCCTCTTGTACTGACCTCTGTTTCACCAAGGATGATGTCCTTTCCCAGGGACTGGTCCACAACACGTGCAAAGTACTTGAGACAAAGTCTTACCATCTTCTTTTTTAAGGAGCACTCTGTTTGTACTTTGTCCAAGACAGATTTGTTCACTCTTGGCAGTCCATTGTGTATTCAATATTCTTCACCAGCACTACAGTTCAGTAGTGTTAGTTTTTCTTTGGTCTTCCTTATGTATTGTTCAGCTCTTGCTGCGTATGAAATGATTGAAAATACCATGGTATGGTTCAGGTGCATCTTAGTCTTCAAGGTGATGTCTTTGCTTTTTAACACTTTAAAGAGGTCTTTTGTGGCAGATTTGTCGAGAGCAATAGGTTGTTTGATTTCTTGACTGCTGCTTCCATGGGCATTGATTGTGGATCTAAGTAAAACTAAGTCTTAGCAATGTCAGTCTGTTCTCTGTTTAGCAAGATGTTGCTTATTGGTCTAGTTGTGAGAATTTTTGTTTTCTTTATTTTGAGGTGTAATCCATGTGGAAGGCTGTAGGCTTTGATCTTCGTCGATGAGTGCTTCAAGTCCTCTTCACTCTCAGCAAGCAAGTTTGTGTTATCTGCATAATGCAGGTTGTTAACGAGTCTTCTTCCAGCCTTGATGCTGAGTTCTTCATAGTTTAGCTTTTTGGCATATACACTGAATAAATGTGATGAAAGGATACAACCCTAACACACGTCTTTCTTGATTTTAAACCATACAGTATTTCTTTGAGATTGTCCTTAGAGCCGTTGTAATATAGTTGTTCTAATTTAAAAATGGGTTAAGTGGACGTGTTAGGAAGTTTTTTTGTTTTTTTTTTACCACAAATCTTGTACTTTCTGCCCTGTATGATTAATTAAAGGTGATCCTGTGAGTTTTGCTGACAGTAGTCATCCCTTTTCCAGTTTTCTGGAGGCAGGGCTACACTGCACTAAGAGTGAGAATTTAGAGCCACACTACCATGGTTTATGTCCTAGCTCTGTCCCTTGTGAACTATGTAACTTAGACACGAAATTTTCTTCTCTGCCCCTTAGTTTACTCATCTGTAAAACAGAAACTACTATGTCTACTAGATAAGACTGGTGGGAGGATCTGCACTCAACATAGTTACTTTCAACAAACAGTTATTATCACTATTGTTTGCAATTCTAATCTTCCTCAAAATTTGGTAAGTTAGTGGCAGGTTACTCTTTTGTAACCGAGTGACAGCTCTGCTTTGCAAAGCCCCCTAATCTTAGCTTCATTAATTTGCCTTCTGAAATCTCTGTGATGAAACAAATTGTAATTACATTGGAAGATCGCTTAGAACATTAGTGCTTTGACTGCTGCTGGTTCCTCTGATGCCTTACTTGCATGCCTATCTTCAGGAAGTGCCTTCTTAGACGGCCAAGCCAGATGCTAGGATGGTGTTAACTATTTTTAAAATGGCTAAGAAAAGCAGGACACAGAGGAGTAGGACTACTGTTTAAGCTAAAGGAAGTTATTTCTGCATCAGTTTCTCTTACTCTTCATTTTATGATTCATTTTCAATCTAGCAGAAAAATGTAAAAGGTAACCATGTATCACGCATATCCTAAGCCTGTCCTTGGACAAGAGCGGGCTGTTTTTATTATTCATTCTGTATGGTGATTGTTTATAAAATTTCATCAGTTTATGGGAATTGTTAGAAAAATCTCAAGAGTTACAGGAATACTGGAGGAGATGTCTTCTTCTGAGTACTGGTAAAGTGCCTGTTAATGTGTACTCCTGGGTAAAATGAGTAATAAAAGTTGTCAGATCTAAAATTGGTTGACAGAAATTTATTCTTAGCTTTAGAATAGATCTTAATCAAAAGGTTATAGCTGTGAGGGCTTTCATGACAATATATATATATATTTAAGTTTCGTTGGTTGCAGAATTACATCAGATCTAACTGATGTACATGTAAATTTATTCAGTGGAAAAAAACCCACTACTACAATGCATTCATTTGCATGTGCAATGCCAGTTCAATCTTTCCATTATACTGTTTTTTTCTTCCTTAACTCTCTCCTTTCTAATGCTGTCATTCAGGGTAAAAATCTATAACAGTGAAAACAGTCAAATTGAAATTTTAAGCTACATAAAAGATAAAATTCTAGACTTTGACTTGATTTCTTTACAAAAATGTCAATTTCCACACTATATACCTGATGGGAGCAAACTTTGATTACAGTGACACTTAAATCCTTTTTCTCTGGCTAATGAAAGGATAGATTTTTTTTTTTTTGCATATCATTAAATTTCCAGTTTTATTCTAATTGTGTTAGTTGCTTTGAGGCTTCCACTTGTCTCTTTCTCTTCTATCCATCTCATTAAACTGCCAAAGAAAAATATAAATAATGATTCTAAAAAATATGAGTCATTAGATTTAAAAAACAGTATTGTACTTTAGATGAAGGCTTATGGAACAAACTAGCTTCTCATTAAACAGTTAGCACACATACTGTTTTACAACAGGGTTACCAACCCCAAGACATGTCAACACTCTCCCTTCTCAAACTTAGGTTCCCTATTAGCAAATTTCTTGTCCACTCCAGCCATCTAATCTTTTCCCCTGGGTTGGTGTGCCCCTTTAGCCTCATTTTGTTTTGTGGGCTTGTCTAATTAATCTCTGGCTGAAAGGTGAACTTCAAGAGTGACTTCATTACTGAGCTAAAAGCATCATACTCTCAAGGTTTCTCCAGTCTCTTTCAGTAAGTCTGTTTTTTTTTTTTTTTTTTTCTTTTTTTATGTGACATAGGATCTTGCTCTGTATTTTTCTCCAGCTCTGGGACCCTCTATTATGATCCCTGTCACAGCAGTTGGTGGTTGGTAGCCAGGCACCATCTACTTGTACTTAACTCAGTCTGGTGGAAGCTGGGTAGTAGTGGTTTGTTAGTCCTTTGGTCTAATCTCTCACTCATGTCTTTAGTTTTCTTCACTCTCCCTTGTTCCTGAAAGGGTATGACCAGTGAAGTATCTTAGTTGACCACTCACAGGCTTTTAAGACCTGCTACTCTCTAAAGTAGAGTGTAGAATATTTTCTTGATAAACTATGTGATACCAATTGAGCCAGCTGTTCCGCTTGACCACGGCCCCCACAGCGCTCAACCTAGTTATTCTGTTCCTCAGGTACACTGGATGTGTCTACGGAACTTCTGTGACCTTGTTTTAGACCAGTTATGCTGACTTCTTCAGTGCTGTGTGCTATTTTACCCTTTACCAAAACCGTCATCCATGTATTGTCTATTTAGCGGTTTTCCAACCCCAACTATCCCTCATTTGTAACCGTAAAAGATTGTTTCTTTTTGTGTGTAAAACTTTCCATGATTTTTTTAGTAGCAATCTCATACACTGTTTCTCCTTTCTGCAGCTGACTTATTTCACTAAGCATAATGCCCTCCAGATTCATTCGTGTTGTAAGATGCGTTGCAGATTCATCATTTTTCAGTATTTTTCATTTCATTTTTCATTTCACAGTACTACATTGTATGTATGTTCATAGTTTGTTTATCCATTCATCTGTGGCTGTGCATCTGGGTTGTTTCTATCTTTTTGATATTGTGAACGATGCTGCAATGAACATGGGTGTGCGTATGTCTATTTGTGTGACAGTTCTTGTTTCTCTAGGATATATTCCTAGGAGTGGGATAGCTGGTTCATATTGTATTTCTATTTTGAGCTTTCTAAGGAAATGTCATATCATTTTTCAACAATGGTTGTACCATTTTGCATTGTTACTAGCAGTGCATGAGAGTTCTAATCTCCCCATGGCCTCTCCAAAATTTATTTTCCGGTTTTTTTTTTTTGGTTCATGCCAGTAATGCTGGGGGTAAGATGTTATCTCACTGTGGTTTTGATTTGAATTTCTCTAATGGCTAGTGATCATGAGCATTTTCTCATGTGTCTGATAGCTATTTGAATGTTTTCTTTGGTGAAATGTCTGCTCATTTCCTTTGCCCATTTTTTAAATTGGATTATTTGTCATTTTGTAGAGCTGTTAGATTTTCCTGTGGATTTTCGAGAGTAGACCTTTGTCAGATTTGTAATAATGAAAACCATTTTTCTAGTCGGTAGGTTCTCTCTCTCTCTCTTTTTTTTACTGGTTTGGTGAAGTCTTTTGATGAGTGTTATGAGTTTAATTTTTAGAAGATTCCAGTTATCTATCTTATCATCTGGAGTTTGCATGTTGTTGGTTATGTTTTGTATCCTGTTAATGCTGTGCATTTGGACGTCTAGCATTGATTCTTTTTTTCCTTCTATGATCTTCATAGTTTCTGGTTTTATATTTAGGTCTTTGATGATACATTTTCAGTTAGTTTTTGTATACAACGTGAAGTACTAGTCCTAATTTTTTTTTTTGCAGGTGGACATCCTGTTTTGCCAGCAGTGTTTATTAAAAAGACTGTCTTTCCCAATTTGATAGACTTCGGGCCTTTGTTGAACATCAGAAGACTGTAGGTGGATGGATTTACATCTGGGTTCTCAATTCAGTTCCGTTGGTCAATGTGTCTCTTGTTATGCCTGTACCAGGCTGATCATACTACTGCAGCTGTTTAGTAGATTCTGAGGTCAGGTACTGTGAGTCCTTCTACTTTTATTTTTCTTCTTCAGTAATGCATTATTTGTCTAGGACCTCTTCTCTTTCCATATAAAGGCAACGATCAGTTTTTCCATCTCTTTAAAGAATGTTGATGGTATTTGCATTGGGATTGCATTGTATTTGTAGAGTGCTTTGGGTTGAATTGCAATTTTCACAATGTTGTGTCTATCTATCCATGAGCATGTTCTGTTTTTCCATTTATGTAGATCTCTTTTGGTTTCTTGCAGTATTGTTTTGTAGTTTTCTTTGTGTAAGTCTTTTACAGATTTATTCCTATTTAATTTTTTTAGAGGCTATAATAAATGACACTGTTTTCCTGATTTCCTTTTCACTGTTCTCTTTATTGGTGTATAGGAATCCAACTGATTTTTGTATTTTTATCTTACATCTTTCAATTCCGCTTAATCTTTTTATTAGTTCCAGTAGTTTTCTTATGAAGTCGTTTGGGTTTTCTGTGTACAGTATTATAGCGTCTGCAAAAAGAGACAATTTTACTTCTTCATTACCAATTTGGGTGTCCTTTATTTATTTATTTATTTCTTACCTTATTGCTATAGCTAGGACTTACAGTAAAATATTAAATGGGAGTTGTTATAAAGGACATCTTGTCTTGTTCCTGTTCTCAGCCTGTCTGTATTAGTATTGGCTGTTGGTTTGGTATAAATGTTCTTTATTATGCTGAGGAATTTTCCTTCTATACCTACTTTATTGACAGATTTTATTAGGAATGTGTATTGGACTTTGTGGAATGCCTTTTCAGCATCAATTGATTTGATTATGTGATTCTTTCATAGTGGTGGATTATGTTGATTGATTTTTTAATGTTGAACCATTCTTACATACCTGGTATGAATTCTGCTTAGTTGTGATGTATTTTTTTTTTTTTCTTTCAGATGATGCTGAATTCTACTGACTAGAATTTTGTTGAAAATCTTTGCATCTGTATTCATAAGAGATATTGGTCTGCAATTTTCTTTTTTGTGTTGTCTTTTCCTGGTTTTGGTATCAGGTTTCTGCTGGCTTCATAGAAGGTATTTGAAAGTATCCCTTCCTTTTCTGCACTCTGAAATAGTTTGAGTAGTACTGGTGTGAACTCTTTGAATGTCTGTTAGAAATCTCCAGTGAAGCTATTTGGGCCAGAGGTTTTTTTGGGGGGATGGGGAACTTCTTTCTTTTTTAAAAAAATTACCTTTTAAATTACTGGAAATAATGGTGGTATGGTGGTTAAGTGCTGCATCTGCTAACCAAAAGGTCAGCAATTTGAATCTTTGGAAACTTTGTGGGGCAATTCTAGTCTGTCCTACAGGGTTGCTATGAATCAGAATCAACTTAACAGTAATGGGCTTGTTTTTTTTCTGTTTCTTCTCTTTCTGAACCATGTCTGTTCAGATTTTCAGCATCTTTTTGTGTTAGTTTGGATAGGTAATGAGTTTCTAAAAATTTATCCATTTCCTCTCTGTTTTCAAAATTTTTGGAGTATAGCTTTTCATAGTACACTGCTATAATCCCTTTTTATTTCAGCTGAGTCTGTTTAAATGTTCCCCATTTCATTTCTTTCTTTTTTTTTTTTTGGTCATCTCCTGTTTTTCTTTTGTCACTTTTGCCTATGGTTTGCTAATTTTGCTGATGCTTTCAAAGAACCAACTTTTGGTTTTCATGATTCTTCAAATTGTTTTCTTATTCTCTATTTTATTTATTTCTGCTTTCATCTTTATTATTTCCTTCTAGTTGTTGTGGGCTTCTTTTCCTGTTCTCTTTCTACTTGTTGGAGTTGTTTTACTAATGTTTTCATTTTGTCCCTTCTTTTTGGATGTATGTATTGCTATAAACTGACTTTAGTGCACTATCTTTGCTGTGTTTTCATTCTTGTTTGATTATAACAATTTTTGATTCCACCTTTGATTTCTTCTATTCTCCAGTGATTTTCAATCACAGTGTTATTCACGTCTCATGTTTTCTCCCCCTTGCTCTTCCTGTTGTTAATTTCTAATTTGGTGGTGTTGTAATCAGAGAAGTTATTTGCATTATTGCAATGTTTTGGATTTTGTTGAAGGTTTCTTTGTGGCTTTTTCTGGAGGACTTTCCATGTATGTTGGAAAAGAATGTATGCTTTGCAGCTGTTGGGTGGATTGTTCTTACATAGTCTATGAGTTCAGATTTGCTGATTGTGACCTTTAGATCGTCTGTGTCTTTGTCGAGTTTGTTTCTAGATATAGTATTCTTCACTGAGAGTGGTGTACTGAAGTCTCCTACTATTATTGTATAATTGTGAATTTCCCTTTTCAGTACTGTGAGAGTTTTATGTTTTTGGAGCCCTGTCATTGGGTGCATATTTATTACAGTTATGTCTTCATGAATTTTCCCTTTAATCATTACATAATGCCTTTCTTTGTCTGTTATGGTGGATTTTCTTTTAAAGTCTATTGTATCTGACATTAGTTTTACCACTCTTGCTCTTTTTTGGCAACTGTTTGCTTAATATATATATTTTTTCTTATTCCTGCAACTGTGATACTTCTCATCACTTTGTCCAATGGACAGGTCCAGGTCCTCAGTTATGGTATAGTAGGGTAGGTAAAGATAAACGAGAGGGTCTGGGATGGGTTGTTTGTGGTATATACTGGGTCTTACAGGGTAGAGTTATAGGGTCATTACAGAGCAGATTCCGGTAGGCTGTGCCTATGTTGGTTGGGGATATGATACTCACTGCTTGGTACCGATAAGCAGAAGAGAGGCTGTGGTGTGTGTAGCTAAAATGGTATCAGGAAGAATAGACAGAGGAGAGAGAAACAGGAGCTATAAAAAGAGGCATTGAGACAGTCTTCTGTTGGATTAGAGAGATAAGAAACTGAATAATGAAGAAAAACAAAAAGAGAAAGAAATACACAAGTAAAAAATTTAAAAAAGAGAATAAATAGCCCCAGAGATCCTACCAGTTACTGTGAAAGTGGCTCCTGGGCCTCGGGACATAGCCTGTTTATTAGGGGTAGAGATGGCACACAGTACCAGGTATTTAGGAGACAGAAAAAGAAGATACCTAGACAGAGAAGAGAAATGAAGAAAAACAAAAGGGAAAATGAAGGAAAAAAAAAAGGCCCCAAGGGTCCCACTAATATGGCAGCACAGACTGGGCAAGTGGTTCTATAGCAAGCAGTGCTTCATAGTCTGCCAAGAAGTAGAGATGGTGCATGGAGCCAGGTGCTCAAGAGAAAGGAAGAGGAAGAGGTGAGAGGGAGGGTAGAAATCAAAAGAAGACAAAAAAAGCAGTAGCAGCAACAAAGAAACGGTGCTGAAGGAAACAACTGGTGTCAGCAGTGTGAATTGATGTGGTACAGAGCTGGTACTCCTCTTCCTTGCTGGGTGATCATGACCAGCTGGGAAGCAGTGGAGGCTGAGTGGAGGGAAGAATGGGAGAGCCTGGGAGAAAGCTTGTATCACTGGTTACTGGATACTCTGTCATCTTTTGGGAGCTTCATGAAGCTGCTTTTCCATATTCTCTGTCTAACATGGCAAAGTTATGCTTGTTAGCTGATAGGTGTTACTTGACAGAGTTCTTTTATCTCTTCATTTGATTCTTAGGGTTCAAAAATGGATGTTTGTTTCTGTTTTACTTAGTTTTTTATGTCTTTGCTGTGAAAGGACAAAGTAGTGCTTCTGTATGTAGTTCCATATGGTGCTATAGCTTTTGGAAAGAACAACTGAGTCAGAAGCTGGTGGCCCACGTTGCCTTAAGTCTGTGACTTCACAATGTGTTGCTTTAGCCAGGTCTCGGTGTTCTTGAACTCCATGACAAGGATGTTCTGTTTGTCTGCATGTGCAACACTTTCAGTGTTATGATAATTTCAGGCCCTTTTCCAGACCATGGGGGGTGGCATGACAGGAGCTATAGGCTGGAGCTAGAACTAGGAATTCTTGCAGTGTCTTGGTGGTGATAAGTATTATAGGAGAAGAGCCTCCCCTGTTTCTGCCTGTATGCTTTTGACCTATCCCTACTGCAAAGCAAGCTTTTGGAGGAACCTGCAATGTATGATGTTGCTTTGCTACTGCTGTTGCCCACAGTGTCACTAGATCAGGTAAAATACTACATTCAAATATTTCTTCTAGCTCCTTCTTTGCAAGACCTCAATTTTGGTTGACTACCTAGCCACTCAGTATGACTCTTTTGGTCATTTCCTTCTTGGCACATACAGTCTCCTGGAGTTAAGACGAATACTCCACCATTTAGATAGGAAGTCTTCAAAACCATATGTTAAACACAAATGGCTCAATTCATTCTCTGCACTGATTGAGATTTCTGGGGAACCATTTTGCTAATACAGCTAAGTCCATGGGTTACAAACACCTGACTTAAGGACAACTCGTACTTCCCTTTTAATATGATGTGAATTTGCCTTGACTTTGAAATGGTTGAGCCAACCCCTCTTCACAACAAATTCTTCATCACAGTTGTCTTTATCCACGGCATGTACTGGTTTTATGTCATTGCAAAGGCCTTGAGCTGTTTCTTGCTCTAAAGAACCCAAAACCAAACCCACTGCAGTCAAACTGATTCCAGCTAATGACTACCCGTTAGGACAGGATAGCATTTTCCCACAGAGTTTCCAAAGCTGTAAATCTTTACAGAAGCAGACTGCTTAGTCTTTCTCCTCTGGAGCATCTAGTAGACTCAAACTTCTGACCCTTTGATTAGCAATCTAGCTTTGAACAACTATAGCACCAGGGTTCTTCTTGCACTAACCAAATCAAAACCAAACCACTGCCTTTGGTTTGATTCTACTTATAGCATCTCCATAGGGTTTCCAAGCCTGTAACTCTCTGTGGAAGCAGACTATCATACCTTTCTCCCACGGAGTAGCTGGTGGTTTCAAACTACCAACCTGACAATTAGCAGTCAGTTGATTTAACCACTGCTCTAAAACCCATTAAGTCAATTCTTACTTACAGTGACCGTATAGGCTAGAGTAAAACAGCTCCAGTGAGTTTCTGAGGAAGGTTTGGTGGATTCAAACTGTTGACCTTTTGCTTAGCAACTGTAGGTCTTAACCGCTATACCACCAGGGTTTTCACTAGTAAATCAGTGGTTTTCAAAATTCATTGTACATAAGAATCACCTGGAGATCTTGTTAGACTGAAGACTCTGATTCAGTATACCAAAACAAACAAACAAACAAACAAACAAACAAACCACTGCTGTCAGGTCAATTCCGACCCATAGCAACTCTATAGGTCAGAAAAGAGCTGCCCCATAGAGTTTCCAAGGAACACCTGGCAGATTCGTACTGCTGACTTTTTGGTTAGCAGATGTAGCCCTTAACTACTATACTACCTAGGTGGAAACACAAATTCTCAGCAGGGATTTGAACTTTCTTGAAGTCCTGGATTAATCTATGTCTGAATTTGACTCAATGCATTAAAGTAACCTTCGTGCCTAATGAATTTCTCAGTTCTAGGATGAATTTTAGGAGTTGAACCTCCCTGATTTAGGTATACTATGAACATACTTTGTATCTATGATTATTTCCTTACAATGGGCCCTAGTTTTTGTTGTTTCTTGTTCAATAGATTTCAAGAGCTTTACTCAGTGAAAGATGGTTCACAAGACCCCAAAGTCTAGGTTAACGCCTTTAATTTTGTACCCTCCTCTCACCTATACTTATCTTTATTGTAACACTTTTCACATGACCTGGAAATTTCCTTTTACTTCTTGCTTTCTTTCAGAAGCTTGTAAACTCCTTGGAGTGAAGGAGTAACTCATATTTCTGAGCGTATTTCCAGCCTTAGCCAATGGCTGGGCTAAGTAAAGAAAGAGCTTTGCTTTGGTCAGCCTCGATGTGAGCACAAGAAAGAAATGTGCTCATCCCTAGCCATGTGAATTACCTTTCTCAGTCGTGTTCTTGTCTACTAGCGCAATGTGGCCAATGATCGTCAGATAAGCACACATCCTGGTGGGGAGGGGAGACTAGGGAGAGAGAATTTCCTTCCTCCATGGAGCGGCACAGTTGGTTAAGTGCTCAGAGACTAACTGAAACTTTGAGAGTTCAGATCTACTCAGAGGGACCTTGGAAGAAAGGCCTGGTGATTTACTAAAAAAAGAAAACATTGAAAACCATATGGAATACAATTCTACTCTGCCACTCATCGGGTGGCTGTGAATTTGTATCAACTCCATAACAACTGTGTGTGTTTTCAATGGTTTGAGACAGGAAGGCATAAGGCACAGAGAAGGTATCCCTTGCCCTCCACAGACACAATCAGTCTGTCCAGCATGAGGGACTTCTCTGGCCTCAGGTTATCTCCAGCTGACTGGAAGGGTCACCACACCTACCATGAATACCATGTGTCCTCATTGCCAAGCCAGCTTAAAGTATAAGATAATATAACAATGGCTTCTTAGGAAGAAAAGGGCCCTGTCTGTGGAAAATGCACTTATTAGTATTTGCTTGCTAAATGATGAACTGTATCCTCCACATCCTTTCCTTAGGGGAAGTGGTGAACATGATACAATGGGCTGTGTCTGGGGAGGTACACCAAGAAGATAAATGTGCTGGGCAAATCTCCACAGAGGAAAACCAAGTCTTACTTCCTGCAGCAGCAAACTCGACAAGGTGCTCAGCCATCCGAAAAGGAGCACATTACAGTGCTTGTCCTTCAGTGTATCCTCTCTCCTTATTTACATATTTCCCATAAAAGGTACATCTTCAGAGTTCAGCTCCTAAAAGCGTACATGCTAATTTTTCTACAGATCTATTATGTATGAACGAGAAGAGTCTATTCTCTTCTTGGTGTGTGGAGGATTTGTGCATGTAACCCCCCATTAGTGTTAATGGCAGATCTATGCATAATTTCCCTAACTCTAAGAATCCAGGGCACCTAACTAAGCCACATGCAATTACTTACACACACAATGACAGGGGGCAGATAATGGGGCTAAGGAAACTACGTCTGAGGCTGGATTTCAAGTTCTCGCATCTCAGTGGTTTGTGTTCAGAGGAGAAGGCACAAAGAATGCGAAGAGATTTGATTATTGTAAAATGACTATAACTTGTTTTCATAGCTTTTCTTTGTTAAGATAATCTCTCTGCCCCACAAAAGCATGAACTGGTTGGGACCAGAGATTGCACAAGTGCTGCATGTAGTGTGCTTGGCTCAGAGAAGGTGGTTAGTATACACGCACACATGTGCACACATGCACATGCATTTTTGAGTGATTGAATGAATGAATGAACAAAATAAGTATTTTTTCATGTTGTTAGCTACTGTCAAGTCAGCCCCCAACTCAGGGTGCCTTCATGTACAAAAGGATGAAATGCTGCTTCATTCTGTGCCAATCCCCAAGATCACTGGGGGATGACATTGCTGTGCTCCACAGGGTTTGCATTAGTTTGTTTTTTGGAAGTAGATCATCAGACTTTTCTTCCTAGGATGTCTTAGTCAGAAAGTTTGCTAAATTCTGCTCAACATCGTAACAATACTGAAGCTTCCACTGACAGGTGGCTGATGGCTGTATTTGAGTTGCATTGCTCAGGAGTTGAACTTGGATCTCCCTCATGGCAGGTAAGAATTCTACCACTCAGCCACCAATACTTCTCTTTGTTAATAAACCCAAACACCAAATGAGGCCTATTGCTGTTGAGTTGATACCAACTCATAGTACCCCTATAGGACAGAGTAGAACTGCCCCATAGAGTTTCCAAGGAGTTCCTGTCAGATTTGAACCTTTTGGTTAGCAGCCATAGCACTTAACCACTGTGCAACCAGTATTTCTGCCATTAATAGACCTGCTAATTCACAAGATTGGGGGTTTAAGTTTGCCTCTGGTGTTCTCAGCTGTCGGGGTTGGTAATCTAGCAGCTATTAAGTAACATGTGCTTCCTAGACACCATAAATTTTATACATACTATTACAAGGAATCCTCCTGACATTTTGAGATGAGTAAAGTGTGGGGCAAGTAGCTGACAGCTCTACTTCTAGTTGAAAGTTTGGCTCTTTGAACCCAACCAGAGGCAACTCAGAAGACAGACCTGCCAATCTGCTTCCAAAATGTCACCGTTTTGAAAACTCTTTGCAGCAGTTCTAACCTACCCTTGTGGTGTCATCATAAGGTGGAAATGTCTTGATGGCAAATGAACAGTAACAACAATAACCTCAAGTTTGGAGAGAATAAATTGTCTAAGGTCTCATGGCTAGTACAAAATAGAACTAGAATTTGAACATGAGTCTTCTAACTGTGAAGTTCATGCTGCTTCTGTAACAATGTACCATATTACCCCAAGTCTTCTTCCTTGGCATTCTCCCTCTCTAAAACAATTAACCATCTTTCTTACCACTACCACATATATTCATCCCTAAGCCACTGCCTGAGAGTTGGCTCTGACATACTGTGACCCTGCAGTATGGAATAGAACTGTCCCATGGAGTTTCCAAGGAGCTTCTGGTAGATGCAAACTGCTGATCTTTTGATTAGCAGCCAGTCTCTTAACTACTAAGCTGTCAAGGCTCCATACTCACATGCACTGTACTAAATATATAAACCCAAAAGACTCCTCACCCCATTCACATACCTTACTTTAATATAAAAACAAATTCCAGCAAGGTGACGCATGTAGCTTACCACAGGCCACAGAGCAGATCACACAGGGACTTACTGGCCTCAAAGCCCACAGATGTGGATCTGTGGGCTGTGGATCTGCCTCTCATCCTTGATCTCTAAAATAAACAAATTTTTGAGTTCTGTTGGAAAGGAAAGAAAAAAATTAGTTGTGAGTTGAGCAGGGAGGAAAAAACAAGGAAAAAGGTGATTAAAGTACTATTGTTTCTTCATAAAAATAGACTCCAGTTACCTCTAGCACATCCAAAGTTCCTTGGGTATTTCTCTTATGTTTCAATAAATAGAGTTTTCATTCCATAGAGATGGATAATTGTGGTATAACTGTCACCTTTATCTCTCGATTTCTTTTTTTTTTAAGAGCGGGGGTCATTTGATGCAATTTATATAACTAGCTTGTTCTTTAGCTTTGACTAAGCATGTGTCCTTTCCACAGTTGAAATGGTATAATTCTATAATAAATACATATTAATATGATTCTATAATAAATGATAACTAATAGATATTAACATTTTCTGTGTCCTCATTGACAAGTGACAATTTAGTAATATTGACACTCTAAGTGTGTGACAGAATTATAAGACTAACAGCTCATAGAGCAAGTTCTGTTCCTTTACAGTATTTCACTCTGGCTGTATCTCCAGAAGTTCAAACCCCCCAAACTTTTTCTGCTAATGGATTCTCTTCCACATACGATAGAAGCCCAAGTCTTTGGCATGGACTCAGGTGAAATACTTGAAAATGCTTGATAAATTAGGAAGTATTCAAAGGGTAGACACAATCATTGCTATTATGAAATCACAATTAGAATGCATCAGAAAGTAGAGGTAGAACTTGATGATTTTTTTTTTTTTACTAAGCGTGGGCTCTGATACTTTTGAGGGCACACTAGGCTTCATAGTTGCCATAGAAGCAAAAGCTGTGTGATTGATAACACTTAGCCAAGTGCAAGTCCAATGTTTTGGATTTATTTCCAGGTATTGTTGTGAGGATTATAGTTTATTCCTTTGTTGTTTTTCCTTTCTTTCTTCCTTCTTCTCTTCCTCCTTTCCTCCCTCTCTCCATCCCTTCCCAAACTGAGTCCTTGAAAATTATGTTTTATGTATAATTTAACTTGGGATATTCTTCGGCCTGGATATATTTGATAACTAATTTAGAAACTAGCTTGTTTGCAACCCAGTGATAATTAAGAGCTATTAATATTTCAGAATCCTCCTTAGTAAGTGAGGTTTTCTTTGGTGTTTCACAAAGGAAGCACATTTGTGTCTTGCTAGGAAGATGCATGTTAGGTGATGTTAATATAATATTTAGAGACTGCCTGAGGAATAAGAAGGGAGTATTTCACTTCCAGATGTGGAAGGAAAAAAGAACATGAGAATAAAGTTCTTTGGAAGTAGCTTTTTTTCCTCAAGAAACTTCCCACTGATGCTCATTTGTAATGTATACTAAGAAACTTATATAGCAGCTAGGGACTTAAAAATACACAAAAACTAAATTTTCTGCTATCTACTTTCATTCACTTCTCACTGTTCAATTTCTGCCCGCTTGAAATTGTTCTAGGTACCATAGCAGGGAAGACTTGTACACTGTATGATAAGCATTACCTGAGACATCCTTAGAGATTTGCCCAACTGAAAAGCACCTGGGATGTGGTTTATCAAAGTTCATCCATGAAGCAGGAGACTTGCTGACAGTCTTACCTTCATGGTGGGAGAAGGTGTGGTAATCTGCTTCTGTAAAGTTTTATAGCCTTGAAACCTCTATGGGGCAGCCCTCCTCTGTACTTCAGGGTTACTTGAGTCAGAATAGATTTGATGGAAATGGGTTTGCATTTGGTTTACCTTCTTGCATGATTTCCTAATTCATGGACAAATATATTTTATGTCAAACAATTCAAAGAAGTATAATCACTTAGGCAAGATTAGAATTTCGACAGTATAGGGAGAAGAGAGAGAGAGATCTTTCTCTGCAGAATTTTCACATTGATAAAGTCAGCTTTAATTTACATCATGAATGGTGTTAATTAACTTACCATGGAGGAGAAACTATTATATGACATTCCTTATTCATCATAGCATGTGGAAAGAATCTAGGCTTTGGTGGCTTGAAAAAGAAGAGTAGACACTGGAATTAGGATCTCCAAAAAGTTCTCAGGCAGTAAAGGATTCTTCTTCTAGCACCTGCTACCATGATCCTGTAACATGCACACCACATCTGTTGCTCTTGAATGATTCCAACTCACAGCAATGCTATAGGACAGAGTAGAATGGCCCTGCAGAGTTTCCAAGACTGTAGTCTTTAAGAAAGACTGCCACATCTTTCAGCCATGGAGAAGTTGGTAGGTTTGAATGGCCAGACTTTTCTGTTAGCAGCTGAGTTAAATAGGGATCATCTGCACGAACCTATATTCATATACGTGTGTGTATGGAGATAAATGTTTGCTTGGGGTGCCTGACTCAACGTACATTTGGATATATGTATTGTGAAAGGCCAGAAACATTCTGTGAATCACTATATACAAAAGCCAAGCAAAGCGCCAAAGGGTATAGGAAAACATATTGAGACTTTTCATTGACCTAGTTTACTGATCCAGCTGGCAGGAAAATAACCTTGCCTCCTCCAGCAACTGGCTGTCTTTGCTTTCCTACTCTCAGATGCTTGGAAACTTCTTTCCTCCTTCTCTCCTTCCTCCCTTCTGTCCTTCCTTCTTTCCTTCCCTCTCTCCCTCCCTCCTTCCTTCCTTCTCTCCTTCTTTTCTTCCCTCCTTCCCTCCTGCTCTCCTTTCCTCCCTCCTTCCCTCCTTCTCTCCTTCCCTGCTTCCCTCCTCCTCTCCTTCCCTCCCTCCCTCTCTCATTTACTTATTGTGATTGAGTAAAAGTGTACAATATAATACAAATTTGCAAGCCCATCTATCTGCAGCTCCCCCTGCTCTCCTTGCCTGGTGACAGCACACTCCACCTTTCTGTTCCATACACATCATATCCTCCTATCCCCTCCTCTCCACCCTCTCCTCTCCCTTTTAGTAAGAGGCCAGTAGGACAACATCCTATTTAGATGCATAGAACCGTGAAGTGCACACACAATATGGTCACTCTGTGTCCCTCAGTCCAATCCATTCATTCCTGAAGAGTTGACCTCAGTAATGATCTATAATCAGTGGCAGCATCAGGTCTAGAGGCCATGCTCCCAGGAGAACTCCTAGGCCTTCGGACCATCAATTGTGGTCTTTTAGTGGAGTTCTTACCGTGCACCCCTGTTTTTTCATATTGCCACTGGGACTCAACATTGTGAGCCCCATCATGGCTGTCACTGGTGGTGGCTGGACACCATTGGTTCTTCCGGTCACATGTTGATATAGTCACGCATTCTCATAGGGCTTTCTGTCGTCTGGGTTGTTTTTTCCCTCATGTCATTGTTGTCCTTGGTGATCATCTGTCCCAGCTGAGTTGGGACTATTTGGTGTACTTCAGATGGCAGCTTGCTAGCTGTTAAGACCCCAGACGTCACTCACCAACATGAGGTGCAGAAGACTTTCTTGGCAATAGGCTACTTATGCCAGGTGGCCTTGATGTCTCCTGCCCTGCTACTCTATTGGGTTAAGATTGCAGTATTGGGTTAAGAATAGAAGGGTTTTCAGGTTGTTGTTAAAGTCCCTTTAAGTGATCTTCTTTCTAATGTGTGCTGTCACTGATTTCACCCAACCAAATTTCTATTGACTGATCTGTAACCAACCCTCTCCCTTCCTCTCTCCACTCCCTTGCAGCTGTAAAAGAATCTTTTCTTCTGTACATGAGTCTGTTTCTAAGTCCTTATAGTAGGGGTCTCATACAATATTTATCCTTGTGCCACTGACTAATTTCACTCAACACAATCTTCCAATTGAAACCAGGTTATGAAATGCTTAGAGGCTTGGAAGCTTCCTAATGTATTATGGTATCAGTTGTGCTATACTTTAGACAGTTTACTGTGTGCTGAATCATGATGAATTGAGAAAGAAAATGACATGATGTGATATGTAGTGAGAGGAGAAGGTGTAAATTAACAAGATTGCCTCTTGTCTAACTCTGCAAAACACTTTATATCCTTTGTAATTTTTGTTTGCGTCTTTTATCAATGACCTATAGCTGAGTGTCCGAAACTATAATTGTGGATTTGTCTCTATGTACTTTCAGATTCCTCTCAATTTTGCTTCATGTGTTTTAAAGCTCCATTGTTAGGTACATAAATGTTTAGGGTTGTTATGTCTTAGTGAAGGGGCTCTATTACTATTATGAAATGTTCTTTCTAATTTCTTTACATACTGTATCTGACATTACAGTTTTCCTCCTTCCTTCCCCCTCTTCCTGTCTTTCTTCTGTATTTTAGTATTTACGTGGTGTCTCTTTTCCTGTCTTCTGATTTTTAACCTATGTAGGTCTTTATATTGCAAGAAGGGATCTTATTGACAGTACACATTTGGCTTTTATTTTTTTAACCCAATCTGGCAAGGTCAGCCTTTAAATGGGTTATTTAAACCATTTGCTTTTATTTATGTTGTTAGATTCAATATACCACCTTTTTATTTGCTTTATGTTTTCTTGGTGACCTTTTTCCTCCTTTACTGCCTTCTTTTGAATTGCGCATTTTTTAATGATTTCACTTTATCTTCATTGTTGACTTACAAACAATACCCCTTTGCTTCATTAATTTATTTTTAGTATCTGGAGTTTGCAGCATACATTTTTAATTTATCATAGTGTGTTTCAAGTGATTATGCCAATTCACATGTAATGTAAGAAACTTATCAACAGTCTAGTTCCAACTCTATTTTCCCATCCTTTGTTCTATTATTATATATTTTAATTTTTCATATGTTTTAAATCTCACAACGTATTCTTCTTGCATTAGGGAGCCCTGGCGGTACAGTGGTTGAGAGTCTGGCTGCTGTCCAGAAGGTCTGCACTTTGAATCCACCAGATGCTCCTTAGAAGCTCTGTAGGGCAGTTCTCTACTGTCCCACAGTGTTGCTATGTGTCACAATCAACTTGATGGCAGTGAATTCAGTTTGGGTTATTTTTGCTTTGAAGATTTCTTAGTGAGCAAGATGTCTTTTATATTTGACTGCGTATTTACCATTTTTGGTTATCCTCATTCCTTTGTGTATGACCAAATTTTCGCTTGGTATCATTTATCTTCTGCATGTAGAACTTCCTTTAACTATCCTTACGATATTATTCTGCTTATAGTGATTTTTTTTGGAGTTTGAGAAAAGTCTTTTTTTTTTTTAATGATTGAATGAAAATGTACATTCCCATATAAATTCTCATGCTAACCGATCTGCAGCTCTCACTGCTCTCCCTGCACATTGATAGCACACTCTTCCTCTCTGCTCCATGTATGTCCTATCCTCCCAACAGTCTCCTATCCCCTCTCCTCCACCCACTCCCCTTTCTCCAGCAAGAGGTCAGCAGGATGACACCCTATAGATGCATAGAACCATGAAGTTACCACAGATATGGTCACTCTGAGTCTCCAAGTCCAATCCATTGCTGTCCGAAAAGTTGACCTTCATTATGATTTACAGACAGGGGCAGCATCAGGGCCAGGGGCTATGCTCCCAGGGGAACCCTGAAGCCCCTGGACCATCAATTGCAGTCTTTTAGTGGAGATCTCAGGGTGCACCCCTATTTAATCTTGTGCTGCTAGTGAGACTCAATTTTGTGAACTCCATCTTGGTTATCACTGGTAGTGGCCAGGCACCATCTGGTTCTTCTGGTCACAAGTCGATGTAGACACCCACTCACCTGGGTTTCTCTGTCTTCTGGGTTCTCTTTCCCCCATGTTGTTCTTGTCCTCAGTGATTATCCATTCCTGTTGAGTTGGGACCATTTGCTGTACCCTCTGATGGCAGCTTGGCTGCTTTTAAGACCCTAGATGCCACTCACTGATGTGGGGTGCAGAGAGTCTCATTAGCAAAATGCTAGCTGTGCCAGTTGGCCTCGATTTCACCCCAGCTACTCTGTCCTTGCAATATTAGGTTAAGATGGAAAGAGTACTCATATTGTGTTGAAGTCCAGTTATTATTGATCTTCTTTCTAATATGTACTGTCACTGATTTCACCCAACCAAATTTCTATTAGCTATCTAATCTAAACACTCCCCCCATCACCCTCCCTCTCTCTTCACCCTTGCAGTAGTCAAAGTGTCTTTTCTTCTATGCATGAGTCTATTTTTAAGCTCTTATAGTAGGGGTTGGGAAACCCTGGTGATGTAGTGGGTTAAGTGCTACCACTGCTAACCACAAGGTCGGCAGTTCAAATCCACCAGACACTCCTTGAATACTCTGAGGGTCATTTCTACTCTGGTCCCTAGGGTTGCCATGAGTCGGATCAGACTCGATGGCACTTGGCATAGTAGGAGTCTCATACAATATTTGTCCTCTTGTCACTGACTACTTTCACTCAGTATAATGTCCTACAGTTGAAACCAGGTTAAGAGATGCTTCTTTCAATCGTTGTTGTTCTTTATCATTGCATAGTGTTCCATTGAGTATATATACCATAGTTTACCTATCCACCCCTCTGTCATTGAGCTTCTGGGTTGATTCCATCTTTTTGCTATTGTGGACTGTGTTGTGATGAACATTGGTGTGCATGTATCGCTTGGTGTGAATGACCATAATTCTGTAGGATATATTCTGAGCAGTGGGATCACTGGGTCAAATGGTATATCTATATCCATTTTTTTAAGGGAGTGCCAGATTGCTTTCCAAAGAGGTTGCACCAATTTGCAGTCCCACCAACAGTGTAGGAGAGTTCCAATCTCCCCACAGCCTCTCCAGTATTTGTTGTTTTGCATTTTTTTGGATCATGGCCAACTTTGTTGGGATGAGATAGTATCTCATTGTCATTTTGATTTGAATTTCTTTAACAGCTAATGATCATGAGCATGTCTGCATGTGTTTTTTGGCTGCCTGGATCTCCTCTTTAGAGAAGTGTCTGTCTATCTCCTTTGCCCATCACTTAATTGGATGATTTATCTTTTTCTTATGGATATTTTGTAGTACCTTATAGATTATTGAGATCAGGCATTGGTCTGACATATAGTTGCCAAATATTTTTTCCCATTCTGTAGGTGGCCTTTTAATTCTATTAATAAAGTCTTTGGATGAGCAAAAGTGATTGATTCTTAGTAGTTCCCATTTATCTATTTACTCTTCTGATGATTGTGATAAAGTCTTTGTTTTGCCATTTTTTTTGTAGTTATTCTCTCTGGGCAAGGAATTCTAGATGGTTTTTTTTTTTTACTACTTTTAAGATGTCATTCCATAGTCTTCTGCATTAAATAGTTACTAACAAGAAGTCTAGTATCATTCCTGTATTTATTCCTGTGTTTGTAAAATGTCTTTCTCCCTGTCTTAATGCTTGTAAGATTTTCTCTTCATCACTGATTTTAAGCAACTTGATTAAGATGTGCCTTAGTGTGCTTTTCTTTACAGTTACTCATCTTAAAGTTGGTTGAGCTTCTTAGATCTGTGGGTTTATAGATTTCATTAAATTTGGAATAATTGTGGCCATTATTTCTTCAATTTTTTTTTTTTGTCCATTCCCCTTCTTTTCCTGAGACTCCAATTACACATGCTTTAAACTATTTGGTATTGTTCTATGTGCCATTGATGGTCAGTTCATTTTTTTAAGTCTTTTTTTCCCCTGTTTGTGCTTAATTTTAAACAGTTTCTATTGCTATATCTTTAAATTTGCTTATTTCTTTACTTTCACAGTGTGATTACTCCTGTGGTGTGTCATTAATTCCATCTGGTATGTTTCTATGTCAGACATTTTAACTTTTATTGTTCCATTTTAAAAAAACTTCTATGTGTCACCTCATTATACCAGTATTTTCCTCCAGTTTTTAAAATTGTATTTTAGAAGAAGGTTTACAGCACAAGCTGGCTTCTTATTAAACAGCTAGTACATATACTGTTTCGTGACGTTGATTACAAACTCCACAACATGTCAACATTCTGCTTTTCAACCTTGGGTTCCCTGTTACTAACTTTTCTTTATCTTCCTGCCTTCTAGCCCTTGTCCCTGGGCTGATGTGCCCCCTTAATCTCGTTTTTTTTTTTTGCCTGTCTAGTCTTTGATTGAAGAGTAAACCTCAGGAGTGACTTCATTACTGAGCTGAATGGGTGTCTGGGGACTATATTCTCAGTGTTTCTCCAGTCTCTGCTAAGCCAATAAACCTAGTCTTTTTCTGTGAGTTAGAATTTTGCTCTACATTTTTCTCCAGCTCTGTCTTGTATACTCTATTGTAATCCTTTTCAGAGCAGTCAGTGGTGGTAGTCGGGCACCATCTAGTTGTGCTGGACATAAGCCGGTGGAGGCTGGGTAACTGTGTCTTTAGTTTTTCTCATTCTTCCTTATTCCTGATGGAGTGAGAGCAATGGAGTATCTCAGATGACTGCTCATAAACTTCTAAGACACCAGCCAGAACTTCACAAGTAGAATGTGTCTATGGAGCTTCCATGATTTTGCCTTGTGAGTTGTTCTGGCTTTCCTAGTATTGCACACTGTTTTACCTTTCACCAAAGTTACCACTTACATATTGTCTTTTTAGAGTTTTCCCATCCCTACCCCTCTCCTCTGTGTAGCCATGAAACACTGTTTCTTTTTGTATGTAAACCTTTTCAGGAGTTTTTATAGTAGTGGTCTCATATTTGTCCTTTTGTGACTGACGTATTTCACTTAATGACATGCTCTCCAGATACATCCATAGTGAGATGTTTAGCAGATTCATCACTGTTTTTTTGTGGTTGTATAATATTCTATTGTGTATAAGTTCCAAAGTTTATCCATTAATCTGCTAATTGGCATCTAGATTGCTTCTTTTTGTGACTGTGAACAATGATGCAATGAACACAGTTGTGCATGTATCTATGTTACAGCTCTTATTTTTCTAGGATATATTCCTAGGAGTAAGATTCCTGGATCATATGGTATTTCTATTTCTAACTTTTTAAGGAAGTGTCATATTTTCCAAAATTGTTATATCATTTTGCATTCCTACCAGCAATGCATAACAATTTCAGTCTCCTTACAGTCACTACAATATTCATTATTTTCTGTTTGTGTGTATGTATGTGTGTGTGTTTGTGTGTGTGTATGTGGGTGTGTATGAGTAATGTTGGGGCGAGATGATACCTTGTTGCAGTTTGGGTTTGCATTTCTCTAATGGCTGGTGATTGTGAGCATTTCCTCATGTATCTGTTAGGTATTTCAATGTCTTCTTCGGTGAAGTGTCTGTTCATTTCCTTTGCCCATTTTATAATTGAGTTATTTGTCTTTTTGTTGTAGAGGTGTTGGATTTTCCCATACATTTTAGAGATTACAGCTTCATTGGATTTGTTATAGTGAATTTTTTCCCCAGTCTATAGACTTTATTTTTAGTCTTTTGATAAGCATGAGTGTTTAAGTTTTAGAAGATCTAACTAGCTTATTTTTGGAGTTTGTGTTGGTTATAATCTGTATCCTGTTAATACCATGTATTAATTCCACTAATGTTTATCCTATTTTTCTTCTTTGATCTTTATAGTTTTCAGTTTTTCATTTAGGCCTTTGATCCATTTTAAATTAGCTTTTGTGTATAGTGTGAGATATGGTACTGTTTCTTTTTTCTTTGCAGATAGACATCCAGTTTAGCCAGAACCATGTGTTAAAAAGACTGTCTTTTCCCCATTTTGATGAACTTTGGGCCTCTATTGAAGATCAGGTGACCATAGGTGGATGGTCACTATCCATCATAGGTGGATGGTCTTGACTCTATGGAACATATTTATTATAACTGTTTCATTGTCCTTACCTCCTAATTTTTTTCATTTCTATCACATTTGGGACTGACTTTTAGGAACTGATTGTTGTTTTTTTTTTTTTCTCCTGATTATGGATAATATTTTCCTGCTTATTTGCATGCCAGGTAAATTTTGATTGGATGCTGAGACTTGTGAATGTTATGTTGATAGTCAATGGCTTGTATTCCTTTAAACAGTCCTGTCTTGTTCTGGTATGCAGGTTTGTTACTTGAAATCAGTTGAGTCCTTTTGTGGTTTGCTTTTGAACTTTGTTAGGGAAGGTCTGGTGGCCTTTTTAAGACTAGTTTAATTAAAATACTAAAGTGATATCCTTCTTATGATTCTATCTGATGTGGCATATACTATGAGTTTTTTTTGTCTTTTTTTTTAGCTTTCTCTTCTGGATACGTGAATGAGCTTTGCAATTGTTTGGTCTTCTGCTTTCTAGGATTCCTCACCTTTCCCCCCTTTTTGGGAAATTTACTATCATGAATGTGCAGATTAGCTGTCAGCCAAAGACTTGAGGGGCCTTATCTACAGACTTGCAAAGAAATCTCTCCAAGTGGCTCTACCCTCTAAAACTTTTGCCCCCTACCAATTGTAGTTGTTTTGAGCTTCCTTGATTTCCATATCTGTCTTCTTAATAAGTGAAGTGGTTGGGCTTTGTTTGAGTACATTTCCCTGTCTACACTTTGAAAACTGGCTCCAGGCAGTAAACTGGGATAATTGTTGGGCTCACCATTTTTGTTTCCATTTTCTTAGGGATCATGTGTGGTTTTGTACAGTCTATTTTCCAGTGTCAGAAAATCATTGTTTTCTACAGTTTATCTATTTTCTCGTGGTTTAATGAGAACACCTCTAGTACTTCATTTTGGTGGGAAAGAGAGGCTAGTGTGAGATTTAGTTGTGCTAATAGCGTATATAGTTAATCCTCAATAAAAGTATGCTGTTGTTAATTTCAGATTCCATGATATTTTTGAATAACGCCTGATAGGTGGATAGCAGTAATTTGATCTGAAAATAGAGATTGATTCTTGTGAATCTCAGGTTAGTGACATGTCCATGTCTAATCTTTTCAGTATTAACCAAACTATCCATGAAAATGACTATGTGAAGAATTGAAACTTAAACATTTATTAGAGGATATATGCTAAGTGTAGAATTTACAAAGACTTTATTCTAAATGTTTACTTATCTTTATGAATATGTTAATATTCTAGCCATGATAAGATCAGTGATTTTAGTCAAAGGGTAGAAAAAGACTAGATGACCTAAAAAATGTTTTCCAAGCAGTGCTTTTATAACACTACAGTGAGTTTCTAGGAGATGAATTCAGTGAGTTTCGGGAAAACAAACCAGAAACCTGAAGGTAGATTTCTTTTAAAAATTATATGGAGTTGAGGAAAAAAAGGTAAAAAATGAGAGGATACAGAGGGACGTGTTGCAAAATATTGACTGGATTGATTGAATCCCCAGATTGCTTAAGTTGTTTGAGAAAAGCCCAGAGGGGCCACATGACAGGTCTCTAAAGTTGTTTGCTGAAGGAGTAAGGTCTCAACAGAAGCTTCCAAAGACCATTTGAGTGTCAGTAACTTGTTCTTCAGCCTTTGTCTTTAATTTGCCTGAAGAACATTTTGGAAAACTGTGATAGGAAAGAATGGAGTTTAACAAGCCCCTCCTTGGCATCTTAGAACCCGTCCTTTCCAGCTTCTTGACATTACAAACAGGGAGACTAAGGTCCTGTAACACCAAGTGAACTGACTCAGATTACAAGCTAGTTATAGGCAGAGCAAGGACTGGTCTCTCAGGTACAAATAGTAAGTACTTAGTGAGTGCATTACATACAGTAGGAGTTATGCTGTCTTGCAACTATTTCAGTGCTCTTTACATCACACAAGGAGCCTTCCTTTGGGGATTATAATAACATGGAGCTGGCTTATTGAATTTTAGGATTTTTTTTTCCACTCTGTGAATAAGAAAGAAGCTTCTCTGAATCTACCAGTCATGTGTGTTCAGACATTCAGTAGGTCTGTTGACAGGAAAGAGTCTCAGTCAGTATTAGCAGTGAATGGCTGCGTGCCAGAGCATGATGTGTTTCTACTGAGAGATTTCCATGCATAAGTGGGACTAGAGGTCAGGGACCAAGTACTGTGGTCAAATGTGAATTAAGAACGATTAATGAGTCTAGCCACAAATTAACTGAATTCTCACCAGATAAATAGTCAGGTCATACTGACACTTGAATTCAACATTGCAATAGGAGAAAAATAGAGGGGCGTTGAACTGGTTATATTATTCAGAAGAGAAAGGATGCCGGTGTTGTGAAGTACAACTCTTGTCAGATACTTCTGTGTGCTTAAATCTCTAGTTACTGTTCAGAGTTCAACTTTTAATAGATATGAATCATACAATTATGTCAACTTTTCAGGTTCAGTTGAGACAACATCAGAAAAAAGGGAACTATGTTCACTTGAAATAGGCAAAAGCTGTTGGCACTTCTGGAGTTGGAGAGAAACAAGTGTGCAAATGTGAGACAAGACAAGAGATGCTACCTAGACAACTGCCTTCTGATATGTGAATATTAATAAAGTTTGGTTTCCTCTTTCAGCTTAAACTTTACAAAAATCTTAAGCAAGGGTGACAGCAGCTTAAGGTGTTCTATTAAGATTCTCACTATTGTTTTCAGAGAAAAATGTCTGTTCTTTTGTGAACCTGAGTCATGGTTGGCTGGCTTTGAAATTTAGACTTCTTTTGTATATGTAGTGTCTTTGGAAAAATTAGGGGAAAAGTGCTTATATGAAGACATCTCCTTTCAGTGGACCAATTAGAAAAAGTGTGCCTACCTCTGAGATGGCAAATTAGAAAAAAATACCACTCCCTTTAGGCTACAGTCTTGGAAACCAAAGCCTGGGTTAGGTTTCAGCCCCAATTTGATTTTTTGGCTGAGCATCTTACGTAGAATTTGATTTACCTAGTGAGCCTGTCTAGAAACTTTGATTTTCTGGACTTCTCTCCCAGTCAGTTAAATTGTCACAGCCTCTTACCAGGCCTGGAGTTTGAGGTAAAGGCATAAGTCAGCAGTAACTTAAGACTTTAGGAGTAGACCAAACCCCAAACCAAACCTATTGCTGCTGAGTCAATTTGGACTCATAGTGACCCTATAGGACAGAGTAGAACTTTCCCATAGAGTTTCCAAGGAGCATCTGGTGTATTTGAACTACTGACCTCTTGGTCAGCAGTCATAGCACTTAACCACGATTCCACCAGGGTTTCCTTAGGAGAAAGAAGATTTCTGAAAAGACAACATGTAGGGACAAAGGTGGGGCTGAAGGCTAGATAGTTGAAATGAATACCAAGTCCACAGGGAGTGGATAGAAAGGCAGAAACCAGATTTGGATCAAAGGGACTGTAACCAGAGACAGCAAGTGGGGAACTCAGGTTCAGGATGGAAGGTGGCAGCTGAGCCTGGGTGATTCTTGAAGGGGCAAGCTTGTAACCATGCTAAACTGGACTGGGCAGGGATTAGCAATGACTACCAGTGGAGCTCTTCAAGGAGAACGCACTTTCTGTGGTGCCGGAGTGCTGACTGGCACCAGAGTTAACATTGTCTGGGGACAAATCTTAATGTTTTGCAGACTAAAAGCTCTGAATCACCCTGACTGCTTTCTGTCATATCTTATATCCAATGCAAATCCTGTTGGTGCTATCTGAAAAGTATATACAGAATTTAGGCAGTTTTCACCATTGCCACTACTCTTGTCTGAGCCACTGAAATTGTCACTAATCTCAATGCTTTTGCCCTTGTTTCTCTACCTGCAGGAACCTGTTCTACAGCCAGAGTAATTGTTTGTAATGGATTTCACCACGTCTCTGCTCCAAACCTTCCTGTGGTTTCTCATCTCACTCAAAGTTAAACCTAGAGTTTTAAATAGCCTACAAGACCTATGTGGTATGAACCCATGCTGTCTCCTGGCACTGCCTCTGTGTACCTGACATTTAACCACAATGACCTCCTTGATGTTCTTTGAGCAAAGACAAGGATCCTCTAGCTTCAAAGTGTTGGCACGGGGGATTACTCTGTCTGGTACACCTTCCCCCTGCTAATCACTTTCTTCATATTGCTTCCTCAAATGCCACCAAAGAGGGCCTCGCATATCACCTCATACTTCCTGTTGACTCTTTTGCTTTATTTCTCATCTTAATAATTCTTAACTTCTGATATAATGAAGCCCTGATGGTACAGTAGTTAAGTGTTTGGCTGCTAACCAAAAGTCAGCAGTTTCAATCCACCAGCTGCTCCTTAGAAACCTCATGGGGCAGTTCTACTCTGTCCTTCACAGTCGCTATGAGATGGAATTAACTTGATGACAACAGGTTTGGTTTGGTGTTCTTGTTCTGATATAATACATATTTTAAATTTTTATAGAGATATAATGTACTACAATTAAGTGAAAAGCTTTTAAGTACATTCAGTAATTTTTGGTTTTTTGTTTTGTGGAGTGGTATTCACTTCTTCACTTAAGATCACAGCCAAGAAAACTGTATGGCACACAGTTCTAGTCTGTGACACATGGGGTCCCCATAAGTCAGAACTGACTCAATGGCTACAGGTTTGGTTTTGCTATTCAGTTGTATAAATATGTCACAGTGTGTTTATCTATTCATCTGTTGATAGACTTTTGGGTTGTTTGCACTTTAAGGCTATTATGAGTCACTACAAGCTAGAAGGAAACCTTGATGATCTAGTGGCTTAAGGGCTACAGCTGCTAACCAAAAGGTCATCAGTTCAAATCCACCAGGTGCTCCTTGGAAACTCTATGGGGCAGGGCTCTGACCTCTAAGGTAGCTATAAGTCAGACCTGACTTGACAGCAGCAGGGTTTTTTTTTTGTCGTTGTTTTATGAGTTAGAATCAACTTGACGGTACACAACATCGACATGAGTAAAGATATATTGAACATTCTTCTTTAAGTTTTGTTGTAGGTACGTGTTTTTGTTTCCCTGGATAAACCTAAAAGTGGAATTGATAGACCGTGTGGTAAGAATACATTAAACTTGAGGAGAAACTGTCAAGATATTTTCTAAGGTAGTTAGTTGGTCAACTCTACACCCCTACCAACAGTGTATGAGGTGATCTACGTTCTATTCAAAATTTGGTTTTATCTCTTTTTCATTTGCGGCATTTTACTGGATATGGAAATGTGCTGTATTATAGTTTAATTCCCACAAATAATGATATTGAAGATATTTCCATGTGAGTATTGTCTATTCATGTACCTTGTTTAGTGAGAGTCTGTTCAAACCTTTGGTTGATATTTTCACTGAGTTATCTTTTTATTGATTAGTGGGAGTTCTTTATATATTCTGACTATAATTCCTTTGTTGGACATAAGTTTGGGAATATTTTTCCCCATACTTAGCCTTGTCTATTTATTATCTTTTGTGTTTTTGTGTACAAATGCTTTAAATTTTGGTATTTATTTGTAGTTAGTGTTTGCTAAGTGTTGCTGAAAAAATTTTTGCTTACCCTAATGTCATAAAGATAATTTTGTATTTTCTTAAAGAAGCTATATAATTTCTACTTTTTGATTGGGTCTATGAGCCCTCTTGAATTAATTTTTATGCATACTGTGAAGTAGGCATCAAAGCTCAATTAAAAAAGAAATACATATATAGTTACCTAGTTCTTCCAGAATCTTTTGTTGAAAAAATTTCTGTGCCCGTTGAATTCCTTTGTCATCTTTTAACATATTTAACATTAAATTAGTAGATCACTTGATGTTTAATGTAAGAAACTTACAACAAAATATATCCATTTTCTCCCTCCCTTCCTTTGTGCAATTGCAGATTTAAAAAAAAAAAAAAAAGCAAAACTAAAACCAAACCAGCTGCCATGAAATTGATTTTGATTCATAGTGACTCTACAGGACACGGTAGAACTACCCCATAGAGTTTCCAAGGACCACCTTGGAGACTTGAACTGCTGACTTTTTTTTTTTTGGTTAGCAGCTATAGCCCTTAACTACTGCACCATCAGGGTTTCCCTGCTGGTAGATGTAGGACATATATTATTAATAAGTTACTGATCCCACAGCACCTAATGTTATTATATTTGTCTCACAGAAATTAAGAAATGAAAGAAAATATTCTGTTTCCTTACATTTTTACCATTTTCTATGTGTACCATTTCTTCCTATAAAACTATCTTTCCATCAAGTATTTTTCAGCTTAAATAATTATCTTTACCATTTCTTATAGTGTGGATCTCCTCACTATAAATTCTCTCCACTTTTATTTATCCTAAATTACTTTTATTTCATCTTCAGGTTTGGGAAATATTTTCCCTAGATACATAATTCTAGGTTGATGGTTTTTATTTTCTCTCAGTAATTTAATGATGTCATTCATTGTCTTCTAGTTTGTGTGATTTATGATCACGGGCAGAAATCACTCCTATTTTTTTGTAATTCATCTTTTTTCTCTGCCTGTTTTTAAGATTTTCTTTTTGTCTTTGTTTTCTGCAGTCTAAACATAGTACGACTAGGTATGGTTTTCTTTGGATTTTTCCTGCCTGAGGTTGATTGAAGTTCTTGTGTCTGTGGGTTGACGTTTTCCATAAAATTTGTACAAGTTTAGCCATAATTCTTTCACATAGTTTTTCTGCTCCTCTCTCCTCTTATTTGCAGACTCTAATTACAAAACTGTTTTCCTCAGCTCATCTAGTTGTATATTATAGACAGTAATTATTTATCTGCATGCATCTTTTGCTAAAATAGGAGCTTTTAGAGAGGTCAGAGTCATGTCTCACTTTTATATATTCTTATAATATACTTATGGGAAAAGCTCAAACATGCAATATGCTTGTGGAATTAATGAATAAATGAATAATATTAATAATAATAATAATAACCTTTTACTGTTTATTATGTGTTATGCACTTTTTTAGGTATTTTCACATGAATTATTCATTTCTACCCAACAATACTCAAGAGAAGCAGGTAATATATACTCTGATATTACAGAGTAGTAAACTGAGGCTGAGCTCAACAAACTCACTCATGTTAATATAGTTAACAAGTGAAGAGCTGAGAATGAAATCATCGTTCCTTTTAGTGATTAATAGGAAAAAAGAAAGTGAACTAGTTTACTAGCAGGCTCGATTTTTCCCTTCATCCTACATCATCATTCATTAATGAGAGGAAAATAAATTGTGGGCAACACCAGGAACTGAGGAAGCAGATGGCAGGATGGCCTTAAGCTGAATGAAACTAGGTGTGCCCAGCAGGGGTGTGCTCCAACTGAGATGGGCAGAGAGAGGGCAAGGCTGGGGCAGGTGCCCCATTTACACCTTCTCATGCAGTTTAAGGAGATGGCAACAGTCTTCCCAAGTGACACCAGGAAGCTTGTTAACTGCTGCTTCTTCCTTACTTTGGTTTCTGCAAAACTGATCAATGTTGACTTCCACTGGCAGCAACTTTTAAGGGCTTAAAAAGAAGACACATTACCTATGAATTCTCAGGGAAAGCATTTCCAGACTCATCGTGAAGGTAAACAGAGGAACAGCATTTTGAGTTTATTTCCTTTTATCTGATTTTTGTGATGCTGGGCATTTCTGTAAGAAAAAGAGTTACTTTCTGCCTTAAGAAAATGATGATTAACGAATTATTTTTTATGTCAATTTCAGGCTGGTATTTAAGAGTCTAAAATCTGTATTTTTCTCTCCCTGTTTCCTCCTATCTATTTATTTATCAATTTATTTATGTCTCTATGATTTCTGTTTGATGCTTTTAAATTTATTCTGCTTTGTAGAAATCTCCAGTATCCCCATTACAATTCAAGGCATTTTTAACATTGCTTGTTAGTGTGTATTTTGGGCAATGTTAACATAATTCCAGGTAGTGAAGACAAGTGAAAAATCTGCTTAAGTCCTTAGGAGATGCTAAAAAGACTATTAACAGCCCAAGTCCATAAAAAACATCTGTTCCAGTCATGCTGGTGATTTTTTATTAGTCCTTCAAATCTGTAACAAAGATCTCTAGAGCAAGACAAATGTTCTAGTGGAGTGCAATTTCCAATTTCTTAGCTAACTTGATTTTGTTGATTCATACATATGCATGATTCAGCACTGTTCCTGAACACATACACACACACACACACACACACACACACACATGCACGCATGCATGCAGACACACACAAAGGAGAAAAGGAAAGAAAAATTCTTTGGGGCTTTACTTCTTTTTATGTTATTTATATTCCTTGAAATGCCCTTGAAATTTCATTTGCTAAGGGAAACTAAACAAATAATTGCATACTAAAAGGGAAATGAAGGCTAGCAAAGTAGACAATTTGTAACACCAAATATCCTTTCTCCATGGCTAACATTTTCTTTGTGAGGAAACATGAGGCGTAAACAAACCCATGGATCTTAAATGCAGTAACTAATAACAATGCCAAATGCATGAAGTGCAAATACCTCAGGATACACTTTTGCAGTTCTGCTCCATCATAGCTGAATGCAATATGCTATAACAATAATAGAAGTCACGCTTGTCATATTTCCCCTGATCTCTAAAGAAGGACGCTGATGCAATAGTAATGTGCCTTGCTTCTCTTTCTTGCTTCAACATTCTTTATTGTTCCTGGGGCCTGTAACATACTTTGAAAAGTTTCTTGTGAAAACAATCTTGACAGTACTCCCAGGCCACGGTAATGAGACAGACACTCAGGGCTGTCTTTGAAAGCAATCATGACCATGATCTGGAGGAGTGTAGGTAAATGTATCAGATGTTATGTGGGATACATAATGTTGTTCTCTCTGTGAGGACAGGAAAGCAGCATGGGGGTGGAACTTCATTTCTGTAGCCTAATACTCACTGTTTTTAATTCCACCCACAGAAGTGTTTGTGTGGTGAGATGTAGTTCTCACCGACGGCAAACTGACAGACATTTTGAAAGTGAGATAGATTATAACATAATGACCAAGGATGAATTAGGGAATAGTTTGATATCCAATTTCAGCTCAGGAAAATGTCTTTCTGCTTCCAATTAGTTTTCCCTCAACACTCACAGCTTCAGGGTAGAATTGGGGTTCTGAGTGCTAAAGGGTTATTATGGAAAGAAACAACTCACTCCTTCGCATCTAATATCTTCTTCTAAATCCAACCCTCATCACCAAAACAGAAAAGTTGTAGAGTGCAAGAGATGGCATAAAATGCAGCAGAAAAAAATAGGTAGGAGATTAATGAGATTTCAAGGCTATTGGTCATTCCAGGCCCTTTCCCTGGGCCCAAGCCCCTTTTTTTTTGTTTGCCTCTCTTCCTAGTTGGGTCTGGGGACTCAGTGGTTTTATTCTCCTTTAGTAAAGTCTACTAATCGTTGCGTATGTATTTTACTTTCTACTCCCCAAAGCACACCTGTAGTTGATTTTTTTCTTGCTTACCTCCAGATACACGCATTCTTCTATTCCTCCCTTCTGTGTCATTAGACACGAGGCCGTACACTGTGGCTCATTACTGGGAATGGTGGGCATAGTGCGACCATCAGAGTGGGTGTACCCTAGAGGGGGTTAGAGGAACAGTGGTCAAAGGAGTCATAGCAAGACAATTTTATAGAAAAGAAGAAAAAGTCAGACCTCTAGGGAAACAAATTGAATTATCTTGCATGCCTCCTGCAGAACTAGAAAGGATGCCTTGTGCAAACTAGGGTTAGGAAAATTTAGATCCATACATATGATGGTGACTTGGGCCATGTTTTCTGGCAAGCAACAACAGGTCCTGATCTCGCTGTGATCCCCAGGGAGAAGGCTTGCACAAGTAGTGTCGTGTGAAGAGATCTGAAACGAATGTGCTCAGGGTTGATTCAACATGCACAGGAACTCATCACTTTGAGACGTACTTCTTCCAGTTTGTCATGTGAGAATTCTCCCAGGAATTCTCAATTTCTGTGAGTACTCTGTGCAATTAAAATGGAATACATGTACCGCATATTGTGTTTTAGTCATCAACGTCCTTTCCTTTGTACGTCCCTGTAATAAGAATGTCAGCTTCCAAGAGGCAGTAGAACTAGTGGTTAAGAGCTTGGAATCTGGAGCCAGACTGTCTGCATTTGAATCTTGGATCTGCCAGTCAGTAGCTGTGTTCTGATAGATGCTTACTCATCTGAAAAATGGGGATATAAGAGGGTCTACTTTACAGGTGGTAGAAAGGATTGAATTAATTAATAGATGTATAGAACCTGGAACAGAGTCTAGAAATAAAGTACACAAGACATAAAGATACGCTGCTACTATTACTCTTATTAAAGAGGTTATTTGATTGCTCAAGAAGGAGGTTTGTCTCATCTTATACCTTGTGGTTCAGTTCCTTCAACAGCTCCAATCAGGCCCGCTACAGTGGTTAGACCTCTGGCCATGATCCCACTTTTTCATGGAGGTATTATACCTGGGCACATGACTACTTAACTGGTAACTACATATTCAAACTCTCTTTGCAGTTTAATGGAGTCATTGCCTAACTTCTTGCCAATGGTCATGAACAGAACTGATGCTTACCATTTCCCGACCAGGGTACGCTTCCTTCATGCTCTTGCTTTTGCCTATAAGCTTGAAAGCTAATTGTGGCAGAAGCCCAGCTTTGACCACACAAAGACAAAAGGGCTTTCGGAGATGGCAGAGCAAAGACTTGCAAAGAACTTGGGTGAAACTCATTCTTAGGTGAGTGAACATAAACTATTTTATGTTGACTCTTTGTTAACTCCTAAACTAATTTTTTTATGACTCTGTATTGCTTTTATATAGAAAGTTCTTTCTTGGTCCAACACCTTATAGCATTTATCAGTATTTTTCCTAGACTTTTATGGTACAGTTTTAAAAATGGAAGTCTTTAATCTGTTTGGATTTAATATTGTTTTAACATCAGGTGAAATCCAACATTTTTTCCTCCAAAATCTATTACTTGTTTTAGTATCAAATAATCTTGTATGCCCCATTGATTTATGGTACCATCTTGCTACGTAATAAATTCTTTCAGAGATTAATATTTCTGAGATATCTACTCTATTTCATTTATTGTCCTTTTCCATTATTGTGTAAATAATACAATGTTTTCTACATTGTAACTTTATAGTATAGCTTAGTGGAATAAGTCTTGTTTCTCTGAGCTTATACTTCAAAATTTTCTTTACTATTTTTTGTACATTTTCTTAGGTGTATTCAGAATCATCTGTTAAGTCCTTGCCTTCTCTATTCCATATCAAACAAAATCTTACTAAGATTTTTATTAGACTTGCATTTAACCTTCTACATTAATTTATAAATAATTGATATTTTTAACAATAACAAATCTTCCTACCTAAAAAATACTGCACACTACAACACTTATCAGAGAGAACCAGGAGAACTCTGTAGTTTTCACACAACTCTATCAGTTAATTTACTTGTTAATGTAAGTGTCATGGATTGAATTGTGTCCCTCAAAAATGTGTGTAGCAATTTGACTAGGTCATGGTTCCTGGTATTGTGTGATGTTTCTGTGTGTTGCAAATCCTATCTCTATGATGTTAATGGGGAGGATGCACGGTGGCTGTGTTATTGAGGCAGAACTCAGTCTTTAAGATTGTGTTCTGTCTTGAATCCATCTCTTGGGATATAAAAGAAAGGGAAGCTAACAGAGAGTCAGGGACCTCATACCACCAAGAAGCAGTGCCAGGAGCAGAGTATGTCCTTTAGAAAGGACCCTAGGTCCCTGTGCCTCAGAAGCTCTGAGTCCATGGGAAGTTTGATGACAAGAACCTTTGTCCCGAGCCAACAGAGAAAGTCTTCCCCTGGAGCTGATTCCCTGAATCTGGACTTTTGCCCACTTTTCTGTAAGAAAACAAATTTCTCTTTGTTAAAGCCATCCACATGTGCTATTTCTATTAGAGCAGTATTGGGTGACTAAGACAATAAGTATATACATTAAGTAAAAACACAGTTCAATGTTGGGTTCTCATACAAACAGAATAGTTTCTTATTACAATTTCTAAATGCTTCTGATGTGCTACAAAGCTTTCACTTGTTGAATCATCTTGCATGTGACCTGTTGTTTTTGTTCACCTTGTCCTGGAGAAGGGGTCCTGGGTGTGGCCAGTACACAACACCTAGCACTGGATAGATGAGATAGACAGCAGTTTACTCATCATACGTACTTAAGATTTTGGGGGATGAGGACAATGCATTCCATTTGGGGCCACATGGTGGGCTTTAATCATGAGCAGAGTGAACCAGCAGGGACTGTGGGAAACAGGCTTTGTAGTAGCAAGAGGGTAAGGTGCCATCTAGTTCTTGTGAGAGGATGAGTTTGGCTTGTTTGAATAATTCCAAAGGCTGGCAGCAAAATGAGACCACTAGGTTGAAGACTGGGTGAGGTGTAGCTATTATAGTTGATCAGAGAACTAGTCAAGTGGAAAATCCTTCCTTCTGGGTGGAAGACATATCTGGTGAGAACAGACGAATTCACAATTGGGCCTTTAGGTCCCTATGTGGCTTAATGATGCCAAAGTAGTGTATGAAAATTTTACTGTATTTGTTTATAATTTTGCTTATTCTTATTTATTTATTTGATATGACTGAGTGAAAATGTACCTTCCCATATAAACTGCATGTCCACCTATATGCAGTTCCCACTGCTCTCCCTGTCCAGTGACAGCACACTCTTCCTCTCTGCTCCATACATGTCTCATCCTCCCAACATCCTCCTTTCCGCCCCTCTCCACCCACTCTCCTTCCTCCAACCAGAGGTCAGTAGGATGATATCCTGTAGATGCATAGAGCCATAAAGTGCATCCAATATGTAGTCACTCTGTATTGCCAAGTCCAATCCATTCATTGTGCTTTAAGTGAAAGTTTATAATCCAAGTCTCAATTTGTCATACAAAACCTTGTACACACACCACTGTGTAACTGTAGCTGCTCTCCCCACCCTATGACAGCATGCTCCTCCTCTCCACCCCGTATTTCCCTTGTCTATTCAACTAGCTGATGTCCCCCTCCACCCTCCCATCTCATCTCTGAACAGGAGCTGTCCAGTTAGCCTCATGTATGCATGTAAACCAGGAAGCACACTCTTCACTAGTATTATTTTGTGTCTTATTATTCTAGTCCAGTGTTTGTCTGGAAATCTGGTTTCTGGACTGGTTTCAGCTCTAGGCTAATGAAGAGTTCAGGAGCCGTGTCTTCCAAGGACCCTCCAGTCTATTGGACCATCATGTCTGGTCTTTTAATAAAGTTCTAGTTCTGCACACCCATTTTTCTCCCACTACATCAGTGACTCTATGTTGTATTTCCTGTCAGGGCAATCATAGTGGTGGCTGGATACCATCTAATTCTTCTGATCTCATGCTGATGTGCTTATTCTTTTTATGTACTTCCTTTACAATATGACAGAGCATCTCAACTGAAGTCTTCACAATCATTGGCTTAATTTCATGCAGTGAAAATCCTTCTGTTTTTTAATGTAGATTCTATTTCTGCTATTTCATTTTCAATTTCCTTATCACCTTTAGTTGTTGCAGACAGATCCTTTTCATCCCAGTCTGTTGATATACATGTATATTTGTGTATATATACATATACATTTCTCAGCTCTTTATTGAAAGGAGTTTAATTTGGATATATAAGAGAAAGATGAGTTTATAACATTTTTAACAACCTTTGCAACACGGTAATTGGAATCATAAGTTTCCTAAGTATAAGAAAACGATATTATTGATATGGCTTATTTGTTATACTTTAAACTTTCTTGTGTATCTTAAGTCTAAGAAGTTTTTTTCTCAGCTTATGTTTATTTTTATGACTGCTTAATAAATAAAACCCTTATTTTATTTACGCTGTCTGGGTAGGCAAGACATTTTGCTTCGGTAAATATCATTCTTTTAACTGTCAGTAAGTGTCCCAGCAGAAAACAGAGAGGACACTCTAACTGGGTAATTTGAGGAGAGTCTAATAAAGACACCATTTATAAGGATGCAGGTGAGGAGAAGGAAAACCCCTAAGGGGTCATGCCATACTGCAGAGTTAGAGAACCTCTAGGCCTGAACGACCAAGAAAAGGAGTGGTTATAAGAATCCAGGGAAGGAGAGAAAGTTATACGGAGGTCCTTTGGAGCTGGGTCCTTTTGTTGAGGGATACTCCTAGATAGCGGGAAGAAATGTTGATGAATAAATAACCAGCCTTACTCCCATCACTATGTCTCCTTCTAGTTCTTTCCATTGGCCAAACTCAACTGGAAGTCACAGGGCCAGAGATTCCATTTATTACACCATATAGCTCAGTCTTGGTGCAGTAGTGGTTAATTGCTACAGCTACTAGACAGAATGTCCCTAGTTCAAATTCACCAGGAGCTCCTTGGAAACTCTATGGGGTAGTTCGACGCTGTCCTGTAGGGCTGCTGTCAGTTGGAGTTTACCAGACAGCAATGGGTTTTCTAGAAGCTCAGACTGGGGTGGAGAAGGATTGTCTGCTGGGGCTGGCAAGAGAGAGCAAGTATTATCAACCAAAGGGTTCTTACCTTTTCATTGGTTCAGACACTCTTCTTCCCTCACCAGCCCAATCTCAATTTGGCAAGTACTCTAGGTGGAAAAAGCAGCTTTCTTCCATTCAAGTTCACATTCAATGAGGAAAAGAAGAGAAAGATATCCCAGAGACTGATTCTTAGGAGGTAATTAAATGAGACAAAATATCTCTCGGGATTGGAAAAGAGATGGTAGATAGCTCAAGTACATATCGGTATACCCTCTGGACAGACTTAGAAAACTATGTGGTCCCGTACCAGAGTAATGCCAGCATTTAAAGAAGTACACTCCAAATAAAAATTCAAATCTTTTCTTGTGTATGTCATTTAAACAGGTTGAAGCATGCATATCAAAGAAACCCATGGTACTATCACCTGTTGTTTTCCTTTGTTTTGCCCAAGGAAACGTGCAGGAATTTCTCATTCTCTTAGTTCAGAAAGACACTGTCCTATTGCCTGTACGTCATTTCTGTCCCCCAGGTTCCCATCCTGGACTGCGAACACCTCATAATCTGACACATTTCTGCATCTTATACCCCCTTTTGGGAATGCAAGTGTTCTTTTATTTTTATTGATTTTCTTCGTAGAGTCTTCCAGTATGACTTTTACCACTCTTTTGTCACAAAACAAGGAAATCGAGATCAGGTAAGTGGACAAGAACCAAAACTTCTGAGTCAGAGAGGGAGAAAGTTGTGGACAAGTTAATAACTTTTTCCTGTCTTCTCTTCCCTTCCCTGTCTTCCTCTATTTCCCTTGCTAAGAAGGCAGAAGGAAGATATGCAAAAAGACTACCAGGGTCTGTACAACAAAGTGAACTACTGTGCCATACTTGCCCCCATTGTATGTAGAGCATTTTGGAACTCCACAAAGGAAGCACATTTGTAGGAAAGCTGCTGTTACTATTACACGTGCATGGTAGAACTTGGTGTCCCCAGAAAATATCCTGCAAAGTTGTGTGAGGTTTTTTTAAGCTTAATTAATTTTTCTGAGTAAGCTATGAACATCTGGAGACTTCCTTTGTCAGGGCAAAGGTGCAAATGATGAAGTGCCATCATCTTGACTAGGGGGTAGGTGGGTGGCTGTAGCTACCACCCATGATGCCTGCTGAGCAACCTAGGAACCCCATCTTGAGTTGTTCCCAAGTGTCACTGTGAGGCTGTGAGTGTGCATTTCCTGTGGTTTTCCAAGGGATATGTGTAGCAGCAGCATTATGTCTTTACTGGCCTGTCAACCTGATTTCACAGAGTTCTTGTAAAGCAGTCCCCTCAGGGAAGTCCATGGTTATTTTGACATTCAGGATTGAAAATATTTGCCATGTAACCTTTACATTAGAGGATCCAAAACTAAGGACAAAGAAAGAATGTATTTGTTTTCTTTGGTGTCAGCATTTGGGGTGGTGATCAAAGTGAATCCTTTAAATGGAGAAAGGGAGGAATGTAGAGGAAAGAGATAGAAGGGAAAAGAAGAGAAGACAAAAAGGAGAATGTGTACATTAAGACTTCCATCTACTGATACATATTTTCTGCATTGAATTTGAGGCCTGGACAATGAGTATTAGAATATGAATCACCATTGGCCAAAGTCTTTTGTCTTGAAGATCTCTGCTGAGGCTGAGGAACTGAGGAGGAAGCTAGGAATTAGAGGATGGTTAGATTGTAGGGACATCCCCACACCTGTGCATCATTAAGTTGTACCCTCTTTGAGCATCCTGATACAGAGCCTCCACGAGATGTTTCTGGGTAAGTGATGAGGTTGGGGGGTGGAAGATGGCATGTTCAGTTCCAGAGGATTTTTTTTAATTATGACTGAATGAAAGTGTACATCCCCATATAAATTTACATGCCTACCTAGATGCTGCTTCCACTGCTCTCCCTGTCCAATGACAGCACACTATTCCTCTCTGCTCCATACATGTCTCATCCTCCCAACAGTTTCCCTTCCCCTCCTTTCCACCCACTCCCCTTCCTCCAGCGAGAGGTCATCAGGATGATAGCCTATAGATGCATAAAACCATAAAGTGCATCCAATATATGGTCACTCTGCATCACCAAGTCCAATCCATTGGTGTCCGAAGAGTGGACCTTCATTATGATTTATGGGCAAGGGCAGCATCAGGGACAGCAGCCATGCTCCCAGGGGAAACCTGAAGCCGCTGGCCCATCAATTGTGGTCTTTTAGTGAAGATCTCAGGGTGAACCCCTTTTTATTCTTGTGTTGCCACTGATTTGAAAGGTGGAACAGGAGTCTTTGAAAGAGCCTGTGATGTCCCCCTAATAACCTTGCTTACTAATTTCTTGAGCATGGAGACTCTTGGTGATCTTTGTAGCTTCCACAGAATTTTAAACTTCTTTATAAAGGAGGGCTTGAGAAAACTTTGTTGAGTGACAGATCTTGTAACAGAAATGTATCAAATCATATTAGAAAACAGGACAACTTCCTCATGAATCCTTGGTAGGTCCACATTTTGGCAGAAGGACAGTAAAGACCACAGGCTTCACCTCACACCATCCCTGACACTTACTATTTATATCCATGTCCTTAGAGTTGGTCTGGGTTTAGAAGGAAAGGAGAGGAAATAGAGAGGGGGATCCCTGATGCCTCTATCCCTCATTTAAATGGAGTAGATCTACTTTTATTGATTTTACATAGTTAAACACGTTGTTGTCAGGTGCTGTCAAGCTGACTCTGACTCATAGTGACCTTATGCACAAAAGAATGGAACACAGACTGGTGTCATGCCCACAATAATTTTTGTACTTAAGCCCTTGTTGTAGCCACTGTTTCAATCCATCTTGCTGAGGGTCTCCCGCTTTTTCACTGCCCCTCCACTTTACTAGCATGATCTCCTTCTCCAGGAGTTCATCCCTCCTGACAACATATCCAAAGTATGTAAGACACTGTCTCAATATTTCGCTTCCAAAGAGCACTCTGTACTTCTCCCAGAACAAATTTGTTTGTTCCTTTGGCAGTCCACGGCAAGTTCAGTATTATTCAACAATACCGCAATTCAAGGGAATCAATTCTTCTTCTGTATTCTGTATAAGATTTCTTAAAGAAAATCACAAATGCCTCTGGGACATCTGTTTAAAAATGGCAAGTTTACCACAGACATTTCCCTCATGTCTCATGTGAATTTCCCATAAAAATCATACTGAAAATACGTAAATGAAATTATGTAAGCCCACAGAAACAAAGAAGCAGGAAAACAAGACAACAGATGAGGGAGGTCGACACACTTTTGGAAGGTGGGAAGTAGACAGAGAGTGGTACATGACTGAAGAATGGAGTGGTTTATAATACAAGTACTTGCCAGGATGCTACTAGTAAGAAATGAGCTGATTCACTTCACAAAACTCCAGAAAAATTTAGGTTGGAGACCATGGTACCACAAAAAAGGGTGAACATGGAGCAGAAACCAGATTTGACAGACAGCTGGCATATGGAACACTGGGACTAGTAGAGCATTGCCCAATCCAAAACAGCCAGGAGATGCTCCTCCACTTTATCCTTCTTCTTTTCCCACATCTCACCACTTCTCACCCCCCATAAACTGCAGAGATCTAGTCTCTGGGAAAACAAGGAGAATGGGAGCTGAACATGGGCACATTAGAGGGTAGAGGGTGAGGGGCAGAGTCAAAAGCAGAAGGGTTAAGTAAGAGTTTGCACATTGACTGATAGGTCCTTGGTATATTTCCCCTACCTTGCTCACAGAATAGAGTGAAAATACCAAGGTTTGAGTCAGGCATACCTCAGTCCTCAAAGTGATAGCTTTGCCTTTTTAATACTTTAAAGATGTCTTTTTGCGATGGATTTGCTGAAAGTAATGTGTTGTTTGATTTCTTAACCAGTGTTTCCATGGGCATTGATTATAGATTCAGGTAAAATGAAATTCTTGACTTCAGTATTTTCTCTCATCGTAATGTATCTTATTAGCCCAGTTGTGAGGGTTTTTGTTATGTTGAGCTGTAATCCATATGGAAGGCTTACCTTCCTCAGATGGCCTTGAGTACTTCAGTGTTTTTCCACTAACTCACCTGAGACTTCCAAAACTTTCCCACTTACACTTCAGCAGAGTAATAACTCAGACTCACTTCTTGTCTCTTTCCCCTGTTGCAATGCTCTTTCTCATTGCAGTGCTCTTTTTTCCTTTACCTTTGTCTTTCACCTCCCTGATCATGATTCTTTAGGAACAAAAGTCATTTTTGCCGATTTTTAACATTGTCTAGTGCAGCTTTTTGATGCTGCAAATATTGTTAGTGTTATCTTCTTTAATTTTCATGGGAACTATGTAAGGTAAGTACCAATATCCCTATTTCAAGTGTTGGGAAATCAAGTCTCAGAGATATCAAATGACACACCTTCCGCCCTCTCCCCTCACCAGACAGCACATGGCAGAGCTAAAATCCAGGTCTTCAGATGACAGTTCTTCTCTAGTTCCACCACAACAAAACTTCTGCCTTTGTTTTGAGATTTATATGGCCAAATGCTCATGTTTTCCAAGTAGATTGTTAAGACCTTGAGAATGAGACCAAATATTATACTTCAAAATTTCAATTATAGATGCAAATGCAATGGCTCGCCGACTCTAGGCCCTCTAAAGTATTTTAAAAAAAAAGCTTTATCAGTTGCTGTTAAGCCAGTTTTAGCTTGTGGAAACCCTATGTGTTTTCAAGTAGACTGTGCTCCTCAGGATTTTCAATAGCTATGGTCTACTGAAAGCAGAATACTAGACCTTTCCTCTGAATCACCTGTGCATGGATTCAAAATATCTCTGGATGGATTTGAAGTGCCAGGCCTTTCCTCTGAGGAACTTCTGGGCAGGTCCTAACTGCCAACCTTTTGGTTAGTAGTCACCTACTTAACTGTTTGCACCCCCCAGGACTCCTTTTTAGAGATATTGGAATGCATAATACCTTTGTGGTAATAACAGTCATGGCAGGCCTTCCCAGCAATTACCTTATTTAATCATCATAAGAACTATATGAACTAGTACAGCTACTATCCTCTTTTTGTAAATAAAAAATTGCAGCTTAAAGATATGAAATAAAATGCATGAGGTCACAGTCATGGAGGGTAGAGCTGGACCTGAACTCAGGACTGCCAGAACTTCAAGTTCAACACCCTGCTTTCCTTCCCTTCTCTGGACAAAATCAGTAAGTGTCTTTCTGATGAAGGTTGCACAATCCAAATTTGCAATTATCATTTAAAAAAATCTCCCTAATTTGATAGATTATATTGATAATGGCAGTGCTCAGAGACCTGCTGGAGGGTAGACATATACACACTAACAGACCTTCCAGTTTGAAACTTTGTCCTGCAATCCATTCCTACTTTTTGAGAATAGCTCAAGTTCGAGAAAGCCAATATACTTGTCAATTGGAACTTTAAATCTTGTGAAAAGGGAGAGCAAAAACATCTGCAGAAAACACTTGAACCTTGGCCTCAAAGTTTAAAAAGAGAACCCACGCACACGTACATGTGCGCACAGGCACATGTGTGTATATTTCTTGCCACGTGGCAGTGGTTGTGAAGTAAATATATCCCACTGTGCTGATCTTACATCCTGTCACATTAATGTTTCAGAGCACTCAATATAAATATTAAAACTAATAGCTTCACTCTTCAGCTATTACTCCACCATCCCCTGAAATCATCATAAAACTTTCAAAGCCTTTTAGAACATTTACACACTTGAATCTGTTGGTGGGGAAAGGAGATTCACACAACGCAGCCCGTAAGCTTAAATAATAGTGAAGAACTGTTTATGGGATATGCTTTATTTATTCATCATTTTAAGTAAAGTTTTCATTTTGATGGAGGGGAAAAAAAAATCAAAGTACAGCTGTCAAGGGAGAAGCCTGAAGTATTGCTTTTCTATATTGTGGACTTGTAAAAAAGAAGAAGTCCATGAGAATCTCAGTCCAAGGTCAATCAATGCTAAGACTGTGGGTACGTAAACAGCTAATGGATTGTAAAGACACATACCGGTGTTATGAATTTTTAAAGAGCAACACTTCAGCACAGGACCCCATAAATCAATGATGACTTATTGGCTGGATCAATTATGCAAACTTTTAAAACATTTAATGACAGGTAATGAACAGGTCTCTGGAGGACCCCAGTCAACAGTGTTTTTGCAGTTGTAGTTACATCTGCTTAAGTGCATTGGGTTAAGGCAGTCGTTTCAGGGAAGCAATTAAAAGTTAAATTTAAGTCTGGCTAAAGGGAAAGAATAATTACTTTCATCTTCATTCATACCTCAGATAGCCAAGGAAGTGGATTGCATCCTAATGTATTCACAGACAACCCAAGTTGGTTTTAGAGTGGGCAACCCATTCTCTGGGAGCTTCTATTCTTAACCATTTATCTGGAAGGTTTATGCAAAGTGGGGTGAGTGACACGGTGGAAAAAAAAAATTTTTGAGTGCAGAACATGGATAGCAAGAGTTCTGACATAAGATAGGTTCCTAACAACTGTTTAGTTCAAAATTAATTTAAAATAATTATTGCAGGAATGGACAGAAAGAGACAGAGTGATATTGCAGGTTTCTTTCACTCTGTCTATGAGAACAGAGGACAGAAAGCTCAATGTGAGTTGACTGATCCAGTAGAAAGTCTCACATCATCACTTGTGGCATTATAGTGGTTGAATTATGTATTAAAATAGTGACCCAGTTAAAGATGAAGGACTCTGGAGGGTAGATTTCTCAACTTAATGGTTCTAACAGTTCTTTACAGTTTAAACATTAGTCTTCCTTATTGTACAACTTCAGATAAGTCTCTAGATTATGAAAAGGATAGAATTTAAACATGCTGTTCGGTACTAAGCACGGTTCTTTAAGTCTAAGCTGCTGATATTGATGCTGTATTCCTGTGTTAACATAGTTAAGGCATCACTCAGCTCAGGTAAAGCCTTCTGACTAAATCTGAAAACACTCAAAATTCTGAGATTCCCATATACATCATTCTGATTTTACTGCTTAGCAGAAGGACTGTAAAAATAAAAAATATACAGTAGCTTTGTTCTAATGTATCTAGGTTCAAATGTCCCTGCCCTAGGATGGCTTTCTCTGTTAGAGAACTTCCTTAGAACTGTTGCTGCATTTATAAAATAATTTCATTTGAAGGAGACAAAAAAGTACTATCTTAAGGACATTACTAATTTTTCTGGATATTTTGTTTTCTCAAAATCCTTTTGCTAACCACCAAACTCTCCTGAGAAGCTTGAACATCATTTTCTGTGTGTGTCTGCATGCATTTGTTAGGTATATCAGACTTTCTTAGTAATGAAGATTTCAAGAGAATTTGGTCTGATCACTACACCAAACTTGAAGATAGGAATTCATTGTCATATTTATAGCTGAGCCAAATAAAATGAATGGAGCATTTTAGAATTGAGATTCTTTGTTAAAATATATAAATCCTACCTCTGCATTAATAGTAAAAATAAAAAATAACTCAAGATTTGATACATGGGGGTTCAAATCCTGACTCTGCCCTTTACTGACTGTATGCCCTGATCACAGGCAAGTTTCCTAAGCAATCTCATCTCATTTCCTCATCTCTGAAGGGTAGCATAATTTCTACCTTATGAAAGACACTTAGCGTGTAGGAGGTACTCAGTAAATGTCAGTGAGTATTACTGTCTGCTAGATGAAAATATCCCTGGGAGCAAAAACAGTGAAATAACATCAGGGAAGAGTTGCTGCTAAATTCAAGGAAATAACCAAAGGCATAGTAGCTCAGTTATAGAACTCACTTTCTGCACTCGAGACCCAGTTCAATTCTTCATCAATGTGCAGTCACCATCCATCTGGCGTTGAAAGCTTGCCTGTTATGATGCTGAACAAGCTTCAGTGGACCTTCCAGACTAAGACAGACCAGAAAGAAAGACGTAGAAAGGTCTAGTGAAAATCAGTTAATGGCAGGAGAAAAACAACTCTGTAGATGACAACGGTCTGGTCTCCAACCAACCATGGGATGGTGTATGACCTGGCAGTGTTTTGTTCTGTCAGGTGCGGTGTCATCATGAGTCAACTAACAACGGCAACAACCATCTCACTGCCAAAGCCATTGCCTTTTAGAATAGGAACAGCTGTGAACACCAAGGTTTTATTATATATCAGGTTCTTTAGCTGTAGTGGCTCATTCAAGCACTATTACTACTGTTTTACCAAAGGGGTCACTGAAGCTCTAAGGAATTAAGAGCTTCCCAAGTTTACATAATTATTAAGAGGGAGAACTGAGATGATCCAAAGTAAATCAAACTGTGTTTTAAGTTAGTGTACGTCCCACAATGTTAATCTTGTAACAAGGAACTGAAATAAGAAGAGTCTACTCCAAATTTTCTGTGTTGATACACATGGCTTCTCTGGAGATGGAGATTACAAGTCTCACAATATTGGATTTCCCCAATTGTCAGGGAGAGCAAATAAGGTTGAAATTTACCCCAAGGAAAAAGGAACAGGAAGTAACAGTGTGCAGCTTGATGTGCAGTCTTGTCTACATGACTTAGCCAGTGATTCTATCAGACAGGCGTCGTGCTGTAAGTAATAAGTGGACTGTTTTTCTGATCTACAAGTCTTGTATCTTCTGTCAGTGTGTGTATATATAATTATGGCAGGCTGACTCAAAAGAGTAAAACTACAAGCCCTTCGTTGTTTGCGACTTAACATTAAGGAGGAGAGGTCATGACTGTCCCATCTCCACATGGGAGAAAACATCAGGAACCCCCCCTGAAATACAGGTTCTCAGAATGCCCCAGCAGAATATGGGTTGGGGAGTGAGATGGTAAAAATAAAACTATCAGGACATCTCATGTTTGGGCCTGTATTTTTAGAAAGTAAAAGTCAGTGATACACATATTAAAATCCTTAGAATGACACTTCACAGTTATTAGGATGGCAGACATGAACTGTTGGTCATGACAGGTGAACAGAATAGGTGGTGCAGTGGAGACTCCCATATACTGTTGGTGGAAAAAGAAATTGAGACATCCATTTTAGTAAGAAATTTGATAATACTAGTAGAATTGAAGATACTAGCTTGTGGTTTCAGAAATTCTATTGCTATCTACGTACCTTAAAGAAATTTACACAAAAATGCTTTTGTAACAATAATGTACCTCTCTTTATGGAAAAGTAATATTCTGCTGTATGTGTATGCCACATTTTGTTTGTCTGCTCATCTACTGATGGGTACCTGGGTTGTCTCAAGCTTTGGAGATTATGATTAGTGCTGCAATGACTGCTTACGTGTGTTTATCCTACCACTGCTTTAAAGTCTCTTGGGTTTATGAAGTTCTGATACATGGCACAACATGGATGAACCCTGCAAACATTATCCGGAGTGAAATAAGCCAAATACAAAAGTACAAACATTGTGTGATCTCACTAATATGAGGTACGTAAAGTAGGTAAATATATAGAGATCAGAGTTCACCAGTGGTTTCCTGATGGTGGAAGGGAAGGGCAATAGAGGAAATTATTGTTTAGGAAGCACTGAGTTTTTGATTATGGAGATGAAAAATTTCACAGAGGTGATTGGTAGTGATTGTACAACATAATTGATGTAAGTGATCTTATTAAATCGTATATGTGAAAAGTGCAGAATTGGCAAATGTGCTACTATCTACATCTTTTAAAAATGATTTAAAATGTTTTAAAGGAATATTAATTGCAACATTGTCAGAGTGAAAATTAGGGTAGAATAATAAATATTCATCAAAAGAAGGATGGATAAAATAAATGGAGGTCTAGTGATACAACTCGGAAATTTAAATGAATGAGGAAAAGCTACATGTATCAATATGGATAAATGTAAGGTGCATATATTAAATTAACAGAGGCAAATTGTTGACAAATAGAGTATGATGTTATTTGTATAAAGTTGTAGAGCACACAAAACAAAAGCATATATTTTAGGCATATTATCAGAATGTAGCAAGGGTATAAAAAATGCACAAGATGAGTATTTGAGAGTGTGAAGAATGAAAGAAATTTAATAAGGAGAGGCTGGTACACAGGGATTCTTAATTGTAATTGTGATAGTTTACTTATTAAGCCTGGTAGCAGGGACATAAGGATTTGTTGCATTCTCCCCTCTCTCTCTTTTGTGTCTGAAATCCTAGCTTCAGATAAATACCTTTGAATTTCTATAAAATGTGTTGTCTCTAAACAAAAAGCAAAGCACAGTTTCCTTATGACAGAAGGTGTTCCCACATACCGAAGTAAAGTTTTCCTGAATTTCTGTAACTGAAACTTTGCAGCATCAGTATCTCTATCTTAAGGAGAATCAGGGAAGGCAGTATAGATTCTTTCTTATGTCATGGTTGTTCTATAGGAAAAAAAGATGATTACCTGACTTGTGAGGCCCAGCTACAACTGGACACACATGCAGCCTGACAATTAAGTCCATGAACTCAACTGTTCTAAGTGCTACAAACCTCATTGCTGAATACCAGAACCATCACCATCGAAGTACTCCCACTGAGAATATATGCACCAATGCCAGTGCCTAGTACACTCTTCAAAGCATTTTGGAGCTCTTTCTGGAATGGCCATTGCATACCGTGGCAAGTTCATAGACTTAGTTGAATGGTTGTCTGTGAGGGAGTTTTAGCCAGTAAATAAATAACTGTACTGGAACATGCTCCCTACTCACCTGGTCTGATGCTCAATGGCTTTTTTTTTTTTACCCAAAGATAAAGGAAATATAGAAAGGAAGATATTTTGATGACATTCACGACATCAAGGGTAATATGATGACAGCTCTGATGGCTACTCCAGAAAAAGAGTTCCAGAACTACTTCGAAGGGTGGACTAGTCACTGGGGCTGGTGTGTAGCTTCTCAAGGAGAGTACTTTCAAGGTGACCATAGTGATACTCAGCAACGAGATATGTAACACTCTGTCTAGGATGAGTTTTCAAACTTAATCAGCAGTCCTCATATTTCCATCTTAAATCACAGGCCTTGATATTATGATCATTTTTCAGGGTATGCATTGGGATTTGTGTCATAACTATTCCTAAGAAATATTTTATTTTAACCTTCAAAAGTATTCAATGTCCAGATAGCAACTCAAGTCTTTTGTCCTCCATAGAATTTCCAAATATGTGCTCTGAATCACAGACAATGGCATCAAGCTCCTCTTACAGTGAGTCTGAAATATTTATAAGCTGTTACTAAGTGGGCACGATCTGGTTCTGGTTTACAGACCAAGATAAGATTTTTGCTTCTATTGTTTGCCCAGTTTTGCAGTTAAAAAGTCAAGGAAAGGATTTAGACAATAGATGCATGCAAGTCATAAACTGAATTCTTTGCAAACTACTTCCAGCTTTCCAAAGAGAGAAGGTGCTAGGCTCTTCCACAGTTTAAGATCTATCCAGGTTTCCTTTCTGGACAAACCAGCATCAGTTTAGAAGTTTGTGTACCACTTGAGATGGAAGAAGTCATAGCCACCAACTTGCTGGAAGTACTCTGACTTACAAAATACTATTTATGATGAAGACGACCATTAATAACTGCAGACAAACTAAGCATACCTACTAATACTTGGTAGACCTGGGTAAACTGTTGTCTACCAAGGACAATAGAATAATTGGAAGAAAGAAAGCCTCAGAAAAGATATGTTATCTACCCAAAGCCATAGAATTACTTAATGGGAGAGCTGAGACTGAAACCAGCAAACACCAGTAAGCTAATACTATACAGTGAACCATTATTATTTTCTCTATGATGTCCATTATTCTAGGATTAGTAATGTAGTTTCATTATCAGTGGTATAATTAGAGTGATGATTCTAGAAGTGATTTTTCATTGCACAGGAAAGAAACAATGAACATGGAAAAAGCTGAAAGAATCCAATATGATTAAACGATTGAGCTTAGGATATGTACTGTTTTAGTTTTAAAGACTAGGGAGTTACTTTACATGGGGAAGGAAAGCTAGAGGAAAAATAAACAAATGTCTTCAGACCGTGAGGAATTTTTTCGGGGAGATTCAATTTGTTCTCTTCAATAAAGGGTAGACTTATTCTAAAGATAATTTAGCAGGAAAATTTTACGCGAACATAAAGAAGAACTTCTGGGTAGTATTTTAAACACTGTAAAGGATTATTGACAAATATCTTGGTCTTGTAGTTTTGAAGTTAACGTGGCCGCAAAACCTCAGCTGTATGATTCAGTTCAAGTCTTGTGGGCTGCTTGGCTGGCTGAGCTCCTCTGCTTCAAGAATTCAAGATTTAAAATCACTTTCATTTCACTACTGGTACAGGTAGCTCACTGACGGCATTGGTGGTTTGGTGATAGAATTCTTGTCTTCCATGCAAGAGACCTGGATTCGATTCCCAGCTGGTGCTCCTCATGCACAACTGTCACTGCTCTGTCTGTGGAGGCTTGTGTGTTGCTGTGATGGTCAACAGATTTCAGTGAAGCTTCCAGATTAAGATAGACTACAACGAAACATCTAGTGTTTTATTTCCAATAATCAGCTAATGACAATCTTATGGATCACAACAGTCCAATGCCGGGTTGATCACAAGGATGGTGACCAACAAGCGTGGGTTCACCATAATTCGGGGGCTGACTTCACAACAGCTAACAACAACAGCAAGAAACATGACTCAGAGGATCTGAGTGGCATGGATAGAAAGAGTTCATATTACAGTCCCTACTGGAATGTAGGACACTCTGGTGGCATAATGGTTAAGTGCTATAGCTACTAATCAAAAAGGTTGGCAGTTCAAAATCACCAGGCACTCTTTAGAAACTCTACAGGGAAGTTTTATTTTGTCCTATAGGGTTGCTCTGTGCCGGAATAAACTCAATAGCAGTGTGTTATTGGAATGCAAGAAGAAAAATACGTCAAATTGCTTTATTCCATGTGTTTCCTATGTATCAATTATATAAGGGGCTTGGTGATCAATTCAGCTAAAGCTTCCTTAACTAAGATAAACACAGATGACTGATACTGTGTAAGATGGACTTTGAGCCATCACATGAGCTGTACATAATTTGTTGGGTATTTTGTACAGTTAAATTCCATTTCATTCAGTTAAATTCAACAAACATTTGTGAAGGACCTGCCGTGTGCCATACGCAGGCCAAGTGCTGAAGATATGTTTCTAAGTGAGGCAGACACAGTTCTCATCATCATGGTCCTTCAGTCTAGTGGGACAGACAGACATTCAGCAAATTATTTCAAGTGTAATAATATCATTAAAGGAGAGCTAGATAGGGGAAAAAACCTAGGCAGAAGTAGTGTGCTTTTTACTGTAGCCTGAAAAGGCTATTTCTGCCATATGGAATCAGATAACATTTTAAGTCTGTGGATTCTTGAGAAGTAGCTATTTGTTCACTTTTATAGGTAAGTACTTAAAAAAAAATAGGCAAATGCTTGTTACGATGCAAGACGTTACACACTGATACTTGAAGTACTACTAGGGTCACCCACGGTGCACAGGTTTTAGCAGAACGTCCAGACTGATAGAGTAGGAAGAAAGACTTGGTGATCTACTTCCAAAATTAGCCAATGAAAATCTCATCAATTGCAATAGAATGCAAATAATCCCTGACTCACAAAGTGTTTGAGTTACGACAACCCCACTTACAACCTATCTTTTTGCACATTTTATCCTTAGTAATGCATTACATACAATATTGCAGCATGTAATTTTCTGATGTTATCATTCTCAGATGTTCACTTAAGACCTTTAATGTTATAGTTTGTAAAGATACCTATAATAAAAGGTGATAATAATGAAACTAAAAAAAAAAAAATGAGGTATTTGACTTATGTCAGAGCCGATTTATGACAGTCGTTGGAACAGAAGCTTGTCATAATTCAGGGACAACCTGTATTTTATAACATAGTACTGCAAGATGAGCTCCCTAGATTGAAAAGCGAGAGCCAAACAATAGACCCAAACATGTCAGTGACTATGAAGGTTTTGCAGGACCCACCCGCGTTTTGTTATGTTGTACACAGGATTGCCATCAAATCAGAGCCAACTTGATAGCAACTAGCAACAACAACTTATGAAAACATTTCAGGGGTCTAATATCTCATATAAATCCAAAGGACAGCTGTAAGTTATTTAGAGCCATTGTACTTTTGTAGAATGGTTAGTTTTATATGCTCAATTACCAAAACCATTACATACTCTGTATGTTAAGAGGACATAGAGTCAGGGACTACACGCCCTTGTTTTATCTGTCATCATGATCAAGTGTGAACCTAGTGAAAACACTCATCTAAATAGGTAATATGGGGGTGCGGGAAGGTTAGCCACACCATCGGCTGCTCCTTGCCTGAACTTCCCCAAAGAGTAGAACCTGTGACAAAGGCTTGTATGTAGGTGGCTTCTTTGGGAAGTGGTCTCAGAGCCAAAATGGAACTGATGAGACTCAAATCTGGAAGGAATCCAGGGGTTTGTTATTGAGCTGGTTGCCAGTGTGGGCAGCAAGGTCTCAGTCCTCTTGGAGAAAACCTGGGAAGCCTTGGGGATGTCAGAGAGCATTGTCCACCCACTGGCCCCCATAAACCTTTGGTCATGAGTTGTCCTGGGGAATACTAATCTCTAGCATGCCCCAGGATAGCTGAGTAGGCCACAGCAGACAACGTATCTTTGGCAGCAGAGAAGTTCAGCATGGAAAGCAAGGTATCAGTGCAGCAACAACTAAGCCAAAGGGCTGTCAGGCTCCCACTTGTTGTTGTAGCAGTAGCCAGCAGGGTTAGTTAAGTTCGTTAGGGTTCTTTAGAGAAACAAAACAGTTATAACCCCCCCCCCCACACATACACACACACAGACACATACATGAAGAGGTCTACTTGAAGAAATTGGATCATGTGATTGTGGAGGCCTGGCAAGTCCAAAATCTGTATGTCGAGTACTGAGAAAAGCGAAGATTAAGAGTGCTCTGGCAAAATGCTTGTTTGTAGTCTGGAGGCTGAACATCCTACAGAATCTGCCTTTTTGCACTTACAACCTTTATCTGGTTGACTGAGGCCTGACCACATTAAGGAAGGTAATCTGCTTTATTTGTAGCCAATTGATTTAATCACACGTGATTATCTTATAAAAGCAAATTCCTTCTATGCTGCCGAGTCTTTTCCAACTCATAATAACCCTGTAAGACACAGTAGAGCTGCCCTGTAGGGTTTCCTAGGCTGTAAATCTTTATAGAAACAAATCTCCACATCTTTCTCCCAAGAAGCCGCTGCATAGATTTGAACCATTGACCCTTTGGTTGCTAGCTGAGTGCTTATTGTGCTACCAGGCCTCCTTATAATAGCAACTAGACTCATGGTTTACCAGATAACTGGGCACCATAGCCTAACTAGGTTAACACATAAAACTAACCATCACAGATGGGACATCAGGTATCCTTCACAAAGGACTACTCAACGTGTGTCTTTCCTTTCTGTGGCCGAAGAAGAGTGGTTGTCACAGCACCTAGCTTACATTACAACTCAGCTGACAAATGCAGATATTATTTTCACAGAGGTCTACTTTTGGAGTCTTCCTTGGATGATTCAGTGAATTCATTGTACAGAATGGGCCCTGATTCCTCGAGGATGTTATTTAGGAATTTAATGAGTATTTGTCTCAGTTGTCTAGTGCTGCTATAACAGAAATACCTCAAGTGGACAGTTTCACCAAAGAAAAGTTTATTCTCCCACAGTTCAGTAGACTAGAAGTCTGAATTCAGGGTTCCAGCTCTACGGAAGGCCTTTGTCCTTACGTCAGCTCTGCAGGAAGGTCTTCGTGATGTATCAGTCTTCTCTTGGTCTGGAGCGTCTCAGTACCAGAGCCTCATGTCCAAAGGATGCACTCTGCTCTCAGCACTACTTTCTTCGTGGTATGAGGTCACCATGTCTCTCTGTTTGCCCCTCTCTTTTATATCTTAAAAGAGATTGGCTTAAGTCAAACCTAATCTTACAGCTCTCATCAGTAGAACTGCCAGTAATCCATCTTAATCCATCATAGTGATAGGATTCACAAACATAGGAAAATCACATCAGGTGACAAAACAGTAATCAAGTAACACTGGGAATCATGACCTAACAAAGTTGACATATTTCCGGTGGAGGCTGGAGGGATGTCATGGATCAAATTGTGTCCCTCCAAAAAATATGTGTAGCTGTGTGGCTGGACCATGATTCCCAGTGTCTTCTGACTGTCCTCCCTTTTGTGGTTTTCCTATGCTGTGTGTTAAAGGATTAGGGTGGGGCTGTAAATCCCTTCAAAGGATCACCTCCCTGCTCCACTGTAAAGGGAGTTTCCCTGGAGTATGGCTTGCCCCACCCTTAATCCTTTCATCCTATGAGAGATAAAAGGACAGAGAAGTAGGCAGAGAATTGGGAACCTTACACCATCAAGAAAGCAGCACCGGGAGAAGAGCATGTCCTTCAGACCTGAAGTTCCTGTGCCAAGATGCTCCCTGGACAAAAACTGATGCAATACCGGAACTTCCTCCAGAGCTGACACAGGGGAAAGCCTTCCCCTGGAGCAGACACCCTGAATATGGACTTGCAGCCTACCGGACTATGTAAGAATAAACCTTCCTTTGTGAAAGCCATCCACTCTGTGGGATTTCTGTTAGAGCAGCCCTAGCTGACTGAAACAAGGGAAGACACAAAATTCATTCTGTGATAATTTGCTAGACAAAGATTTTGAGAGTGAAAAGAGAATGCTTTCAAAATGTTTGTATCCAAGATTTATTCATTTATTTATTTGACCAATGTTCTCAAACCGCTTCTATGTAGCCTCAGCACTTGCAATAGGAAGTGGGGATAAAGGCTTGAAGAAAATGTGGTTCCTTTTCTCAAAGAGGGTTTAGTTAGTACTAGAGACAGATAAGTAAACAGGTAAATAACACTACAACAAAAATTCTTTTTTAAAATTGTACTTCAGATGAAGGTTTACAGAACAAAGTATCTTCCTGTTAAACAGTTAATACACATATTATTTTCTGACATTGGTCAACATCCCCACAACATGTCAACACTCTTTCTTCTAAACCTTGGGTTCCCTATTACCAGCTCTCCTGTCCCCTCCCGCCATCTAGTCTTTGTCCCTTGGCTGTTGTGCCCCCTTAACATTACAATAAATTTTGAAACATAATGTAGATTTGAAGACAGTAGTAAGAGTACAATCAGGCTATTTCAAAGGATTTGCAGAGATTTGAAGACTAATGATCCCCTTTTGGAGTAACCATACACATTCTTTTTTTTCCTATATATAGTTATAAATTGTTGGATATGTACTTAGGCACAAACATTAATGTCCTAATGGTTTGTATTATGATGTAGTGTTAATACATGGCAAATCAGGCCTGTCTTCAGACAGTTCACATATCGAGATTTCTGAACAGAGTAGATAGATTCCATCAAAGCATGTTCTTGGTTGCTAAGGACTTCATAAATTCTTTTTGGTAATTGACTGGCTTTCAGACAATAATTGTTAACTGATAAATAGGAAGATTGTCAGGTGTGGAATCAGTAGTGAGAGAAAGATAGTTTCTCTGTTGCACTTATGAAGAATTGATGATAAGACCTCTGATCCCATTAAGGATATAAAGTCTTCAGACGGAGTTGATGACAGCCCCATGGGCTATCTGAGCCCTCATGAGTTTGACTGTTCTAAGCACATGTTCAGCTCAAGGGGGGTGAAATCAATGCAAGAATTTGATGGAATCCCAGAAAATTACTGTCAAGAGATGACCCAGTTCTTTGATTGGTGTTGCCAGAAGACAGGCCTCCTTGAGAAATGAACATAATGACATCCACTGGTTGCTTAAATTCTTTCTATTATATGCATTTGCTTTCAAATGGATTTAGCATTTAACATAAATCACCACTTGCTTTCTTCTCAGATTTGGGCTCTGGGCATTTTTGAAGCAGCAAGAGAGAGAAAGGTAGCCTGGCATGAGTACATTATTGATTCCAGGCTGAACTCCTCCATCTCTTTCATTAAGTTCTCTTTCCCAGGAATCATGATGGGGCAACTAAAACTCTTTGTTACAGATTGACTTGTGCCCCTGCAAAAATGTAGGCCACCCTGGCCAGGTTGTGACTCCCAGTATTGTGTGATTGCCTACCATTTTGTCGTCTAATATGATTTTCCTCTGTGTGGTAAATTCTACTTCTATGATATTAATGAAACAGGATTGGAGGTAGTTATGTCAATGAGGCGGAACTCAATTTATAAGATTAAGTTGTGCCTTAAATCAATCTCTTTTGAGATATAAAAGAAAAGAGCAAAGAGCAGAGAGACACGGGGACCTCGTACCACCCAGAAACAAGGACCAGAAGAATCACACACTATTTGGACCTAGGGACCCTATGCTGAGAAGCATCTAGACCCGATAAAGATTGATGATAAAATCTTCCCCCAGAGTCAGCAGAGACAGAAAGCCTTCCGCTGGAGCTGGCACCCTGAATTTGGACTTCTAGCTCCCTAGAATATTAGAGAATAAACTTCTCTTTGTTAAAACCATCTGCTTGTAGTATTTCTGTTATAGCAGCCCTAGATAACTAAGACACCCTGTAACTGTGGACACAGTATTGTTACCTTCCCTTCATTGACCCACATTGGTTTTTTCATTTGTGAGCTTTGGTTTTATTCATTCTAATACCTGCATGGACTTCTGACAGCCTTATAAAGGATACCATTTTACCCCAACGAAAGATCTAGATATAGATGAAAGAGAAATTGAGCTACGATAATCGGCAACATAAACCAAAAGTGAGAACAGTAAGGAGCAGCAACCGTTGCAAATGAATGAACCTCAAGGGATTCTGTTATTGGCCACAGAGCTGTATCCTGAAACCTCCTCTGATTGCCCTTGTACCGTTGCCTTTCCCTGTCCTCACACCCACGATACAGGGGAGGCTAAGACTTTACAACAGCATGATAACAGCAGTGCTGACGACAGCAACTTTTTAAATTGGAAGCTTAACTGAGTACTTACGATGCACAAGACACTATTCTATGTACTTTTCACACATTAACTTGTGTAATCTTCACAATAACCTTATGTGATGTCATTCTTACCTTTTTATGAATAAGGAAGTGAGGCACAGAAAACTAACTTGCTAAGGGTATACAACAAAGTATCTCCCACTTCTTAACCCTCTCTTTTGCTTGGGAATAACATAAAGGATCAAATAAGGAACCCATGTCATGGATCAACTTTAATGCCTATGATTTCTTTGCTGAATGGAAATACAGTTATTGGGAAATATCAGAAAAAGCTTCTGGGCTTCTTCCAAGGAAAAGGAATTATGACTTTGAGCCTCTCCAGCCGAATAGCATTGTCCTTTCAGAATGTATGAGATCCTTGGCCATCTTCATGAGGCTCCATGTCCATAACAGGCCACATTAAAACTTTGCCCTCTCAGCACGAATGCATGGCTACATGAACGCTATGCACAGTACCTTCAAAACAATTGTGAATAATAGTTTGTCATTATATAGCTTCCTCCCCCAGGACATATGGACACAGCCACATGTGCCTGTGTGTTACTTGTTACTGCAGGCAGGAGATAAGTTAAAGTACGATTTCTAACCAGCATTGTGTTCTTACCTAACTCAGGTTTGAGCAAGTGGTGGTTTCCAGCACATCTTTAGCTCAGAGGAGAAACTTTTGGGAATTGAGCTAAATTGGAACTTTGTCGTCCTACATTTCTGTCTGGAGATACAGTCTTCACAGGGAAATTGTAAGATGAGTGTGATATGAAAGAGCTTTCTTGAAGGGCTCTTAAGTCTTTATGATTCTTAACATGCATCTCTGACAACTGCGTGTAAATGTGGGCAAAGATGGAGGAATTCTCACCACTATCTGACCGGGGCTTAGAATGTGTGTGTCTAACAGCTTACTTATTTCATATCAGACAGCAGCTGAATATAACATGGTAGACAACTGGGTAAACTCCTTAAGGGGTGCCCAAATGACTGGTTGCCCAAGGTTCCCTTGGGAAATTCCATGTGGGGAGGGAGTGTCTGAACGTAGCTCCCTTGCACTGGGTGGTTGGCTTCAAGGGCAGGGCTGTGGTGCTCACCTGCTACCCAACAGCCAGAAGAGGAGATGGAGCAAGTCTGTGCTCTGGGCCTGGATGCCTCATGTGTGTGCTTCATGCATTTGGGGAGAGGCAGACCCACATCATAAAACCTCCCCAAAAGCCACTGAGGTACCTCTCTAAAAAATGTAATGGATTGTACTGAAAGCCTGGCTTTGATTGATGTGAGGTTTGGGACTCTATCCAGATAAGAATCCATGCAGCAAGGAGACCAGAGAAGGCAGATGACCCAGAGTAGGGCCAAACTGTTTACCAGCAGATGTGTTTTTGAAAATCTTCCTTAACTGGTCACGGCAGCGGAAAATACCCTGCCGTTAAACGCATCTGCAATCCACTGCTCTCCCAGTCCACCTACAAAAATTTTGACCTTTAAAGAAATGATGGAGAAGCTGGTTATTTTTTTTTTCTTCCTATGGCATTGAAGCTCAGTCTATTTTAGGCTCCAAGGCAATTGCAGCCCTCTTTGCTCCCTATTTCACATCACTTTTAAGTCTTGTTCTGGCCACTATGAACCCTTCAGCACTTCTCACTGTGCAATCACCCAAGTCAAGATCTGTGATCTGTGATTTGCAGATGACATGTACATTTCTTGGCTGACGGTTGCTGAAGCAGTTTGCAAACCAACGGCACTTTAAGGGAGGTGGCAGAGAAAGAAGGGATTGCAATGCGAATACTGTGATGCCACTCTAAGTTTTTACTCTGATGCAAATGTGTAACAGCTTTCTCATTATTTTGATTGAAGGGAAGGTAGCTCAGTATAGCTGTTGGTGAGAATTACCATATTCATGTTTTTGATGACCAAACAATTGGCCAGTTTTTATTGTTTGTCAATCCTATGAAAGACTGCAGTACTTTAGAAACTCAAGTGGGGGAAAAATGTTATTAAAAATTTTCCCTGCTTCCAATAATCTTCAAACACAAAGATAAAATCTTTAGGTTCTTCTCATTATAACAATCTGTTAGGGAGTGCATCAAACAACCTTCAGCTTTCAGAGTTTTAGAACAATGATGGATACATTTTGGCTTATCTTTCATTTGAATATCTACAAAATATGCAATTTAGCAAATCCATTGGGGGAAGTTAGTTTCGGTGCCATTTATTGAAATATTCACTCATTTAAAAATGACTTGCTTAATGCAAAGCAAGTTTTATTTGATTTTTAAGCAGACATGATGCGTGTGTAAATGTAATGTGATCTGAAACACACATTAATGAGATTGCCATCAGGGAGGATTACTGAGATTCTGTGCTCAGACACCGAGAGAAGCCAAATGCGTGTATCAAGAACCCATTCCTAATCTTCAAACGCAAATTTATTGAAGTGTCTCAGTTTTGCCACACACCCTAACATCTGTATGTGGGCCTGGATTCTTTATCCTGTCACACTGTGAGGCTGCAGATTAAGGGAATGTATAATCAATGCCTCTGCCGCTACACATAAATATAGACTGCTAAATCAAGTGTGGGCTTTATAACACAAAGGCTGCTTATCTTAAGCAGATTTTGCCCTAAACATGGCTCAGGTCTTGAAGAATTAAAAGGAAAAACAAAAACAGTGATTGCCTAGGATGTTTTCTATAGTTGAAAAGAATTCATGTGTACGTAGAGGCAACCATATAAACTTTTGAATAACAAACATGAAGCAAAGAGAAGGGATCTAATATATGAAGAATATCCCATAGCGTGTCAGACTTTGTATTAAATGCTGACTATGCAGTATTGCATTTAGTAATAAGTCAATAGAAATAAGCACTCATTAAGCATCCTCCACATTTTCTTGTCTTCACTGAAATTACAATACTTCAATAATTTTTATGAATTGACCCCCTTTCTCCTTTACTATTTTCTTTTTCTAACCACTTTGTTAGATATATGAATGTGGGTGAAAGAATCACTGAGACCTTTGCCAAACCCCAAATCCATAAAACTTCTTCAAGGGAACAAGTAGAGAACTAAGTTACGGTGTCTAGTTAAGCGACTCATTCCTGCCTCCCAACACAGGCAATTCAGATTCATGCCTCAGTAAAATTACAAACTACTATATGCCATGGGCTTTCAGGGTCATTTAAGGCCCTTCAAAACCATGAATGTTGAATGCAGCTGTGTCAAGGGCTTATTGTACTATCCGTGTCAGCATGGCCCCCAATTGCTCTTTTCAGAGACAATCAAAATCACCCACCACAAGCTCTTTACAGCGTTTCACATTTGTGGCTATTCTGTATTTTATTTTGCCTTCTGAGTTCCATTAGCTCCAAGACAGTATAAGGTAAAGGTTAGATGTTATCTAACTCTTCAGAGAAATTGAAGGATAATTGTTAGAGGCAGCAACAAGGTATTGGGAGAAGAGTTGACAAAAAAAGGTGGCATAGTAATTAAATGCTACAGCTGCTAACTGAAAGATTGGAAGTTCCAGTCCATTAAGTGCTCCTTAGAAACTCTATGGGGTAGTTCTACTCTGTCCCATAGGGTCAATATGAGTCAGAATCGACTTGATGGCAATGGCTATATAAAATCAACCATTTAAATTGTGAAACATAAGTTACAGTTCTATTGATTGTGTTACTGGGTGAAAAATCACAATTCTTTCATCAATATAGAGAGTAAAAGCAAGGGAAACTATGAGGACTTTGGGCTCCCTCTGTAGCTGCTATTGCCTCTACCTGGTTTGAGTCATGTTTACTTTTCCTCCAATATTTTTGCATTCATGTCAATGTTTTCTAATTCAGAACTGTTTGGAGCACAGATCTGTAAATTTATAATCCCATTGACACAGTGTAGGATTGATTAGACTTCTATTTTGGGTATCACTGACAGTTCAAAAATAAGTCAAAACAAAAGACTGCCTTTTTGTTTTCCTGGAGATCAATCTCTCCAAAGCTACCTCTCCAGCAGCCACGCCTGCTTCCTCCCCTGTTTGCTCCCTCCTTTCTCTCATCATCATCTTTGCCTTTCCTTGGTTTTGAATTCATAGGTCTAAATGGAGTCCTAGATATTACAAGATTAGGAAAAACAAACAAGTTCAAGTCAGGCCAGAGGTACCTTGGAAGAAAGGCCTGGCAATCTGCTTCAGAAAAATCAGCCACCCAAAACCCTATAAAACATATTTCTACCTTGAGACACTCAAGCTTCAAGACCAGTGATAGTGCATGTATCCTTATCAAAGTTCAATATTTCAGTTGCTACATTTAGGTTCAGTATATTTTATCCTAAGATTCAACAATTTACTTAGAGTAGATTGCCAAAAACAAAACAAAACAAAACAAAATAACCTATATGTCTCCTGGTTATAAGGCCAGGAGGCTGTCACTTACCTGCCCTGGATACTTTATCTGTTATGGTCACTGAGACGGCTCCCTGCCCTCCGTGTCTTGCTGCCGAGTGGGTTGAGATGATCTGGAATGGAAGAACTATAGTTAGAATGGTTAAAAAGAAAAGCAGAGCAAAATTGCCTATGGGACAGAAACACCAACTCCAGCCCTGAAAGCAGATGTGATCCTAGCAAGACACTGAGAGAGATTTTCTTGGGTGGAAGTTACATTAATACAGTGATTTACTTGTTGTCTGTGAGTGAACGTAAGCTGCTTCTTTTGGTGTTCAAGGTGCTCCATGGAGTGGCCTGGGCTTTGGGGAGTTAATGAGTCAAGTTCTCCTCATGTAGTGTTTTTGTGTACATCGGTTGCCATAGAAGTCAGAGATCAAGCAGGTTACTTTTATAAGAATAAGTTCATGTGCCTAATTTTTAAAGCCCACACATGCTTTACTATTCTGTCCCCAGTGGTAAACAGAAGCCCAGAGAACTAAAAGGGCTAACCCTGAGTGCAAAGGAGTTCAAAGATTCCAGGTCCCAGGTACCTTGGTTTCCTAGGCTGGAGAAATGAGCCATCTAGCAGGCAGAATATCTTTAGCCTTTAGAAGAACGTCCTTAGCAGGCAAGCATGGCACTGTCCTGTATGAATCAGTATCTCCTTCTTAGTCAATTCGTGAGCATTTCCGTCTGTTGGTATCGTATCCCTTTGTTAAGACAATGTATTTCACCAAAAATTCTGTCAGAATTATAAAAGGGACTTTCATAAGCCATGAAGAATATTTAAGTTACTATCTTGTTATATCTTTGGTTGTGTTTTTGAGGCCCTTTGAGCATGAGGCTGTGAATGTAAACAAATTTGCATGTCTGTCTTAACTAATTTATCTGATTTTAAGCTCTACATCTATAGAAAATTGGATCAGAAGTGTTCCTGGTTTCAACTTCCCCTTACCTTTTGGAGATAAATTACAGAACAGTTTACATAAGTTAAATAAATCTAACCAAATATATTCGTGCTTTCTGAAACTGTGAATGATCTGGTGATGCTAAGAAAGCAATTGCGTTCTTTTTTTTTTATTATTTAACATGACTGAGTGAAAATGTACATTCCCTTATAAATTTACATGCCCACATATGTGCAGCTTCCACTGCTCTCCCTGTCCGGTGACTGCACGCTGTTCCTCTCTGCTCCATACGTGTCTCATCCTCCCAACAGCCTCCTTTCCCCTCCTCTCCACCCACGCTCCTTCCTCCAGCCAGAGGTCCGCGGGATGATATCCTGTAGATATATAAAACCATAAAGTGCCTCCAATATATGGTCACTCTGCATTGCCAAGTCCAATCCATTGCTGTCCAAAGAGTGAACCTTCGTTATAATTTATGGGTAAGGGCAGCATCAGGGCCGGGGGTCACGCTCTCAGGGGAACCCCGAAACCACTGGACCATCAATTGAGGTCTTTTAGTGGAGATCTCATGATGCACCCTTTTTATTCTTGTGTTGCCAGTGAGACTCCTCTCTGTGAGCTCCATCATAGCTATCACTGGTGGTGGCCGGGCACCATCCAGTTCTTCCGGTCCCAAGTCGATGTAGGCACCCACTCTTGTGGGTCTCTCTGTCTTCTAGGTTGTCTTTACCGCATGCCATTTTGGTCCTTGGTGAGCATCGTTCCTGCTGAGTTGGGACCATTTGCTGTGTCCCCGGATGGTAGCTTGGCAGCTTTTAAGACCCCAGACACCACTCACCAATGTGGGGTGCAGAGAGCTCTCTTAGCAAAACGCTAGTTGTGCCAATTGGCCTTGATTTCGCCTAAGAGCATGGTCCCCTGCCCCCTGCCCCAGCTACTCTATCCTTGTAATATTGGGTTAAGATGGAAGGAGTACTCAAGTTATGCTGAAGTCCACTTAATGTTGTTCTTGTTTCTAATGTGTGCTATCACCGCTTTCTCCCAACCAGATTTCTAGTCCCCCCTCCCTCCCTCCTTCCCCTCCCTTGCAGCTGTCAAAGCATCTTTTCTTCTATACACAAGTCTGTTTTTGAGATCTTATCGTAGAGGTCTCATACAGTATTTGTCCTTTTGTCGCTGACTACTTTCACTCAACATAATGTCTTCCAGTTGAAACCAGGTTAGGAGATGTTTCCTGGAATCATCGTTATTCTTTATCATTGCGTAGTGCTCCACTGAGTATATGTACCATAGTTTACCTATCCATTCTTCTGTTGTTGGGCATCTGGGTTGATTCTATCTTTTTGCTATCGTGGACTGTGCTGCGATAAACATTCTGGTGCATGTGTCCATTGGTGTGAAAGGCCTTGATTCTGTAGGATATATTCCAAGCAGTGGAATTACTGGGTCAAATGGTATATCGATATCCAATTTTTTTAAGGAAGTGCCAGATTGCTCTCCAAAGAGGCTAGACCATTTTGCAACCCCACCAACAGTGTAGGAGGGTTCCACTTTCTCCACAGCCTCTCAAGCATTTGTTGTTTTGTGTTTTCTGGATCATGGCCAATCTTGTTGGGGTTAGATGGCATCTCATTGTCGTCTCGATTTGAATTTCTTTAATAACTAAAGATTGTGAACAGGTCCGCATGTGTGTTTTGGCTGCCTGGATCCCCTCTTTAGTGAAGTGTCTGTCCATCTCCTTTGAGCAATTACATTCTTAATTGGCATCAAATGATGGGAAATTAGTTTCAAGATAAGTATTCATTCTTTCGGTTATCAAATCTATTATTTGCACCAGAGAGGTGACATTTAGCCCAGTAAAAGGAACTCAATTTTATTTGTTTTTCCAAAACAATATAATTGAGAATTAAGGGCTTTATGAAGATTGCTTTTGTGATAATTGCAGAAGTTTGCTATTTTGCTCGAAAAACATCAAAACAAACATCAGGTATCACCTGTCTTTAAAGTTACAAAATACTGAATGAAAACTAATTTGTCTCAGTTGTTTGAATTCCAGCTGAGATTCCAAAGAGAAGTAGCTCCAGCAAAAAACATTGTATAGTCAGTCTGTTAAAGGAGTCTTCGGTTATCTGCTGAAGAGTAACTAACACCTCAGGGCTTGTTGTTAGGTTCTGCCGAGTTGTTTCTAACTCACAGCGAACCTAGACATCAGAACCAAACACTGCCCTGTGCTGTGCCATCCTCACTATCATTGTTATGCCTAAGCCTGTTGTTGCTGGACACTGTGTCAGTCCATCCTGTTGATGGCCTTCCGCTTTCTCATGATCCTCTACTCTACCCAGTATGATGTCCTTATCCAGGACTGATCCCTCCTGACGACATGTCCAAAGTGTGTGAGATAGAGTTTTGCCAATCTGGCTTCTAAGGAGTATTCTGATTGTATTTCTTCCAAGATGGATTTTTTTTTCATTCTTTTGGCAGTGCATGGTTATTTAGTATTTTTCTCCAGCTCCGTAATTCAAAGGCATAAATTCTTCTTCCATCTTCCTATTCATCATTCAAGCTTTGCATGTATATGAAGTATGAGGTGATTGAAAACATCATGGTTTGAATCAGTCACACTGTAGTCCTTAGAGTGACCTTTTTGCTTTTCAATGCTTTAGAGAGGTCTTTTGCAGCAAATTTGCCCAGCATAACACGTCCTTTGATTTCTTGGCTGCTGCTTCTATGGATGTTGATTGTGATCTAAGTAAAACCAAGTGCATGACAACTTCAATCTTTCTCTGTTTATCAAGACATAGCTTATTGGTCCAGTTGTGAAATTTTTTATTATGTTGATGTTTAATCCATATAGAAGGCTATGGTCTTTGATTTTCATCAGTGTTTCAATGTCACATCAGTGTCACAGTGTCTACATACTGTGACAACGTAGTCTTCTGCACCACCTTGTAAATTTATTTCTTATGTCCATTTCACCAGCTCCTGACCCCTCTGGCTTCTCACCTCATCTCTGGAAAGGTGCTACCCAGTGAGTTGCTTATATTGATCTAAGCCTCTTCACTTTCAGCAAGTAAGATTGTGTCATCTGCACAACACAGATTGTAAAATGAATCTTCCCCTAATCTTGATTCCCCGTTCTTCTTTATATAGTACAGCTTCTTGGATTATTTGCTCAGCATACAGACTAAATAAATATGGAAAGGATACAACCCTAATACATACCTTTCTTGACTTTAAACCACTCAATATGCCTTTCTTATTTTCCTCGTGAGCATAATTAAGTGTTCTGGAATTCCCATTCTTTACAATGTTACCCATGATTTATTGTGATCCACACAGTCTAATGACTTAACATAAGGAAAAAGAAAGAAAAAAAGAAAAACAAAAACCACCCACAGGTAAACATCTTTCTGGTGTTCTCTGCTTTCAGCCAGGATCCCTCTAATGTCAGCAGTGATAGCCCTTGTTCCATGTTCTTTTTTGAAATCAGCTTGAATTTCTGGTAGTTCCTTGTTCATATATTGCTACAGCCAATTTTTTGTGATTTTCAGCAAAATTTTACTTGCATGTGATGATAAGGATATTGTTCAATAATTTCTATATTCAGTTGGATCATTTTTCTTTGGAATAGTCATAAATAATGGATCTCTTCTTGTCAGTTGGTCAGGTAGTTGCCTTCTAAATTTCTTTTTTCTGCAAAGAAACTGGATCTTCTATTTACTGCTGATATACTATAGAAGGATTTGGTCACTTCTTGATTTTTTTTTTTTTTTTACTTATTTTTATTGTGTTTTAAGTCAAAATTTACAATTTAAGTTAGTTTCTCATACAAAAATCCACACTTTGATATGTGATCCTAGCTGTTGTCCATGCACTGTGACAACATACTCTTCTGCACCACCTTGTAAATTTATTTCTTATGTCCATTTCACCAGCTCCTGACCCCTCTGGCTTCTCATCTCCCCTCTGGAAGGGAGCTGCCCAATGAGTCTCCTGTACTGACCCAAGCCAAATAGCACATTCTTCACCAGTATCAGTTTATGTCTTATATACCATTCAATCTTTGTCTGAGGAGTTGGCTTGCAGAACAGTTTCAGTTCTGGGTTAACAGAGTCCAGGGGACATGTATTGTGGAGACCCTCAAGTCTGAAAAGTCTGGTCTTCTTACTCAAGTTTAAGTTCAGTATCCCCCATTTCTCCTGCTCCATCAGAGATTCTCAGTTGAGTTCCCTGTAGGGGCAGACGCTGCTGATGGTCTGGCACCATCTAATCCTTCCAGCCTCATGCTGACATAGTTGTTGTTAGCTGCCACTGAGTTGGTTCTGAGTTATGGCAACCCTATGCACAATAAAATGAAACTGCTGAGTTCTGTGTCATGCCCACAACTGTCTTTATGCTTAAGTCCATTGTTGCAGCCACTGTGTCAGTCCATTTTGTTAAGGGTCTTCCTGGTTTATGCTGACCCTCTACTTTACCAAGCATAATGTCCTTTTCTGGGGATTGATTCCTCCTGAACACATGTCCAAAGTGTGTAAGATTCAGTCTCACCATCCTTACAAGGAGCACTCTGGCTGTATTTCTTTGAGGACAGATCTGTTCATTCTTTTGGCAGTCCATGATATACTCAATATTTGTCTCCAACTGGGTTTTTTGGGAGCACTACAATCCAAAGACATCAAATCTTCTGTCTCCCTTATTTATTGTTCAGCTTTTGCATGCATATAATGCGACTGAAAATATCCTGACTTAGGTCAGGTACACCTTTGTCTTTAAGGTGATATCTTTATTTTGCAGCACCTGAAAGGGATTTTCCCAATGCACTGCACCTTTTGATTTCTTGACTGCTGCTTCCAGGGACATTGACTGTGGAACCCAATAAAATGAAATCTTTGACAACCTCAATATTTTCTCCATTTATCACGATGTTGATTACTGGTCCAGTTGTGAGGATTTTTGTTTTCTTGATGCTGAGGTATAACCCATACTGAAGGCTGTGGGATCTTTGATGTTCATCAGTAAGTATTTCAAACTCTCTTCACTTTAGGCAAGCAAAGTTGTGTCATCTGCATAATGCAGGTTATTAATGAGTCTTTCTCTAATCCTAATGCCTTGTTCTTCATATAGCCCAGTTTCCTGGATTATTTGCTCAGCATAGAGATTGCAAAGCTATGGTGAAAGGATACAACTCTGACATAGACTTTCCCTAACTTTAAACTGTGAAGTGTCCCCTTGTTCTGTCTTCATGATTTCCTCTTGATCCATGTACAGAGTCCTTAAAGGTACAACTAAGTGTTCTAGAATTTTCATTCTTCACAATGTTATCTGTAATTTCTTATGATCCACCCAGTCAAATGCATTTGCATGGTAAATGAAACACAGCTAAACAAACATCTTTCTGGTATTCTCTGCTTTCAGCCAAGATCCATCTGACATCAGCAATGATATCTTTGGTTCCACAATCTCTTCTGAATCTGGCTTGAATTTCTGGCAGTTTCCTGTCAATAATACTGTTGTAGTTGCTTTTGAATGATCTCTAGCAAAATTTTACCTTTGTATAATATTAATGATATTGTTCAATAAATTCCACATTCACTTGGATCATTTTTCTTGGGAATAAGCTGAAATATGGATCTCTTCCAACTAGTTGGCCGGGTAGCTGTCCTCCACATTTCTTGCATAAACCAATGAGTATTTCCAGTGCAGCATCTGTTTGTTGAAATATTTCTTCAGTTCCTGGAAACCTGTTTTTTGCCAATGCCTTCAATGCAACTTTGACTTCTTTGTTCAGTACCATTGGTTCCTGATTATATGCTACCTCTTGAAATAGTTGGATGTAGATCAATTCTTTTTGGTATAATGACTGTGTATTCCTTCCATCTTCTTTTGATGTTTCCTGAATTGCTGAATATTTTCCATGTAGAATCCTTCATTATTGCTTGAATTTTTTCTTCAGTTCTCTCAGGCTGAGAAATTTGGAGTATGTTCTTCACTTTGGGTTTCCTATCTCCAGCTCTTTGAACAGGTCATTATAATTCTTTGCTTTGTTTTCTCAACTTACCCTTTGAAATTTTCTGTTCATTTCTTTTACTTTACTGTTTTTTCCTTTTGCTTTAGCTACATTATGTTCAAGAGCACGTTTTAAAGTCTCTTTTGACATGAAGTTTGGTCTTTTCTTTCTGTTCTTTTTTTTTTCTTTTAACAAAGGAAGATTTATTCTTACACAGTCCAGTAGGCTACAAGTCCAATTCAGGATGTCCACTCTAGGGGAAGGTTTCCCCCTTGTCTGCTCTGGAGGAAAGTCCAGTATTACATCAGTCTTTGTCCAGGGAGCATCTTTTTAATGACCTCTTACTTGCTTCATATATGATGCCATTGATGTCATTCCACCACTCTGGTCTTCAGTCATTAGTGTTCAATGCATCAAACCCATTTTTGAGAAGGGCTCCAAACTCAGGTGAGATATACTCAAGGTACTTCAGCCCTCGTGGACTTGTTCTTATCTTCTTCAGTTTCAGTTTGAACTTGCATACGAGCAGCTGATGATTTGTTCTTCAGTCATCACCTCATCTTTTTCTGACTATCAATATTGAGGTTTTCCACTGTCTCTTTGCACTGATATAGCCAATCTGACTCCTGTGTATTCCATCTGGTGAGGTCCACGTGCCTAGTTGTCACATTTGTTGGTAAAAAAAGGTATTGGAAATGAAGAAGTCATTGGTCTTGCAAAATTCTATCACATGATCTCTGGCATCATTTCTATCACTGTGGCCATATTTTCCAACTACCCCACCTTCTTCTCTGTTTCCCACATTTGTATTCCAATCACCAGTAATTGTCAATGTATCCTGATAGTTTGTTCAGTCAATTTCTTACTGCAGAAGCTGGTAAAAATCTCCAATTTCTTCATCTTTGGCCTTAGCAGTTGGTGCATAAGTTTGAAAAATAGTCATATGAACTGGCCTTCCTTGTAGGGCTATGTATGGTATCCTATCAATGACAGCATTTTACTTCAGTACAAGTCTTGAAATGTTCTTTTTGATAATGAATGTGACATCATTCCTCTTTAAGTTTTCATTCCTGGCATAGTAGGCCATATGATTCTCTGATTCAAAATGGCTAGTACCAGTTCACTTTACCTCTCTGTCATGGATTGAATTGTGTCCCCCCAAAAATATGTGTAGCCATGTGTCTGGGCCATGATTCCCAGTATCTTGTGACTGTCCTCCATTTTGTGGTTTTCCTATACTGCATGTTAAATTATTAGGGTGGGACTGTAAATCCCTTTATAAGATCACCTCCCTGCTCCACTGTAAAGGGAGTTTCCCTGGAATATGGCTTGCCCCACCCTTAATCCTTTCAGCCTGCAAGAGATAGAAGGAAAGGGAGGCAAGCTGAGAATTGGGAACCTCACACCACCAAGAAAGTAGCACCAGGAGAAGAGTGGTCTTTCAGATCTGAGGTTGCTGTACCAAGATGTTCCCTGGACAAAAACTGATGCAGTACCAGAATTTCCTTCAGAGCTGACAAGCAGAAAGCCTTCCTCTGGAGCGGACATCCTGAATTTGGACTTGTAGACTACCGGACTATGTAAGAATAAACCCTCCTTTGTTAAAGCCTTCCACTCTGTGGTACTTCTGTTAGAGCAGCTCTAGTTGACTAAAGAACTCACTAATGCCTAGGATATTGATGTTTACACATTCCATTTCATTTTGTATGACTTCTAATTTTCCTATTCTCAGTCTTTGTAACTCTCATGTTTCAATTATTAACAGATGTTTGCAGTAGCAGACTACTTTGACTACTGTGGTGATGTAATAGTTACCTAAGTCAGGTAGTATGAGGCCTGCCACTTTGTTTTTCCTCTCAAGTAATGTTTTACTTATTCAGGGCTTGTTCCCTTTCTGTATGAAGTTAGTTTCTCCATCTTATTAAATAATGCAGTTGGAATTTGGATGAGAATTGAGTTATATCTTTAGCTCACTTTCGATAGAATAGACATTTTCATAACATAGCATCTTTCTATCCATGAGCAAGGTATGCTTCTCCACTTACATAGGACTCTTGGTTTCTTGAGGTAGAGTCATGTAGTTTTCTGTGTACAGGTGTTTTATGTCTGTAGTTAGATTTATTCCTAAGTGTTTGATCATCTTGGTATTTGGTGGCTATTGTAAATGATAATGATTCAGTGATTTTCTCTTTGAATTTAACTTTGTTGGTGTAGAGAAATCCAACTGATTTTTATGTGTTTATCTTGTGTCCTGATGCTTTGCTGAAGTCATCAGTTAGTTCCAGTATTTTTTTTATGTGTGGATTTTTTAGGATTTTCTGTGTATAAGCTCACATTATTAGCAAATAGGGATACTTTCTCATTACCAATTTGAATGACTTTTATTTCTTTTTCTAGCTTGATTGTTCTGGCTAGAATGTCCAGCACAATGCACAAAAATAGTGACAATGGACATCCTTGTCTGGTTCCTGTTCTCAAGGGGCATGCTTTCAGACACTTTCCATTGAGGATGATGTTGTCTGTTAGCTTTATATAAATGCTTTTTTATTTATGTTAAGACATTTCCCTTATGTTACTATTTTGCCAATAGTTTTTAACATGAATGGGTGTTGGACTTTGTCCAATGCCTTTTCTATATCATTTGATAAAATTAAATGGCTGATATGTGTCATGGATTGATTTGTGTCCCCCCAAAAATGTATGTGTTGATTTGACTTGGCTAAGAGTCCCACTATGGTGTCATTCCTACCATGTGTTGTGAATCCTGCCTCTGTGATATTGATGATGGAGAAAGGGTTGCAGTTATGTTAGTGAGGCAGGATTCAAGCTACAAGCTTGTAGGATATAAGAAAGAGAAGTGAGCAGCTAGGAACCCCACACCACCAAGAAAGCAGCACCAAGAGCAAAGCATGTCCTTTGGACCTGAGGTTCCTGTGCCATGATGCTTTCCTTGAATTTGGACTTAGCCTACCAGACTGTTATAACTTCTTTTATTGAATGGACTTGCAAATCATAAATGGATTTGTGGCTTACCAGACTGTGACAATAGAAGTTTATCCTCGTGAAGCCTTCTGCTTGTGGTATTTTCTGTTGCAGTGATAACACGTGACTAGGACAGTATCTTTTGTTTTATTTATTTGGTTGTTTATGTTGATTGTTTTTCTAATGCTGAAATTTCCCTGCATTTCTGGTATGACTCCCACTCGGTCATGGTGGATTAATTTTTTTTGTTATGTTGAATTCTATTGACTAGGATTTTATTGAGGACTTTGCTTTTAATTTCATGAGACATTTATCTGTAAGTTTTCTTTGTTTCTTTTTTTTTTTTTTGGTGGGATCTTCACTTGGCTTTGGTATCGGAGTTATGTTGGCTTCACAGTGAATTTGCTAGCAGTCTATTTTTTCCTAAGCTTTGAAATACCTTTAGTAATAGCGGTGTTAACTCGTTAACTCTTCTCTAAAAGTTTGGTAGAATCCTCCAGTGAAGCTGTCAAGGCCAGGGCTTTTTTTTTTGGTTGGGAGTTTTTAAGTCACCTTTTCAATCTCTTCTTTTGTTATGGGTTTATTTAGTTGTTCTACCTCTATTTGTGTTAGTTCAGGAAGATACTCTGTTTCTAAAAATATGTCCATATCCTGTAGGTTTTAAAATTTGTTAGAGTACAATTTTTTTTATAGTATTCTGTTATGACTGGTTTAATTTGTTAGGTCTGCTGCAATATCTACCACCTCATTTCTTATTTGGGTTATTTGCTTTCTCTCCTTGATTTTGTTGATTTTTGAAATAACTAGCTTTTGGTCTTGATAAACTCTTTCAATCTTTTCTCTATGCTCTGATTCATTTAGTTCTGCTCTAATTTTTATCATTTACTTTTTTCTGGTGCCTAGGGTCACCATGAGTCAGATCTGACTCGACGACACTTGGCTGGCTTTTTCTGGTGCTGTTCTCTTCCTACTTGTTTGTGTTACAAGGTTAATACTTTCATTTGGGCCCTTTCTTCTTTTTGATTGTGTGCATTTATTGAAAGAAATTGACCTCTGAATACTGCTTTTGCTGTGCGCTAAAGGTTCTGGTAGGGTGCGCTTTCATTCTCATCTGATTCTGTGAATTCTTTTTTATTCTGTCCTTGACTTCTTCTGCAATCCAGTAGTTATTAAGTAAGGTGTTATTCAGTTTCCATGTGTTTTTTTTTTCCTTGTGTTTTCTGTTATTGATTTGCACTTTTATGGCTTTATGGTCTGTAAAGATGCTTTGCAATATTTTGATGCTTTGGATTTTGTTAAGATTTGCTTTATGGCTTAATACATATTCTATTGTGGAGAATATTCCATGTACATTGAAAAATAAAGTATACTTGACTGTTTTGGGGGTGAAGTGTTCTGTAGAAATCTATAAGGTCAAGTTGGTTGCTTGTGGCATTTAGATATTCCATGTTGTTATTGAGTTTCTTTCTAGTTGTTCTGTCATTCACTGAAAGTGGTGTGTTGAAGTCTCCTGCTATTTTTGTGGTGCTGTCTACTTCTCTTTTCAACAGTTTTAGAGTTTGTTTTATGTTGTTATGAGCCCTGTCATCGACTGCACACATATTTATTATGGTTATGTCCTCCTGGTGTATTGACTCTTTGATATAGTGCCCTTCCTTTTTCACTATGGTAGATTTTACTTTAAAGTCTATTGTATCAGAAATTAATATTACCACTCCTCTTTTTTGAATATTGTTTACTTAATAAGTATTTATTCTGCTCTTTGAGTTTTAGTTTGTTTGTGTCTTTAAGTCTAAGGTGTGTCTCTTCTAGGTACGTAGAGATGGACTTTTTTTAGTCCATTCTGCCATTCTCTCTCTCTTTATTGACACATTTAATCTATTTATATTCAAGTGTAACTATTGATAGGTATGAGTTTATTGCTGTCATTTTGATGCCATTTGTTTTGTGTGTTGGTGCCAGTTTTCTTTGTTCCACTTAATTTGCTGTGCTGAGTCATTTTTACTCATGTGTTTTCTTTTCATCTTTTCCATTGTTTGTTTCATATTTGCTGAGACTTCTTTTTTTCTTTTAAATTTAGATCTGTGGGATTGCTGATTTCCTTTGTGGCTGCCTTAATATTTAGCCCTATTTTTCTAAATTTAAACAAGCCTTTTATTTCTTTGTATTGCCTTGACTTCTTCATATGAAAGTTTTATGACTACATTTTTTAAGTCCTTCTTTTTTGTTATGATGTTTATATAATTGCATCTCTTTTTCCCTATTTCAGTGTTTTGCCTTTGATTTGTTGTTATGATTTCCCTGTTAGGATTGCTATCTGTTTGCTCTGTTCTGTGTTCAAATCTTGGGATGTTATCTGATGTTATTGATTTTCTAACCAAAGGAGTTCTTTTGTTATTTCTTGTTATTATTATTATTATTATTATTATTGCAAATTCTCTATATTTCTCTTTATTTGCAAGTACCCTAATTTTATCATTATATTTGAGAGACAATTTTATTAGCTATGTATTTACTGGCTGGTAATTTTTTTCCTTCAAAATTTTGTATGTGTCATCTCATTGCCTTCTTGCCTATGTGGTTTCTGCTTAGTAGTCAGAGCTTGGTCTTACTGACTCTTTGTTGTAGGTTATCTTTTACTTATCCCTCTGACTCGATGGCACTTGGCTGGCTTGGCTAGCTGCTTTCAAAATTATCCCCTTATCTTTAGTTTTGGCAAGTTGATTATAATACCTCTGAGTGTCTCTCTTTTGGGATGTACCTTGTGTGGAGTCTGATGAACATCTTGGTTAGATATCCTCTCATCTTTCATGATGTCAGGGAAGTTTTTTGTCAACAAGTCATTGACAGTTCTCTCTCTGCTTTCTGTTATGCTCTCCTGTTTTGGAATTCCAGTCATTCATAGATTATTCCTCTTGATAGAGTTGTAGAGAATTCTCAGTGTTTCTTCATTTTTTAAAAATTCTCTTGTCTGAATTTTTTCCTCAAAGGTATTGGTGTCAATTGCTTTATCTTCATTCTCACTAATTCTGCCTTCTATTGCTTCAATTCTGTTGCTTTATCTTTCTACTGAGTTGTCTAATTCTGTAATTTTATTATTAATCTTCTGAACTTCTGATTGCTATTTCTCAAGAATTTGATCAATTGGCTATTACGCTGTATTGTGTTTTGCCTAACCTCCTTCCTGATCTCTTCAAAAGTTCTAAATATTAATCTTTTACATTCTACCTCAGTTAATTGAAGGATGTTACCTTCATTAATTTTTTGATTCTTTGCTTTGGGAGCTTTCTGAAGCCATGGTGATCTATCTCTAAGTCATTTGAGGGATTGCCAGCTTATTTATTTATTTTATGTTGACATACTGTGTTCTAATCTCTTGTTTTGCTTTGTTCTGAAGTGCTAAAAATAGGTTGGTCACATGAGCTAGTTTGATTATTGGCATCCTTGAGGATCTAACATCCCATCACCAGGTGAATAGAGCTATTACTAGGTATGTGAGCCCTGGCATCTGTTTACTTTTCTTGTATGTGTTCAACTCAGGTGTTCAAATAGTCAGTCACCAAGTGTGTGGTACATGCTCTCCCCTACCATTCTAAGTGGTCAAAACTCATTGGTATCTGGCTACATGCACTGAGAAAGGCAGAGAGCTGACAGTCATCTGTGAATGTCTGTGAGGAAGGCACGTCCTTATTCCTTAATGTGTGTAACAGACAGGTTTTGCTGCAAGAATATAGGTGCTTGATGTGTCTAGATATGAGAGGGTTTTAAAGTCTGTGGACCCCTTTAGCCTGTGCCTAGACAAAGTAACTATTTATGTTCTGAGTTCCTGGTTTAGGGAGCTGGCAGATTTCTTTTATCCCTGTTTATTACATTGTTCCCTTTCTAAGTCTAGGAAAAACATTCAGGATGTGTATACAGGGTTCTACTTTCTGCCCAGGGACTGCATCAGTCTCTGGAGCCAGACGAAGTGCAGAGAAGGGAGGGGTAAGCACTGGGAAAAGGGAGAGAGGTTTATCCTGTTAGTCAGGTCTGGCCACTTTTACGTACTTCCGGACCTATTCTTACTTCCCTGACGGTTAGTCGGATTTTTCAACTTTTCCTTTGATGTTCAAGGCTCCTAGACTGTCACATATAATAAGGTCACTTGTTTTTTAGAGGCTTTATTGTTAGAAGGATTACAAGAAGTGTCAGACTACTCTGTCATCTTAACCCTCCCTCCCCCAAATTTCTTAGGCTAAATGAGTGAGTACTTCCAGCCCTGTATCTCTGTGTTGAAACATCTCGGTTGGTATTCTGTCAGTTATGGAAGTTTTTTTTGTTTTTTTTTTGCCACTGCCTTCAGAGCAGCTTGGACCTCTACATTCAGTACCACTGGTTCCTGATCATATGCTATTCTCTGAAACAGTTGAACGTTAACCAGTTCTTTTTGGTATAGTGACTCTGTGGTTCCTTTCATCTTCTTTCAATGCTTCCTGAGTTGTTTAATGTTTTCCCAGTAGAATCCTTCACTATTGCAATACAAGGATTGAATTTTTTTCTTTTATTCTTTCAACTTGAGAATCATACAGTGTGTTCTTCCCCTTTGGTTTTCTAACTCCAGGTCTTTTTTGATACTTTACTTTGTCTTCTCAAGTCATTCTTTGAAATCTTAGGTTTAGTTCTTTTACTTCCATCATTTTCTCAGTTTGCTTTAGCTACTTTATGTTCAAGAGAAAGTTTCAGAGTGTCTTCTGACATCCGTTCTGATCTTTTCTTTCTTTCCTCGTTTATTCATGTACAGTGTTCTTGATGTCACTCCTCAACTTGTCTGGTATTTTTTCATTACTATTCAGTGCATGAAATCTATTCCTGAGATAGTCTGAATTCAGGTGCTAGATACTCCAAGTTGTACTTTGGCACTCATGAATTTGCTTTAATTTTCTTCAGTTTTAACTTGAACTTACATATGAACACTTGATGGTCTGTTGTACAGATCCTGGCCTTGCTCTGACTGATGATATTGAGCTTTTCTATCATCTCTCTCCATACATGTAGTCAGTTTGATTGCCATGTATTCCAGCTGTCAAGGTGGACATGTGTAGTTTCTGTTTCTGTTGCTGAAAGAGTTATTTGCAGTGAAAAAGTCATCAGTCTTGCAATATTCAATCATGCAGTCTCTGGCATTATTGCTGTCACCACGGTCATATGTTTCAACTACCAATCCATCTTTGTTTCCAACTTTTGCATTCCAATTACCAGTACTTATCATTGTATTCTGATGGCATGTTTGGTAAATTTCAGACTGCAGAAGTTGATAAAAATAATCAATGTCCTCATCTTTGTCCTTAGTGCTTGGTACATAAATGTGAATAATAGTTTTATTAACTGATCTTCCCTACAGGAGTATGCATATTATCCAACAGTAATAGCTTTATATTTCAGGACAGCTCTTTAAACTTTTTTTTTAATGATAAATGCAACACCATTCCTCTTCAAGTTCTCATTCCTTACATAGTATACTATATAATTTTCCAATTGAAAATGGCCAATACCAGACCATTTCAGCTCACTAATCCCTAGGATATTGGTATCTATGCACACCATTTCACTTTTGACGATTTCCAGTTTTCCTAGATTCATACTTCATACATACTTAGTCACTTAAAATGACTATTCATTATTATCACTCATGGTTCTGTGCACGACTGGGCTCAGCTGGATGCTTTTCAAATGGATTTTTCCTGAGCTAGCAGCTTGAGTTGGAGTTATCTGAAGAATCAACTGAGTTAGATAACTATGATGGATTGTTCACTTGTACATGTGATGCCTTAGCTGGGATGACCAGAACAACTGGGACTGTTGGGACATCCCTGTCTCCACATGGCTTTCTTGGGTTTTCTCAAGCATGGAAATTTCATGGTACTCAGATTCTTACGCTGAGACTGGATTCTCCAAGAGTAAACATTTTAAGAGATCCAGGCAGAAGTTTCAAAACTATATACGGCTAGGCTTAGAGTCCATGCACCATCACATCAGCTATATTCTGAAGGCCAAAAAGTCACAGATTAGCCCAGATTCAGTAGACCAAAGCAGTAAACTTCAGTTCTAGATGGAGAAATGACAAGTACATATAGGAAGGGGAAGGACTAACATTGGTCATCTCAGAGACAATCTGCCATGAGGAATATAAACAATATTCATACTTGCAATGTGTCTGTTGGATTTCCTTGCAGGATATAGTTTTTTGTATGGAACATGTTGTCATGCATGCACATGTTCTGTGCCACTGAGTCAGTTCTGACTTGTAGCAACTCTATAGGACAGAGTAGTACTTGACCACAGTGTTTTCTAGACTGTAATCTTTATGGGAACAGATCATCAGATTTTTTCTCTCACATAGCTGCTGGTAGGTTCCAACTGCCAACATTTTGGCTAAGCTTAGTGCTGAAGTACTGTGCCACCAGGGCTCCTTATGTGGTTATACCAAAACCAAACCACTCCCATTGCCCTTGAATCAGTTCTGACCAAGAACAGTCCTGTGGGACAGAGTAGACTGTGTCATAGTATTTCTAAGAGTGGCTGGTGTATTCAAACTGCCAACCTTCTGGTTAGCAGCCTGACAATCACTTCACTACCAGGCTTTGTGTGCTTATTAAACACACACACACGCACACACACACACACGCACACCTCATTGCCTTTGAGTTAATTCTGACTCACAGTGACCCTATAGGACAGTGTAGAACTGCCACATAGAGTTTGCAAGGAGTGCCTGGTGAATTCAAACTGTCAACCTTCTGGTTGACAGGCACGGTTCAGTGTCTTACATTTTCTTTGCTGACTTAACCTCCACAGCACTTTCAAGCAATATATTATTCTCTCATTTCTCAGGTTAGAAAACTGAGACCCAATGTCATGCGGTGGTCATGTGGTAACAAGTTACAAGCACAGGTGATCAACCTTCAGGGCCTGTGATAGTAATCACTATACTATCCTACTCTGCATTGCACTTTAGCCCCAGATATGCTTTCATTCATGAATATTTTAACTGATCTTGTTCTCATATGACTTCTTTGTTTCTTCAACTTCTTCATTGCATTAATTAATACTAATAACACATTGTTGGCACTTAACTATGGAGCCCTGGTACTACAGTGGTAAAAGTTTGGCTGCTACCCAGTGTTAGCAATTTGACTCTGCAGGCCACTCCTTGGGAACCCAATAGGGCAGTTCTACTCTGTACTATAGGGTTGCTATGAGTCAGAAATGACTTGACAGCAATGAGTTTGGTTTGTATTTTTTTGTGTACCAGGTACTGCTATAGAACTTGCCATGGATGGATTTATTTAACCTATGCAACAACTGTCTTAGTCATCTAGCACTGCTGTACCAGAAATACCACAAGTGGATGGCTTTAACAAAGATAAATTTATTTTCTCACAGAAAAGTAGGCCAAAAGTCCAAATTCAGGACACTGGTTCCAGGGGATGTCTTTCTGTGTTGGCTCTGAAGGAGGGTCCTTGTCATTAATCTTCCCCTAGACTGGGAACTTCTGAGATGCAGGGACCCTGAGTGCAAATGATGTACTTTGCTCTCAGCACTGCTTCTTTCCTGATGGTATGAGGTCCCTAATTCTCTGTTTGCTTGCCTTTCCCATATATGTCAAGATTGACTCAAGGCACAAACCAATATTACAGATTGAGTACTGCCTCACTAATACAACCACTACCCATTCTCCTTTTTTCGTTTTTTTAACATCATAGAGAGAGAATTTACAACATACGGGAGTACCATATAATATTGGGAATCATAGCACAGCTATGATTCAATCCATGACAACAATGCAGTGAGTTAGGTACTATTACCATTTTATTTTCACAAGTGAAGAAACCAGGCAGTGAGTCTTAGGTTCTGTTGCAGGATGCTATCTAGAAAGCTTTCTGGGGCACTGGGAACATTCTCTTGCACCCTGTCCTGGTGTTTTCTGGACTTGCTGACTGATGGCTGATATTTCTGGGATAGAAAACACAGTGCAGAGAGAGAGGTTAATATTTACATACCCATGTGGACAAGTTGGGTACTTACTTAACACCCCACTCTAAGATGTCAGCGATGCAGGCTTGAGATCCGGTTCTGATGAGATAATGGCCACGGTGTTCCGGGGAAGGGGCTTTTTGGGAAAGTGTCATGATGAATGGGTACAAGAAATAAGACAGAAACGTGGAGACACTGATTCCTCTCCATTGCAAATCTTTGCAGAGCAGGCCTCTCTTGCCTAGTAACTCATACTTTCCCTAGAGTTCTAGAAAGCAGGAACTATTGAAAAAGTAGTCCATCTGAAAGTATAATTCCTGCTGTTTATCTACTTCCAGAACTGTCTGAAGTTTAACTTTTTTGGTACTCCAGAGACCTAGCTTCTTCTTGCCTTCTTCCAGTGTGGTCTATTTAATCTCCTGTCGTGTGGGAAATTATGTTCAAAATCTCTGTGATCCTGTGTCCATGGTAAGTTATGCATGTAGTGACAAGTACATGCCACAAGGTCTTGAGATTGTATCTGCAATGTGTTGCTGCTGACTGTTGATCAAGATACGCTGGAAGAAAAACATTATTTTCAGGTGTGAAAAACCGTCACCTTTATCAAATAATTTTTCTTGCATTTTTCCCAAGACGTTGTAGCCTATTTAAACTTGGGAGGTTAAGTTTGTAGCATTCATTATGACTGAAAATTTAGTTCACACAATCATGATGCTCTTTATTAGGTGTTACTGTTAAACAATACTAAAATAAACACAATGTGGCTGGCCTTTTGTAAGCTACATAGCATGTTTACGTCTTTCCTGGTTGCTTAATTGCATTTATTCGTTCTTCTGAATACTGATGTCACTGCTATCCACAATACTTGCCATTTTGTTTCTTTTGGTATGTGGTTTACATTTTATAAGGTCCAATGACAGCATTTGATGGGAGCGTTGGTATTTGAATGGTGTGTGTTCGTTTACAGTGTCTCGTAAGTTGAATCCTTGGTGGCTTACCACAATCTTAGCTCCAGTCTCAGCATTCTGCTTTTGCAAATGGAGAATGATAGCTCTAAAAAAGCTCTTCATTTAATTGAAAATCAGAGGAACATGAAGGAGCAGGACCATGGAAACAACAGCGCATACTGCCCAGCACTGATCAGTCGTGGGACAATCGTAAAAATGACTGAAAGCAATGTATCCAAAACAAAGAAACCAGTACTCCGTGATTAAAGACCTATGTCTGGCAATTTAAAAACAATTAAAAGAATAGTCTTCCTAACTTGCCTTGTTTAAACAACTGTAGCATATTTGAATTATACAGACCCAGTTTCAGGAGAAATGTCAAATACCAAAACAGCGGTACTTTTAAAATTAAAACAAAGAAAACAAAAAAACACACATATATAGAAGCAATGTTGAGGACAAATGTGAATGTAGGAAAAACACACATAGTCCCTTCAATCTAGGATCCATCATTTTTTCACATTTGTCATTTTTTTGTCCCTATATATCTATGTTTTCTGTCATAGATGCAGTCATAGAATCTATTCTCTAAAACTTTTATCCTTTAACATTGTAGGAGACACATGACCATCTGTATCAATATTTGTTTAATAATTTCTATATTATTGTACAGGGAGTCCATGGTTAGAGCAAATGCTTAAATGCTCAACTGCTAGCTAAAAGTGTTGGCAATCCCAGCATACCCAGAAACCTCAGAAGACAGATCTGGCAACCTGTTTTGAAAAGGTCACAACCTTAAAAACTCTATGAGACAGTTCAATTCTGCAGTTACTTTGAGTTCAAAATGATCTGACTACAGCTAGCAATGACATATTATTATGCAATGATGTTTCTAATTTTTCACTGAAAGAAACAAGCATATCAATTTTGTTTCCTGTTTAACAATGTCCTTAGAATGAATTGTTACATGATTTCGTAAGTTTTCGAAGGTCCACAAGGGATGAACATTTTAGTGGTCCTTAATAACTGGCCATATTATTTTCCAAAAAGATTATAGTGATTATAGATACCAACACAACGGTAGGAGAGAGGTAATTTAATTTTATTCTAACGGGGGGGGGGGGTGTCTACTATTATTATTTTTCTCCCCCATGTAATGGAAGACTTTAAAGATGTAAACCAGATGAGATTCACTGTGGAATTCACACTTTGATTTTCTTTATCTTGGGTAGGAATGAGCTTAGGAGGAAGAGCCAACAACAACAAAAAAGACCAAGACCACCGGACCATTTGTGATCACCGGTGTGGTCTCCACTGTGTGAGCGTCTCTTCAGAGTGGCTCATGGAATTTTCTGGCAAGGGACAGATCATCCAAGGGCTGTTTCCGGCCTCAGGCCTGAAAGACAGGTACAGCCTAGTCAGTGTCAAAGAAGAGCATGGGTAGTAGGAGACCTCCGAATGAATGAAAATTGAATTATCTTTACTTCGAGGACTTGTCTATTGAGAAACAGCAGAGCTGGCAACCATTTACTACCAACAAGAGGCAGTTCCAAGAGCAGAATATAAAATATGCTCTGCTCAACCCCACGAAACTCTGAGTGTCTCACAATGGCCAATTTATTATTTTTACCCTGTCCAGTGACATGGAAGGATGCATCAGGGAGCTGCTAGCCTCTGCAATGAATAACTTAAGTCAGGCTGCAACATGTGAAATAACTCAGCTGACCAGGATTTATAACACTAGCTGGATTTTTTGCCTTCTTTGGGGTTCATGACGCATGGTGCTACAAGAGATCACAGGAGTCCAGTGATGAAGTTACATATCTATTTCTTTTCCTTATTTTTATTTTTTGGTATTTTCATATTATTTTATTGCCTAGTTCAGATGTCTTTCTAAGCAGGGTCCAGTCTCCTAGGGGACTCATCTCTTCTGACTTGGAAAATCAGAGCCACAGATGGATCAGACTCCTAAATACCCTATTTTTGTACTCCCGTCTTCACATCTCTAGTCCCGGATGCTTTTGACTGCCTGGTGCTGTGTGGACTGTGTTGGGCTGCAATTTATTTTGCTCAATTATTTATGTGCGCTTGCCCAAATCAGAGGGGTGACAATGCAGCTGCTGCTTCTGTTTCAGGGCATCTCAGTCCCGAGTTCATATGTCAGTTTGTTGACTGGATTTGCAAAGGGGATCTCATCTACAGTCGTTGCAAAATAGCTTTCAGGAGCTACCTGGGACATGGCTCTTTTCTTTCCAGGTTATAATGTCCAAGCACAGTTCCATGCCACTGGGGCCAGTCTGAATTTTTGTGTATCAGGGAACTCAAAGGGACAGAGACACTGGGCAGTCACATATCCTACTCTTTGTACACCTCATAGATCTTGAAGGAATCTTAGGAGATTATCTGGTCAACCCCCTGGAACTTCTTATCATCATTTTTCGGGGGACCAGTTATTTGCCTTGTCCCCTTTTTGTGTTGTTCTTTGAGGACTGTTTTATAAACCAGCCTTCCCTAGGTTACTCTGTGGCCCTTCCAATTCCTATTTTAGCTGGGAAATTTGAGTGAGATCCTTCAGGCAAATACAAAGAGGGAAGAACACCCGCAGAAGCAGAATTTGAAGAGTATCTATGGTTTCTCTGTTGACAGACCCCCTTTTGACTTCCTGACATAGTCGAATCAAGTTCCATTGTCTTGAGAGGTTAATGCCTGACTACAGGTTAGCTATTTTAATATTCACTGATTGGCAAAAAGTATCATGAGCAAATCTAATGCAAGATTCTTGAATGCAGAGGGCATTAATGGCTCCACAAAATGTAAATGCATCCTTAATTAGCTCAAGTTACTGCATGCCCAAGTAACTCTCTCACAGGAGAAACACAGCTTACTGATAATGAGCACGAAAATTACTAAAACTGGTGGGCTAAATCTCTTAAACCTCTTTTCTTCCCCGCCCCCCCCCCCAAATTTTGATGTGACATTGCTAATTTGAGTGTATGTGCCTGTCTAGATTCTACAGATTCAAGTAAGTAAAAGAAGAGGAATGGATTTGGGAGGCTGAAATTACCGCAATTTCACCTTAGGGGCTCTAAAGATTATTATTATCATCATCGTGACTTATTTTAAAGAATCCAGGAAGCTAGCAGGGGTCTTAGAAGCTCAAATCATACTCAGTAATTGCATAGTGACTTTACTTTTAAATATACTTTTCTGCTCTTATTTTATGGCCACAAAGTCCCCATGGGGCAGAGATTGTGTTGTTATTTTCCAATGGGAAACCAGAGACATAGCAGATAAATGAGATACCTCTGGCCATTCAGTGTTAAGTATGAATTGACAGGCGGACCTTAGTCTTTCAGCCTTCAGCCCTGTGTCTTCTGTCCCTCAGCTGCCTTGGTTTCCAGTAAGTCCAGTAATGGAAGTGATTGAAAGCTGCATTCTCAATCTATTAGAAAGTGGTTCACCAGAGGTGTTTCCTTCCTATTCTCATTCTTTAATGTCCCTTGGACACCAAAGACCTCATTACGGGAAGCAAATGTAGATTTGACAAGTGGGCTGACAACATTTTGCAACACATCAGAAAATTAGGCGAGCTGGTTGCTCTGATGTGAAGCACTTGACTAGTGGTAGGTGAGACTTCAACAGATGTTCATCCCCCCACCCCACAGTGAGGCACAGCTGACCAGTGACCCTCACTCACATTTGGGCACTGGCTATAGGGTTAGGAACTTCTTGCAAGGCTGAGAATCTCAACCATACACAAAATCAGGCAGAAGTATGGTCCTTTGGGGCTGGTGGCAATGCAGACTTGCATTCAAGGCTTGAGTTCATTCCAGGTCACTGCCTGGTGACTGGCCTTTAGCTACCCAGGAAGTTAAAGGCAGAGCTGGAGCTGGGACAGGTCTCTTCATGGCTAGTTAAATGCTCTTTCTACTTCACTGTGATCTTAGAAACCACCCTCTAAGCACAGGAATAAGGTCTGCCTCATAGTTGGGCATGGCAGCTGTAATGTCTTTCTTGGACAACTTTGTGACTTTGCTTTGGCCATAGGAACAGGAAGAAACTGTGATATCAGCCTTTCATGCTGCTAAAACCCAAACCAAACTAAACCTGTTGCTGTCAAGATGATTCTGACTCTAGCAACCCTATAGGACAGAGTAGAAGTACTCCATATGATTTCTAAGGAGCAGCTGGTAGACTTCAACTGCCAATTTTTGGGTTAGCAGTCATACTCTTAACAACTGCACCACCAGTTACTATGCTTTATGTGGTCAGAATTGAGTAGACAGTGGTAGCTTTGTTTTTTTTTTTTTTTTTTTTTAGCCCTGGCTGTGCAGTGGTTAAGAGCTCAGCTGCTAACAAAAAGGTTGGCAGTTTGAATCTACTGGCTACTCCTTGGAAAGCCTATGGGGCAGTTCTGCTTTGTCTTGTTGGGTCTCTATGAGTCAGAATCAACTTGACAGCAATAAGTTTCCAGAGACCTTGATTTCAGGGCTCCTGAATTGTCTATAAGGCATCTCTTAAAAGCCGGGCAAACATAACAGACAACGGCGAGGCCCAGCCTAAGACAAGTACTAAGGCATGTAAATCACTGTGGCAAAACAGAACCATGTCTTAACCAGAGGAGAGTTGTGTCACCGATAATAAACTGATACCTGCGAATAATTTGGTTTCATCCACATACTTAAACAAAAACTCATGTGTGATTGACTTTAAGAGAATATTATTCTCAACCCCCTGGATTCTATGAACTTTCTTGTGTCAAAATTGTGCATAGCACTACCCTTAAAAGTGTGCCTTATGGCACAATATTAATGCTATATGTCATGTGAAGAAAAGTGGTTGAGGACTGAGGACATATTAGGTATTTTCTCCCCCAGATTCTCCAAGATTTGTAGAAAGTCAGATCAGAAGAAAGCCATTTATTTGAATTACATCACTCTGAATCACCCCGTAAATTGAATTGTCTGTACAGAATTATAATTTTATAGTTTGTTCATTTACTACATGGAGCTAATTAGAAATACCTGTAGTGTAAATAAAAGGTCTTTGCCTGTCGGCTACCACTGCTGTCAAAGAGTTTGTATATTATGAAACTTAAGGACTTTATATTAGGATCCTTGTAGCAAATTCTTCCCAAAGTTTACCTATGGTAGAATATTTTTCTCTTGATGACATGATCAATGTTGGAAATTATTTGACCCAATGAATTTAGTTCATAGTATTGGTTACCAGGAGGTTAGGATGCTCAGAACTAGCTTTTCTTTTTACACTTGTTTGATCCTTTATTTACATTTTAAGAAATGTTTTGCTTCTCTTTTTTTCTTTCAGAAAATTTAAAAGATATAGAAACCTACAGAGTATCATAAAATCCTGTCTTGCCACCTCCTATTAACATCTGTTAATATTTTATTGTAATTGTTTCCTGTCATTATTTTTAAAGGAAGCTACCAATTTAACTCACGTCCCACCCAATCACTTTAGCTCCCCTCTCCTTCAGTGTCCTCACACCACAGCCAACCACTGAGATGAATTTGTTGTGTATTTTATAGTCCATTGTCTATACTTTCGCACACCAAAGTGCATTTATAAAAAAAAAACTGTGTGATTAAAAGATTTACATAAACTACATACTTTACATATAGTGACGCTTTTTGTATTCAATGTTACCTTTTGAGATCTACTCACACTGATCTTTACTGATCTAGTTAATTCCTTTCAATGACTGTATACTAAGCCATTAGACAAATATATAACATTTTATTTATCCTTCTTCTCAAGAAGGAACTCTTATGTTATTTCTATTTATTTTTATTTTTTGCTTTTTCAAACAGTGCTATCATGACAATCCTTTTACATGTTCTTTATAATGTGTGTGCAAGAATTTCTCCTGCGTGTAGACTAGCAGGGGAGCATCTGAGTTGCTCTCCCTCTTTACACTATGTGTTTTGTCTGTCTTTTATTCCATGTTAGTAGATTTTGCCTCTGTGGCATCTCTAAATTTATTAAAAGCCACTTGATATCGTTTTTGAAATTAAGTTTAACAAAATAAAGAGGGAGAAGTGGGTCATTAAAGCTTTGAAGGACGTTGTAAAATATAACTAGAACGAAGGCTAATCACTGTCTGCTTTCTGCAGGGTTAAGGCATACATGCTCAAGAAACAGGAAGTACTTTATCCTTTGACATAAGCTTATTGTTTGGAAGGAAACCCAAAATGAACAAGAAAGAAAATTGGTTGCAAAACAGGAAATTCACTCTTAAAATTTCAAAAGGAATAGCAAAGGAACAGGCAGGCATAAGAGCTAGAAGTTATTGAGAGCTCTGTGGACCGCAGTTTTTTCTTTTTTTAAATTCTTCGGTTCTGATTTTTTTAATCAGCCTGGGAAGGCTTTGGGACTGCCATTTGGAGGCCTTTTATCACCGGTGTTTGATCAGCGTGCTGGCACATCCTCTCTGCTCTGGCCTGCCTCTGCCTCTGAAGGGCCTTAGCCTCCCTGCTGTTCCCTCCTCTCTCCCTTTTTCCGAAGTATCAAAGGGCCTTCCCCATAGCCTAGCCTAGCCCTAGAAGCCAGAGCAACAGCTTGTAATAACTAGGCCTTTGGCTGAAAATGAGAGAAGAATTTATCTTATTTGGATTAAATCTTAAGGAGTATTTATTATTTCCTAGAAGTTCCAAGGTACAGCAACCTGGGAAGTCCCAGAGTTGGTTTTTCAGTGGCCTGGTAAACATCACCGAAGCTACCAGATTCTTTCCAACATCGATACAACCAGATTCTTCTCATCTCACCTTTTTACACTGCCATTTTTGGATGTGTTCCCCTAATTTGGGCTGCCCCTCTTTATGGCTACAAGATAGCTGCAGGACTTTCAGGCATCTTATCAAGGCATGGCAATATTCAACAAAAGGACTGTTTCTTCCAAGGTATTTTCTTTCTTTTTTTTTTTAATAAGAAAGGAAAATCTTCCTCAGAGACCAGCCGGCAACCTCCTCCTAAAGCCCAATAATTTAAACTGTATCACTTGCCTGTGCCAATCTGCTCACTGACAAGGGAATCAAAACCCTAAAGGTTCTCAACCAAGGTGTTAGCAAACATGTGGGGACAGAATCCTGGCATTTAGTGTGTTGGGATGCAAAACCAGCTTTAAGGCATGGGACATTCCCATACAACAAATGATGTTCCTACCCCCATACCAGCAGCCGCAGCATTCAGAGTGGCTCAGATATGTCATGAGTTATCTGGAAATGAACATGAAACTGGATCCTAACTCTCTCAGAACATGCTGCCTCATGCAACATATACATGGCCAGCTTCACAACACAGATATATTAGAAAGGAATGGGAATGGATATGGCACAGCAACCAGCCATCTCATGGAAGTCCCAGCTCTCCACACTGGGTACCTCCTGCCCTGGAGAGAAGAAGCCTGCATGGAAAGTCACATTAAGGAGCACAGCAGCTGCCTTTTGCCCCTTAAGCCAGGCAGGAGTTGGTCCTACCCTGACTGAGTCATATCTGGGGAGAGATTACTGTCCCCTTAACCTGACTCCAAGGAACCCCAACCAAAGTGGCCTTGGGGAAATGATGATGTTGAGCCTCTCTTCTCTGTGTTGCAGGGGCATTAGCATAACTGTAGTTCTGTGGCGTCACACCACTGGAGGTGATAGAATTCATGTACCAGCTAAGGTCCTTCTTCACAGGAGAAAGACTGGTAAAATTGTTCTCACACACAGCTAAGTTTGAGCTCCAGATACACCACCTCCTACAATATGACCTAGGAAAAGTCACTCAACTTCTTTGAGCTTCAGTTTCTTCACTGGTAAAATGGAAGCAATATTGGTTCTCCCTTTTTCCTGGGGCTTGGACACATAGCTGAGAAACTAGAGTAACCCTTCCACAGTCCCTGTTATTCATATTCTTGCTGCAAAAAGTCTTACACACAGGACATTAAACACCCTAAGTAATTAATATGCAGATTCCACAGTGCAGTTGCTCTATAATAGATAAGTTGAGTTTGGCTTGAGGATGTTTACGGTCTTGGCAAAAAACATGCTTGAACCCCTGTTATGAATTTGCATTCCCACTGCAGACAAACTGAGCAGAGTCTACATTTTAATAAGACTCTGAGTTTAATTTTATGTGTAATTTCCTAGAAATTTGTTAGAATTCAAATTCTCAAGGGAGGGTTGGGGAGTAGGGAGTGGGAATAGGGTAGTGGATGAAACCTCCTTAGAAATATAAATTCTCAGGAGGAGTTCAAACTGGAAGGAACAGATTTGAAGACCTGGCATAAACTCTTAGTCACTCTCTTTTTAGAGACTCAAACTTTCAGGGCTATAACAGTCAGCCTAATTTCAGGAGTATACTCTATGCAGGCACATTCATTCACCCATTCAACAAACATTCATCAAGCACCTTTGTATTTATTGTGTCAGGGAGGTGGTCTGTCTTCTCTGACATGACAGAGGAAACAATGGTAGCATTGCTTCAACTAATGCAATTGAACAAGACTTTGACAGGGATATGAATAGTATTATTTTAGCCTACAAACTCCAAGGTTACATCCTGATAAACATGCAGTATCTAGATGCCTTCACAAATTCCAACAGGAAAGAACCAGCAACACTGGATTCAAGTACACAAGCTAGGTACTCACACAGGAAAGTCCTGAGGCAAGAGTCCAAACTCTGATAGTGTGCAGAGAACTAGGGAACACGACAGAGTAGAACAGCAGCTAGGGTATGGTTTAACTGATGATGGCAGATCGGTCTGAGACACTTCATGAAGGCCACCCTGGCCAGTTTAGAGTCAAGACTGGAAAGTCAGGCTTAGTAACAGTTTCTGTATTCCTTGATTTAGGGAAGGACATGGGAGACACAGACCATTTTCTGGGTGTGGAGAATTGAATTTAGTGAGTAAAACGAAAACAAACAAAAAAATCTAAACCAATTGCCATTGAGTCTATTCCAACTCATGGTGACTCCTCCACGTATTGCAGAGTAGAACTGTATTCCCTAGAGTTTTCAAAGCTGTGACCTTTTGGAAGCAGACTGCGAGACCTTTCTTCTGGCACACCTCTGAGTGAGTTTGAACCACCAACCTTTAGGCTGCCAGGTGAGTGCTTAATTGTTTGTGCCTTTCTTAAGAAAATCACAAGGAGCTGGCAGTTTATTTTGAGGAAACAGCTGGAGTTACATCAGAGGGTGGCTTTGTGACTCCAGCGCTGGCTAGTTCTCACATCAAAGCTGCAACTCTGAGAGTTAAATGTTCATGCTGTAGCATTAGCATCACCACCGCCTTTTTCTGAGCCATAAAAATACCATGGTAAGTAGACCAAGACGTGGCATCTAGCTAATGTTCCTTGAATACAAGGTCTAGGATGGGAAAGAGACAAAGTCTTATGCAAGATGAGGGTAAATAAAGCTACACTGCAAGTGTTTTCCTCATGGTTGAAAGCTAAGACAAGATGAAGGATAGCTCTCTGATACCTTCAAGTACTTCCCAGGATCCCTAAAGCCATGTTAATCCTAGTGCCCAAATGCTTTCTCCTGAAAATAGCTTAGTTTCTGAGCCTTTTTTGAAAGTGACTGTAACTATGCAAAACTATAGTCACAGGAAAACATAATTTGTTGATCTCTTCATGATGGAGTCTATATATCATTTACACTTCACTTCTCTGTGGGTGGAAAAGCTTTTTTCATGGTTTATTTAGCGGGAAGTCATTTTGATCAGTGAGATGAGTAATATTTTACAGCTGTTTGCAATTACTGCCTCTGCTCTGTCAGAAGTTTTGACTATTATACAAACTGAAATACCAAATGAGCTGACGCAAGATGGGGAGAAGAGAAATGCATATTTCATAGGTCCATCCATGTCACGAGAAATTATCCATCACCTTTTTTCCAACTCTGTGTTCCTAAACTCAGAGTCACATCTTAAAGATAGACACTCCAGAGATTTTTATCCATGAAGGGATGTGCAAATCAGGAGCACTAGGTTTTGTATGACCACTGGCAGAACAGCTGGCCTAAATTCCACAGAATTATGAAGCTAGTTCGGCTAGGACAAAGAATACATCAACTTTGTTAATAAAGGCCTTAATCAGTGTACCTATCTCTCCCAAACACCCACTGTGATACTACAATGATTAAAAGTTTCAATTTGTAGGAGAATAAAATGACTTCAATATTTTCTTTCCCTTTTAGACTCAACATAAACTCAATTCAGCAAATCTGAGCAATGGGGGGATTTAGGAGTCCATTGTAAACTGTCAATCACATTGACGAGTAGCCAGTTCATGCAGGATAAGAGCTGGGGGTTAGAGAAAGACAGAACTACGTACAAATTCTGACTCTTTCACTTACTAGCTGTGTGACTTTGAGCAAGTTGCTTAATGTGGATAATAATAATACAATCTGTCTAATAAGGTTACTGGGAGAATTAAGTAACATGATTTACATAAGTGCTTACACAGTGGCCAGAATAGAGTCCTCCAAAAATGGTAGCAATTATCTTTTGAGAAATAATTCTTCATGGTTTTAAGGTTCAGAACTGATACTCATTTGCCTTCCCATCCTAACCATGTTGACTGCTAACTGTCCTTTTCCCCACATTCACACACTCAAGTGAGGGGACAAGCCCAGGTAAAAAAGCCTTGGGAATAGTTCTAATTGATTTTGATTGAGTCACACACCCTCCTGGAATTAGAAAGATACTATATTCTGTTTGCGTATGTCTGGGTCACACGCCCACCTCTGGGGAGAGAAGAAGTAACTCACTTAACCGATGCACAAAGACTGAGCTCAGATAGATTACCATGAAAATAGAAGTGCTGTTTCAAGGAAAGGAAAAAAAAATGATTCTGGAAGAAGAAAATATCAACTCTCTACTGTTGGCGTTTCTTTTTGGGGGGCAACTGGCCAGAGGGTAAGTGGGATAGACTGATCCATATTACAGTGCTTTATCAAAAATTGTCATGTCTATTCAAATTGCCTGCTCATCTGTCTGTTATACCATGGGGCTTATTGTTGCTTTGAACTTAGAAGCTATGACACAATATTTCAAATATAAGCAGGGCCACCCATGGTGGACAGATTTCAGCAGACCTTCCAGAATAAGACAAACTAGGAAGAATGACATGGCTGTCTACTTATAAAAAATTGACAGGTGAAAACCTTATGAATCTCAGGGGAAGTTTGCCTGATGCAGTTCTAGAGTATAAACCCTTCAGCTGGAAGACATACGGAATGTAACAGGGGAAGAGTTACCTTCAAAAGTAAAGTAGATCTTAATGGTATACATGATGAAGTCAAGCTTTTGAGAGCTTCATCTGCTGATGTGGCATGACTCCAAATGAGAAGAAACAGCATTAAACTTCCATTAATAATTGGAAGGTGGAATGTATGCAGTATGAATCTAGGGAAATTGGGAATCATAAAAAAAGAAAGGGAATGCATACAAACTGATATCCTAGGCATTAGTGAGTTGAAATGGACTGGTATTGGCCATTTTGAATCAGGCAATCATATAGTCAACTATTCTAGGAGTGATAAATTGAAAAAGAATGGTGTTGCATTCATCATCAAAAAGAACATTACAAGATTTATCATAAGGTACAACACAGCCAGTGATAGGATAATATCCATACATCTACAAGGAAGACCAATGAATAAAAATATTATTCCAATTTAGGCACCAAATGCTAAGGTCAAAGATTAAGAAATTGATGAATTTTTTTTACCAGCTTCCGCAGTCTGAAACTGGTCAAACATGCAGTCAGGATGCATTGATAATTACTGGTGACTGGAATGTGAAAGTTAGAAACAAAAAGAAAGATCAGTAGTTGGAAATACAGCCTTGGTGATAGAAATGATGCCAGAGATCACATGATAGAATTTTGCCAGACCAACTTCTTCACTGCAAATATGTATTTTTTCAACAACATAAATGGTAACTATACACCTGGACCTTGCCACTGGGAATACACAAGAATCAAATAGAGTAACTACATCTGTAGAAAGAGACAATGGAGAAGCTCAAAATCAGCAGTCAGAATAAGGCCAGGGAATCACTGGGGAACACACCATCAATTAATTGCTCATATGCAAGTTCAAGTTGAAGCTGAAGAAAATGCAAACAAACAAATCAAAGAAAACCAAAGTATAACATTGAGATAGTCAAAGTGAATTTAGAGAGCATCTCAAAAATATGTTGACATACTTGTTTTAGTCATCTAGTACTACTCAAACAGAAATATCACAAGTGGATGGCTTCTGAAAGAGAAATTTCATTCTGTCAGTCAAGTGGGCTACAAGTTCAAATTCAGGGCATTACCTTAAAGTGTAGTCTCTCTTTGTTGGCTCTGGTGAAAGGTCCTTATCATCAGTCTTCCCCTGGACTGGGACCCTCTGAGTTGTAAGGATCCAGGGCCCTTTCCGAAGGACATGCTCTGTCCCTGGCACTGCTTCTTGGACTTATGAGGTCCCCAACTGTCTGCTTGCTTTTGTGTCCTTTATATCCCAGGAGACACCCTAGAGGCACAGTAGAACCTTAACACATTGAGTCTTGCCCCAATAACACGACTGCTACACATTCTCCCTCATTAACATCACAGAGGCAGGATTTACAACATATAGGAATATCACTCAATACCAGAAATCATGGCCCAGCCAAATGGCGACACACATTTTTGGGGGAACACAGTTCAATTCACGATAACACTGAACACTAATAACAGAAAACCAGATAAGTGGTGGGATGACATCAAGTATGTCATACATGAAGGAAGCAAAAGATCATTAAAAAGACAGGAAGTCAGGAAAAGATCAAAACAGATGTCAGAAGAGACTCTGAAACTTGCTCTTGAACACAGAGTAGCTAGAGTGGAAGAAATGATGATTTAAAAGATCTAAACGGGGGATTTCAAAGGATTGCTTAAGAAGATAAAATAAAGGATTACAATGAAATGTGCACAGACCTGGAATTAGAAAGCCCAAACAGAACACTCTTGGTGTTTCTCAAGCTGAAGGACTGCATTAAAAATTCAAGCCTAGATTTGAAATACTGATTCTATGGGCAAAAAAATCTAATGATTCAGGAAGATGGAAGGAATACATAGAGTCACCATACCAAAAAGAATTGTTGATGTTCAACCATTGCAGGAGGTAGCATATGATCAAGAACCAGTGGTGCTGAGGAAGAAGTCCAAGCTGCGCTGAAAGCACTGGGGAAAAACTAGACTCTGGGAATTGAAGGAATACCAACTGAGTTATTTTAGCAAATAGATACAGCACTGGAGGTTCTTGTTATATGCCAAGAAATTCGAAAGACAGCTACCTGGCCAACCAATTGGAAGAGATCAGTATTTGTATCCACTGGAAATAAAGGTGATCCAAAAGAATGCAAAAATTATCCAACAATATCATTAATATTGCACACAAGTAAAATTCTTTTTATTTCTTTAGTTGTGATTAAGTGAAAGTATGCAAACCAAATCAATTTCGCATGCCTGCCTATCTACAGCTCTTCTGATCTCGTTGGTCCGTGACAGCACAGTCCTTTTCATTTTATACTTGTATCTTCTTAACAAGCTCCTGCCCCCTCCTCTCCCATCTAAAAAAGAGACCAGTGGTAGGACAGCATCCTATGAATGCATAGAATCTTAAAGCACACCCACCATGTGGTCACATTGTGTCCCCAAATCTAGTCCATTTTTGTCTGAAGAGTTGACCTCAGTAATGTTTTCTGGACGGGAGCAGCAGCAGGTATAGGGTTCACGCTCCCAGGGGATCTCCAGGGCTGTCAGACCTCACTTGTGATCTTTCAGTAGAGTTCTTGAGCTGCACTCCTCTTTTTTGTCATGTTGCCACAGGGACTTAACGTTGCATGCCTAATCACAGCTGTCTTTGGTGGTGGCCAGGCACAATCTGGTTCTTCTGGTTACATGTTGATATAGTCTCTCATTTATATGGGTCCTTCTGTTGCTTAGGCTCTTTTTTCCTCACATCTTTGGTGTTCTCAGTGATCATCTTTTCCAGCTGAGTTGGGACCATTTGGTGTACTTCAGATGACAGCTTGCTAGCTTTTAGGACCCCGGGTGGCCACTCACCAATATGGGGTGCAAAAGACTCTCTTAGCAATAGGCTAATTATGCCAGTTGACCTCAATGTCCCATGAGAACATGGTCCCTAGACCCCACCCCTGCTACTCTGTCTTGCAATAGCCAAGTGCCGTCGAGTCGGATCCGACTCTATTGGGTTGCAATTCGAAGAGATTTCAGTTTCTGATGAAGTCCAGTTAAGTTGATCTACTTTCTACTGAGTGCTGTCATTGTTTTTACCTAACCAAATTTCTATCAACTGTCTGATCTATGACCAGCCCTTCCCCATCTCCCACCTTGTAGCCATCAAAGAGTCTTTTCTTCTGTACATAAGTTTAAGTCCTTATAGCTGAGATCTCATACAATATTTGTCCTTTTGCCACTGACTGATTTTGCTCAGTATAATATCTTCCAATTGAAAGCAAGTTATGAGGTGTTTCCTAAAATCGTCATTTTTTTTTTTTTTTATCACTGCATGCTGTTCGATTGAGTATATGTACCATAGATTGTTTATCCGTTCATCTGTTGATGGACATCTAGGTGGATTCCATCTTTTTGCTATCATGGACTGTGCTGCAATAAACGTTCATGTGCATGTGTCTGTTGATGTGACAGCCTTTGTTTCTGTAGCATAAATTGCAAGCAATGGGATTACTGGATCAAATGGTATATCTATTTCCAGCTTTTTAAGGAAGCACCAGATTGCCTTCCAAAGAAGTTGTACCATTTTGAAATTCCACTAGTAATGTACAAGAGTTTGATCTCTCCACAGCCTCTCCAGAATTTGCTGTTTTGTGTTTTTGGATAATGGCCAACTTTGTTGGGGTCAAATGGTATGTTACTGTAGTTTTGATTTGGATTTCTCTGATAGCTAATGATTGTGAGCATTTCCTTATGTGTCTATTGGCTGCCTGGATGTCCTTTCTAGTAAAGTGTCTGCCATCTCCTTTGCCCATTACTTAATTGCATTATTTACCTTTTTCTTGTGGATATTTTACAGTACCCTGTAATTTATGGAGATCAGACATCAATCTGAGATGTAATTGCCAAATACTTTTTTCCCATTCTGTAGGTGGTCTTTTAACTATTTTGATAAAATCTTTGGATGAGTAAAAGTATTTGATTCTAAACAGTTCCCATTTATCTGTTTTCTCCTCTGTTGATCATGCTTTGGTTATCAGATTTTGAATCTGTCTAAGCTGTGAACATAAGTAAAATTTTGCTGAAGATTATTCAAAAATGGTTGCAGCAATACCCTGACAGGGAACTGGTAGATATTTCACCACGATTCAGAAGAGGATATGGAACCAGAATACCATTACTGATGTCAGTTGAATCCTGACTGAAATCAGGGGATACCAGAAAGATGTTAGATGTCTACCTGTATTTTGTTGACTACTTAAAGGCATTTATCTTTGTAGATCATAACAAATAACAGATACCATTGTGAAGAAAGAGAATTCCAGAACACTGAGTGGTGTTCATGGAGGAACCTGTACACAGACCTAGATACAGTCCTTTGAATAGAACAAGGGGACAGCAAGCACTTTAAAATCAGGAAAGGTATGCATCAGGACTTCATCCTTTTAGCATTCTTACTCAGTCTGTATGCTGAGCAAACAATCTAAGAAGCTGAACTATATGAGAAGGAACAGGGCATCAGGATTAGAGGATGACTCATTAACAGCCTGTGTTACAAAGATGACACAACCTTGTGTACTGAAAATGAAGAGTATTCTAAGCACTGATTGATAAAGATCAAAAATCACACACAGCCTTCAGTACAGATTACACCTGAGTGTAAGTAAACCAAAAATCCTCACAACTGGACCAATAAGCAACTTCATGATAATCAGGGAAATTCTGAAATTGTCATGGATTTCATTTTGCTTGAATCCACATTCAACATCCACAGAATCAGATGTCAAGAAATCAGATAGTGCATTGTGTTGAGCTAATCTGCAGCAAAAGTATTATTAATAGTTTAAAGTGTTAAAAAAATGTCACTTTGGGGACATGGTGTGTGCAGCCCGAGGCGTGGTCTTTCCAGTCATCTCATATGCATGTGAACACTGGACAAATAATAAGGGAAATTAAAGAAGAATTGATGCCTTAGAATTACAGTATTGGCAAAAAAAAGTTTTTGAATATACACTGGCTACAAGAAGAATGAACAAATTTGTCCTGGAAGAAGGACAGCCAGCATTCTCCTTAGAAGCAAGGATTTGAGACTTTTTCTCATGTACTGGGTGCGTGTTATTGAGAGGGACTAGTTTCTGGAGAAGGACATCAAGGCATCAAGCGTGGTAAGGTAGAGGTCAGTGAAAAAGAGAAAGGGTCTCAACAAGCTGGATTGATACAATGGCTAAAATAATAGGCTCAAGCATAACAATGATAGTGAGGAGGGTACAAGACCCAGCAGGATTTGATTGTTCTGTACACAGGGTCACCAAGTGGGAACCTACTGAGCGACATCTAACAACAACAACAATTCAAATTGAGAACAATTTATAAAACTTGACTAAGTCCAAAAACTAACACTCTAACGAAAGAATAATGGAATGTGTTGTCAATACATATTAATAATTAATAACTTCTCTTAGGGATATCCTACTCTATATGTAGCAGATTCTAGATGATAGATGAGCAATTGAACAAAAGGTCAGAGGATCACAAGCATTCTTGTGATGTAGGAAGCACTGGAGAACAGCTGTGAATATTCCAGGAATTTTCAGTAGGTATCAGTAAAGCAAAATTTGTATTTCCAAACACTGACCTGAGGTCTAGTTTGGCAAACTGTGCTTTCCATACACATTTAGTTTCCAGTATTTTCAAATGGAGGTTAATGTAGACGAAGACCCAAAGGAAAGGATGGGAGAGAATTTTTTTTTTTTTTAAATCACATACTTTGTGATACGTGAGTAATACAAACATAGGAATGAAAAGAATACTGATAAATGTAAAGTTCTATATAACACACAAGGCTGAAGAAACAAAAAGAACAAGATGTACCTTTAGTTCTGAGTTGGTCTTACAGAGGTATCACAGAAAATGCAGAAAAAGTTGGATTCATTCACAATCAACTTGAGCATCAGTTACACGCCAGGCATTGTACAGAGTATTTCCCCAAGCATGATCTCGTTTAGTTCTTAGAAAGATTCTGGGGACACATAAGATTCTTCTCTTTCCAGAATGAGGCAATCAAAGTTAAAAAAAAAAAAAGTCAAGATTATAAAGAAATTGCTGAGTTGTGGTATTTACCAAGCTCTACTAATTCCAGCTGTCTCTAAGATCCTCCTCTTTCCAGGAAAAAAACAAAAACAAAACAAGTCTCTTCATTCAACTGCTTCTCTACTCCCCGCAACTATTATAGATAATGAGTATTTTTTTTTAATTTCTAAAAAACACAAGCACAGCCTTGCTTAATGAAAGCAAGCATTCTGAGAAGTAGCTCTTCCCCTTCCTAGAATGGCAAGCCACAAAGGTACTTCAGAATCTGGAGGATGTCAACTTTCAACTTTGGAGTTAACAATCAGTCTTTGCCACTTAGCTAAGTGTTTTGACTACCATTCAGTGAGTGTGCCATGATTGAAAACTTCACATTAAGCCAGATGGAACCCGTAAAAAGCATCATCTTCGGCTACTTGAAGACAAATGTAAACAAATATAACCAGTGCAATTTTGAGTAAGTGACCCAACCTTCTCACTGAGTCTTATTTGTGGAATGAAAAGAATGAAATGATGCCTAACACACAGGATCATTGTGAGCACTAACTGCGATGATGCATATAAAGCACTTAGCACAAGCCTTAGCGATCGTATGTTATCAATGGTGTTGTTATGTGCCATCGAGTTGGTTTTGACTCTTAGCAACCCTATAGAGTAGAACTGACCCATGGGGTTTCCAGGGAACAGCTGATGGATTTGAACTGCACATTGTTTGGTTAGCAGCCAAGCTCTTAACCACTGCGTGACCAGAGCTCCATCATAAACTACAGCATTTTTTATTAGTAATATCAATAGTACTATTTAGTATTTGTTAAGACTGATTCTATCAGAGACCCTGGTGGTCTAGTTGTTAAGTGCTAGTAGCCTACTAACCAAAAGGTTGGCAGTTCAAATCTAGCAGGCACTCCTTGGAAATTTTAAGGGGCAGTTCTACTCTGTCTCATAGCATGACTATGAGTGAGAATCAACTTTTTGTTGGGGAAAGAAATGTATCAATTTTAATTCATAGAAATGTGTGTTACAAAAAGAAACAATCTTTGATGGTTGGGAAAGGGGTGGGGATGGGAAAACACTAAATAGATAACAGATAAGTGGTAACTTTGGTGAAGGGTAGGAAACCCTGTTGGCATAGTGGGTTAAGTGCTACGTCTATTAACCATGAGGTTGGCAGTTCAAATCCACCAGGCGCTCCTTGGAAACTCTATAGGGCAGTTCTACTCTGACTTCTAGGGTCACTATGAGTCAGACATGACTCAATGGCAGCAGGTTTTCATGAAGGATAAAACAGTACACAGTACTGGGGAAGGAAGCCCAAATTGTCCAAGGTAAGATCATGGAAGCTCCATAGACACGTCTAAACTCCCTGAAGGATCAATTACTGGGCCAAGGGCTATGGGGACCATGCATCATGGACCATCTAACTCAGTTGGTATAATACAGTTTATAAAGAAAATTTTCTACACTTGACTTTGGTGAGTGGCATCTGGGATCTTAACAGCTGTGAGTGGCTATTTAAGATACCCTATTGGTCTCCCACCATTTAGAGCAAGGGTGAATGTAGAAAAGCAAAGATAAGGGGTAAGAATAGTTCAAAGGATTAATGGATACAACTACTTCAGCTTCCATCAGACCAAATCCAGTACAATGAGGCGGTACCCAGCTACCACCACTGACTGCTCTGACAGGGATCATGATAGATGGTCCTGGAGAAAGCTAGAGACAAACACAGAATAAAATTCTAACTCACAAAAGCAAAAACAAAACAAAAAATAGACTTACTGGTCTGACAGAGACTGGGGAAACACTGAGAATATGGTTCCTCACTACCCTTTCAGCTCAGTCGTAAAGTCATTCCTGAGGTTCACCCTTTAGCCAAGGATTAGACGGGCCCATAAAACAAAATGAGATTAAAGGGGCATGCCAGCCCCAGGGCAAGAATAAAAAGCAGAGACAGGGAAGCTGGTAATAGGGAGCCCAAGAAGGAGAGTGTTGACAGGTCATGGGGTGGGCCATGAATATCACAAAACAGTATTTGTACCAACTATTTAATGAAAACCTAGTTTGTTCTGTAAACTTTCATCTAAAACACAATGAAAATGAAAAAAAGAGAGCATAGTCCCAGGCTCCCTGCCCCAGCTACTCTGTCCTTGCAATATTGGGTTAAGATGGAAGGAGTAATCACGTTAGGTTGAAGTCCAGTTAAAATTGATCTTCTTTCTAATGTGCACTGTCACCCAACCAAATTTCTATCAACTATCTAATCTATACCACACCCTTGTCTTCCCTCCCTCCCTACCCTTGCAGCTGTCAAAGAGTCTTTTCTTCTATGCATAAGTCTGTTTTTAAATTCTTACAGTAGGGGTCTCATACAATATTGGTCCTTTTGTCATTGACTACTTTCACTCAATATAATGTCCTCCAATTGAAACCAGGTCACAAGATGTTTCCTAAAATCATCATTGCATTGGGCATGCAAATTTATACAGGAATGTACATTTTCACTCAATCATAAGAAAAAAAATCAAAAAGAAACATGATATATCAAATCAGCGAAGTCATGGGAGACATTTGGTACAACTGGCAAGACAATGAAGAGGAATCAGTGGTGTGTTCATGTCACTGCAACCACAAGACTGAGGAATTCTAAGGCAGAGCTGGTGTCTGAGATGGTGCTGCCAGACAGGTGTGGTGGTGCCAGTGAAGAATCTCATGTCCATAACTTACAATGAGAAGAGCCTTTTGCAAATGCAGTAAGCAGGAATGAAGAACGGAGAAACAATTTAGGGAATGGTCTGAAGAGGGGTTTGGTTTACACAGTAAATGAAAGAAGAAATTGTATGGGGACAGTTTTGTATGTTTTAAGTAGAAAGACTTTACTGAGCCTATAATTTCATTGCCATCAAGTTGATTCCAACTCATAGTGACCCAAATCTATAGGGCAGCATAGAACTGCCCTGTTGGGTTTCCGGCTGTAAGTCTTTACAGAAGCTGACTGACACATTTTCTTCTTGCACAGTGGCTGGTGAGTTCAAACTACCTATCTTCCAGTTAACAGCCAAGCACTTCACTGTTGTGCCAGCAGTACTCTGTAACCTAGGAATTTCTGAGGTCATAGAAAAAGCAAGCTGGATGTTTATAGGTCTACATGGCTTCACCTACGTGGCCACTGCTCATGACCACCAGTGTCTGGAGGATCCCTGATTTGAGGTGGCTTTTATGAGCCAGTGCCCCTGTTGTCACCAAGAAAGTCACACCTACCTAAGGAATTATGATAGGCAGAAGGGGGAACCAATGATTTGCATTAGTATTTGGGCTTCCTCACCATTTAACCCTTTGGGGAAGGAACACACAACCCTGATCACATGGACTAGTGAGATTCCTGAGTTGGGTAGAAATTTTACTATCATACCTGAGAATAAATTTTTGTTGACACTGGATTGTGCTAGACCAGGGAGACATGTCACTCCAAGTCCTGAAGAGGAAAAAAGATGATGCCTAACACTAAGCAGTAAACACTCAAAGGTAAGGAGGGAAACGAAAAAGAAAGAAAGAAAACAAATACACTGGGTAGTTTTGGGCTTTAAACCAAACCCCACAAAAAACCCAAACGTGTTGTCACTGAATCAATTTCAATTTATAGCAACCCTACTGGGCAGACTATAACTGCCTCATAGGACTTCCATGGAGTGGTAGGTGGATTTGAACTGTCAACGTTTTGGTTAATAGCTGGCCTCCTAATCACTGTGCCATCAGGGCTCCTTTTTGGCCTTAGGATGGATTATTTCAGTTATGGAAGAGCTGGGGTCACTGTCTTGACTCGGCATGGTGGCACATGTAGACATTTCCTAAAAATGTGCTGACACTGCCTTGGATGGCTAGTAGGGTCACTGGGCCAAGAGAAACTACCAGAAAGAGGGCAGCCCTCCATTACAAGAGGGTGAAACAGTCTTTGCTAGCATTGGTCCTTGTCAGCAGGAAGCAGAGTCATCTTCTTCATTGGCTTGAGCGATACTCTCTGGAATACTGAGAGTCCATGGAGCCCTGTGAGGCTTTGGGTTACTGTGAGCTGCTTTAACCTGCTGAAGAATGCATAGCTTTGCAATTCTCTTATGTTATTACTTTGTATTAATCTAGATGAATCTGGAAATCAGAGGACTTGGGTTTGACTATGTCACTGGACACTAAGACAATTGCCTAACCTCTCAAACTTCTGTTTCCTAACCTATAAAATGAAGATAAGACAGTTTTGCTTAGGGATACCAGTAGGATTCAATAAGAATTTTCATAGGAAAGCATTTAGTGTAGTCATGTAGCTGTTTAGAAAATGTAATTAGTTATCACTATGAGACGGTGCACTGAGCAACATAAAATTAGTACCAAACTAGTTACTGTTGAATAGATTCTGATTTGAGAGCCCCATTTATGTAATAGTAGAACTGTGCTTAACAGGGTTTTAAATGGCTAATTTTGGGAATCAGATCACCAGATCTTTCTTCGGAGGCACCTGTGGGTAGGTTAAAACCACCAATCTTTTTGTTAGTAGTCAAGTGCTTAACTGCACCATTGTTGCGCGAACATAAGGAGCTTCGATTTTGGAGTAAGAGATACTTGATTTAAAATCTTGGTTATTCTGTTACCAGCTTATTACATCAGGGAAGTTATTTAAAGTCTCTGATCATGTCTCCCATCTTTCAAATGTGAGTAATAGTACCTACCTCCCAGTGTTGGAATATGAAAAATTGTGACACTGTAAGTAGTCACTGTTATACTTCATTCCACAGTGATTGAGCTTCTCATATGTGCTAGAGCACTTGCAATTCAAAGAAGGATAAAATAGTTTACAATCCCAAGAAATTTAGTCTAATGGAAGAGAAGATTGAACACAAATAAATAGAATAAGATTTGGAAAGGCTAACAAGATGCTTCGGGAAGGTAGAAGAGGTTACATTACATTTCAGCACTGCTTTGGGGGATGAGGGAGTCCTTGAGGTAGCAGAGACAGGCAAGTTCTTGCAAGCAGAAGGAAGAGCAGTTGGAGAATATGGCCATATAGCAGGAATCTTCGCTAGGCAGCCAGGAGTTCAGTTGATGGAATACAGAATAGAACAGAAAGGAAACATACGCTGGGGCTAGGGCATATTCACCAGCTGAGAACTTTGAATTTTTACTGCAGTTCTCTCTTAATGCAATCTCTTTTTCATATTTCCTGCTCAACTGATTTGCAAAATGAGAACTTTGTATCCACCAACCAAATTTTCCCACTGGAGGAATTTTCCATGTTTCTAAAGACTGGACGTTTGCTCACAAAGTGACTAGTATCCCATGTATTGGTGATATTCCTGACACACAAATACATAATGATAACAGCATCTAGAATCTTCTGTATAAGCTATTTATAGAAAAGGCCAGAAAAGTTACAAAGATCCTGTTATTGACCCGTGATAATACTGCAATTCATTCATTCACCCATCCCGCAAACATTTCCTGGTTTTACTGCAGGACTCAATCACTGCTCAGGCTGCTGTGTGGGGCTGACATGCCCCTTCCCCCAGATGTCGAGTTGCTTCATAATCACCAAGCAATGGCACCTCACACTGTCCCATTAGAGAGGCGTGCTCGGCTCGCTTGTTGGGCATGTTGATGCAAGCTTGGGAAGGAAAACATAATTCACTTTTGCCAGTGACAGAAATGTTAACACTTCCTTGAAGTAGCTGATAATCTGACACAGGAGAGTTAAAGGATTACTGTATTTCATTTGGCTAATAAGAAAAGCTGTTTAAAAGCTATCTTAAAAAGACTTAATGTATGGTGACTGAGCATTGCTTTAATGTATTCTGTGTCATCAACTATTAGAATGCTCCCCCCGCCCCCCTAAAAATGTTACATAGATTTCTGCCTTTTTTTCTCCAGGAAGGGGTAATAGAAAGCAACATCCACTCACAGGATTTTCCAAAGCAACATTCATCCAATAAATATTTATTGGTTACCTACTGTGTGCCAGGTTCCATGTCAGGCAGTGGGGAGCCAGGGACAAACGAGACATGGTCCCTGATCTCTGAACAACGGCATGTTTGTAGAAAGAGTTGATTAGATAGCAGACTAAAGATTTAGTAAATACCGTGTTTGAAATCTAGTTGATGTATGAAATCATCTTATCAACACTCATTTCTCTAGATGAGGAAATATAAGCCGAGAAAGTTAAATGTTCTTCTGAGGGCACGGAAGACTTGAGTTTGACTAATAAAATAACCAAAGCACAGGAGGCCAATCTGTGGGAAATCTGGATTTTTTACTTCTTGTCTAGATTCTTGACCATTGTTTTCAGCTGCCTCATTTTCCCCCTGGGCTGAGGACCAGTGCTCTGCATTTATAAATGTCCTTTAGGGTGACATGTCTGTCCATCCTTGAGAAGTGTTTCTGCATTGTGGAATAAAGCTTGATAGCGTGGCCAGTTGCTGTGGCCAGTAACTACTCATGCCACTGTTTGCGGTATGGAAAGACTAAGCACGTGCGGCTGGGCTTTTTAAGATGCAACATAGTTTAGACTAAGGTATTGTCACTGGTCCTGTGAAGGGTCAGCCTATGACCTCTAGGGAGAGGCTCTGAGCTGTGTAATAACAGCCAGAGTTGGCCTCAGAGAGTTGTTCCTCCGTAGATGTGCTGGATAATCTACCCTCTCCAGGGCCTTCTGCTTCCCTCCTCCACCAGCCCACATCTACTGCCCTATGGCCCATATTGTACAGTTTTTACATAGACTCTTCCTGCTAAGAAGTCTTCTAAAGCTATGCAGCACTTTAGTGGTTACAACATCACTGTAAACTCAGTAGAGTTGGAGACATCAGAACTGGTGAAAACAAGGCATAGCTTTAGCCAGAAAAGGACTATATGGAAACCAGGTATCTAGACTCTCAGTCTATTCTTCCTCCCTGGATTCTTCTCATCCTAGATTCCACAGTTTGTGTGGTTACTGATTCAACACAAGTGATATAATTGCTTCCGAAAGTGGTGTTGAGACATTTTTTTTTATTATGACCTGAGTGAAAATGTACATTACCACATAAATTTACATGCCCACCTATACGCAGCTTCCACTGCTCTCCCTGCCCGGTGACAGCACACTATTCCTCTCTGCTCCACACATGTCTCATCTTCCCAACAGTCTCCTTTCCCCTCCTCTCCACCCACTCCCCTTCCTCCAGCCAGAGGTCAGCAGGATGATATCCTATAGATGCCTCCAATATATGGTCACTCTGCATCACCAAGTCCAATCCATTTGTGTCCGAAGAGTGAAACTTCATTATGATTTATGGGCAAGGGCAGCCTCATGGCCAGGAGCCATGCTCCCAGGGGAACCCGGAAACCACTGAACAATCAATTGAAGTCTTTTAGTGGAGATCTCAGGTTGCACCCCTTTTAAGTGGACTTCAGCATATCTTGAATACTCCTTCCATCTTTACCCAATATTGCAAGGACAGAGTAGCTGGGGCAGGGGGCAGGGGACCATGCTCTTAGGCGAAATCAAGGCCAATTGGCACAACTAGCATTTTGCTAAGGGGGCTCTCTGCACCCCACATTGGTGAGTGGCATCTGGGGTCTTAAAAGCTGCCAAGCTGCCATCTGAGGGCACAGCAAATGGTCCCAACTCAGCAGGAATGGATGATCACCGAGGACCAAAATGACATGGGGTAAAGACAACCCAGAAGATAGAGAGACTCACATGAGTGGGTGCCTACATAGACTTGGGACCAAAAGAACTGCATGGCACCTGGCTACCACCAGTGATAGCCACGATGGAGCTCACTAAGTTGAGTCTCACTGGCAACACAAGACATCTTAATGAGAAGGCTTCTTCTCATTAAGGCAATAAACAGAAAATTAGACTTCACTCATTTAGAACCAACATGGAAAATCACATCTGAAATGCAGAATATTAAAATCTAGAGTCCCTCAGTGGTGCCAGTGGCTAACGACCCGGGCTGCTACAGACGGAGGTTTGAGTTCACCCAGAAGCACTTTAGTAGAGAAGCCTGGAGGTCTGCATCTCAATCAGCTATTAAAACTCCTACAAATCACAGTTTTACTCAGACACGTGTGGAGTTGTCATGAGTTGGAGGTGACGATGCCAACAGATAAAATATAAGTATAGATATATTTCAAGTAAGAAGACTAGACTGCGAAGTCCAACACGATAGACACCATGCCTATTTTGTTCATCACTTTAATCCCAGTGGTTTAGTGAGTGCTGACTACTTGCCAAATGAATGGTGCAAGTAGTCAACCAATACTAATAGGATAGTTATTTTTACTTACAGAGGAAGATAGCCATAATTTGCTAGGCTCTGAGCAAATAAAAATGTGGTGCTCCTGTTAAAAAAAGGAAAAAGTGCTGTTAAAGATAGTATACAATGCAAAGCTTTTTCGTTCTTCCATGGTCTTTCTCAATTTGTCATGGTGATTTTCATTTGCTATATAATGTCATTGAAAATAATGAAAAAATTTAAATTCAAATTGTTAGCCTGAATTTATTTTCATTCCCCTTCTTGTTTTAAATGCAAATGTAAGATACAAGAACATTTAATTCACTTACACAATCACTGGAATTGCACTATTTGTTTTTCATAGCTTGTCGGTGCGTATGATCACAGCCTTAAGAACTCATTGCCAAGCTTTCTCCCCTCAACGTGGGTACTGTTCGGAAGTGGACATCCCACCATAAGTGGTGTTGTGGATGTAAAGGACTTGTCCTCAGCCCACAGAGAAACTGGGTCTTCAGGAAATAGTGCTCAAATATCAGAATGAGAAGAAAAAGATCATACAAAATCAACTCAGTGTATGTGTGTGTGTTTGTGTTTTAATCTCCCTTCTTGATATGTGCACATTTTACCAACATTCTACCTTTAAGTTACCTGGTGAAAAAGGAAGGACTGAAATGAAGAGGAATTGTAGGTTGCTCTTTATTTCCTTTTTCTTCTATGCCACAACTTTGAGCCTGTTTGGCTCGTATACAGGAGCAGGTAAAGATATGTTAGGGTTTCTTCTTCATTGGTGTTTCTTAAAAGACCACAGCCACCTTTCTGTGTTCAGGACAAGTTCTGGTTCAAATGGAAAGCATGGACTTGAGTAATGAGGCCAATATTCAGCAGGTCGTAAATGGAACACATTCACCTGCATTTTCTCTGAATTCCAATGCCTGATGGCTCCATAGACCTCTGTGTACCTTCTTGACTCATACAAGTGCTCTGCTGTCTCATTAGACTTGACTTACAAAACCTGAGTTCAAAGAGTATTATTATGTATTTCTAAATGGTGACACAGAGCATTAAACACAAATGAAGCCAACCTTGAATATAGTGACTTGGGTTAACTGCCAATGTCACTGGGTAGAGTTTGATCCAGCCCACTCTAACACAGAGCTGACACTCATTTGAATTGGCTGAAAACATCGTTGAAGCTTCTAAGAATAACATAATTTAAGCAACATAGTTCTTTTTCAACATATTTTATATTGGCTGCCTCTGGTGGGCCAGAATTTTACCTTCTCCAGATTTATTTTCAATATTAAAAAATCAAACCCACTGCCGTTGAGTCAGATCCAACTCATAGTGATCCTAGAAGTCAGAGTAGAACTGCCCCACAGAGTTTCCAAGATAGATTTATTTAAACTATCTTCACTGCACGGCAAAAAAGTAAATTTCAAACAACTTACATGTAATTATTGTAAATTGCAAATCAGTAGAGTGTGGCTGAATAATATTTTAGTACTTAGGTAAGAACCTCTTCATGTTAGAGTGTTGGATTTGGAAAATTCCTTTGGTGAGAGAATTCACATTTGAAGAAATTAAGACCTTAAGAGAGAAAATAAAATTACTAAGACAAAACCAAAAACACAAACCAAAACCAATGCCATCAAGTCGATTCTGACTCATAGTGACCCTATAGGACCGAGTAGAACTGCCCCATAGAGTTTCCAAGGAGTGCCTGGTGGATCTGAACTGCTGACATTTAGGTTAGCAACTGTAGCACTTAACCACTACACCACCCGGGTTTCCTGTTAAGACAAAGGTCAGAAATATTCCGATGAAAGCACTTATAAATGCCTTTATATATGTACATTAAAAAAATAAAAACTAAATCATAAAAATAAACACTAAATATAGTCAATCAATGATTTTTCCTTCCAGATTAGTCATAATGCAAGATCGCCAAGTGCCGTCGAGTCGGATCCGACTCTGCAAGATACATTTCGTTTATTTCTATTTACCTTATTTAGATTAATTGAAACTTCCCAAGATCTCTGGTTCGGACCCTTTCAGTAGGATAGCCATCAGTTTGTTTGGCTTCCTTAATGCTAATAGACATGCTAACAAGTATCTTAATGTGTCTTCTTGTTCTCTAGACTCTCTCCAAAGCCTTTCTGGCTTTACAGCTGAGAGTCTTCTTTGATGCCACTTCCAGTCCCTGCTGCAGAGTCAGAAGCAGAGTCTCTTGGCTGTCTTATGGGGAAAAGGCATTGAAGCAACTCATCAGTGTGGAGCTGTGGAGGTATGTAGCACTCTTCTCTCCCTGCATGGCAGCTGGGATTAGATTGGTTAAGTTTCCGTTGTGACCAACCAAAAACAAATAAAAAATAGCCACCTTCAGGTCAGTCCAAACTCGTATACCTTTTGGAAACAGATTTCTTCTGAATCGGTTCCAGATGGGTTCAAACTGACAACGTTTTGGCTGTCAAGTGTTCAACGATTTACAGCACCCAGGGATTCCTGTGCTGCTGCCAGCCCCTCCTGACCACATTGCAGCCCTTTCTACGGAGAGAGGTGCTGTTCTAAGGCTGGAATGATATTCCTTCCTCTTCCCTTATCTTTCCCAAGGCTACAGCGCAAAATCTTCTCCTTCTCTGGCATTTGTCTCACCTCCACTTTCTAATTCCCAAACCCAGTTCTCTTTTTTAAAAATTACTCCCAACACAACAGACTTGTCATTCATGCATACTGGAACCAAGTTGATAAAGGGTTTCTAGAAATAAATTTGTGTACAATAGAATTTTTCTTAAGGGGAATTTGCAGTAACTAGGGACTACTGTACATTTCTTCTTTGTATGGGAAGACAGTAGATTTGGATTAAGCAGATGAAGCCTCCAGTGTCAGTCCTTCTCCCTTAGCAGCGATATGACTACCTTTAGGAAAATGCACCCAACCTCTATGAGCATTAGATTGCTTAACTCCTCCAGAATGGAGACGATAATATCAAACTTGCAAGCACCATGATGTGGTGACCGAAGCAGATTGCAAAACACATAAACAGTATGATGCCACTTACACAGAGTTGTGTATTTTGGTGTGTGTGGTGTGTACATAGATGTGTTTAGAAGACTTTTCAGCAAAATGTTGGTTGATTTGGGGGAGTCTTGTTTTTTCCCTTTTATCTTCCTGTATTGTTTAATTTAGCTGAGTTAGCTGAGGAAATGAAAAAAATGTTTCAACTTGACTATGAAAGGTTGCTGTGGCTTTAAAAAACAAAAAGTTAACATACACATGCAAGCGCATCTGTGTGTGTGTACACGCAGATGTGTACGTGTGTGTATCCTGATCAAATTAGCTACAATGGTGTAAATTTCTGTTAAGGGCTAGGCATTGTGCTATGTATGTCCATTGTTTAATCACAAAAACATCTCAAAAAGCTGGTGTTACTTTTATCCTAGCTTGATATATCATTCCTAGTGTGATGCAGGAAACGCTGTTTTTCCTTTTTTTATGCTATGTGATTTTTTTTTTTTTTTTTTCCTTTTTATATTCGTGTTGTTAGATACAGAAGCAATGGCTGATCTGTTTTTGGTGGTTTGGGCATTGAACATTCCACTAAACGTTTTAGGGGAGAGATAAAGGGTTCTAGGCAAATATTTCATATTTAATTTAGGGAAAAGGGCTGTTCTACTTTAATAGACATTTCAACTCTTGACTTCTGTCTGTACAGATTTTAATTAGCTTTCTATTTTTCTAGTGACTACTCTAGCTTGCCTTGTAACAAGGAAAAAAAAATATGAGATTCACTTAAAACTGATATATACTGTCAATTATTATTTTTTATGTAAGCATTAGCTAGGCTGTTTTCTCTTTAAAAGAAATGTAAGTGGCAAATACTTAAAGTGTGGTTACGTAGATTGAGAACTCAAATAATCTACTTCCTTTTAAAACATGTCTTTTGCTTTCTTCTAAGCATTAATTACCCAACTTTTAGACTCAGCAGATTAATAATTATTCATGGCTGGGACCTGTCAACAGCTAGTAAGTGCTCTGTGCAATTTCCAGGTTACTTTTGTAGTTTGGGAAACCCTGGTGATGTAGTGGTCAACTGCTATGACTGTTCACCGAAAGGTCCTTGGTTTGAATCCACCAGGTGCTCCTGGGAAACTCTATAGGTCATTCTACTCTGCCTGATAGGGTCACTATGAGTTGGAATCAGCTAGACAGCAGTGGTTATCACATAGCAGTATTTGTAGTTTGAAGTTTTCCATTTTGTCTTATGGAAATTCTTTTCTGCTACAGCAGATGTGAACACTTCTTATCTGTGCTTCACAAGGGAGAAGCAATTCTAAGAAGGCAGTGCCTTAGGCTAGGTTCTTTAGAGGAGCAAAATCAGTGAAGCATTTATATAAAAACATAGAGAGAAAGAGATGCACTTCAAGGAAACGGCTCACTCAGCTACGGAAGATGGCAAGTCTCAAATCTGTGAGTCAGGAGTCAGGCAGGAAGCTTCTCCTGACTCACATGGTTGTAGAGGTTGACAAACACAAAATCAGCGGGTCAGATGGCAGGTTGCTGGCTCATGCCTCAAGAGCCAGAGTTCAGGGGATGATGAATCAGATGCCGGACTGAGAGGAAATGAAGTATGCCAGAACATCCATATGTATTGTATAGAGGCCACAACCCCATAGAAACTAACTCCCTTTTCAACTGACTGACTGCTCACGTAAGATCAAAAAACAGACAGTGATTACCTATCTTCTGCCAAATCACTGAGAATCATGACTTAACCAAACAGACACATAGCCTTAACCATCACAGCTGAACCCTTGACAACTTGTAACATCCCCTTAACCCATACAGTCTCTGAATAAAGACAGTTATAGTCATAGTTGTAGCTACCTAATATAGATATGCACACACACACACACACACACACGCATGCATATATAATAAAAGAAGGAAGAAATACAACAATTGCAGTCCATGTTTCTGCAACTGGTCACATGGTTGTAACTGCTATTTAGAATTTCCTGTTCCCACTACCTGTTCCATATTCACTTTGCCCTCAGCAAGCACTTCAGTGGGTCATAGCTCTATGCCTGGTCGGGTAACCCAAACATTCTTTCCTAAAGGGTCTGGGAAATTAATAGTCATGTTGGAATTGGATTGCTGTAGTTTTCCGCTGACTTTAATCGTAGCGTGTGGTAGTAGTGAGATCTCCTGTAATCCAGACATAGTCTTCTTTACTTCTGTTATGCAATATTAATTCAATTTTCCTTGCTAATCAAGATCAATCACGCCAGCCAATATGGTAATTGCCCTCATTGCCCATTGATCCAGAGGCTTAAGGAGCCCAAAGTGGCTGGGTGGCATTCTTAACTTTCATTTCAATGGAATTAGCATTGTGTCTCCTGGTGGGAGCATTTCTCCCTTTGGAACTAAGACACCTGGACCCTCACAGCGTAGGGTTGTGGGGACAGGAAGCAAAAATCTTGTGAGTGGGTCACTAGGGGCACAGTGAGTGATGCTGTTCCCATTTCCATCCCTTGATTCCTGAATCCATGGATCCTGACTACGAGGGAAAGTACCATGTATTGCCCACTGGCCTAGAGTACATCCTTTTGTTCCAATGCTACAAAGGGTTGCCAGCTAGGTGGCACTGTAATTGTCTTTAATGTTCTATTAAGCCAGCTGCTTCAGGATGGTGGGGAACATGGTAAGACCAGTGAATTCCGTGAATATGGACCATTGCCCAGAAGGTTTGAGAGAACAGAAAATTATTTTCAAGTGTTGAGACCTAATTTAGTTTGTTTTGCTGGGTTTGGGACTTGCTTGGTGCATGTAATCTGTTCTTTTCCTCCAATTATGCTCATTTATAATGGAAATGTTTACCCTGTGCCTGTTTCATCATTGTACATTGTAAACAGATAATTTGTAGTCTAGATTTCACATGTTCACAGATGAAAAACAATTGTGCCCCAAGCTTGAATAAGCCTGAAGTCTCATCCATATTTGATTTAGATGACTCAGAAGATGAGATTTTGGATCTGGTGATTGTTGAAGACTTCTGGGGCTTTTGATGTCATGGAGTGAATGTGTTTGGCATGTGGGAAGAACACAAATTTTGGAGAGGTCTAAGGGTAGGGTACTATGGATTAAATTTTGTCCCCTCCAAAACAAGCATTATAAATCCTAACTTTTATGCCTGTGGTTATAACCTCACTTGGGAATGAGATGTCTTTGTTATGTTAATGAGACAGGATTAGTATAAAGTTTGTCTTAAGCCAATCTCTTTCAGATATAAAAGAGCCTAACGAAGCAAGTGAGAGAGGCAGAGACGCCAAGCCATATAAAATCATCCAGGAGCAGAAGCTCAGAAGAGACGAGGAACTTCCCCCAGATCTGACAGAAAGAGAAAGTCTTCCCCTAGAGCCAGTGCTCTGAATTCAGACTTCTTCTACCCTCATGAACTGTGAAAAAGCAAACTTCTGTTTTTTAAAGCCACCTATTTGTAGTATTTCTGTTACAACAGCACTAGATAATTAAGAGAGGCAGAAAGAGATGGAAAGGGGGAGTTTCAACCTTTACGGATGAGAATTTGTATTTATTCTTTCAAAAAAAGTAAACCTTTAAAAAAATATTTACAAAGAGAGAAAGTGTGCACGGTGGCTCCCAACAGCTGAGGGCAGCTGAAAGTCCTCGGTGACCGGGGCAGATGTAATGGGTGGTAAGATTTCCATTGCCGCTGAAGGGCAGAGCAAACCTAAAATGCCATTGCAACTTTTACATTTCTCTGACATGACTGTTTTCAACAATCCAAGCACTGAATTGCTCTACACTTAATGTGGCTTACTTTAGAAGACAAGACAGAGCCCAAGGGGAGATGTAGCAATTCTTATTGCTGTTGAATTGTTCTGTATTGATTACACATAAAAGCTATTTGACGGCTTTTCTCTTCGCTCAGCCCATACCCACCCTTCAGCCTTTCACATCCTCAGATGACCCAGTGGCAAACAAGATGGAAACTCCCCGGGTGTCTTAATTAAACTTCATTGTCATATCTTGGCCCTTCAGTCAAGGGATGCTACAGAAAGGAATTCTGGCAGGGGGATGATGGGCTGGATGACTTCTCCTGCTCAGGTGCCTTCCAGTTCTATGGCTTCTGATTTCCTTTGATGCAGTGTGTTAAAGAGGCAGACCCAGCCTTTCTTATATATGGCCTGATTGACAAATGTGCAGCACAATACACATTTAGGAGAAGCTTCTTCTGGAATGCAAAAGGAGGTCAGTTTGTGTATCGGCACACACATACACACATGCACGCATGCACACACAGATACATGCTGAAGATCCTGAACTCTGGGGTGGACAGAGAATCTTCACTTTTGTTTGGCAAATGTGAAGTGTAATCGCCAAATGCATTTTGAAAGTGAAGGCTGGCACTGGTTTAGAACTGTGTGTACAGACTGCGCACACATCTGCTACCACAGGACCCACAACCAGGTTTTCATGTGCAGTGAAGTATTTTCATTGTCTTTTTCTGCGATTGTCTTGGGTGGAAACCAGTTTGATGTTAAGAACCCAGTAGGAGCAGGGTTACCCAAAGAAAGCCATTCAGATGGTTAACACAATGTGACTTTTAAAAAATAACTTTTTTTGAGATATGACACAAATACAGTCAAGTGTCCTAATCTTGAGTGTACAGCTTGATAAATTTTCTCATGTGTGTACATGCTCATGAACCCTACCCAACCCAAGACAGAATATTTCAAGCACCCCAGGAAGGTCCCCTCTTGCCCTTTCTCACTCAGAAATGTTTTCCAGAGGTAACCACTATTCCGACTTCTATTGCCATAGATTAGTTTGGCCTGGTGTTGAACTTCTTATAAATGGAGTCATGGAGTATGTACTCCAATTTTTCTGGCTGTTTTCACTGAACCTTAGGTTGGTGAGATTCATCCATTTTATTGCTTACGAGGTGTAAAAAAAATAAATTCTCAGAAATTAAGTAATATCTTAAGAAATTAAGTAATATTAAGTAATGGTTATAATTCCAGCCCCAGGATTTACTGGCTGCATAGTCTCGGGCAAGTTCCTTGTACTAGCCAAGTCTCAGTTTAGGAATTCACATATTAGGGATAATAATATTCTGTTGCTGTGCTGTGAGGTTAAATGATATTATCCATTAGAGCATGGTATGGTATGTATTAATCATTATCTTTAGAGAACAAACTTCATGTCTGCAGGATTGTTTATTTTGTATTACAGCTATGCCCGCTTGGAGCATAAACATGAGCATTTTGAGAGTTGGGCGTTGGCAGCAGGGTACACAGTGGTGAGAAGGTCAGGCTGGCTAACCGCTACCACATGATACACTGCGACAGAATGCTGGGTAGGGCAGGGGATACCCGCACAAAGGAGAAGTACTGGCGCGAACTCTCACTAGCTTTTGCGATTCAGCACAAGTGTTTTGTCTTTCTGGAGTCCCTGTGTGGTCCATACAGCTAGTATGCTTGGCTGCTAACTACGCCTTCAGAAGCCACGCCTGGCTGTCTACGTCAGGAAAATCAGTCATTGACAACTGCATGGCACACAGCTCTGCTCTGACGCACAGAGTTGCCTGAGTCCAAACAAATATGATGGCAGCTGGTGGGGTGGGCATCACTTTTCTAACCCTTTGATGGAAACCCTGGTGGCTTAGTGTTAAGTGTTACACTTGCTAACCAAAGGTCAGCAGTTTGAATCCACCAAGCGCTTCTTGGGAAACCTGTGGAGGCAGTTCTAATCCATCCTGTAGCTTTCCTATGAGTCAGAATTGACTCAACGGTAGTGAGTTTGGTTTGGTTTTGGTTTAAGACTTTAATTCTTCATTAGTAATATGGGGATTAATATTCACCTCATAGAGTTTGGCTGGAGTCTCCGGGTGGTGCAAACACTAAAGCACTGGGCTGCTAAATGGAACATCGGTGGTTCGAACACACTCAGAGTGGTCCTAGAAGAACAGCCTGGCACTCTACTTCCAAAAAGTCACAACCGTGAAAACCTTACCAGTTCTATTCTGTCACACATGGGGTTACCATGAGTTGAAATTGACTCAAAGGCAGTGTTTTTAAAAGAGTTTTGTCAGTACTAAAGGAGACGATTCATGGAAAGCACTACATTCTATGCCTGTTTATAGTTAGTTATCAATAATTATTAACTCAGAGACTCTTACATTAGTATACGTGAGCCCCCTGTTGGGAAGAACATTTAGAAGAGAACTTTATCAAGATAATGTAACACCAAGGAAGAGTTTAAACTGGGTTGTTTGGAAGGTTTATGAAAATGTAAGAAGAATTGCATTGGCAGGCCGGTATTGGCCACTCATTTAATCAATTTATTTACTCCTCACAGCCCAAACACAGCCGTTAAAAGGGTTTACTTGGCTGCTTCCCTCTGTTTCTATTGATTCGTTTTTAGTGGAAATATTGATAAGTTTGTATAGATCGGGACCTTAAAGTTACTTAATTATTGATTGGAAACAGTTGCTCAGGCTAAGCAGGTGCGTGTATACTTTGCTTGACAACTAGAAGAAACAAGGCGAGTTTTTGCATGATAAAGTAGGCACCAAAGCCTCTGCTTGAGTGGGCTGACCCCTGTGATCTCTCAGCCTCAGTTTTGTGGGTGGCAGCATCCACATCCTGAGATGCTTGTTCACCTGCTTTATGCTTGTCAGCAACTGAGAGTCAATTAGACAGAACAGTACCACCCAGAGTTTTTAGATCCCCTTCTAGGCTAGGCTGAAAAGTGAATATGGAGTTGAAGTCATTTTTGTGCCTGCGTTTTATGAGCCACTGCTTATGTCTGCTGGAGCAGCAGCAATTCAGCAAATGGCCACTGACACCTCAGGCACCATGGAGATGAGCTTTTAAGTGGTTATAATAAACGGTTTGGGAACCCTGCTGGCATAGTAGTTGTGTGCTATGGCTGCTAACCCGTTGGCGTTCTGACCTCCTCCAATCACATGAGGGGGAAGGAGGACCAAAAGCAACAGCACAAGGCTCACATCTATGACACAGAGGTCAGACAAGCCATCTCTCTGCCATCTTTGCTAATTCTGCCACCAACCATTGCTCCCACAACACTCTTTCCCGGATTCAATAATTTATTGCATGGCCTCACAAAACTCACAGACCATACTCACAATTATAGGAGTTTATTTAGGAAAGTCATAGTTACAGTTCAGGCCCCCAAACCCTCAGGATATGTTTCTTCTATCAGAACAGCCTCTTCTTAGCCATATGTGCAGGGACATCTCCCGGCCCTAGACGTCTCTCCAAAGGCCCTCAGTTTGCTCTCTTCATGGTCTGGGAATCCTACCATGCCATCTCCTGCTGTCAGGTCTCTCCTGCCACTGCTTCTCACCTTCTTCAGGGCTGCTTGCTAACTATTTATCTGCTGGCCCCAGAGGCATCCTAGTGCCAGCTCCTGGGTGTTCTTCGATGGTAGTGGTGGAATCTTCCTCTCTGCTCTGGAACTGACTCTCTCGAGACAAAATTAATCGATCCCTTGGTAGGCCACAGTTGTCCTATCACACAGTCACCTGGGTGGAAGTTACATGATCATAGCTAGAAATGCCCCACGCAAAAGTAATTAATGACACTGCAACCCCTCAATGAGATGAATTGACACGATATGTATAACAGTAGGTTCATTTAACATTCCAACAATCATGAGGATGAAACAGGACAGGGCAACGGTATGTTGTGTTATATATAAGGTTGCTGTGAATTCAAGTCAACTTGATGGCCACCAACAACAGCAACAAAAGAGGTTAAGATACTATTAAAATACAATATTGTGAACATTCAAAAGAGGAAAATTTCATTAGGCGAAAACTAAAAAACAAACCTGTTGCTGACTAGACAGTCCTGACTCATAGCAACCCTGTAGTCAAACATATCTTCATGGAAAAGCTTTGTTGATTCATGTAGTATGTGTAAAAACATCAAGTTAGGTATTTAGTGTAGTTTGGACAGCTTCCCACCTGCCAGGAGGCTCTCTGCTCCCTGGTCCTTCCCAAGCCCAAACCAGTCACACCTTAGTCTTACTTGGTTGGGTGTCTTAGGCTTATGAGTTTGCAAAAATCTGCTGGAATTTTCTTCTTCAATGATTTTATTGCCTAGTATGTGGAGTGTGGTTGACTATGGATGAAGGATTGATACTAATAGTTATAATTTGGCTATGAGAGATAGAAATTCCCAAATTACAGCAACTTTGAGAGGAGAGAAGTTTATTTCCTCTTAGATAAAGTCACGGAGAAAAGCAGGCTAGGCCTGGACTCTTCTGTCACACTTTTTGCTTAGTTACTCCATCAACTTTAGCATGTGACATTGAGCTAATGGTCTAACGTATCTGCTCAAGCCTCCGTCATCATGATTGAATCCCAGAAACTAGCAAGGATGAAAGGAAGAGAAGGAATACATTGGTCTTCCTTTTAAGGATATTTCCAAGAGGTTGTACATGACACTTCTGCTTATAGCACACCGGTTGGAGTTTAGTCAAATGGACACATATCTTGCTAAAAAAGGCTTGGAAATCTTGACTTGATACTAGCATCTATGTATCTGGCCAAAGATGAGGGATTTTACTAGTAAGGCGGAAGTAAAAGAACAATATGGGGAGAGATGTAGCAGTCTTGGTCCTAGAGGATATTGCGAACACATAAGGCATCCCATTGTAGCTGTGTGGTAGAAAGTCTTTGTGCTGGAGCAGAGGCACAGACCTAGTGCTGTGGAGGGAAATAGGGAGGTTAGGGAGAGTGTCAACAAGGAGGTAGCATTTTAGTAAGGACAGTGGGAGCTAGCCATTCTAAGTAGAGTGAGTGGGGTTAAATAAAGAAAACCCAAAAGGCAAAGAAGTTCACTGTGCATTTAAGGAAAGACAAGAAGTCCCTTGTCACTTATCTTAGAATAGGTAGAGGGCCAGGGAAGTACCAGAAGATAAGGATAGAAGGATATGATAGAGCCAATTCTAAGTCTTGATTGTCAGGTCAGAAGTTTAGGACTTATTTTGAAGACAACAGCTGTAGAATGCAGCAGAAACCTCTAATAAATCCCCTATTTGCACTCATTCCTTTTTAGAGATAGATTGAGATTGCTTACTCTGAAGATGAGCGGATCATGGCAGACACCCAACAAGCAGCCGCCACCGTCCAGCCCCTCAGCCCTGGTGAACCTTGGTGATCTCATGGCAATTTTGATCTTGAGCCTTGTTATTCACTCTCATTCCAAGCAGTTACCAATCATCTGACTATAGAATGAGAGATAAAATCTGTTTTATACCTGAATTAGATGATCTTTTTTTATTGTAAAATATCATCAATCTACAATTCCCCAACAGGATATGAAAATGTACTCTTCCTATTTCAGTTTCAGTCAAAGATGTGGGAATGAAAACTCTGAACGAAACGATAGGTACTGAGAATACCTTCACACCAAAGCAAGGCCCTAGACCAGGCCTGCAGCCTGCTGGAAATACAGTGTCACAAACCTTAGCTCATTCTACACCTGGAGGGTATGAGCTTTGAAGTAGAAGAGACTGGGAGAAAAGGTTTGAAGAAGCTGTTGGGGTGCTTGAATTTCAGAGAGCACATGAAAAGTGTATGTGTATCCCCTGGAGACAGTGCTCTGGTGTGCCACTCCACTGAACATGAGAGGGCCGCAGAGAAAAGGATAGTTTATTTTCTGTGTGCATCTTACTGAGCCCTGCTTATTTGATGCTGTGATTAAATTTTATGTAAACTGAGTTGATTAAAAGAAAGAAAAACTAACCCTGTTACCGTTGAGCAGATTCTGATTCATAGTGACCCTATATGACAGAGTAGGACTGCCCCACAGGGCTTCCAATAAGTGGCTAATGAATTCACACAACCAACCTTCTGGCAAGTAGCCAAGCTGCTTAACTACTGTGCCAAGAGGATGCCACTGAATTGAACAGTGTCCCCCAAATTCATGTCTACTCAGAAACTCAGAATGTGACCTTGATTGAAAATAGAAACTCTTCTGTTGTAATTATTTAAGATGAGGTCATATTTGATTGGGATGGACCCTAAATCCAAGCACTAGTGTCTCTATAAGAACTTAATGAGTATGCAGAGACAGACACACAGAGACACAGAGGGAGGATAGCAATGTGAAGGGGGAAACAGAAACCGGAGCGCTGCAGTTACAGGCCAAGGAACGCCAAGGCTTGCCAGCAATCACCAGAAGCTTAAGACGAGGAAAGATTCTTTCCTAGATCCTTCAGAAAGAGCGTGGGCCTACTGATACCTTGATTTTATACTTCTAGTCTCAAGAACTGTAAGGGCATAAATTAATGTTGTTTTAAACAGCCCAGTGTATAGTACTCTATTACGGTTGCCCTTAAGAAGCTTATACCCTGCATTTGTCAGCTAGTGCTGTTCTAACAGAAATATCATGAGTCGGTGGCTTTAACAAGGAAGAATCTATTCTTACACCATCCAGTAGGCTGCATGTCCACTCCAGGGGAAGGCTTTCCCTGTGTTTGCTCTGGACGAAAGTCCTGTGTTGCCTCAGTGTTTGTCCAGGAGAATCTCGGCACAGGAACCTCAGGTCAGAAGGACTTGCTCTTCTCCTGGTGTTGCTTTCTTGATGGTGTGAGGTTCCCTTTTCTCTGTTTGCTTTGCTTTCCTTTTATCTCTTGTAGGATTAAAGAATAAAGGGTGGTACCAGCCATACTCCAGGGAAACTCTCTTTACAGTGGAGCAAGAAGATAATCTTAGGGAGGGCTTTACAGTCCCACCCTAATCCTCTAACATGAAGCATAGGAAAATCACAAACTGGAGGACAATCAAAAAGTATTGAGAATAATGGTCCAGCCACATGCTATACACGTCTGTGGGGGGACACAGTTAAATCCATCACACACCCTATGGATAAACTATGAATATTCTTTCATTCTACATTCATTTTTCACTCTCTAACATCTATGAGAGCAGAGATATTTTTATGTTTTGTTTACCCTGTGAAACTTAGTAAGTATAAAATAAATATTTGTTAGATGAATAAAGGTGTTCCACAAACAATTGTTGTTGACAGTTAAAGGATCTGGGAGATGGCAACAATGGAAAATTCACCAGCAGGCAAGGTACTCTCAGGCCTGTACTAAAAAGACATGCAGTGAGCAGTTTCACCTGTTATTGTTCACTGCAGATTAGTAAGTAAGACCATATTTTCTATACTTATTGGTTAATCCATCCCTGGTTGGCAAATATGGGTACAGAGGCAATTTAGTCCTTTTTAAAATTGACTTCAGTGTGAGGTCCGTTTAAGAAGTCAGGGAGAGTTACCAAGAGTGGAAGCCCTTTCTGGGATAACTTTCTTGTTCCCAGTAAGAGCATGTGCATAAGGACATGGGTAAAATTTAACACCTATCCATCTGGGCATTGACCAGTGTAAAAATGCTTGCATTAATACTCCATCACCCCCAAAACGTACCGTCCTCAAGGTGGTAAAGACTCAGCTACCTCATAGCATTTCCAAGGCTCTAAATCTTTACAGAAGCAGACTGCCATATCTTCTACAGAGTGGCTGGTGAGTTTGATCCACTGCCCCTTCATTTAGCAACCAAGTGCTTAATATCATAGCCTTGGTTATTTTTGGGATTTGACTGTCTCTTTCAGATGGAGCAGTAGAGCTTTCCTTTAGTATCCAAGCTAAAGATAGTTTCACATTCCTTCACAACATGTATGTATCTATTTAATATACCGCCAGACTAAGAGAGGAAAGGTGGGAGGCTCCCAGAGTAGTCACATCTTTTGCATAACAAAAATAGAAATCCTTTAAAACTTTTGAGTATATAAAGGACTAGGTGCTCAATGTTTGAGTACAAGTGGAAACAAGCAGAGCATAAATAGATTTCAATCCTAGTCTCTTTATTACAATTTTAAAAATAATGTGAAGGCTGAAACACAGCACCACATGGCACCAGAAGCAAAGCTTTTCACTTCTAATCATTTGTTTCAGCCCTCAGAGGTTAGTAACAGTAATCTCTTGAACTGGTTCATCATTACTCTCTTTCCACCATTTTAAAGTTGTTTAATAGCTTTATTGAGTCATATTGGCATACAATAAATTGCACAATTCTGACTCACAGCAATCCTATAGAACAGAGTAGAACTGCCTCATAGGGCTTCCAAGGAGTGACTGGTGAATCTGAACTGCCAATCTTCTGGTTAGCAGCCACCTCTTAACCACTGTGCCACCAGAGTTTCCATATGTGATTAGATAGAACACAAAGCCCACGGCTGTTGACATTGATTCCAATTCATAGTGGCCCTGTACCCCAAATCAAACAAAACCCTTTGCAGTGAGTCAATTCTGACTCATAGTGATCCTATAGTACAGAGTAAAACTGTCCCATAGGTTTTCCAAGGAGTGGCCGGTAGATTGCAACTGACAACTTTTTTGGTTAGCAGCCAAGCTCTTAATCGCTGTGCACTGGATAGATACAAATAGCCATGTCCTTTATAACTACTGGTATTCAGTCTTTACCTATCAGTCTTTACCTATTTGAATATATGAAATGCAGTTCTTTATTCCTCCCCCCCAATTTTAACATATTCTTCAATCCTGTGATGGTTTTGATAGATTGAGTCTTCTCATTATGGAATGTATTTTTTATGTGTTTAGCAATTAAAAAACATTAGACTATTTTATTAGACCAAGGAATACATTTACATGATAAGAAATTAAAAAGGTACATTCAAAAATTATAAAGTAAAATGTAAGTCCCCTCCCGAGATTTGATTCCAAGAGTTTACCTCTTCTTTCCTGGGATGAAATCTTTTACTAATTGCCTGTATTTTTCAAGGGTTTATCTGTGAGTATATGTATATGTATGTATACATGTGTTTCTTTTACATAAATATTATCTTATTAGACAAATTTTTCTACACTTTTATTTTTGTCTTAAAAACATAAATTGAAAACTATTCTGTTTTGATACATACAGAATAATAACTCATTAACAGACACGTAGTCTTCTATTGTGTGGATGTATCAGTATTTATCTAACCAATCCATTAATGCTAGGCGTTCAGGGTTTGTCTCCGGTAGACTAGACAACGCTACAGTGATTATTTTAAAATCAGCTTTTATGCACATGTGAGAGTATGCCTGAATAATAAAGTCCTACAAATGGAATTTCTGAAATAAGGAGTATGTTCATTTTTTCCCCCAAATTTTTTACTTGGGGAATATGTATACATAAAACACAGAACTTACCATTTTGACTTATTTTTTATTCTATTGTGTTTTAGATGAAAGTTTACAACACAAATTAATTTTTATTTCAAAAGTTTATACACAAATTGTTTTGTTACGTTGGTGGCAAGCGCCATGATGTGTCAGCAGTGTCCCCCTTGACCTCTCTCCTCTGGATTTGCTGGGTCCGTTAGTCTGGTTTTCTTGTAGCTTCCTGCTTTCTTGTCTCTGTTTTGGTGTAGGTGTTGCCCGTTTGGTCTCGGTACCCAACTGAGCCAAGAGACACACTCCTCATGCGTGTCATCATTTGTTTTATACCTCTGTCTAATCTGTGCCTAAAATGTGGACTTCAGGAGTGACTTCATTCGTGAATTAGCACTGTGTTCTGGACCAGTCTTGGGGGTTCCTCCAGTTTTTGTCATACCAGTAAAAGTTTGGTCTTTTTTTTAATTCTGCATTTTGTTCTACATTTTTCTCCTGCTTTGTTTGGGAACCTGTAGTGTGATACCTGTCAGAGAAGTTGTTGGTGGTATCCATACACCATCTGGTTCTTCTGGGCACACACTAGTAGAGGCTGTGGTACATGCAGTCCATGAGTCCTTTGGAGTAATCTTTTCCTTGTGTCTTTGGTTCTTTTCATTATCCTTTATTCCAGGTGGAATGGGATCAATAGATGTATCTTAGATGGCCACTCACATGCTTTTAAGACCACAAATGCTACTCGCTATTGAAATGTAGAGGATTTTCTTAATGAACTATGGTACGGCAATTGACCTAGATATCTCCCAAGAGCATGGTCCTTAGCCCAAGTAACTCTGTTGCTCAAAGTGTGTAGATATGTCTTGGTCAAGTTTTGCTGCTTCCTCTATGTTATATGTCGCCTTTCCCTTCCCCTAAGTTAACTTGTCTAGGATCTAGCTAGTGATTTCTCCTCATCTTCCTTATAACCATCAAAGACTGTTTTTTTTTTCTTATGTAGACATTTTCTTGGATTTTTATAATAGTAGTCTCATATACTATTTGTCCTTTTGTAATTGACTTAGTTCACTCAGTGTACTGCCCTCCAGACTGATCCATGTTGTCACACATTTCGTGGATTCATCATTGTTTATGACAATTGTGTAGTACTCCATTGTGTATTTGTTGATGGACACTTAGGTTGCTTCCTTCTTTTTGCTGATGTGAAAAACGTTGCATTGAACATAGTGTGCATGTATCTATTCATGTGATGGTTCTTATTTCTCCAGGATGTAATTCTAGGACTACGATTGCTGCATCATATAATAATTCCATTTTTAGCTTTTTAAGAAGGTGCCATATCATTTTTCATAGTGGTCTGCCATTTTATATTCCTACCAGTAATGTATAAGAGTTCCAGTCTCTCTGTAAACTCTTCAACATTTGTTATTTTCTTTCTTTTTCTTATTCATGCCAGTACTGTTGGGTGTTTGGAATTTTTTTGGTTGGATACCAGGCATTGTGAATTTTACCTCACTGTGTGTTGAATATCTTTTATGTCCCTATAAAGATTCTTGAGCTTTGTTCTGAGACATAGTTAATTTACTAGGAAACTCTAAGAACAATGGTGAATCCATGAAACATCTCACAACATGGACGAATCTGGAAGGCAGTATGGTGAGTGAAGTAAGTCAGTCACAAAAGGGCAAATATTGTATGAGACCACTGTTATAAAAATCCAAGAAAATGTCTAGACAAGAATAAAACAATCTTTGATGGTTACAAGGGAGTTACTTTACTTTTAATATTTGTTAGGTGGAACCAGAACAACTTTTATTCTATGTCCAATTTTTCTCCACTACTGAGCCAAGATATTTTCAAGTACTCTGTTTACTACTACTCATACATTTCTACTTTCACTGGTGGGAATCAGCTTTATAAGTTCCTGTGTCAGCTCCTAGTATTATTCCCTTTGATCATTTTATCTAGTTTTTTCCCTGATTATGAGTAGTTTACTCGTGCATGTGTGCTGATCAGTACTCTTGAATTCTCTAAGAGAACTCTCTGCAGATCCCCAGAACATTCTATGCGCTCTCCTCTGTCTCGTACTTTGTCTTGAAAACTCGAGCTGCCTTGTTGTCCTTGTGTTCTCAGCTCCGTTTCCTCAATTTAGGGAGACTTCTAGACTCTGTCTGGGTTTGCATTTTGTGTATCATAGTCCAAAACTCTCTTGAGGGACTAAGCTTGATCAGTCATGGGACTCAGCCTATTTTTCTGTTTCTTGGAACAACTGCCGTTTGTTGCCCAAGGTCCATTGTCTTGAAAACTGTATTTAATATATTATGTCTTTTGTTCAGATTAGAGTTGCAATCCAGTTTCCATTTCATTTTGGTTAGAATTAAAAGTTCCCCTCTTACTGTTTTTGAGAGGCAGCAGTGTCTTTTCCTTTACATGATACTCTCTTTAGTATTTTAAAATTTTAAAAAACTATGTTAGCTTATGGCCTGGTAATTTGATTTTCTTACACCATAAATGAGCTTACTAAATCTTTTTTGAATTTTTTAAAATGCCAATTACAGGCCAATGCCAGCAATTTACTCGTGGATTTCAGGATAGGAATGTAGGAAATATTGAAGATTCTCTGGGTTTATGAAGGCTTTTTGGCAAGAAAAATATCACCAGTTAAAGGAAAATTTAACACCTTTGGTCAGTTGTAAATGGTTACTCTTTATGATATGTCTTGTTTCCTCAAGCATTTCTTTTTGCTATGTAACAAATAATACACAAGTGACAGAAAATAAATATGTTAAAAATGTTCCATTTATATTGACCATTTGATGTATCTCTGCAAATAAAATCTCAGAAATATTTCTTGGCGGCAGAGGGATTTTGCTTCTTTCCAAGTCTTGGAATAGTCAATGACACAATAATTTAGTACTATTTAAAAAAAGAAAAAAAAAACTCTTTCACTGTCAAATTTGTTTTACTAAGCACCTGTTCCATTTTCTGACAAGTCATTTGAACTTTCCAGTAAATGAGAGCATGTTTCTGACTATGAATGTCATAAATGGACTTCATAAAAAAATGTACAGTAAGTCCATACTATAAATAAAGACATTTTTTAAATTAGCAAATGCTTATTTTTTTCACATTAAAAATATGATACAGAACTCTGATTCAGACACAGGTTGATGGTTCCTCTCAGCTGATGATACTCAGTAATTTTTGAATCTATAGACATCTGTCTCATAAATACACATATTAGTGACAACGTATTAGAGGCTAAGATAGAGAATATTTGAATACGGTTCAAGCCATTGCAGACTACATTCAGAATATTAGCTATATTTCTAAGGAAGAACTTTTCGACTGACCTTAATATGTATTCTTGTCCCTTCTTTCACTACTGAGCCAATGAGACACTTTCAAGACCCAGTACATTAGATGAATGGCATACATAAAATAGGTAGATTGATCAGTCAATAGGTAGGTAAGTAGGTAGGTAGGGAGAGAGAGAGAGAGAACGTCTTAGTCATCTAGTGCTACTATAACCGAAATACTCTAAGTACATGGCTTTAACAAAGAGAAATTTATTCTCTCGCAGTCTAAGAGGCTGGATGTCTGAATTCAGAGGGCCAGCTCCAGGGAAAGGTTTTTCTCTCTGTGTCAGCTCTGGGGGAAGATCCTTGTCATCAATCTAGGAGCTTCTTAGTGCAGGGACCCTTGGTACAAAGGACACATTATTCTCCTGGATCTTTTTTCTTGGTGGTATGAGGTCCCCTTGTCTCTCTGCTTGCTTGTCTCTTTTACATTTCAAAAGAGACTGACTTAAGACATAATCTAATTTTGTAGATCGAGTCCTGCCTTGTGAACATAAATGCTTCCAATTCTATCTCAACAGAGAAGTAGAATTTACAGCACAACAGAAAATTACATCATATGAAAAAATGGTGGATTATCACACAGTACTGGGAATCATGGCCTAGCTAAATTGCCACATATTTTGGGGGGGGTGGGAGGAGACATAATTCAATCCATGACAGATCAGAGTAGATAGAGAGAAAGTAAGGTAGGCAGGCAGACAGACAGATAAACAGAGAGAGAAGAGAGAGACTGGTTAAGTCCTAGGAATGTCTCCATCACTTCTATAAACAACATTCTCTTATGGAAACACACATTCCATTTGGGTTACTGGATAATAACCCTTTATGTGCTTTTACAAGAAACGAATCCTTTATTTTTTTGTTCCTTCTTCACTTCTTTCATTGACAAGCTCTCATTCTTTAAGAATCATCTTCTCTTTAGAGTCTACCTTTCCTAGCCTTACCCAGACAGCTTATGACTCTAGTACTGTTACTATTGATGTTCCTGTCTAGGTGTCTCCTACTGATAAGGACTTTTTAATCTTCACCTCTGGATTTACATGGTTTCCAAGGAGTGCTTGGTGAATTTCAACTGCTGACCTTGATGGCAGTGTGTTCAGTTTTTGTTTTTGTTTTCTGGATTCATAACAGCATACGCTTGCCTCCCACATGGAAGACGCAGGTATGATTCCCAGCCAATGCACCTCAAACACAACCACCATTCACCTGTCAATGAGGTTTGGGTGTCCTTGTGATGTTGACAGGTTTCAACTTCTAGACTAAGATGGAGTAGGAAGAAAGGCCTGGTGATTTATTGCCAAAAATCAACCAGTGAAAACCATATAGATCACAACTGTACAATCCCCTTGTGTGTGGAGTTGCCATGAGCCATGAACATACATATGCACATACAAATACACTAATGAGTGGTGTAGTACATTGTATATTTATACACATGCTTGTGTGTTTGTGCGCATGTAGATAAGTTTATAGTCTCTTCTAAAAATTGTAAAGTTATATATTCCATTTTTAAGACCTTGCTGCTTCTGGAATTAATGATTATGTAGAGTGTAAGGTAGAGATTTATTTATATATTTTCTCCATATCAAAAACAATTGCCTTAGCACAACCAATTGAATACTATTAACATTTCTATACTTGTAATTCTAACTGTATCCTGTACCAAATTTGTATTAGTTTCAGGTCTCTTTATTTTGTTCATTAGTCTTTTTGTCTGTCCTTGTGGCACCATCATAATGCCATAGTAACCATAGCTTTAAAAAAATTTAGTAAGCCCCTGTTTCATGTATATTAGGATTTTTTATTGGAAGCTCATAAAATCTACAAATTAATGTGGAGAAAATAGATGTCTTTATATTATTGAGTAATCCTGTTTATGAACATGGTATATTTATTTCATTTGTTTTTGGTAAAGGATTATAGTTTTACCCATAATGATCTTGTATGTGTTTTGTAGGCATCTTTTTAAATTGTTATTGTAAGTCATATATTGTTTAATAGTCTTATTGAGGGATAACTGACATACAATAAATTGTACAGATTGAGAGTATACAATGTTGACATCTGCGGATGTGGCAATCTGTTTTTCCAAAAGATTTGAAGACTTGGAAATCCTATGGGTTACTACTTTGCCCTATAGGATCATTATGAATCAACATCAACTCCACATCAGTGAGTTTTAGTGGGTATAACTCATGAAATCATCATTGCAATCAAGATAATGAATGCACCCACTACTCTGGAAAGTTTCCTCATGTTCCTTTGTCACCCCTCTATATTAGTTTCCTATTGCTGTTATAATAAATTACTACAAGTTTAGTGCCTTAAAAAGCTACAAATTAATTTTCTTATAGTTCTAGAGTGCTAAGGTCCAAAAATGTGAAACTTTTCTCTTTATGGAGGCTGCAGGGAAGGATTCATTGCTTTTCTTAGCTTCAAGATGTTGCCTGCATTCCTTGGTTCACAGCCACTTCCTCACTTCACCCTAGTCCCTTGCTTTTGTGGCCACATTTCCGGTTACTAACACTTATCCTCTTGCTTCTGCTTTGTAAGAAGCCTGTGATTACCTTGAGTCCACTTGGATCATCTATGATAATTTATCTCAAAATCCTTAATTTAATCAAAATCCCAATGACCATGTAGGGTAACATATTAACCTGTATGGGGACTGGCACATGGACATCTTTTGGTGACCATATCCTCTTTTCCATCCTTATCTGCCATTTCCACATTCTGGGCAACTACTGATCCTCTTTCTGTCACTCTAGGTTAGTTTGTATTTTCTAGAATTTTATGTAAATGGAATTCTACAGTATGTACTCTTTATTTGGGGTCTGGCTTATTTTGCATAGCATAATAGTTTCGAGACTCACATGTTTTATTGCATGTATCAATAGTCCACTTGTTTTCATTGCCAAGTAGTAATGCACTGAATGGATATACCACCATTAGCTGATAGTTTGCCTACTGATAAATACTTACGCTGTTTCCATGTTTTGGCTATTGCAAATAAAGTTGCTGCAAAAATTTGTGTAACAGTATGTGTATGGACACAAGCTTTCATTTCTTTTGGGTACATATTGATGAGTGGAATGGCTGGATCACATGATAGTTATATGTTTAACTTTTAAAAAAACTATCAAACTGTTTTCCAGTTATTGTACTGTTTTACCTTCCTACCAGGAGAATGTGTAAGTTTACCAGATGGAAATCTATCCACCTACAGATACCTGATCTTTGACAAGGGTCCAAAGCCCATAAAATAGTGAAAAGACAGTCTTTCTAAAAAGGCATGCTATCAGAATCGGATGTCCATCTACAAAAAATGAAATAGGGTCCGTACCTCACACCATACACAAAAAACCAATTCAAGGTGGATCAAAGATCTAAATAGAAATCCCAAACTATAAAGATTATTGAAGAAAAAAAAGATCAATGCTGAAGACCCTAATATACAGGATTAACAGGATACAAACCATAGTTAACAACACACAAACTCCAGAAGATAAGCTAGATAACTAGGATCTTCTAGAAATTAACACTATGTTCATCAAAAGATTTCACCAAAGACTAAACAGAGAACCTACAAACTGGGAAAAAATATTGGGGGTATTACAAATCCAACAAATGTCTAATCTCTAAAATCTACAGAAAAATCCAGCCTCTCTACAGCAAAAGGCAGATAATTTAGCTAAAAAATAGTCAAAGGAAATGAACAGACACTTTGCCAAGAGGAAATGCTAAGTATCACTAGTCATTGCTGTTGTTGTTAGGTGCTGTCAAGTTGGTTCCGACTCATCATGACCCTGTGCACAACAGGGCAAAACATTGCCTGGTCTTGTGCCATGCCCACAATTGTTTCTATGCTTAAACCCGTTGTTGCAGCCACTATGTCAGTCCATCTTGTTGAGGGTCTTCCTCTTTTTCACTGACTCTCTACTCTACCAAGCATGATGTCCTTCTTCAGGGACTGATCCTTCCTGACATGTCCAAAGTATGTAAGATACAGTCTCACCATCTTTGCTTCCAAGGAGCACTTTGGTAGTGCTTCTTTCAGAACAGATCTTCTTATTGTCTTGGCAGTCTGTGATACATTCAGTATTCTTCTTCAACATCACAATTCAAAGGCCTCACTTCTTCGGTCTTCCTTATTCATTGTCCAACTTTTGCATGCATATGGTGAGATTGAAACTATCATGGCTTGGATCAGGCACATGTCAGTCTTCAAGGTGACATCTTAACTTTTCAATATTGTAAAGAGGTCCTTTGTAGCAGATTTCCCAGTGTAATGTGTATTTTCATTTCTTGACTGCTGCTTCCATGGGTATTGATCAGGAACCCAAGTAAAACGAATTCTTGACCACCTCAGTCACTAGCCATTAGAGAAATGCAAATCAAAATCACAATGAAGTATCATCTCACCCCAGCATTACCGGGATGAGTAAAAAAATTAGAAACTAACAATGTTACAACCATTTTGGGAAACAATATGGTGCTTCCTTAAATCTGTGGTTGTTGAGTTGTTTTCAACTCATAGTGATACTATAGCACAGTATATATCTGCCCCCTATACGATTTCCAAGGACAGTTTGGTGAATTTGAATTACCAACCTTTGGTTAGCAGTCATAGCACTTAACTACTACACCACCAGTGCTTCTGTAGAAAGCCAGTAATAGAAACTACCCGTATGGTCCAGCAATCCCACTCTTAGGAATATATCCTAGAGAAATAACAGCCATAACACCAATAGACATATGCAAATTCATGTTCACCGATGCATTACTCCTAATAGCAAAAAGAGAAACATCCTAGAAGCCTGTCAACAGACAAATGGATACACAAACTGTGGTACAGACACACAATTGAATACTATGCAACAGTAAAGAACAATGATGAAACCTTCGCAACACAGATGAATCTGGAGGGCGTTAAGCTGAATGAAATAAGTCAATCACAAAAGGACAAATACTGTATGTGAATAAACAAACAAAAACAAATCAAACCCATTGTCGTGCAGTCGATTCCACATCACAGTAACCCTAAAGGACAGTGTAGAACTGCCCTATAGAGTTTCCAAAAAACACCTGGCAAATTCAAATTGCCAACCTTTTGGTTAGGAACCACAGCTCTTAACTACTACATCAACAGGGTATCTACTACCATAAAAACACATGAAAAGGTTTATACACAGAAAGAAACAATCTTTGGTAGTTATGAGAGCAGAGAAAGGTAGAGGGAAAAATATTAAGTAGGCAATAGATTATAATAACACTGGTGAAGAGTAAGACAGTGCATGATACTGGGAAAGCCAGCACAACTTGTTGAGGGTTAAGTCATGGAATCTCCATGGACACACCTAAACTCCTTTAAGGACAGACTGACTGGGCTGAGGATTGTGGGGACCATGGTCTTAAGGAAAATCTAACTCAATTATCACAACAGTTTATATAGAAAATGATCTACATTCTACCTTGGTGAGTATAGTCTGAGGTATCTAAGTGGTATCTAAAATACTCTACTGGTCTCACCTCTTCAGGAGCAAGGGAAAACAGAAAACTAAAGATACAAAGGAAAGATTAGTCCAAAGGACTAATAGACTACACTACCATGGCTTTCACCCGACTGAGTCCAGTACAACGAGATGGTGCCCAGCTGCCACCACTAACTACTCTGACAGGGTTACAACACAGGGGCCTGGACGTAGTTGGAGAAAAATGTAGGACAAAATTCCAACTCAGAAAAAGGGCTAGACTTATTTGACAGCAACTTTTTGTACTGGCTAGAACCACCAGTAAAATTCTGAATAGAAGTGATGTGAATAGACACCTTTGTCATGTTCCTGATTTTAGGAAGAGAGCAATCAGTAATTTACTATAAAGTATAATGTTAGGGGAGCCCTGGTGGTGGCAATGGTTAAGTGTCTGGCTTCTAACTAAGAAGTCAGCAGTTTGAATCCACTGGCTGCTCCTTGGAGACTGTATGGGGCAGTTCTACCTTCCTATAAGATTTTTATAAGCTGGAATAGACTTAATGGCAACGGATTTTGGGGGGACAATATTAGATGTAATTTTTCCATAGATGCCCTTCATCAGGTTGAGGGAGCTCTTTTCTATCCTTACATTTCTGGGAGCTTTTATTTCTCTTTTAAATCGGAAATGACTATTTTGTAAACCATAGATTTTTAAAGGATTTTTCTGTTTGTCGATGGTAGAAATAAAATTGAGATTTTCACATTGATTTCATATTCAGTAAACAAGCTAAATTATTTTAATAATTTCTAGTCCTTTATAGATAATTTCGAGTTTTCTGTGTAGATGATCATATTATCTGTGATTTGGTTTCTTAGTTTCCAGTTCTTTTACTTTTTTTTTTCCTTATCTTCTTGTCGAGTCAAAAATCTCCATTGTTAACACAAGTCATTAAAGGGGTATCCTTATCTTGTTTTTGAGGTAAAGAAGATGTTTTACTATTTCTTATGAAATGTAATGTTCACTATAGGTATAGATACTTGTCTTAATCATCTAGAACTGCCAAAGTAAAATACCACAAGTGAATGGCTTTAACAAACAGGAATTTATTCTCTCACACTCTAGGAGGCTGGAAGTCCAAATTTAGGACACCGGCTCCAGGGGAAGGCTCTCTCTCTGGGAGGAAGGTTCTTGTCATCAACTTTCCTCTGGTCTAGGAGCTTCTTAGCACAGGACCCTGGGTCCAAAGGACACGCTCTGATCCTGGAGCTTCTTTCTTGGTGACATGAAATCCCCCTGTCTCTCTCCTTGCTTCTCTCTTTTGTATCTCAAAAGAGAGTGACTTAAGACTTAGTCTGAATTGTAGATTGAATCCTGCCTCATTGACTTAGCTGCTTCTAATCCTGGCTCATTAATATGATAGAGGTTAGGATTTATAATACATAGGATAATCACATAAGATCATAAAATAGTGGTATCCAGCTTTTGGCAGCTATGTTTTAGATATGTGTGTGTGATTAAGATTGTTGCTTATGCTGTCCATATCTTAATATTACTACTGATGCATTGTGACAAATTTTCCCACTATGATGACAAATTTATCAATTTATCCTCACAGTTTTGTCAATTTAAATGTTTTGAGGAGTGTAGAAGTTAGAATTGTTGCATTTTCCTGGTAAATCAAAACTTTCCTCAATATATGGTGATCTTTTTCTCTAGTATGATCATGGCCTTAAAGTCTCTTTTGTCTGATATTAATACAGTTAAAGCCAATTTCTCTTGGTTTTTGTATCTTTTCCCCTGTATTTATTTTCTAATTATTTGTTTTCTGATGTGTCTCTTGCATATAGTATATTTGCAACTGAAATTATGTTTTATCCAGTCTGATAATTTGTCTTTAAACTTGCAGTATGGTCTATTTACATTTATTACAGTTACTTATAGTTTTTGGTTTATTGTATCATTTTACTTTACAATTCATTTGTTCTTGCTTTAAGTTTTTTTCTTACTTTTTGATAAGTTGAGATTTTTTCCCATTTCACTTACTTCTTATCTCCATTAGTTTGGAAGTTAAATGTTTTATTTTTATTCTTTTAGCCATTATACTAATATTTTAGTACATTAATATTTAGCAAATTAGAATTTTAACTAGTAGTTTTTTATCTTTGTCCCAGGAAAGATAATGAATTTAGAATATTTAGATTTCAACAACTTTCTTCCCCTATTTATACACTACTATTGTTTAGAAGCATATGATCAGGAACCAATGATACTGAAGGAAAAAAATCAAAGCTTCATTTAAGGCACTGGTGAAAAACAAGACTCCCAGAATTGAGGGAATATCAGTCAAGATATTTCAATGAATAGATGTAGTGCTGAAAGTGCTTATTGGTCTATGCCAAGAAATCTGGAGCACAGATGCCTGGCCATCTGAATGGAACACATCCGTATTTATGCCCATTCTAAAGAAAGGTAATCTAACTGAATGTGGAAATTACTGAACAATATCATTAATATCATATGCAAGTAAAATTTTGCTGAAGATCATTCAAAATGACTGCAACAGTATGTTGACAAGGAACTGCCAGAAATTCAAGCTGGATTCAGAAGAGGATGTAGAACCAGAGGTATCATTGATGATGTTGGATGGCTCTTGGCTGAAAGCAGAAAATAACAGAAAGATATTTACCTGTATTTCATTGACTATGCTAAAACATTTGATTGTGCAGATCATAACAAATTATGGCTAACATTGTGTAAAATGGGAATTCTAGACATTTAATTGTTCTATTAAGCAATCTGTACATGGATCAAGAGGCAGTTGTGTGAACAGAACAAGGAGATGCCGCATGATTTAAAGTCACGAAAGACGTGTGGCAGGTTTTGTATCCTTTCACCATACCTTTTCAATCTGTATACTGAGCAAATAATCCAAGAAAATTGATTATATGAAGAAGAACGAAGCATCAGGATTGGAGGATGACTCATTAACAACCTGCATTATGCAGATGACACCACCTTGCTTGTTGGAAGTGAAGAAGATTTGAAACATTTAGTGATGAGGATCAAAGACCACAGCCTTCAGTCTGGGTTGCACCGTAACACCAAGAAAGGAAAAATCTTCACAACTGGACCAGTGAGCAACATCATCATAAATGGAGAAAGGATTAACGCTGTCAAGGATTTCATTTTACTTGGATTCTGCAATCAATGCCCATGGGAGCAGCAGTCAAGAAATCAAAAGACTCGTTGCATTTGGAAAATCTGTTGCAAAAGATCTCTTTAAAGTATTCAAAACTAAAGATGTCACCTTTAAGACTAAAGTGCACCTGACCTAGCCATAGTATTTTCAATCACATCATATGCATGTGAAAACTAAAGAAAGAACAAAGAAGACAGAAGAAGAATTGATGCCTTTGAATTGTGGTGTTGGAGAAGAATATTGAATATACCACCGACCACCAAAAAAACAAACAGATCTATTCTGGAAGAAGCACAACCAGAGCACTCCTTAAAAGCAAAGATGGCAAGAGTACATCTTACATACTTCGGACATGTTGTCAGGAAGGATTAGTCCCTGGAGAAGGACATCATGCTTCATAGAGTGAAGAGTCGGCGATAAAGCAGAAAACCCTCAACGAGATGGATTGACACAGTGTCCACAGTAATGAACTTAAGCATAAAAAGTATTGTGGACATGGTGCAAGACCAGACAGTGTTTTGTTCTGTTGTGCATAGCATTGCTGTGAGTCGGAATCAACTTGATAGCACCTAACAACAACAACATTGTTTAGAAGGATCTCTGGTAGCATAGTGGTTACATATTACGGCTCTTAACCAAAAAGTTGGCAGTTTGAACCTACAAGCTGCTCCTTAGAAATCCTGTGGAGCAGTTCTGCTCTATCCTATAAACCTACTTCCGTCAAGTTGTGTCCAACTCATAGTGACCCTAGAGGTCAGAGTAGAACTGCCACATAGAATTTCCAAGGAGCATTTGGTGGATTTGAACTGCCAACCTTTGGGTTAGCAGACATAGCTCTTAACCCACTATGCCACCAGGGTTTCCCTGTGTCCTATAGGGTGGCTATATGTCAGAACTGACTTGACAGCACCTAACAACCATAACATCCCTCTAATGAGAGGGTCTATTGCTCTACTCCAACTACTGGGGATTTGAGCCCATTGTTGCCAAATACTCTACGTTTAAGAGAAGCTGCAGGATCTCTGTCTGTGTCTGTAAAATGTAAATGAAATGTTCTACTTTGAAATACAGGATAGAAATTTATTAAAGCACAGTGGGGGCAAAACAAGAAAACTCCACATTTGTGGGTCACTTATGGGCTGTAGGCTATATCATACTGCCACCACTGTCTTTCATCAAGTATATAATATTTGTTCGATGAATGTTAGTTTTCTACATTCTATTATGTGTTCTAGAGGCAAGAAGTGCCCCACTAGGTTTGAATCCCAGAAGTTTCTTTAGGTATCTCAGAGTTCCATAAGAGTCCTTGGTGGCCTGTGCCAACTGAACTCCAACAGTGTTCCGGGAGTCTACCTGTGTTATCATGGCCTCTTTTTGTATAAAGAAATAGTTTCTTTACTGAAGCGCAGTCAGTGTTTAATTGATCCTTAGATCACTCGATACACATACCCTTTAGGTACTGCCTAAGGAAAGATTAGTTTTCAGCCCCAGGAAGGATTTAAAATGGGAAATTCTGGACCATGTTAATGTGGCTAAGACTTTACCTTAGAAATAGCAAATCTGGAGAATTAAAAATGGTACCCATTTTGGCAGAAGAAGCACAATAGTACTATTGCTAAAAAGGGGAACATTTTAAAACAGAATAGAAGAAATCCAAGTGTATTATTTAAGGTTGGACTGTACAAGCATACGCTGAAGCAGAAAGTTAGGCATGGAAGCAGGGAGGAGGGGTATGGACACTGTGAAACTGAACTGGGACTTCATACAGCAAAGGGGAAGGCACATCCTTACGCTAGTTTGAATAGGATTAAAAAAATAAGAATGAGTGAGAAAACAAACATTTTGTTGAGCAAGTAGTGCCTATTGCTATACACTGAGCATGGTGCTAGGTGCTTTACCTATATTAGCTGATAATACTAATTCTCCCAATCAACTGCAAGCTGGCTACTATTACCCCTGTGTTTCCAAAGAGGATCAGAAAGGTTAAGCAACAGGTTAGCGATCAGAGTTGAGAGGGTTAAAGCACAAAAGTATTTGCATCACAGCAAACTGAGTTGTACAGTAGTCTCTAGAAAAGGATTTTCAACCTGGTAATAGTACCATTCTCTTCTCTCACTATCTTGACCTAGAAACCCAGTGCCATTGAGTCAATTCTGACTCATAGTGACCCTATAAGTCAGAGTAGAACTGCCTCATAGAGTTTCCAAGGAGCACCTGGCAGATTTGAACTGTTGACCTTTGGTTAGCAGCTCTAGCACTTAACTGCTACTCCACCAGGGTTCCCCACTACCCTGAAGTCATGGGCAAAATGCTGTATTCAGTGCTGTTCTAGGGAGAACGTTCACATTGTCAACTAGATTTAAAAAAGAGAGAGAAAAAAAAGAAAAACTGAAGACTTCTATCCTGAAGATATATGGAATTTTGGTCTGAAAAATTGTTTCCACCATTCTGGAAAGACACAGAAAAATGTGTTACAGATTTCCCTGGAGGTTCAAGAGATGAGTCTTGCTTCTTCACAAGCACTTTCCAAACCATAAGTCATGATCAACTGGTTAATAGTAGTTTTCTATCCTATATCTAAATACGCAAACAAAGAAGCTACAGACACTGTTCAGAGTTTGGCTGTTGTGAGTGAAGAGATTTAGGCTCTTAGGTAGCCTGTTAATTTTTAGATTTGTGAGATCTTGAATAAAATAATTGTGAGATCTATTGCCTTATCTTTTTATTGCCATTGTGAATGTTAAAAACTGATCAGTCTAACTCAAGGCAAAATAACATGAACAATGGCTTTGCTGAGTATCTGGCTCAACCATTTCATTTTACAGAGGAAGAACCCTGTCCAAAATAATAGCTCACTTCCCAGGGCCACTGAAATCATTGATCAGGTCTCCTAAACTGAATGAAATGCTGTTTCCATGACCTAGTCTGTGTCTTACCTTAACATTGAAAAGATGTTTAAGGGAAATTTAGTTTTATTCATTCATGCCAGCAATCTTCAAGCCCCATTATTTAAGGTGATTGGAGATCCTGGATTTCAGGCAAACTGAAAGAAGTCTAATGTACATACACCATGAGCCAAAACAAATTGGAATGTAAAACTGGGCTTCATGGAAACTCAGTTGCTCAAAGTGGGCCACTACCCTACAAACACCTGAGAAAAGGCTTCTGTTACCCTTTATTGAGTATCTGCTGAATACTGAAATACAAGGGAATAATGAAAATAGCTTAAAAAGCAAAGTGAAAGTCATGGTCCCTGTCTATGCAGAGGATAAAATTAACTATGAGAGAACTCACATCTAAGAAGGATATATTGCACAATTGTATGTCCACGACATTACAAAAAAGAGCTACCACCATGTGAAAACCACGTTAGATCTTGTCTACAAATCTTCAGGAAAGACTTTCTATGAAACTAGTCTGTGTTACAGATCATTTATAAGGTCAGTTGCTAAAGTCTGGAAAAGATGAGCTCTCAGACTTGTGTCCTTGCAAGTCAGGATGGGATTTAAAGATAATCCCTTCCTCCATCCCTCTTTCTACCTGCAGAATCTGGTAGGCTGCTTTGACTCTATCATCAGCCCAGGATTTAAAATCAGCTCACTCTGAATCACAGTGAAACCAGAAGGATTTTCAGTTCCACATAGCCTTGTATCATTTAGCTCTTACCTCTTCACACTCTTCCACATCCTTTATTAGGTCCAGGCTTGTCTTCTTCACTGGATTATAAACTCCTAAGAGGACAAGAGCTCTTTTTTACCCATTTTGTTGTCTCCAGAATCCTGCACCAGGCCTAGAATATTGAAGAGGCCTAGCTCCTCTTCAGTAAACTGATATAAACTATAAATACCAAAGCAATAAGGAGAGTAAGGAAGGAAATGATATAAAATTACTCATAAAGCAGAAAAGTTGAGCCTTAGAGACAGACAAAATACTGGTCCAAAGTTTCTCGGTATCAGAACTGATAACACACCCACTGGTAAAAATCAGTCTGTATACTTAGATAGTGATGCTTTTGATCTACACAGTAAACCATGTATCTGGTTTTAGGGTAAAAAGTCTAATTTTGAGTTTTTAAAGAGAACTAACTATAACTACACAATTCTTGATGAGAAAGAGAAGGAGGCAAAATAATTGATATAAACAACATACTAGAATGATAATCAACTCTGTCAATTTTAGCTCTCCCGATGACAGCCCAATCAATGAATCTGTCTTGGTAGATAATTACATGCTGCATGCTTAGTCCATAAAGTGATCAATAAAGTCAAATGTCTAGTTTAATATTTCACATTTAATGATTATACAATAACAAGCAGCAGAATATATGTTGGGGTAGATTAATGGAAGGATTTGACATGGCGCCGATACTGTTTTCCTTTTAATTAATGAAATCTTAATGACACCCTTCTTTCTTAGCACTCTGCTAAGCAGCTAAAATCATGTTCAGAGATTTGGTGATTGAGCTACAAATTAATGAGGAATTAGAATACTACATGAGATTCCTTACAAGTCTTGCCTATTCTCCTGGCTGGGGAACTGCCTTGGTGTGCCCAAGTGGCTATGCTTTTCCTGGTAGAGACAACATTCCATTTTCCACAACTCCTGAAAGGAAAAGGAGCCATGGATAGGACCTCTGTCCTGGTTGCACCCTCATCCAGGTGGTGAAGTTCCCAGAGGAACTGCTAGTCATCCTTGTGGTCAGGTTCCCTCTAAGCCCTGCCAGCCTTTGCTCACTTGCCATGAACTTGGCGTCGCTAAAAATTCACCACAAATCAATTTTGTCAGTTTCCATTATTTCATTGTTCACCAAGGAGTAGTCCAGGCAGCTGGTGAATAATTCATGATGGCAGTGGTGCTGATCCTATTTTCTGAGTAAGAAAAATTTGAAGCCCCAGAAGACCACAGTCTGAGAGTCAGTCCCCAGGCACTGGAGCAAACACAGGCTTAGCACATGCTACTGTGTGGGCTAGGTTTAAACTCCTGTGCCATTAGAAACCTCACCTTTCTCACTGGTCCCTGTGTGAGCCACTTGCATATCAGGAGGTGTCAAAGAGGGGAGTTGCCACATTTGACCTTAGTGTAGCACATATAGACCTGGAGAGTAAAGAATTTGAAGAACCTTAATTGGTAAGGTCTGAGCAGAATCAGATTCAGAGTCTCTATGTGTCAGGATAGAGGTGAAACAGAAAAAGATGACAGAAACAAGGAAATACATTGTATTTTTATATATGATATATGCATACAAATATGTTATATATAATGTTTGCTGCCAAGCAACCCAGAATAGAAAGAGTTATACCTGTGGCAAATAATACACACATCATGAATAAGCAAGCCATGGACTATGAATTAAAGTCTCAGAGATAGACTGTTTTTAGGATAAAGGATGTAGGTTGCAGTGCTTCCTCTGAGCCAGTAGTCTACATTATTGTCTCCGCTGAAACCAAAGATGCAGGACAGAAGGCAGAGCAGGCACTGGCTAGCTTTAAAGGCAAAATGTGTGAGTAGCAACTCCTGGGAGAAATCACTGTGGTTCAAGCCCTGGACTTAAGAAGGCAGCTCCAGGCCCTGGCTCTTCAGGGCACTCAAAAAGGTGTGGACATAGCCAGGATTCAAACCCAACTCATAGGGGCTGCTACAGACACTACAGGATGTAGGATTCTTGTTTTTCTTTCAGCACTTTACAAATGTGCCAGTTTCCCTCCAGTTTCCATGGTTTCTAATGAGAATCTGCTGTCATTCTCGTTACTTGTCCCCTATAAATAAGGTGTTATTTCTCTTTTGCTATTTTGAAGATTTTGTTTGTGTGGTTCTTTGTTTTTAGTTCTTTAACGTTTGACTGTGATGTGTCTTATTGTGGATTTCCTTGGGTTTATCTTGTTTGGGATTTGCACAGCTTCTTGAATATATAGGTTTTCGTTTGGAGGAAAATTTTTGAAGTTTTCAGCCAATAGTTCTTCAGTTGTTTTTCCATCCCTGTTCTCTTTCTCTTCCCTTTCCAGAACTCCAATAACAGAAATGTTAAGTCAGTTTTTATTGTCTCAGTTTCACTTAAAACCCCATAACATACTCGTTGCCAGTGAGTCAATTCCAACTCATAGCAACACTATAAGACAGAGTAGGATTGCCCCATTGGGTTTCCAAGGAGAGACTGGTGAAACTGAGCTGCTGACATTTTGGTTAGCAGCTATAGCTCTTAACTGCAGTCTCACCAGGACTCCAATGTCCCTTAGGCTCTGTTACTATTATTATTGTTATTTTTCAGACTATTTTGATTTGAATAATTTCTGTTGTTCTGTCTTCGTGTTCACTGATTCTTTCCTCTGACCCTTTCATTCTGATGCTGAGCACACCCACTGAGTTGTCAGATATTACTATGATAGTTCTTGTTTACATCTCCCATTTCTCTTTTAAGATTTTCTATTTCCTTGCTGAGATTTGATTTTTCGTGTTTTTCAATTTTTTCAAGTGTATTCACTTATTAAGCATTTTAATTGCCTACTATGTGCTAGATACTGTGTGGGAAAATCAGGGCTGGGGGGCAAGAAGGTGAGCTGTGATGCAGGGCCAATTGAGACCTCAGCACAGAGATCTGGAGCTGGGAAATCCCTTCATAATTGTTATTAATTTGGGTAATATGAGTGGCCTTTGTATCCTCGGATTGACCAGACATTGGATGAGGTTACTACTTGGGCCAAACAGATGTTTTTAGCTTGATTCGTTTCTAGAAGAGAGACTCAGCTATGAGCTGACAGTAGCCAGTAATCACAGCAACTGAGAGAATGGTAGCCTCATCTTGAAAGGACAATCTGGGTGACACACCAAAGCATCCACAACATGGGATTACGAAGAGATCGATAGGACAGAGTTTCTGCACTCTTGGAGATGACAGCTGGAATAGGTGGGCCAGACATGTAAATAAATGCTCTAGGGTCACCATGAGTCGGATCTGACTCGACAGCACTTGGCTTGGCTGGCTAGATGAGCTATGATAAGTTTATGAAGAGTAATATGTTAAAAATGCCATAGAAACTCCCATCAGGGAGCAACCAACTCCTCTGAGTGAATCAAGGAAGACCTTCCTTCAGCAATGTACTTGCTTTGCTCTTTTGAGTCTTGAAGAAGGAAAATTCCATGCCGTCATGTCTCACCAAGTAGGTAATGAATTACACAAGGTTGAATTTGTTTTGAAAGATGGAGTCTGTACTTTGCCAAGTAAACAGAAGTAAATCATGTATTAATGGAGTCAATATTTTCAGTGAGTTAGTGCCACAGGCAGCCTGAGCGCAGATCTGGCAAAGAGAGAGAAAAGGTGAGCATGTGGGTTACATGTAATGTAGAAAGTAACCTTTTAAACCTCTATGCCCCTCTCTAGGGCAAGAATGCTCTTCTTTAAAAGGTTAGTTAGTCTACTACCAAAAAAAAAGGAGGCTTTTTCATGTTTCATTCCAGAATCAATTTTTCTATTAAAATTTAAAAAATAATAATAAATTAAGTAATCTGTGATATGTTCAGCTAGAGCTAGTAGCTAGATGAAAATTTTATATCTGTGCTCCTGATGATCTGGAGGGACTGCTGAACTACTAAGAATAGAATGTAGATGTCTCTGATCTGAAACTTGGATTGTCCCATGTAAACTTAACCCTAGCGGAATATCACTGCTGTTTGTTGGATCTCAGGCCCCCAGCAGTCGTTTTGTGTTCTATGTTGTGTGATGATTATTGGGGAAATCTAGAGCTCTTCTGCTTTTTATCTCCACTGACAGGAGATGACTGTCCTTCAGGAGTTTCTAGTTCAGTTAGACAGTCATAAAAATGTGAAACAATTGGAGAATGATTTGCAGACAACACATAAACAAGTATGTTGAAAGGAGAGGTTCCTTGAGGAGCTTAGAAGATAGTGAGAAGCCAGGAATGCTGTTTAGAGGAGGCCAGCAGGGAGTCAGATTTTGAAGGAGGTGATGGAGTGCTAGAGACAAGACATTGGGGCATTTGACAGGACATGGGAAGCTGAACACAAGCTCAGGTAGGAAATGACGAAGATGCACGCAAGATGTACAACAATTAGCTCATACTTCTTTTTGGAAAGTAATTTTTGAGAAAAAACCAAATCTAAGGAAAAGAGACTAATCATATACAGAGAAGTTCATTAACTCAAATTAATAAAGAAACCTATAGTATGACCTCGGACTCTTTCATCTGTTTGCCCACTTCTTTTGGAAATTATAAAGGGATTAACTGTACGTTCTGATAGGAAGACTCTTGGCCCTAGAGATGGCACAAATCACCAGAAGGATGCCTGTGGTTGAAAGGATACTTAGTGATATCGAGTTGAAGGATTTACCTGATACTTTCATTGCTTTAGTGAATCTCAACTGAGACTTCATTCTGCTTGTGCTTACACAACCATAGTGTCATGGAATCTACTATCTCCTTTCATTTTTCACAGAAGGGTAAAAGGCTAACATATTATGCTCCTTTATGCCAGATCTTTGGATTTCAGAGTATTGATGTTCCATCAGATCGAACAGCTTGCTTAATTTTTCATTTTGCTCTGCCGCATTTTGTATAAGGTCTAGTAGGGCTGTCTATATTATCCTTTTTTATTCACCTTCTGATAGTTTCAGAAAAGCTCCTTTGTCTGGGACGCTCTTAGGTTGTTTCTTCTGAGGGCCTTCTGATGCCATTGGTGACTTCTGGGTTACCGTTCTCTCCAACATTTGCTGCTTTTGGGGATTCATGTAGGTCAATAGAGGCTGGGAGAGATGCTGTGAAGATGCACCACAGTTGTTTCTCTAGGCCATCTTAAGATGAGAAGTAAAAAGTATTTGGCAGCTTCCAAAGCCAGTCAGGTTTTCAGGTGTATATGTCCCTCTTCCCAGCTGGCAAAGTAAGCACCTCTATGTTGAACACCAGATGTTGTAAACTAGCTCAAAATACAGAAAGACTACTGGCCTGTTGGCCTCTGCTGTTGGGCCCCAGCTATAGGCGATACTGTATAGGGTAGAAACTGCCTCCCAGTCCAGGAATTAGGTCCAGCTGAGGCTTCCATATGGATGACCCCGCCTCCCAATGAAACAAGATGGTGTCCTGCATAAGCTCACCAGCTGGCTGGGACCAGGGTCCCGGCAGAAAAAGACGTCAAGAGTGCCAAAATGCCCAGAGTCCACAGCCTCCATCACTGAGCTCCGGCTCCAGGCAACACTGTGCAAAACACTGCCTCCCTGCTAGAAAAGCACTCTCCCCCTGGCAGGAGCCACCCCCCAGTCTAATAACCAAGTCCAGCTGGGGCCTCTATCTGGCCCTTCTCTTTCCCAATGGACCAGAGGAGTCAAGATGCATAGATTCCAAAGCCAGGCTCTCAGAAACTGGCAATTACACTTGCCAGTCCCACCAGCAGTATCCAAGACCAGCAGCTAGTCAAGTCCCAGTTCTACCCACCGGCCAAGACAGAAAAAAAAAATCGAATTGGTGAGTTACATTCAGTCTGTGCAAGTCTGTGCTCGCTAAGAGTGGGGTCAGTGAAAAAGAGGAGGTTTTGTGTTCAGTGGTATGAAGTCCAAATTAACAGCTGTGTGCTGCATCCCGGAGCTCATTAGGTGTCCAGAAGGCTCCATCTAACTATCATTTCAGGTCTTGGTTTCCACAGGGACCTAGGGAGACATGCATTTAGTCTGCCATCTTGATTCCTCACCCCCATGCCAGATCTTTTGATCTTCCTGATCAAGCAACACTGAGTGGGCTGACTGTCCCCTTCCTTCTAGGCTACAGGTCATGTGTCTACAGGTGCAAATGAATTGGGACCTAGGGAGACATGCATTTAGTCTGCCATCTTGATTCCTCACCCCCATGCCAGATCTTTTGATCTTCCTGATCAAGCAACACTGAGTGGGCTGACTGTCCCCTTCCTTCTAGGCTACAGGTCATGTGTCTACAGGTGCAAATGAATTTACAGCTACATATCATACTACTAGTTAAGTTGAGTTTAGTTTCAGATAAAATGCCTAGGGTTGTTTTGTTTTCTAAAGTTGGGTCTTCATATAGCTGAAGTTTGGATTCAAAGGAAGGACCTTCTATTTTGTGTGTCCTTATTACATTGCTTCTAGTAGTTTTGAAGTAGTTTTGTGGAGATTGTTTTGGTCCAAATTCTGTCATTGAATGTTCTGTCTCTTGGCTTGGTGTGATTTGCAGATTTGATAAGCAATTTTCGTGAGTTAATTGTTACAAGTAAGGATCAGGTTAGGGATAAGGAAGGACCTTGGCGACAGTCCAGAGAGAGAATGGGATTCAACCTTCTTACCTAATCTCGAAGCTGCATACAGGTGGGCCAGTAACCCAGTAAACAAATTCCAAAGACAGAATTGGTTGAAAGGGTGGGAGAAATGTGAGGCAGTTTGTTCTGCCATAGCTGTAAGCTGTAGCAACAGGGATGTTGGCAGAGCAAGACAGCTGACATTTTTTGAACATTTATTACATAGAAGGACCGAGTTCAGTGTGTTTTGTACATTGTACGGTTAGTGTTTTCATCACCATTTTACATTCAGGGGAATTTTATGTGCAAGAGAGAATAAGTCACCAGGCCAGTGTTACAAACTGGAAGAGTAGAGACAAGATTCAAACTCAAGTGAGTCTGACTTCAAAGCATGTGCTCATAATTACTGAATTACTGAAAGGCATACACAGTCCTATAGAAATGTAACTCAAGAACTCTTGCAGGGGTCCCAGGGAATGTGAAGACCTTGGTCTATCCATTACACATGTTCTGAAGTGTGTAGATAGAAGAATGTGTCACTTCATTTTGGCCTCTATTTGGTTTGAGCTTTTACTAATTAGCTTTTGTTAGAAATTCTCTGCTTCTCACCAAAAGTCTTGACTGTGTGACTAGAAATAACTCCAAGTCAACTAACTGTGATGATACAAAGAATTATTTTCACAGGAAGCATTCTAAAGGTGACCAGGTTAACCCCAAATATTCCAAGAAATGATAAGGAAACATGAATACGACATTGTTGTCACTGACCCAGTTTCCAGTGACCCAAGTGAAGAGTTTGAAATTAACACACCATGCCTCAAGGATTTCTCAAGTACCCATACCTCTGTATTTGGCTGGCTCATGACTTTAGGTCATGTACTTAGTCCAGGTACACTAAGGTTTCTTCCTCAATGTGGCCTCCTTTTCTGGTATCTCACGGTCATTTCTGTTGAAGAGCCAAATGGCATTTCTTCTGTTCCTGAAAGTTGTGCCTACGCTCTTCCCTGATTTTAAGTCCACATCCATTGATTGACTAAGGCAGAAAGAAAGCCTTGATTGTATATAGGCAACACCTACCAGCCAAGTGCCGTCGAGTCGGATCCGACTCATGGCGACCTACACCTACACCTACACCTACACCTACACCTACAGAAGAGTGCAATAAAGAATATCCTGCACCACATTAGCTTCCCAACACACCCTCTATGCCATACGTACTAGTTGCCATGGAGTTGATTCTGACTCGTAGAGATCCTGTGTATATCACAGTTGGACTTTGCTCTGTAGGGTTTTCAATGACCAATCTTCCAAAAGTAGATCACCACATCTTTCTTTCAAGGTATTTTGGAGTGGATCCAATTTTCTAACTGTTTAGCAGCCAAGTGTGTGAACATTTATACTGTGAACAGACTATGTTTTTAGGTACAGCCACCTCGCACCTTCTTGTTTCCCTTTCTTTAATTTCAGCCCCCAATCACATCATTTCGAACCATAAGACAGACAAAATGAAAACACAAAAAGACTGGTTTAAATCTTGTGTCATTTACTTATTGGTTACATGACACTGAACAAATTATTTAATCTCTCTGAGTCTATTTCCTTATCTATTGGAAAAAAAACAAACCACAACAATAACTATCATTGTAGGCTATCTGTAGAATTCAGTGAAATTAGGGTAGAACATTCTATAAAGGAAAAGTGTGAAGTGGGGATTATGAAGCCAGTCAAAGTAGGTAAAATTTGGAGTGGAGAAGAAGAAAATCATGCTGGTAATGGTGATAGTGACAAGTACAATAGTGATGATGAAGGAGTGGATGACCGTGGGGATGACGGTGATGGTGGTGATGATGAGGATGAGAGCTAACATTTAGTTAGGGTACAGCCATGTGCCAGCTACTGGGCTGAGTGCTTTACTGTGTCATTTAATCTTCACAACAGTCATCGGAGGTATTATTTTTATATTCATTTTGTAGATGAGGAAATGGAAGATAGAAAGGCATTTGACAGTTGAACAGAGATCAATTAACTAGTCAATTGCAAAGTCAGGAACCAATTCGATACCGATCTTTTGATCATTCCCAGAGAATTCTCCATCTCCTTCTCAGGTGACATCATCAACTGAGCTTCAGAAACTTCACCCCAAGAGCTTGCCTTGCTCTCTTTGTGTCTCCATCCCCCCTCTTGACCCTTAAGCCCTCTGTTCTAGAGGAGACAGTCTGCAAAGTTGATAACAGCTTCAACACTTTATCCCTTCGTTCTTGAGAACATTCTTTTTTTCAATTTTTTTATTATGGTTAAGTGAAATTGTACAATCCAGTATAAATTTGCGTGCCCACCTGTATGCAACTCCCACTGCTCTCCCTGCCCGGTGACAGCACACTCCTTCTCTCCATTCTACACATGTCATACCATCCTAACAATCTCCTATCCCCTCCTTTCTACCCTCTCCTCCACCTCCAGTAATAGGTCAGCAGGATGACATCCTATAGATGCATGAAACCGTAAAGTGCACACATGATATGGTCACTCTGTGTCGCCAAGTCCAACCCATTCCTGTCCAAAGAGTTGACCTCCATTATGATTTATGGACAGGGGAAGCATCTGTCCATAAATTTATGTCCATAAATCATAATGGAGAACATTCTTTAAATTCCTGAATACATATATATACATATGTATACATATGTATATACCCTTCATTTAGGAGGGTTGGGTCCTATTCAGCTTTTCCATTAACTAGCTGTCTTGTCTTCAGTAAGTCAAATTCTTTGAGTCTCAGTTTTGTAAAATGAGAATTCAATAGCCTTAAGGTCGCTTTCTATGGTACTTTAATAATGTGATTATACTCCTGTAATCATGAACACTTAGACCTAGCATGTGTAATAACATAGAAAATCTCCGACTCAAAGCATGCCTTCCAAGGAACAAATGTCATTCAATTTACCTGTTTTTATGAAATGCAGGGAGGGTACTGCTGGCAAACAAATGTAGAAGGCCTGTGTAATTTGTGTAAAAATACAGTATTCACCAGGACACTTTGGAAATAAAAGTGAATCTTATTAGTAACTGCATCAGGATATAGCAGGTATAACCAGTACTGCCTGCTTTCCCGTCAACCAACTGATGTCACTGCTCCATTTGTTTCCGCTCCTCCTCCTCCTCCTCCCTCTCCCTTTTTCTCTTTCCTTGGGCTTCAGCAAGAGTGAAAGGTGCCACAGACAGAGGTGTGAGCTCCCTCAGCCCCTTAATGGAGTGTTAACTTCAAAGCAGAAGTGTGATCATTTAAATGTTAACACTTTTAAGCAAGTTTGTCTGCAACAGAACACCCTGTTCGAGGCTTATTCAGGGGCCTCCCTCCCAGCAGTTTTTGAAACTATTTTGTGTTATTAATTTCCACCCCATGCAATCAGTAGCTTGCTTATCATTTTCTTCCTATATTGCTTCATTTAAAATGATTCTTGGATTTTGAAGTTGGCTTGCAGAGCATTGGAAACTCTTGTGATGCGGTGGATTAAGTGCTACAGCTGCTAACCAAAAGGTAAGCAGTTTAAATCCACAAGATGCTCCTCGGGAACTCTATAGGCAGTTTTACCCGGCCCTATAGAGTCACTGTGGGTCGGAATGGACTTGACAGCAGTAGGTTTGGTTTTCGGTTTTGGAGAGCATCAGAAGGGCCCCAGCTTTGAACTAAAATGGAACATTCAGTAATTCCCTTAGGATACTTTTCTGGGTCCTGTGTGTTTCATGGCTACCAGAAACCAAACTAAACTCACTGCTGTTGAGTCAGTTCCAACTTATCGTCCCCCTTCAGGACAATAGAACTGCCCCACAGAGTTTCCAAGGAGTGCCTGGCAGATTGGAACTGCTGACCATCCAATTAGCAGATGCAATCCTACGTACTAGGCCACCTGGATGCGCTGGGGAAATGCTGAGAAGCAGCTGACGTGTTGTAGGGAAGTCAGTGAGCAATTCAGTCACTTCATTTACAAACACAGTTACAGAAGCTCCTGAATTAAGTGTCCTGTGTCAGCCATCTGCCTGTTGATAATCAATCACCATTCCTTTCTGGAAAAAAAAAAAAATGGACCTGCTTCCTATTGCAAAACTATTTTTTAAAAATGGAAAATGGAGTCAGGTAAATTCTTGACTTTATTAATGTTATCATTGCCCAATTACTATGTAGTAACTGCAATGCACTTTACTTGAAATGAATTACTTTTAAAAGCAGTTGTATAGGGTCACTAAAGTCAGAAACAGCAGTGAATTTTGTATGGAATTTGGCCCATTTCTAGGTATGAAAGATAAAAATTTTAGCAAAAACATAAAAGATGGTATGACTTCTGGCTGTTAAAATATTTTAGAGAGCACAATGCTTGGTGATACATTTTTCTAAAAGAATTTTTATATAATCGTATTTGGGTAACCAAATAAAAATCCCATAGTTAAAATCCTCTCATTTAGTGACATTTCCTGTTATTAAGTCTTTCCTACAAGGCCAGCCAAAAGCCAAGTGCTGTCAAGTCAAAAGTGATTCTTTAAAAGTGTAACTATTTGTCTACTCACTTGAATGAGCCATAAAACTGCTTTTGAGGTAGTTAATATTTCTGCAACAGTGAATGCAAAATTTTTTTTTTTTTTTTTGCATGCAAGGCTGATAGGCCTTTGCTTTAAAACATTTCATTTGTCACTGTAGGAAATATATGCTCTTTTCTAACAGACAAATTTTTAAGAGAAATATTAGGTTTATAGAAAAATTGTGCAGAAAGAATAGAGGGTTCTTATATACCTCTGTTCCCCCTGCACAGCTTTTCCTGTTGTTAATATTTTACATCAGTGTTGTACATGCAATATGATTGATAAACCAATATTGATAGATTATTATTAACTACAGTCTGCCATTTACAGTAGGGGTAACTACCAGGTTTTAACAAATGCATGATGTGTTTACCATTACAGTATCATACAGAATAACTTTGCTTCCCCAAACACCCCTTACTTTACCTCATGATCTCTTCCCACTTACCTGCCTTAACCCCTGGCGACCACAGTTTTCCAGAGTGTCACATAGTTGCAGTCACACAGTATGCACCTTTTCAATATTGGTTTCTTTTACTTACCAATATGCACTTAAGGTATCTTTTCATACCTTTACAGTTCATTTCCTGCTATTGCTGAATAATGCACCATCGTGTGAATCACAGTTCACCCATTCACCCACTAAAAGACATCTTGGTTGCTTCCAATTTTTGAAATTATGAATAAAACTGTGATAAAAACTCACATGCAAATTTTTGTGTGGACATACACCTTCAATTCATTTAGATAAACACCTAGAAATACAACTGCTGGGTTGTATGCTAAGCCTCTGTTTAGCTTTGTAAGAAATTGCCAGACTGTCTTTCTAAAGCGGTTGTATCATTTTACATCCCCACCAATAATGACTGAGAGTCCCTGCTGCTACACATCCGTATCAGCATTTGGTGTTGTCAATATTTTTTGGATTTTAGCCGTTTTAATAGCTGCCTGAGTCATAGCTTTACTCCCTTCATTCACTGCTAGTCTGGTGTATGACACTACTTCAGACTCCAAAGAAGAGCTGGTAAAATTTCAATGTATTTGAAAGTTTTATTTTTCAATATACTAACCTAAACTTGCTAGATTACTTTTTTAAGCCATGGAATTCATTTAAGAAGAAAAGGTTAGTGAAGGTTTCTCTGTATTAGCAGATATTCATTGACTGACTTGGCAATTACCAGTGAGAACCAGTCTGTAATGCTGATACGGAAATAAGATTGTCACCCCTTACCTCAGGAGGCTGGGGGGTGACTCAGACAGAGGAACACACAGGTGAGTCAGTTTAGAATTTTTGAGTCATCATTGCCCATTGGACATAATTGATCTCTTGGAGATGCACCCTGCTGAGCAGACACATCAGAGGTTGCTGTCCACAGCTGAATGTAAAAATGAGTAGTTTACCTTGAAAAGTGTAACCCTAAGGTAGGTCTACACAAAATGCCAAACTATGCTTAAAAGGTTGATTAGTGGCTTTGGACTGGGCAAGGGCCGTGAGAGTTCAGACTTCAGCTTTCCCTATCCATGCCTATCTGTGTGGTTTTGAGCAAATGATTTGACCTCTCTGAGCCCAAGCCTATCTATTTATAAAACGGGAAAACTTACAGGGATAGAGTGAGAACTAAATTATATCTTCATAAAAATAAGAAAATGGCTGTAACTTAATAAACTGTTCACCAAAAGATTTGATTCAGGAGGAACCATTTTTAGAGTAGTGATTTCAGAAAAAAAAAAAAAAAGATAAATTCATAATTCTCACCTGGTGTCGCTGAATTTGGCTAAGACTGACATAATTCATGAGCACTACAAGAACACAAGGCACTTGAAGTGTTAATCTGTGAGCTCTGGGCCCAAGTGTCCTGGCTCTGGTGGCTTCTATCAGTGAGGGCACCTTAACAAACCGAGAGCTAATTATGATGAGCACAAACGGGTAATTGCATGATCCTAATGTTTCCTTCCAATCTATTCTAGCTTCTTATCAGTATCTTCCCAAATTAGATCCATATAAGAAAGTCTTGGTTTCTTTTTCATGCTTGATTTCACACATGTTCACAAATCTTCCCCAAGAGTGAGGTGTTTTATTCAGTGGCTACAAGACCTCAGAACTGTGCTCATTACCACAACACGCAAAGCTTGAGATTATTCACTTGTAACCAGAAGAGCTTGGGTGTAGGCAAAAATCAGTGACTGAAAGTTCATGGTCTGGGACTGTTAATTATTTATACTTTCATTTACTCGACAAATATTTATCGGACACCTCTTATGCATCAGGCTTTGTTCTGAGGGTTGAGGATTCAGCAATCAACTAGGAGATCTTGCATTCTGGTGCAGGAGAAAGATAAGAAAGTAAGAGAGTATAAGAGAAAGGAAAGGAACAAATTAGAATGTTTAAGAGCTACCCAGAGAATTAAAACAAGATGATGGGGAATGCACTATTTCAGACTAGGTGGCCAGGGGAGACCTGAGTGTGTGCAGGGGATACATAAGCTGTGCTCTGAATCAGATGAACAAGATGGACATGTGGAGATGAATTCAGTGATGCTCCATCTGCACAAGTGCCCTAGCCTGACGCCTATGAGAACCAGACAGATAGCCATGGTGGCTGGTGAGAGTATAGAAAATGTAGTAAGGTCAAGGCATAGGGAGCTTTTTACAAAGCCAGAGTCATGGGTTGGGAATGTTTTTGTAATAGAATGGGAAGTTGTTGGAAGATTTTAAGCAAGAAGTGACATGACTAAATTTATGTTTAATAAAAAAGTCCTTCTGTTTGCTATATGCAGAAGAATTATACAGAATGAGACTGTGACAGCGTCCTAGGCAAGAAATTCTAGCAGCCTGGATAAGGATATTGGGAAGGGAGGATGTGGAAGGATTAGAGATGTGTTTGGAGAGAGGTGCCTTGGAATTTGCCCATGGACTAGATATGGAGAGTAAGAGAAAGAGATAAGCCAAGTATGACTACTGTGGTTTTGACCTGAGAAGCTGGGTGCATGGTACCTTTCCTGACATGTGAAAGAAAACAGAAAACACAGGTTCATGGTGGAAAGCAACAAGAGTAGCTTCTCGGGAAGCATTCGTAGACAGCATCCTCATGTCTGGTGAGTAAATGCATTACTGACATCCTCTCCTCATGTGCACATAGGGACACTTGGCCTCCTTGTACTGTGAGCCAAAATGAAGTAAAAGACACTGCCCAAACTGGAAAACTCTCATCTGTGTTTAGCCTTTAGATTAAAGAAGAGTTTGAAAAGTTTTTTAAAAAACATAAAGTGAAATTTGTCTTAAAAAGCCAATTTCATTCTTGATGTTGAATCAGCTGCAGGTTAAGGCACAATTTGTACTAGTCATCTTTAAATATGTTTGTGTATATATGTAAATGCATACATTTAAGACAAAATTATACACGTATGGACACACACACCTCAACCAATAACCTTATCACCTCCTTCTTTTAATTATCATTAATCACTATTATCAGTCATCTTCAGATCTGACTCGATGGCACTTGGCTGGCTTCCTTTTTTTTCTATTGTGGTGAACATAAACACAACAAAGTATAACCATCTTAAGAATTTTTACCTGATAATTCAGTGACATTGATTATATTCTCCAAGTTGTGCAACTCTTCTATCCTTTTGCAAATCATTCCACCACCATTAACATCAACTAGTGCTCTCTAAGCAAAATCTCCCTTCATTTATCTCTTGATGAAGGTAGTCAAGTTGCTAAGATGGTTACTCATAGAAGCAGAGAAGGGGAGAATTAGAGCTAGGCTTGAGGACTTGGTCTGTGGGCCTCAGAGTCCTTACCAATAAAATTAAGATGATAGTGGTAGCCTTTTCATAGAGTGTTGCATGGTGCCTGATACATAGTAAGCACCTTATAAATGTTAACCACCATTATTATTGCCATTATTAGCCTTCATACAGTACCCTCCAACAGAGGATCATCTAGTGTCTTAGTGCTGGGAAGCTTCTTACTTCTCAAGGTGGGTCTTCCTAGTACGGGCACTCATTGAACCCAGTTCTGTCCTCTACTATGGGACAGCCTTCATTTATTTGAAGGCTACTATCCTAGGGGGTCACTAAGACTTGGAATCAACTCAACAGCAATGGATTTTCCAGTTTTATCGTGTGTCATATATCATGATGTCATCTACCAACATTTACTGAATACCTATCAGATAAACTACACTCTAAATTTCATGATGGCAAATATGCTGTTGGTTTGCTCACCACTGCAAAGCTAGCATCTAGTGCAGAATCTAGTATGTCATAGGTGTTTGTCAGGGTTTGAATTGTGATCCTCAAAAAAAGAGTGTGCCAATTTGGCTAGGCTGTGATTTACAGCATTGTGTGATGTTCTTATATGCTGTAACTCCTGCCTGCAAGATGTTAATAAAGGAGGATGGGTTGTAGTTGTGTTGGTGGGATAGGAATCAATCTGTAGAACTGTATTGTGGCTTGAGATAATCTCCCGAGATATAAAAGAAAGAAGCTAGCAGAGAGATTTGGGGACCTAGTACCACCAAGAAGAATTTCCAGTAACAGAGCACATTCCTTGGAAAGAATCCAGGGCCTCTGTGCCTCATAAACTCCTAGTCCAGAGGAAGACTGACAACAAAGATCTTTCTCCAGAGCCAACAGGGAAAGCCTTTCCTTAGATCTGACTCCATGAGTTTAGACTTATATCCTACTGGACTGTGACAAAATAATTTTTTCTTTGTTAAAGCCATCTACTTGTAGTATTTCTGTTATAGCAGCATTAGATGGTGAACACAGTGTTCAAATTGAATAGTTGAGTAAATGAATAACCCCTTATCAGTCCATAGTTAAGATATAAGCAAGAATTTCCTCAACATTCAGGTTCTGCTTTGGCATGAAATGTTGTTTTTTGACAAGTAAAAAATTAAGAAATAATTCAATTCAATTCAAACATTTACCAGGGATTTCTACATGTCAGATGTTGAAACCCTGGTGTAATAGTGGTTAAGAGTTACAGCTGCTAACCAAATGGTTGGCAGTCTGAATCTAGTAGGTGCTCCTTGGAAACTCTGTAGGGCAGTTCTATTCTGTCCTTTAGGGTTGCTTTGAGTTGGCATTGACTCAGCAGCAGTGGGATACTAAGTGTCGGAGATCTGAAGAAGAATGGGATTTGTGTCCTCCATTCCCATTGCTGTAAAGTCAATTTCTACTCATAGACACCCTATAAGACACAGTACAACCATCCTATAGGTTTTCCATAACTATAATCTGTATGAAAGCAACCTACCACATCTTTCTCCCATGGAGTTGCCAGTGGGTTTGAACTGCTGACCTTTCAGTTATTAGTCAAATGCTTAAGCACAATGCCTCCACAGGTCCTTTAGTGCCCTGTATTAGTGATCTATCAATCCGGTTTACAGTTGGGAACATGAAGTCATTCTGGTGAGATTTCCTTCAGAGATGCCTGGTTAAGGACAAGCTGTTGAGTTTCAGACCACTGCTGTAAAGTAAATGTTGCACTAAAGCAAACCACACCAATTTTTTTGGTTTTCCAGTACATATAAAAGTTATCTCTGTACTATATTATACTATAATCTGTGAAGTGTATAATACTGATAGGTCTAAAAAACAATGTAGGTACCTTGATTAAAAAAGTACTTCATTGTTAAAAAGTGTTTAAAAAAAAAAAAACAAAAAAAAAAACCTAACCATCATCTGAGCCTTCTGTGAATTGTAAACTTTTTGGTGTTGGAGGGTCTTGCCTTGGTGTTTATTGGCTGCTAAGTGATCAGGGTGGTGGTTGCTGAAGATTAGGGTGCCTGGAATCACTATACAGTACTTTACAAAATGTATTTTTTAAATAGTAAGTCTTGAAAGTCAAAATTACTCCTTGATCTATAGACTGCAGAAAGAACATTATATTAGCAGCATGACAACAACATTAATCTCCCCATGCATCTGCTTCAGAGCTCTTGGTTGACCAGGTGCATTGTAACTGAGCAGTACTGTTTTGAAAGGATTTTCTCTTTTGAAACAGTAGATCTCAACAATAGGCTTAAAATATTCACTAAACCATGTTGTAAACAGATGTGCTATCATCCAGGCTTTGTTGTTCCACTTACAGAGCACAGACAGAGTAGATGTAGACTACTTCTCAGGGTGCCTAGGATTTGGGGCATGGTAAATGAGCACCGGCTTCAGTTTAAAGACACTGGCTGCATTAGCCCTTACCAAGAAAGTCAGCTTATCTTTGAAGCTTTGAAGCCAGGCATTGACTTGTCTTCTCTAGGTATGAAAGTCCCAGATGACATCTTCTTTAGATATCTGTTACTTAATGTAGCCGCCTTCATCAATTGTCTTAGCTAGAACTTCTGGGTAACTTACTAGAGATTCTACATCAGCACTTGCTGCTTCACCTTGACTTTCATGTTGTGGAGATATCCTCTGTCCTTAGACCTCGTGAATCAACTTCTACAGGCTTCAGTTTTTTTCTTCTGCCACTTCTTCACCTTTCTCAGCCTTCATATAATTGAAGAGAGTTATGTTTCACTCTGGATTAAGCTTTGACTTAAGGGAATGTTGTGGCTGGTTTGATCTTCTATCCAGACCACTGAAACTTTCTCCACATCAGCAATAGAGCTGTTTCATTTTCTTATCATTTGTGTGCTTACTAGAGTAGCACTTTTAAATTCCTTCAAGAACTTTTCCTTAGACTAACTGTTTGGTTCAAGAGGTCTAGCTTTCAGCCAGTCCCAGCTTTTGACACGCCTTTCCTACTAATTTTAATCATTTCTAGCTTTTGCTTTAAAGCAAGAGATGTCCAACTCTTTCTTTAATTTGAATGCTTAGAGGACATGGTAGGGTTATTAAATGGCCTACTTTCAATATTGTGGTGTCTCAAGGAATAGAGAGGGCAGCCCAGGAGAGGGAGAGAGATGGAGGAATTGTTGGTTAGTGGAGCAGTTAGAATTCAGCAAGGCTGGTGACACCCGCAAATAATTATAACATCAAAGATTAGTGATCACAGATAACTGTAACAGATATAATAATAAGGAAAAAGCTTGAAATATTGTGAGAATTACCAAAATGTGGTAATGAAGTAAAATGCATGAAGTAAGCACATGTTGTTGGAAAAACATCACTCATAGTCTTTTTCAATATAGGGTTACCACACACCATCAATTTGTAAAAAATGCGGTATCTGTGAAGTACAACAGAACAAGGTATGCCTGTACTTGTAGGGAAAATATTCAAAGTCCAGATAATAGAACAGATGAGACAACGGCTCTAATGTCTTCTCATCACAAGGTAGAGAGACATAAAGAAAGATGTAGTAGAAATTAGCAAAGGGTCAGTAAGAGACAAAATAAAAGATGCACACACTGAAAGCCGAAGTTAGCTAAACTCAGAGTGTCTTCTAGATTATTCTGTGCATATATGGCTTGGTGGTCTTTAGCGGAAGAGAATTTGTGTCGTTTAAATTACCTTAGCATAACCAGAGAATGTTCTGGAGCTTTGTAACTATATGATGTAGTCTCACTAGTTCAAGAATTCGAATGAGAACATGTAACATTGGTGACTAACTTCACTGATATATTAATGTCCACCTGAAGAATGGTAAGATGTTAACGTATCAGATATTTTAATTCCCTAAGGAATATTCCCTACAAATGAAGAAAATATATCTGCTGAAGGACTTCTACCTCTGTCCTTCTGGTAGGCCTTTTGTAGAAGAATCTCTCCACTGGCTCCCAGGGTCTTTTCTTCCTGGACTCTCTGCTGGACATGGTAGGTACTGCTGCCACATATTGCCTTCCCATGATCCTCGCCCACATGGGGAAAGCTTCTTCAACTCTGAGTCAGTGTCTATCATCTGAGCCAAGAAGGAACACTGTTTGTGTCCAGTCTCTCAAAGTCAATCTTTAAAGGGATTCCTTAGCTTTGATCCACTGACTCTTCCTCTATAGAAAATGAAATCTAGTTCTTTGACTTGACAGAAAGTAGATATAACAGTGCTCTTTCTGTAAGGTTTGACAGTTCAGTTCACAAATTCATCCTAGGGCAAGTGCTTCGTACTTCACTGCTGAATATCACTGTAGTCACCTTGAAAACACTCCCCTTGGGAAGCCATGCATCAACACCAGCAACTAGTCCAGGCTTCAAAGCAATTTTGGAACTTTTTTTATGGAATGGCCGTCAGAGCTATTGTCATATGACCCTTGATGTCCTTGATGTCATCAGAATGTTTTCCTTTCAATATTTTCTTTATCTTCTGGTGAAGAAAAAAGTCATTGGGGGCAAGATCAGGTGATTAGGGAGGGTGTTCCAATACAGTTATTTGTTTACTGGCTAAAAACTCCCTCACACAGTGCACCATGTGAGTTAGTGCATTGTCGTGATGCAAGAGCCATGAGTTGTTGGCAAAAATTTCAGGTCATTTTTGTCTAACTTTTTCATCCAGTCTTTTTAGCACTTCCAAATAGTACACTTGGCTGTTTGTCCAGTTGGTACAAATTATGATGAACAATCCCTCTGATATCAAGAAAGGTTAGCAACATCATTTTGATTCTTGATTTGGCCTGATGGAAATTCTTTGGTAATGGAGAATTGGCAAACTTATGTTGTGCATTTTAACACTTTGTTTAGGATTGTATTGGTACATCCATTGATAAGATGGCCTAAAGCATTATCTTGCCTCTCCAAAAGGTCTTGGCAAACTTCAACTCTCCTTTACTTTTGTTCATCAGTGAGAAGGAATCCTTTGGGACTATTTTTGCTCACAACATTCTCATGCCAAGATTTTTAGTTAAGATTTTCCTGTATTGGTTTTTTCTTGGTCTGCTATGCTTCTCACCATCAGCTGATGATTTTGATGCACAATTTGAAAAGATTTTGCAATGTTTAAGTCAGTTCTGCTAGTTAGTGGCCGCCTTGACCTCTCTTTACCAGTGGCACTTTCTCTTCCCTCAGAAAAACATTTAAATCATTTGTACACTACTGTTTTCTTCACAGCAGTAGCCTCATAAACTTAAACTAACATGTGCCTGATTTCATTTCCACGCTCACCAAGTTTAACAAGAAATTTAACATTTGTTCATTGCTCTAATTCAAGTTTCAGCATTCTTGAGACATCATACAAAAATATGCAACAACAATAATAAACGCCACTGAGCAAGACACCACCACACATCTACACAAACACAACTGTGAGACACTGATATGCCAAGTTTATGAAACTTTAGTGAAACTTTAGTGGCAAGTTTGCTAAATTCATTGTTAGACCTTGTAAACACAGTAAAATACCCATACATACCTACACACACATGCACGTGTGCACGCACACACACACACATGTACACACACACCTTTCTATCTCTCAAGAACCAGTGCACTAATATCATTCCTTCTACTTTATGCCAAAATAGCCAGAGGCCCATGCTTATCTCATAGCATAAGTTGTTGTAGCCATCCTCTAAAATGACTCCCAATGATCCCTGCCAGCTTGTGTTCATGCTTGTGTATGTCTCTCCAGCACTGTACCATGGTTAGTCTGTACGACCAAGGGTTTACAGCAGAAGTGACAGTGTGTCCTGAAAAATTAGGTTATATGAAATACAACTGCAATTTCTGTCTTGGGTTCTCTCTCACTTTTTCTTAGATCACTTGCTCTGTGATAAACCAGCTGCTACATCTTGAGGACACTCAGGTAGCCTTGTGAAGAGTTCCATGTGATGAACAACTAAGGCTTCCAGTCAATAGGCAGCAAGGAGCTGAGCACTCTAGTCATCAGCCATGTGAGTCAGTCTTCTTGGAAGGAGATTCTCCAGCCCCATTCGAATCTTCAGGTGAGAAGGCACTGGGTGACATCTTGACTGCAGCCTTTTGAGAAACCCTAAGCAAGAACCGCCTAACTAAGCCACTCCTAAATACCTGACTCTCAGTAACTGTGAGATAATACAGTTTGTTGTTTTAAACTGCCAAGGTTGGGGGTGGTTTGTTACGGAGTAAAAGCCAACCAATACGAAATAGGAGAGGCAGTGGGCAGTCGATTATAGATGCCATATACCTGTTCTTCCACAGGCTCCGTCTCAAGAGCAGGCTCTTAGAGTAGTACAAAGCATTAATGTTGCTTATTTCAGGAAATCTGCAGGATGCTACTAATGGTTAATTCACTCAACTGCTGACTGAAAGAATGGTGGTTGCTGTCTATCCAGAAATTTTCCAGAGGCCACCGCAGAAGATAGGCCTGACTCTGAAAAAAATCAGCCACGGAAAACCGAGTTTTCTACTCTGACACACGTGGTTACCATCAGCTGAAGTCAACTTGAGGGCAATTGGTCTAGTTTTGTTTTTTGTTTTAATTTCATGAAAGACTGGTAGTTTATTGGTGAGAGATGGGCAAAATGAAAGAAATACGTATTTTTTTTCAATTAATAATACTCTGACACTGTGTAACAATGATTTTGGTAGTAACAAAACATTCCTTAAGAGCTTAAAGTACCCTCTTGTATCACAGGGTATCAGCTGCACACTTCTCACCATTTGTGGAGGTTAATACAAAAACTCAGAACATTACATGGATAGTTGCCTCACCAGATGCTGTTTAAATCCAGTGCACTATTATTGCCCATTTTTAATGTGAATTGACAAGAACCACTTTAGTCTGTTAGCACTTCCTTCTGAAGAAGAACCCCAACATCTTTTAGTGCCTTCAGCAGTAAATGACTTATGCCAGAGCCTATTCTTCTGCTTTAGACAGAAACCCGACTGACACTTGGTATGTCATCTATTAGAGGAAATAGTTTTTAATAGAAGGTGGGTGAAGTGGGAGCACGGCCAACCGAAAGGAATGCAGCCTGCGGAGCTGTCTCTTGATAGCTGAGGAGAAATTCCTGGTGGTCAGTATGAGTCTGAATGCCTGTTTTCTGTTGGAGAAAGGTGTCTGTGGCCACTAAAATGCCAGCTGACTTTTTCCTTATTCTCAGCATTGCCTATATGACTCCATTAATAGAGAGGCCACTTTATGAAACCTTTTTGTACCTGCAAGTTGTCTTTCTGACTTAGTTACTAATCCTGGTCACACATTAAGGGCTTTGATTAGGCAATTTGCCTTTTTCCTTTTCTCTCTTCCATCTCATTGAAAGATTACAGAGTTTGAGCATGAGGTTAAGGGATTACATCTGAATCCTGAGAGGACTGACACTACTCCAGCCTGCCTGTCATTTCTTGGAGTGGTTACTTATCTGTCAATATTTCTTCTCTTTTTTCCCAAGTCCCAGGCCTACTTGATCTTGTCCGTTTGGCACGGCTGGTGGAGGAATAACAAGGGTCTTCCCATCATGCAACATTCTGGGATACATCATGACAGAGAAATCTCAAAGCCCAGGTCAATTATAACAGAAGATGTGCACCACCTCTGCCCCCTGCGTGTCTTCTGGGGCTGCAGTTGTTTAAAACGAAGTCACCTGAAAAATGCAAGGAAACGTGTGTCTGGCTCCTGCCTGCCTTTCTGGTTGTTTAGCAGGATACAAATACCAGAAGACTCATGCTCTGTGTATGTGTATGTGAGTGCGTGTGTGGTTTGTGGTCAGGAAGAAGAAATAAAACTGGCAGCCTCCACATTGTGCTGTAATTACTTTTTAATTAGAATTCATTGAATACAGATGGATTCTTCTTGGTCTTTTGCCCACTGATGTTTTTAATATTCCCACATCAGATATTATGAGGCTGTAGCCAGCAGTGAATTACATAAAATCATCCTGTAGCTGGTAGTGACTTACAGGAAGTAACCAACTTAACCATTTGTCTTAGATGAAATATGGTCTTACACCTTTTTGTGGATTCTATTGCTGGTTTGTTGATATAATGTTTGTTTACTCCAGTTGCTGCCTGACCAGGAAAAAAAAAAAAATCATTGTTCTTGTATCACATTACTGTAACTGGCTGAAACATTTTTATTTCATATAACATACCATCACATTTTTTTTCATGGTGACATTGATAAATTTGCTAGGGTGCCTCATTGTTTCCCCCTTCTGCCAATGAATAACTTGAACCCAAACGTGAATGGAATGTGCAATTTCACACTGTTATAAAAAATCATTGCTCATCACATTCTAATTGTAACTAAGTTTGAACCTGAATAGCTATTTGCAGTATTTTGATGGAAACAAGAAGTAATTTCCATCTTTTTTGCTCCAGGGTCTCTCTACATGAACTGACATACGCATTTTTGAAGTCACGCTTAATAATTCCCTTCTCATTACAAACAGCCGCACCCTTGTCGAACAGTGGATCTAAAATTAGGCTTGCACAGGCCTGTGTAGTACCCCTAAGAAATGTGATTTATTCTAATGTAATAATGGCATAGATTTATAACGCTTGACTACACCAATGCTCCTCGTTATGGTTGTAAAATATTTGTGGCCGCTGTGGGATTTTCTAGATCATTATTTTAAAAAAGGAAAAACCCATTTTGACAGATGAACTGGGGCCATTCTGAGCAAATCACAGATACTTCATGTAACAAGGCCTCCAAAGAGGGGAGCATACACTTATTACTATGGCAACCCGGATCAAAACACTATTTTAGTGGAGAGTTTCCAGTTTTACAATGCAATGATGATTGTTTATTGTACCATTGAAACCAGATTCAGCAAAGGCTTAAGAAATGAGCTGACAAGAGGAAAATCATTATAGATAAACTGGGGATACCTGAATGGGATAGTGTGGAATCTGCCATTATTTGATCAAATACTGAAATTTATTGCCACGGGACAATAAAAATAACAAAAGAGAATCCAGACGGTGAGAATCATCCTGAAGTTTCTTTTGTTATAGTGTTTTGGACTCAGATCAGTGCTATCTTAAGTTCAAACTTGGAAAGCAAAGAGATTTTTTTTTGTTTGTTTATGTTTAAGTATCTGTCTCTCAAATCTCATTTTCTATCTGCAAAACGCCTACTTGTAACTTGAAAGTTGTGGGCTAGAGCTTCCTTTTCTAACATATTCCATCTGACAGAGTGCAACGTGGCAGAACTCAAGAACTATGCCCATCATGCAGGGCTTTGTGTTGCACATCTCTACACAAAGTGACAGCTGGTTCCAGTCCTGCTCAGTTATTTTTATAAAGATAGAATTTTTATACAGAAAGAGAAAAAAATTGTCTGCATCGTGCGTTGTTCATGTTGTAGAATTTGTCTTGAAGTATCTAAAGACACTACTTGGTGGACAAAGTGCAATGGAGTGAAGGGTTGAACAATCATTTTTTTCACTTAACAACATCTATAGAGTGTCTACCACATGCCGATTGATGTGTTCAATAGATATGCACACTGCTAGGTGTGCACTGGTCAGATTAGACGTGAGACCTGCTCCTGTGGAGTTATAGTCTAGTGGGAGCAGGATGATGAGTTTCTAAGGAAATAATGAGTTACTGAAGGATGCAGTAAGAAAGAAGAATTAGGTGATGGTAGAGTCTGGCTCCATCCCAGTGCTTTTTCAGTAGTTTCCCAGCCTTTGAAGGTAAAAAGCAGATCTGCGTTTACTGAATGTCTGCTTTATGCCAACCTCATTGCTAAGAGCTTTACAGAAAATTATCTCATTTAAACCTCAGACTAATCGTGATAAATTGCAGGTAATATTATTTATTTGTAGATCAGGAAACTGAGACTTACAGAGGTTAAGTAAAAACCGAAACTTAGTGAACAAATGCGTTTATGTTGTTATTGTTGCTAGGTGCCTCCAACTCACTGCCTCCAACTCGTGGTAACCCTATGTACAACAAAACAAAACCCTACCTGGTCCTGAACCAGCTTCACCTTTGTCACTATATTTGAGCACATTGTGGTACCTGCGGGGGCAATCCATCTCAAATAGCATCTTTCTCTTCTTCAGTGATCCTCCATTTACCAAGCATGATTTCCTCCAGGGACTAATCCCTCCTGATAACTTGTCCAAAGTATGTGAGAAAAATTTCAACATCCTTGCTTCTGAGGAATATTCTGGCTGGATTTCCCAAGACAAATTTTTTCATTCTTCTGGCAGCATATACAGTATATTCAATATTATTCACCAACATCATAATTCAAAGGCATCAACTCTTCTTTGGTCGTCCTTACTAATTATCGACTTTCACATGTATATGACTCAATTTAAAATCACATGGCTTGAGTCAAGTGTACCTTAGTCCTCAAAGTGACATCTTTGCTTTTTAATGTTTTAAGGGGGTCTTTGGCAGCAAATTTGCCAATGCAATGTGACTTTTGACTTCTTGAAGGTCCTTCCCTGGGTATTGATTGTGGATCTAAGTAAAATGAAATCCTTGACAGCTTAAATATTATATATATATATAGCCAAGCCATATGTAATATATATAAAACATATATACACACTGGCACCTTGCCACTGTGCACAATGGCTGTTCAAGAAAGAGCTCCAAAATTGCTTTGAAGGGTGAACCATGCAGTATCCCCTCCTTCTGTTCCAACAACTGCCTCTTGATCCATGTACAGATTCCTCATGAGTAGAGTTAAGTGTTCCAGAATTCCCATTCTCTGCAGTGTTATCCATAATTTGTCATGGTCCACATAGTCAGACATCACAGCATAGTCAATACCATCTTTCTGGTATTCCTTGCTTTTAGCCAGAATCATCTAACATCAGCAATGCTATTTCTGCTTCTTCTTCACTTCTGAATCCAGCTTGAACTTCTGGCAGTTTCCTGTCAGTATACTGCTGCATCCTCTTTTGAATGCTCTGTAGCAAAATTTTACTTGCATGTGATATTAATAATATTTGATAATTTCTGCATTTGGTTGAATTACCTTTCTTGGGAATAGACAGAAATGTGGACTGATCTCTTCCAACTGGCTGGCCAGATAGCTGTCTTCCAAATTTCTTGGCATAGACAAGTGAGCACTTCTAGCACTGCATTCGTTTGTTGACACATCTTGACTGGTATTCCATCGGTTCCCAGAACCTTGTTTTTCACCAGTGCCTTCAGTGCAGCATGGACTTCTTCCTTCATTACCATCGGTTCCTGATCATGTTACCTCCTGGAAAGGCTGAACATCAACCATTTCTTTTTGGTATACTAACTCTGTGTACTCCTTCTGTCTTCTTTTCCCGCTTCCTTCGTCATTTAATGTTTTCCCCATAGAACCCTTCAGTATTGCAACTTGAGGCTTGAATTTTTTCTTCAGTTCTTGCAGCTTGAGAAATGATGAGCATGTCTTTCCCTTTGGGTGTTCTATCTTTGCACATGTAATCATACCACTTTACTTGTCTTTTCAAACCACTCTTTGAAATTTTCTGTTCAGCTTTTACTTCAGCATTTCTTCCTTTTGCTTTAGCTACTCAACATTCAAGGGTAAGTTTCAGAACCTCTTCTGACACCCATTTAGGTCTTTTCTTTCTCTCCTGTCTTTTTAATGACCTCTTGATTTCTTCATGTATGATATCCTTCATGTCATTCCACAACTCTTCCAGTCTTCAGTCATTAGTGTTCAACATGTCAAATCTATTCTTCAGGTGGTATCTAAATTCAGGTGGGAAATATTCAAAATCTGTCTTTGACTCTTGTTGACTTGTTCTTATTACCTTCCATTTCAACTGGGACTTGCTTGTGAGTCATTGGTGGTCTGATCCACAGTCGGCTGCTGGCCTTGTTCTGGCTGAGGATACTGAGTTCTTTCATCGTTTCTTTCCACAGATATAGTCCATTTGATTCCTGTACACTCTGTCTGCCGAGATCCATGTATATAGTTGCCAGTTGCACTGTTGAGAAAAGCTATATGCGATGAAGAAGTCATTGATCTTGCCACATTCAGTCATGCGATTTCAGGCGTCATTTCTAGCGCCAAGGTCGTATTTTCCAACTACCAATCCCTCTTCCTTTCCAACTTTTACATTTCTATCAGCAATTACTATCAGTGCATCCTGATTACATTTTCAATCAATTTCAGACTGAAGAAGTTAATAAAAATCAACAATTTCTTCATCTTTGGCCTTAGTGGTTGGTAGGCAAATCGGAATAACAGTCATGTTAACTGGTATTCTTTGTAGGGGTACAGATATTATCCTATCACTGACAAGCATTGTACTTCATGACGAAATGTTCTTTTTAAGGATGAATGCAACACCACTCCTTTCCAAGTTATCACTCCTGGAATAATAGATCATATGAATTTTTGATCCAGAATAGCTAATGCCAGTCCATTTCTGCTCATTGTTGTGTGGGATATCAAATGCTTATGAGTTCCATTTCAATTTTGGTGATTTCCAATTTTCCTAGATTAATACTTTTTACATTCCAGATTGTTATTATTAATGGATGTTTACAGCTGTTTCATAACATTTTGAGTCATATCACATCAGCAAATGAAGGTGCTAAAAGCTTGACTCCATCCATACCATTAAGGTCATCTCTGCTTTGAGGAGGCAGCTCTTCCCCTGAATGCCTTGCAACCTTAGGGATCATCTTCTGGCACTATATCAATGTTTTGCTGCGATTCATAATAAAATCTTAAGATTTTCACTCGCTAATGCTTTTAGTAAATAGACTGTTGGGTCCTTCTTCTTGATCTACTTTGGTCTGGAAGCTCAGCTGAAACCTGTTTGTCATGAGTGATCTGCTGGTAATTGAATACTAATGTCATAACTCCTGGCATGACAGCAACATACAAGCCTACACAGTATAAGAAACCTACAGAACCTTGGGGTGTGTGTATGTATATATGTGTGTGTGTGTGTGTCTGTGTGTGTGTGTGTGTGTGTGTGTGTAAAATGCACTAGGTTTTGTTGCAAGTATTTTACAAATATTAACTCATTTAATCCACATAACGGAAACCCTGTTGGATTGTGGTTCAGAGCTACTGCTGCTACCCAAGAGGCTAGAAACACAAACCCACCAGACACTCCTTTAAAACTCTATGTGGTACATGTACTCTATCCTATAGGGTCAATATGAGTTGGAATTGACTCTGTGGCAGTGGGTTTTTAATCCCCATAATAACCACATAAAACTGTACTGTATTTATTCCCATTTTACATATAAGGAAACTGAAGCACAGAGACATTACATAACTTGGTCATACAGCCAGTGAATGGCAGAGGCAAAATGCCCTGCTACCACTATGCAATGGAGGCAGCACGTTGTAAGTAACCCAGCTGTGATCTAACCCAGGGCTACTGACTTACCATAAGTGTCATTTGTCCTCACCTTCTTTGCTACATGGTCAGATTTACACTGTAGCTACTGTACTAAATATTGTAATGATTGTATGTCAACTGCATTTGTGTTTTATTTACACAACTTAATAAAATTTTTTGTCAACAATGAAATGATACTACAAAATTACTTCAAAGATTTCACTTACTCTATGATGATAACAAATAGATTTTCAAGTTATAGGTTGGTTCTGAGTAAGTGATTAAATCCGTAAATAATTTCATAATCTCAACAGTTCTGAAGATCTGAAGTAGCTCTATGTCGTGTGAGTTAAATGGTCTATCTATAATTGGTATCAGTTCAGTAAATGTGTATGTATATAACTATAAATTAATTTGTGGTTTTAAAGAGAGAAACATCTGTCTATGCTGATATGACATTATTGGAAATGTGTAAGGAATCATCACTGTTTTATCGCCATCAACATCTGTTTCCCCTCACACTGATAGCAGTACCCTGATTTTCCTTTGAGGATCCGCTGCTTCTCTCTCTGTTTTATTTATTGTGATTAACTGAAAGCATACAATCCAAATTAATTTTGCATGCTTGCCTGTCTGCAACTCCTTCTGCTCTCCTTGCTTGGTGACAGCACACTCCTCCTTTTCATTTTATACTTGCTGTATCCTCTTAACAAGTTCCTGTCCCCTCTTCTCCATGTTCTTCTCTCCCATCTAGAAAGAGACCAGTAGGACAGCATCCTATAAATGCATAAAACCATAAAGTATGCACACCATATGGTCACACTGTGTCCCAGAGTCCAATCCATTCTTATCTGAAAAGTTGACCTCAGTAGCGTTTTCTGGAAAGGGCAACAGCAGGTCTATGGCCATGAGCTCAGGGGAAACTCCAGGGTGTCAGACCATCAACTGTGGTCTTTCAGAAGAACTCTTGAGCTGTAGAACTCTTTTTCTCATGTTGTCACAAGGACTCAACACTGTGTGCCCCATCGTGGCTGTCTTTGGTGGTAGCCAGGAACCGTCTAGTTCTTCTGGTCATGTATTGATACACTCTTGCACTCATATGGGTCCTTATGTCTCCTGAGCTCTTTTTTCCTCCTGTCTTTGTTGTTCGTAGTGATCCTCTGTTCTGGATGAAATGGGACCATTTGATGTACCTCAGATGGTAGTTACTAGCTTTTAAGACCCCAAGGACCACTCTCCAATATGGGGTGCAGAAGACTGCCTTAGCAATAGTCTAGTTATGCCAATTAGCCTCAATGTCCCCCAAGAGCATGGTCCCCAGAACCCACCCCTGCTACTATATCCTTGCAATATTGGGTTGACATTAGGAGAGCTTTCAGTTTATGGCAAAGTCCAGTTAAGTTGATCTACTTTCTGCTGTGTGCTGTCACTGTTTTCACCTAACCACATTTCTATCAACTGTATAGTCTATGACCAACTCTCTGCTTCCCTCCCCACCTTGTAGCCATCAATGAGTGTTGTCTTCTGTACATAAGTCCTTATATCAGGGGTCTCATACAAGATTTTTCCTTTGCCCCTGACTGATTTCAGTCAACATAATGTCTTTCCATTGACATCAGGTTATGAGAGGCTTCCTAAAATCATCGTTGTTCTTCATCATTGCATAGTGTTCTATTGAGTTTAGGTACAATAGTTTCTTCATCCATTCATCTGTTGATGGGTATCTAGGTTGATTCCATGTTTTTGCTATTGTGAACTGTGCTGCAATAAACATTAGTGTGTGTGTATCTGTTTGTGTGACAGCTTCTGTTTCTGTAGTATATATTTTGAGTAGCAGGATTACTGGATCAAATGCTATATCTATTTCCATCTTTTTAAGTAAGTGCCAAATTGTTTTCCAAAGAGGCTGTGCCATTTTGCAATCCCACCAGCGGTGTAGGAGAATTCTGATCTACTCACAGCCTCTTCAGCATTTGTTGTTTTGTGGTGTTTTTTTTTTTTTTTTTAATTAGGGCCAACCTCATTGGGGTGAGATAATATCTCACTGTAGTTTTGATTTGGATTTCTCTGATAGCTAATGATTGTATTTCCTCATGTGTCTTTTGGTTACCTGGATGTCCTCTTTGGTGAAGTGCCTGTCTATCTCCTTTGCCTATTATTTATTTGGGTTTACTTACCTTTTTCTTGTTGATATTTTGGAGTACCTTGTAGATTATAGAGATCAAATGTCAGTCTGACATACAGTTGCCAAATATTTTTTCCCATTCTATAGTTGGCCTTTTAACTCTTTTGATAAAGTCTTTGGATGAACAAAAGTGTTTGATTCTTAGTAGTTCCTGTTTACTATTTTTCTCTTGTGTTGATTGTGTTTTGTCAGATTTTGAAGTCTGTCTAAGCTGTGTATTAGAACTTCCATCATTGACCCTACATTTCTTGCATGGTCTTTACTGTTTTAGGTTTGATATTTAAATCTTTGATACATTTTGAGTTAGTTTTGGTGTAAGGTGTGCTATATGGATCTTGTTTCAATTTTTTGCAGATGGATATCCAATTTTGCCAACACTATTTGTTAAACAAACTGTTTTTAACTCAGTTTACAATCTTAGGCCTTTGCCAAATATTAACTGTTCATAAGAGGATGGTGGCATCTCTGGGGTCTCAACTCTGTTCCATTGGTCTATATAACACTTTTAGTACCAGTACCAGGTTGTTTTGATTACCATGGCAGTGTAGTAGGTGCTAAGGTCGGGCAGTGTGAGGCCTCCCATTGTGTTCTTCTTCAGTAGCGTTTTACTAAGCTGAGGTTTCTTCTGTTTCCAAACAAAGTTGGTGATTTCTTTCTCCATCTCCTTTAAAAAATGTCACTGGAATTTCTATTGGAATTGCGTTGGATCTGTAGATCGCTTTGGATAAAATAGACATTTTTCACAATGTTAAGTCTTCTGTCCATAAACAGGGTAGATTTCTCCATTTACATATGACTCTTTTGGTTTCTTACAGTAAGGTCTTGTAGTTCTCTCTATATAGGTCTCTTATTTCTCTGGTTAGATTTATTCCTAGGTACTTTATCTTCTTAAGGGTTACAGCAGATGGTATTGACTTGGTGATTTCTTCTTTAATAATCTTGTTGTCGGTATAAAGGAATCCTACTGATTTACTTCTGTTTATCTTATATCCTGAGACTTTGCTAAACTCTTCTATCAATTTGAGTAGCTTCTTTATGGATTCTTTGGAATTCTATGCATATACAATCACATCATCTGCAAATAGGAAGATTTTTAGTTCTTCTTTGCTGATGCAGATGCCCTTTATTTCTTAGTCTTGTCTAATTGCTTTCGCTAGAACTTCTAGAACAATGTTGAATAGGAGAGGTGAGAGTGGGCATACCTGTCTAGTTTCTGTTCTCAAGGGAAACTGTTTCAGTCTCTCTCCATTCAGGATGATGTACGCAGTTGGCTTTGTATAAATGGCCCTTATTGCATTGAGGAATTTGATGTCCGTTCCTATTTTGCTGAGAGTTTTTGGCATGAGAGAGTGTTGGACTTTTTATCAAATGCCTTTTCTGCATCAGTAGACAAAATCAGGTGATTCTTGTCTTTTGTGATATTTATGTGGTTGATTGCATTAATTGTTTTTCTGATGAAGAGCCAGCCTTGCATCGCTGGTTTGAATCCAACTTGGTCATGATGGATTATTTTTTGGATATGTTGTTGTATTCTATTGGCAAGAATTTTGTTGAAGATTTTTGCATCTAGATTCATGAGTGATATGGTTCTGTAGTTCTCCTTTTCAGTTGGGTCTTTCCTTGGTTTTGGCATCAATGTTATGCTGGCTTCATAGAATGAATTTGGGAGTGTTCCATCCCTTTCTATACTGTGAAATAGTCTCAGTAGTATTGGAGATAACTCTTTTCTAAAAGCTTGGTAGAATTCTGTGGTGAAGCCATCTGGGCCTGGGCTTTTTTGGTTGGCTGTTTTTTGATGACTTTTTCAATCTTTTCCTTTGTGATGGGTTTATTAAATTGTTCTGCTTTACCTTGTGATAATTTTGGTAGGTGATATGAATCAAGGAATTTGTCCATTTCCTCTAGATTTTCAAGTTTGTTAGAGTACAGTCTTTCATAATATTTAGCTATATTTTTGATTTCTGTTGGATCTGTTGTGACAACTCCCCTCTCATTTGTTTCTTTTCCTGTTTTTCTTTAGTAAGTTTAGCCAATGGTTTGTCAATTTTGTTGATCTTTTCAAAAAAACAGCTTTTGGTATTTTTAATTGTTTTCATTGTTCTTCTATTCTCTAATTTGTTTAGTTCACTCTAATCTTTATAATCTATTTTCTTCTGGTGCCTGAGGGGTTCCTCTGTTGTTTTCTCTCTACTTGTTTAAGCTGTAGGGTCAGTTATTTGATTTGATTTCTTTCTTTCTTCCAGATGTGTGCATTTATGGAGATAAACTGACCTCTGAGCCCTTCTTTGGCTGTATCCTACAGGTTGTGGTAGGAAGTGTTTTTGTTCTCATTGGAATCCACAAACTTCTTTATTTCATCCTTGATTTCTTCTAGAACCCATGTTTTTTTGAGCAAGGTGCTGTTCAGTTTCCTTGAGTTTCACTTTCTATCTATGTTTTTTCTGCTATTGATTTTGACTTTTATGGCTTTATGATCTGAGAAGATGCTTTGCATTAATTTAATGGTATGTATTTTGTTGAGAATTGCTTTATGTCCTAACACATGGTCTGTTCTGGAGAATGTTCCATGTGTACTGGAGAAGAAGGTGTAGTTGTCCGCTGATGGATAGAAAGTTCTACATTTGTCGATGAGGTCTAGTTGGTTAATTGTGGCAATAAGGTCTTGTGTGTCTTTACTGAGCTTTTTTCCTGATGATCTGTCCAATATTGAGAGTTGAATGTTGAAGTCTCCTACCATTATTGTGGAGTGATCTATCTTCTTTTTGAGTGTAGTCAGTTTTTCTTTGATGTATTTAGGTGCTCTAATACCAATTATTGTTAAGCTCTGCTTGTGTATTGAGCCTTTCAGGAATAGTGTCCATCCTCATCTACAATGGTGGGTTTTACATTAAAATCAATTTTATCTGAGATTAGAATTGCCACACCTGCTCTTGTTAGTGTGCTGTTAGCATGATATATATTCTTCCACCCTTTAATTTTCAATTTGTTCATATCTTTAAGTCTAAGGTGCATTTCTGGTAGGCAACATATAAATGGGTCATGCCTTTTGATCCAAGATGTCACTTTACTGGAGCATTCAGTCCTCTCACATTCAATGTAATTGTTGATAAGTATGGGTTCAGTGCTGCCATTGTGATATCTTTATTTGTGTTCATGTTTTCTCTGTTGTTCTTATTAATCTGTTCTGCGACCTTCTTTGTGAGTTGATTTTTCACCTTTTTCAGGGTTGGTTTGGTGGTTGTTGAGAATCCTGTATTACATTTCTTGATATTGTATATGTTGCTTCTTTATTGTGCTTTATGGCTTCCCCTATGATCCTGCTTAATAAACTATATATAAACCCAATTTTGATTGCTTGTCAACTTCCTCTCTATCTGGAAGGACTATAATGACTGTAGTACATCCCTCTTTTTAATATGATGATATAGTTTATATGATATGATCACTAGATTGTTTCTTTCACTATTATAGCTTTGATTGTGTTTGGAGCCTTCCCTAACTGAGTAGGATTCTGAATAATGTTTCCTTCTAAAATATAAAGTTAGCGGTTTCGTTCTTCCAAGCCATGAGATTCTTTCAGTATTTCTTGTAGCGTTGGTTTGGGTTTTACACAGTTTCTGAGTTTCTGTTTATCTGCCAATGTCTTAATTTCATTTTCATATTTGAAAGATAGTTCTGCAGGGTATATAATTCTTGGTTGGAAGTTTTCCTTCAAGGCTTTGAATATGTCATGCCGCTGTCTCTTTCCCAGCATTGTTTCTGCTGAGAAACCCAACAGACGCCTGCAGGCTTTCCCTCTGAATGTTGGCTTTGCTTTGAGTCTTGCTGCCTTAAGAGTTTCTGCTTATGTTTCATTTTGTTAAGCTTGATAATAATATGTCTTGGAGTCTTTCTATTGAGATCTATATTGAGTGGAGTTTGACATGTATCTTGGATACCTATATCCTCTTCTTTCATAATTTCTGGGAAGTTTTCTGTCAGCAGCTCAGCCACTATACCCTCTGTGTTCTCAGGTATCTCACCCTGTTCAGGATCTCCAATGAATCATAGATTGTTCTTCTTAATAGAGTCCCACATGTTTCTTAATGCATCTTCAATTTTCTTGTTTCTTTTTTCTGATTTCTCCTCATAGATGCTGGAGTCAGTAGCTCTGTCTTCCAAATCAGAAAGTCTCTTTTCCATTGGTTCCATTCTGCTTTCTTGGCTTTGAACTGAAGTTTCTATGTCTTTGATTTTGTTCTTGATCTGTTGGACTTCAGAGTACTGATGTTCCATCAGATCAAACAGCTTGCTTAATTTTTCATTTTGCTCTGCTGCATTATGTATAAGGTCTAGGAGGACTGTATACCTAATCCTTTTGTATTCACCTTCTGATAGTTTCAGAAAAACTTCTTCATCTGGGAAGTTCTGAGGTGATTTCTTTTGGAGCCTTTTATGCCATGGTTGATTTCTGGGTTACTATTTTCTCCAATGTTTGTTGCTTTTGGGGCCTCATGTGGGTCAGTAGAAGCTGTGAGAGATACTGTGAAGATGGACCACAGTTGTTTCTGTAGGCCATCTTAAAATGAGAAGTAAGAAGTATTTGACAACTTCCAAAGTCAGTCAGGTTTTCAGGTGTATGCGTCCCTCTTCACAACTGGCAAAGTAAGTACCTCTGTATTGAACTCCAAATGTTCTAAACTAGATCAAAATACAGAAAGGCTACTAACCTGATGGCCTCTGCTTTCAGGCCCTGGCTGTAGGTGATATTGTGGAGAATTCTGCTTTTCTGATGGGAAAGTGGTCTCTTCTGGGTAGGCACTGCCTCCCAGCCCAGGAATTAGGTCCAGCTGAGGCTTCTGTACAGATGACTCCACCTCCAAGCAAAACAAGATGGAGTCATGCACAAGCTTGTCATCTGGCTGGGACCAGGCTCCCATGGAAAGAGATGCCAGGAGTGCTGAAATGGCTAGAGTCCACAGCCTCCGCTGCTGGGCCCCAGCCTCAGGAGACAACTGTGCAAAACACCCCTCCCTGTTGGAAAAGCACTCTCCCCCGGCAGGTGCCACCTCCCAGCCTAGGAACCAAGTCCAACCAGGGCCTCTGACTGGGCTTCTACGTTTCCCAGTGGATCAAGATGGCGTCCCACAGAAGCACAACTGTAAGACTACTACATGGCAGAGGCGGAAAGATAGGCTTGAGGAGCCGAGATGTATACAGTCCAAAGCCAGGCTCTGAGAACATGACAATTAGCTAGCCGGTCCAGCCAGCAGTGCGTCCGAGACCAGCAGCTAGTCAAGTCCCAGCTCTGCCCACTGGCCAAGACAGAGGAAAAAAAATCAAAATGGTGAGCTACCTTCTGTCTGGCAAGCCTGTGCTCGCCAAGAGTGGGGTCAGTGAAAGAGAGGAGGTTTTGCGTTTAGTGGTATGAAGTCCAAATTAACAGCCATATGCTGCATCCCAGGGCTCACTAGGTGTCCAGAAGTCTCCATTTAATTATCATTTCCGGTCTTGGTTTCCAGAGGGATTTAGGGAGACATACGTTCAGTTTACCATCTTGACTCCGCCTCTGTATTTTTGCTTTCTTGATGTTGAGGTGCAACCTATCCTGCAGGCTGTGGGGTCTTTGATCTTCATCAGTAAGTGTTTCAAATCCTCTTCATTTTCAGCAAGCAGTGTTGTGTCATCAGAATAATGCAGGTTGTTAACAAATCTTCCTCCAATCCTGATGCCTTGTTCTTCTTCATATAGTCCAGCTTCTCAGATTATTTGCTCGGCATATGGGTTGAAAAGGAATAGTGAAAAGATACAATCCTGATGCACACCTTTCCTGACTTTAAACCATGTAGTATCCCCTTGTTCTTCTCACAAGACTGACTCTTGATCCATGCACAGATTTCTCATGAGCACAATGAAGTGTTCTAGAACTCCCCATCTCTGCAATGTCATCCATAATTTGTTAAGATCCACACAGTCGAATGCCTTTGCATACTCAATAAAACACAGGTAAACATCTTTCTGGTATTCCCTGCTTTCAGCCAAGATCCATTTAACATCAGCAATGATATCCCTGGTTTCACATCCTCTTCTGAGTCAGGTTTGAATTTCTGGTAGTTCCCTGTCAACACACTGCTGCAGTCACTTTTGAATGACCTTTAGCAAAATTTTACTTGAGTGTGATTTTAGTGATACTGTTCAATAATTTCTGAGTTTGGTTGGATGACTTTCTTGGGAATAGGTGTAAACATGGACCTCTTCCAGTCAGTTGGCCAGGTAGCTGTCTTCCAATTTGCAAGTGAGCACTTCCCGTGCTGTATCTATTTGTTGAAATATCTCAACTGCTATTTCATCAGTTTCTGGAGACTGGTTTTTAACCAGTGCCTTCAATGCAGCTTCAACATCTTCTTTCGGCACCATCAGTTCCTGATCATAAGCTACCTCTTGAAATGGTTGAACATCGACCAGTTCTTTCTGGTACAATGACTGTATTCCTTCTATCTTCTTTGGATGTTTCCTGAGTTGTTTAATATTTTCCCTACAGAATTCTTCACTATTACAACTCAAGACTTGACTTTTTTCTTTAGTTCTTTCAGCTTAATAAATGCAGAATGTGTTCTTCCCTTTTGGTTTTCTATTTTGTTTTTTCTTATCATGTGGGGGGTCTGAAAATGAAAACAACTTGTGGAATGCAGAAACAAGAACTGGGAAGAAGTCAGCTCCTATAATATCATATGAACTCCTGGATTAAGCGGCACCTGGATTTAGATTTGCCTCTGGACGTTTGAGCTAAAAAATCTAACATAGTAGTTTCCCCTCCTCTGTTGTCCATTATTTCACTTCCTGAAGTTTCAGCTGTCTGCATCAGCTGAGGTCTGAAAATGTTAAATGTGTCACATGATGATGTCTTGCACCATCCTGCTCCATCCTGCCTGGAGACCACATTCACGTAACTTAAATTACAGTATATTGTTATAATTATTCTATTATTAGTTATTGTTAATCTGTTACTGTACCTAATTTGTGTCTAACGGATACTCCTTGGAAATCCTATGGGGCAGTTCTACACTGTTCTATAAAGTCATTATCAGTTGGAATCCACTCAGTGGCAACAGGTTTTTGCAGGTAACTAATTTGTAAATTAAGCTTTATCATAGGTATATATGCATAGGACAAAGAGTAGAATATATAGAGTTCGGTATTATCTATGGTTTCAGGCATCCATGGGGACATATCTGCTGAGGATAAGAAGGGACACCTGTACATTTCAAATTTTGTCTAAGCTACTCTGAGCTGGAATTTGTGTCCACTACAACCTAAAGAGTCCTGATTAATACAGTCTTGTTAAATTTTTCTTCACCATCTTCTTCTCTCTCTCTCTCTATCCAACACGTCATGAAGTCTTCTCTATTTCACCTCTTGAACATAATTCTCCTACTTCTTTCCCTCTTGGCTGCCATCGCTTTAGTCCAGGCTACCATCAATTCTTATTTAGACAGTTGGTGCCACCTTTCTTTCTTTTCATCAGTTCTAGCCCTCTTCCACTCTACTCCTCATATGCCAGTTAGAGCAGTCTTTTCAAAGAGAATGCAACTCTAATTATGTTGGCTGTCAATTGCACAATCACAGCTCTCTGTCAAGATCAGTAGGAGCTTCCTAATGAACTTAGGATCTACACTAAAACCCTTGATACTGCTTTCAGTATCCTGCATGATCTGAACCACTGTTGTCCTTTTCCGTATCATCCTATAACCCGGTGTCTTCCTGCACGTCAGCCACACTGGATTCTTTTACTTCTTTCACTTTATTCTCACACCATAGGGTTTTTCCACCAGCTAGTCCCTGAATTGTCTTTGCTCCTTTTCCAGCTAGTGCTTTTAAGTCTTAGGGAAGCATCATTTCCTCAGGTTAGCCTTCCCTACTCCCTCAGTCTCGGTTAGTCTCCTTGATTATACTCACTCTGATCCCAAAGAATAAGGATACTTTCCATAGGATAGTCTCCTCAACCAGGAGTACATGCTCACATTGTATATTTAGAGTTTAGTATAGCACCTGGCACATAGTAGCCATTCAGTAAACAGACATTTGTTGAATATGTTATGTCAAATCTGATTTAAAGTTAATTGACATGAATTCCAAGCAGATGTGAAAACTAATGTTTTGCTGTATGTAAGAGGTAGAATAATCTGGAGTGGTTAAATGAAAGTTAAAATAATTAAAGATAGAAGTATGGGCTCTATTACTGACTTTTTCAAGTCTTAAGAGCACATAGCCCCAGGTTGCACACACAGAGTGTTCTCAGTGCCCCCAAATGTCAAGAACACTAACCTAGGCACTATGCCAGTTGTGCCTGTCTCTAAGGCTCGATTTTAACAACATTCTTTCTGTCCTTTGGTAAAATAAGAAGCCAGTGAACTTTCTTATTTGCCTAAGCTGTTTCACATTGGTTTTCTAAGACTTGCAATCAAAAGATTTTTCAAGCTAGCCTCTTAATTCCATCTTTTCCCTTTAATTTTGTCTCTCAATTGAATTTTTTCTCTCCAAGTATACTTCTCCGTGAAATGAGACACATAGCCACTGGCCACTCCTGTGCTTATTTATTTTAGTTCTACCTCCAGAAAAAAAGCTGCAGTCTTTCCTTAGTTCCCATGAAAACTCCTGCGGAAGAATCTAATTGACTTGTCTTTGGTCAGGTGTCCTGTGGTCAAAGGAGTGAGCTGGGGGGTATACCATGGTTGAAAACTTCCTGCCACTGTAAGATTGAGTTCAAGGCATGCTACATTTAAGGAGGTACATATATAACATAAGGGGTGTATCCCCACAAAACCAAACAGGCAAGGAATTCTAGGCAGACAACGTAAGTGGCACATACTACACCTATTATTGTCCTATTTTTAGTGATCATTGCAAAATAATACACACGAACTGCTTAGAAAAGTACAGTAATGGGGAATATTACTATGATTTAATTTGATATAAATTGGGACTGTGTAGATGATAGGTACCTGTTATGGATTGAATTATGTTCCCCCAAAATATGTATCAGTTTGACTGGGCTATAATTTCTGGCATTACATCATTGTCCACCTGTTTTGTCATCTGATGTGATTTTTCTTTATGTTGTAAATCCTGCCTCTGTGATGTTAATCAAGTGGCTTGAAAAGCAATAGCATTACTGAGGCAGGAATCAACCTACAGGACTGGATTGCTTCTTGAGGCAATCTCTTTTGAGAAATAGAACAAGGGAATGTGCAGAAAGACAAGTGGACTTTACGCCACCAAGAAAGCAGTGCTGGGAACAGAGCACGCCCATTGGACCTGAGGTTCTTGTACTGAGATGCTCCCAGACAAACGGAAGACTGATGTATCATGAGGACCTTCTTCCGAAGCTGACAGACAGAAAAAGCCACCTCCTGGAGCTGATGTCCTCACTGTGGACCTTTAGCCTACTTTACTGTGGGGAAATAAACTTCTGTTTATTAAAGCCATCCACTTGTGGCATTTCTGTTATAGCAGTGTCAATGAAACACTTTCTCCCATATGTTTTTCAGACCAGAATATTGAGCAAGAAATAAAAATACTCTTGACACTTCATTGTCTCTATAGAAAATCTCTTCCAAAATAGAAAATGAGAAATAACTACACTGCTCAAATCACCATACAGTGACTCAGCATTCCAGGATGGCACAACTGTCAGCATCCAGAAGCTGCACTGTCTGCAACAAATAACCTCTGTGGTTGACAGTGAAGCAGAAGGAAGGAAGTGGAGGGTATCACATCAACAATCAGATGCTTTTGCCCAAGAAAGATGGCTTACTCTTGACCTCTGATCAATGCTAGGACTAGTCACGGAACTAGTCAGAAGAGGACATGGAATGAAGAAAACTATTGCTGATGCTGGATGTATCTTGGTCGAGAGTTGAGAATACCAGTTTATCTGTGCTTTATTGACTATAAAAAGGCATTTGACTATGCAGAATCACACTAAATTATTGATAACACTGCAAATCATTGGCACACTTAATAGTGCTCATGAGGAATTTGTCCACAGAACAAGAAACAGTTGTGTTAACAGAAAAAGGGGATACTTCATGGTTTAAAATCAGGAAAAGAGTATGTTAGGGTTATAGTCTTTCACTGTACGTTTAGCAAATAATCTGAGAAGCTAGACTCTATGAAGAAGAATAGGGCATCAGGATTAGAGGAAGACTCATTAACAACATGCAATATGCAGATTTCACAAACGTGCTTACTGAAAATGAAAAGAACTTGAAGCACTTGCTGACGAAGGTCGAAGACCACAGCCTTCAGTACGGATTATACCTCAATATCAAGAAAACAAAAATCCTCACAACCAATAAGGAACATCTTGACAAACGGTAAATACTAAAGTTGTCAGGGTTTTCATTTTACTTTGATCCACAATCAACATCCATGGAAGCAGCAGTCAAGAAATCCAAAGATGCATTGCATTGGACAATTCTGCGCAAAATACCTCTTTAAAGTGTTAAAAAGCAAAGATGTGATTTTGAGGACTAAGGTGCTTGCCTAACTCAAGCCATGGTATTTTCAGTTACCTCATATGCATATGAAAGCTGGACAATGAATAAGGAACACTAAAGAAGAACTGATGTCTCTGAATTATGATGTTAGTGAAGATTGTTGAGTATATTCTGAACTGTCAGAAGAATGAACCAATCTGTGAAGAAATACAGTCAGAATTCTCTTTAGAAGTGAGAATGTCAAGACTTAGGTCAGCAAAATATAGATATGGAAGATGAGAAGGATTCACACAGTGACTACAATAGTGGTCTTAAAAGTAGCAAACATTGTGAGAAGGCCCAGGACCGAGCAGTGTTTCATTCTGTTGTACACAGGGTTGCCATTAGTCAAAATTGGCTGGGAGGCACCTTACAAAAACATGAACACATGGCCTTGCTTAAATGCAAAAGGGCTGGGAAGTATAATCCTCTGTGAGCTCAGAAGAGAAGCAGCTTTCAGCACCCACTAGTATTGTCTCCACATCAGGGTCACTCACGTGTGAAGGGATAGGGTCAAGATTTAAAGCAGGGGTTTGAACTAGTTCTGTTTTGAACCCCTGCTGAAAATGTGCATTTCTAACAAGTTCCCTGATGAGAATTTGCATTTCTACCCCAGATATACTAAATTAGAGTCTACATTTTTATAAGATCCCCAGCTAATTCTTATGTATAACTTTCTGGGACTTGTTAGCCAAGTGCCCTCGAGTCGGATCCGACTGTTAGAAATGCAAATTCTCAGCAGTAGTTCAAATTGGAACAAACCGATTCCAAGTCCGGATTCAAACATGTCAGTCTCTCACCAGAGCCCAGCTCCTTAACTATGTTACTACATGGCCCAGAGTTCTTTCAGTCCAGTCTCTCATTTCTACTGATAATTGAGCATACTTGCCCAAGGCCAGAAAGCCACATTGATACTTCTCAAAGTTACGTCAGCACTATTAGGTCACTGATCATCTTACCAGCCTCTTGGATGTTGGGTATGGAGAGTTCCCCGACAAACAGGGTCAGAGATGGGGGCGACGTCGAGATTAAGAAAAAAGACCCGAAAAAGTGAGATCAGGGGGCTAATGGTCATCACAGCCGCGAGCCCAGAACTGAGCTTAATTAGAGTATTTATAGTTTGTACTAGGTGAGGTTCATCTCTTTAACGTTAAAGACTTAAAGACATCCAGATCTGTTTAATTCCTTATCTGAAAAGGAGCAGTTTTTCGCGCCCTTTGTTTTCTCACAGTTTTCCATGATTTATCTCTTTGATCTGGATGTACTCTTAGGTCACTTCTAGGTTAAAGGATTCAAGTTGTTAATATTATGTTCCCTAGTACAAAAGGTTAGGCAGAGTTGTGACAAGTAGCTCAAGATGGCCGCGGTCATGTTAAGTAAGAGTGTTTGTATAATTCCCACAGGTGTACACATGGAGCAAATAGTGTACTGAAATTAACTGAGTACAGGGTCAACTTCCCACAGCTGTGTCTAGATTGTTACAAAAGAAGCCGGGCATCTGCCACACTGATGGACTTTTTAGAGGTCTTGGGCTCCTGAGGAAGAAGCTCAGAGAGGCAGCTAAGAGGGTAGAGGAAAAATACCAAAGGGAATGTCCCTGGCACTCAGTCCATGTACTTTCTCACTAGTATAGTGTGTGGTCTTTGCTCTCCACCACTCTGCCCATATCAGGCTTCAGGCTGCTTGGGTGACAACTTTCCACTTTCAACGTTGCTCAGGATATTCACTATAATCCCATTCACTAGTTAACAATGTTGTGAGTTTTGGGCTGGAAGGGTAGAAAAAGGAAGCATACACTAATTTGCCTCAGTCTAGTGCTCTTTCCTTCAAGAGAAATACTGTAACTATCAAAGTGATATCCTGGAATTTTACCCAGCAGGCCTCTCCCATGCTATGGGCAGTGCACAAATTGCATGAGTGAGCTGATATGGCTGCTAGGAATTAATGGAAGGGATGGGAATGGAAACTAGTGAGTTTATTTGCCCTGAAAATCCCCAATGTTTCATTGAAAAAACAAAACAAAAACCCACTGCTGTTGAGTTGATTCCAACTCATAGCAACCCTTTAAGACAGAGTATAACTGCTCCCATAGGGTTTCCAAGGAGAGGCTGGTGGATTTGAACTGCTGACCTTTTGGTTAGCAGTTGAGCTCTTAACTACTAAACCACCAGGGCTCTAGTTTCATTGAAGTACTTACAAATAAATAATTCAAATAAAACAAGATTTTTTTTTTTTTTTAGGTTTTCAGTGTCTACAGCATTAAAATGAGCAGGAAAAGAAAAGTCACAACCATTCCTAAAAAAAAAAAAAAAAAAAAAAAAATTCTACGCATGGCTGTTCCTTTCAGGTGAGTGGCCTGTGCACTCCCTGACTCTAGGGGGCGCCATTAAGCTTGGTTGGCGTTGTAGATTTGTAGTCTCTCTATCACCGAGTCCCTGAGTGGTACAGTTAACACACCTAGCTACCAACATTCCAGTCTTTCCAGAGGTGCGTTGGAAGAAAGGCTTGATGATTTACTTCTGAAAAATCAGCCGCTGAAAATCCTGTGGGGCGCAGTTCTCATCTGACACCCATCAGGTCATCCTGAGTCGGAATCCACCTGACAGCAACTTGTACACTTACGATTTAGAAAAAAAAAAAAAAAAAAAGTATTTACTGCACCCAAGTGTTTCTGAGCAAGAAGTAGTTTTTCAAAATGCACATTTAGCCGGAGGGAGAATATTCATATTCTATTACTTACAAAAGCCAACATTTCTTGTGCACCTACTGTGTGCCAAGGATTATGTGACATGATTTACATTCCCTTACAGCATTTGCTCCACACAACCTGAAGCAGGTCCATTCCCACTTTACAGCTGAAGAAACTGAGTCTTAAAGGAATAGCTACACAGACACTAATCGTTGGCTTTATTGCTAGTTCCTCCTGCGTCAGCTGACAAAACTCTCACTCATCCCTGAACTGAGTGCCAAGTCATAAACCGTGCTGCTGGACCAAGCATCCTCCCAAGGCCTGGCTTTGGTAGGGTCCCGGGGCAGGCTGGAGGTAATGGCGTTGCATGCTGCCTTGTTGCTGAGTTCCACGGGAGCTATCAGCACGCCAGGAAATGTTTAGCAGGGGCAAAAGGCAGGGGAAAAAAGTACAGTGTGTGTGTGTTGTCGGTTATTTAAAATAGGCCATTTACCTTAAACTGTAAAAACATAGTCAAGTTTAAATACTTACAAATCACTTTAACAAATTTAGTAACAGAAAATTATCACCGCTTGCTGTATTTGTGCTGTATTAAACGCAGCCCGTTTGGGAAGCATGTGGCTGCCTCACTGTGGGGTATATTAACATCTCTTTATTTTTCTTAGCCACGTTCAGTCAGCCCTTCATATCTGTGAGTTCTGCATCTAAGGATTCAGCCAATCACAGCTGTAATGTATTTGTGAGGCAGGGAGTTAGGGAGAAAGTTTCAAAAACCAAACTTGAATTTGCCCAGAGCCAAGCACTGTGCTGATTCCATGTGAATGCAATGAGGTGCGGACACATGCTGCAGTAGCCTCCCACTGTCTCACAGTTCCTCAGCCTCTCCAGCTCTCGTCGTTTGAGCATTAAGTTCATGCAATTTTTTTGTTGTCATTATTCCCTAAGCAATAAGACATGACAACTACTTACACAGCATTTAAATTGTCATAGGTATTACACATAATTTAGGGATGATTTGAAGTATACAGGAGAATATGCATAGGTTATATACAAATATTACAGCATTTTATATAAGGGACTTGAGCATTCACAGACTTTGGTATCCACAGGAGTTTTAGAATCAATCCTTTAGAGATATCGAGGGATAAATATATTTCTAACTTTTGCAAAAAGTCAAAAGAAGTTAAGCTTGTGCAGCCTAAATGCTGCTATCATGTGAAGAATGAAAATAAGCTACCTGATTTCCTGACCCACTTCTCTACATGTTTTGGAACACTATTTTTGTATATGGTCTGAGATGTTTGTCCCAAGTAACTTGTGGAACTCCTGTGTAGTGGTGAAATTGTCAATGAATCCACATAAACTATAATCTGATAGGTCAGGGGCATGACCTGACAAAAGGCCATAGAGACATCAGGGGCCGGGAACCAAGATCAGTGTAGAAAGAGATGCCAAAGACCATTCAGAAGCCAAGGAGAAGGTGGCAAGCCCAAAGCAGGCGTTTCCTCTCCTACAGTAGCCAGATGGGAGATGGTAAGAAGGAAGGATGAGCTAAAAAAAAAAAAAGAACAAACAAATAAAAAAAAGCACTGTGCCTATTCTAGAGCACTTGTTCCACTTGGGGGTTAATTGCTGCAGTGTGAACCTACACACTGTCTAATTAGGAACAAGCTTGTACCCAGGCACAATTAGCTAATCAGTGTAGTGCATGTATAGTTCCGAAGACTGGGTGGTAAGAAGCAATGATGAGAAACAAAGTCCTGCCAACTCTGGGGTGTTTCAAAGAAAGGGCACAGAATGTTAGAGTTGGAGGAGACCTTGGGGGTCATTTAGGACATAGGCTTATTTTGCACATGAGGCCCAGGACAGTGAAGGGACAAACCTCAAACTCACAGAAAGTCAGTGGTATATCTAGCACTAGGGTTCAGTTCTTGTCTATCTCTCAGCCCACAAATTATTATTATTGACTGACAGACATCCTGGGTGGCACAAAACGGTTTAAAGTTGTCTAAAACCCTAAAGGTTGATGGTTCAAACGCACAGGAGAAAGGCCTGGCAGTCTGCTTCTATAAGTATTACAGCCAAGAAAACTCTATGGAGCACTCTGTAACAGAAAAGGCTCAATAGCAACTGTTTTTTTTTCCCCCCCCCTTCTGGAGATGGTGTTTATCTCTACTGTATTTAATGGACAAGATGCAAATAATTGAAAGATTGGAACAGACTGGAATTTGGAAGATGGGCTCTGACCTCTAGGAGGGTTCTGATCCTCCACTCAATTCCAAGTTCTCTGGAAGAGATATAAATAAGAAGTGCCTCCAAGATTTCCTGAACCTCCAGTTTCTCATTTGTTTCACTAAAACTCCTCATACTCACAACAAACAATTATTGAGCCTCTGTTAGGTGCTAGGGACAGAAACATGAATAAGGCATAGCCCTTACTCTCAGCACTGAAGCAAGGGTTACACTGGAAGACTTGAATACAGCTTGCTTCCGTGATGTGTCAGGAAAGGCGACAGAATCACCTAAGAGCGTTCTCAGGGGAGAACACTTTCTGTCCTTATATTCTCCCCTACAACCCTCTGTAGAGAGAAAATTACTACAGAGTCCACTTAGTGGTTTGCTTTGGCTACTAACCTGAAGGTTGGTGTTGCCACCTCATCCAGCAGTGACTCAGAAGGCTCTGCTTCTATAAAATGTCACAGCCAAGAACACTTCATAGAGCTGTTCTACTCTGTAACACATGGGGCTGTCATGAACTGGAACTGACCAGGCAACAACAAATTTTTGTTTTTCAGGAGGTTGTGAAGCACTTAGAGATGTACTGGTGAAGATCAAAGACTGTACTGCAACACACGGGAGAAACCCCAAATCCTCCCAAATGGATCGATAAGCAACATCACCATAAATGGAAAAAAGATTGATGTTGTCAAGAGCTTAATTTTACTAGGATCCACAACCAATGTCCATGGAAGCAGCAGTCAAGAAACCAAAAGCCATATTGCATTGGGTGAATCTGCTGCTAAAGACCTCTTTAAATAAGTATTAAAAAAAAAAAAAAAAGATGTCGTTTTGAGGGCTGAAGTGTGCCTGACTGAAGCCGTGCCTATTATTAGGAAGGATCAGCCCCGGGAGGAGGACATCCTGCTTGGTAAAGTAGAGGGGTCAGCGACAAAGAGAAAGACCCTCAGTAAGATGGACTGACACAACGGCTCAACGGGTTCAAGGATAACAACGAATTTGAGGATGGCACAGGCCTCGGCAGCATTTCATTTTGTTGTGCACAGTGTCACTAGAAGTCAGATCTCACTCAACAGCATCTAACAACAACGTATGCACGTGGTCATTTGACAATGAATCAATGAATAAGGAAGACCAAAGAAGAGCTGATGTCTTTGAGTTACGGTGATGGCGAAGAATGCTGAATATATCACAGACAAACAAGCCTGTCTCGGAAGGAGTACAGTCACAATGCTCCTTAGAAGCTAGAATGGCAAAATTTCATGTCAAGTCATTTGGACACATTGTTAGGAGGGACCAGTTCCTGGAGAAGGGCATCTTGCTTGGTCAACTAGAGGGGCTGTGAAAAAGAGGAAGCCTCTCAAGGAGATGGACTGACACAGCGGCCGCAACAATGGGTTCAGCACAACGATGATTGTGGAGATGAATCAGGACCTGAAAGTGCTTTGTTCTGTTGTATATAGGGTCGCTATGAGTAAGAACCAACTTGACAGCCCTTAATAATAATAATACAGAAGACAGGGATAATTAAGTACAGAAAATATGATTCTGCTTCAGAGAAAGGAGGTGTATTTCCTTATTTTTTCAAAATAAATTCAACGATATCCTCCCACAATATGTGAACCTTATTCTGGCTTTCTTGAATGAAGAGCAAACGGGACCCAAAGCTATAATAGGGCCTTTTAAATTCCTTGGCCATTTTGGTACAAGCCTTGGTACAACCGGAAAGACGTTATTTCAGAAAACTCTTTGTTTTTTTCCTATAGAAACTAGATTGCTGCAAGTGTTATAAAAGAGCTTTTCTCCCAGGAATTAAACCTTACATAGCAACCGCATCTGCCTTGAAAGCTGTGTCCAAATTATGTGTCTGCTAGGAGATGGACTAAGGGAAGAGGTGCAGAGGGTGTCTCACTGTAGGATGCAACTGAGTAGAAGCTGAGAGCTGTCAGCGTTACAAAAAACTACTCGATCAGCATGACAAACACTACTCCACAAAAAGTAATTCCCTAATCCTGGTTTGTTCATTTGTTCATTACTGGCCTATTCATTCAACTAATACTTGTTGAGTGCTTCAGTGTGCCAGACATTTTCCTAGACACTGAGGAAAGCGGTGAAATCCCTACCTTGAAGGAACACACAGTCTAGAAAGAAAGCAAATGTCAAGTAAGCCCATGGATCAGTCAGCGTAGGCTAAGTCATGCTGCGGTGAGGTCCCTAGGTGGCGCAAACTGCTCATGTTTGATGAGGAACCCGAAGGTTGTCAGTTGGAACCCACCCAACGGGTGCCGAGGAAGAAAGACCTGATGGTGATCCGCTTCTGTAAAGATTACAGCCAAGAAAGCCTTATAAAACAGCTTTACTTTAAAACACCTGGGGTTACCAGGAGCTGGAATTGACTTGATGGCAACGTTTTTTGTTTCTTGTTCTTTATTTTTAATGCTGCAGTAACGAATAAGCTTCAAATCCTAGCGACGTAACTGCAACGAAGTTTTGTTTCTTGCTCACATTTATGTCCGTTGCCGCTCTGCCTCTTGTGCTCTCTTGGTCCAAAGCTGAAGAAGCAGCCACTTTCTCAGACATGCCACCTTATAGCAGAAGGAAAAGAGTGAAGGCCGAGTCATACAAGGACTCCAGCCTTCTTTTCTTCTTCAGAGTGGCAATCATTTCCATTCACATTTCATCGTCCAAGGCAAGTCACATGACTAAATCTGATGCCAATGTATAGGGAGAGTTAATTTACAGGAAGAGGTCAAGTAGGGAAGAACAGCAAATATTTTTGAAAAAGTAATATATATAAACCAATCAAGACATAAAAAAAAATACGTGTCAATAAATTATAAGAGATGCTATGTGGAAACCCTGGTTGTATAATGGTTAAGGGCTATGGCTGCTAACCACAAGGTTGGCTGTTTGAATGTACCAAGGCACGCCCTGGAAACTCTATGGGGACAGTTCTATTCTATCTTAGAAGGTCACTGTCAGTGGGAATTGAATTTTTTTTGTGTTTTGGTTTATGGAGGGGAAAAAAAGGAGGACTGTGTGTAAAAACGACAAGGAAGAGTGATTTAGACTGGTGATGGTAGCCCTGGATAGATTTCCTTGAGAATACGGTGTCTCAGCTCAGTCCTAAAAGATAAAGAGAAGTTACCTAACAAATGAGCTGGGAGAGGCATATAACAGAGGGATGGCATGTGCAAGAGTCCTGAGACAAGAAAGAGCTTGGTTTGCCTGAAAGGCTGAGGAAAAATAACACAGTATAGTGGTCAATGGCAGAGACCCTGGAGCCAGGCAGTTGAAATTCAAGATCTATCCTGTACTAAACACACGTTAACGAACTCTCTGTGCCTCTGCTTCCTCCTCTGTACAGCAGGTTGTGGTTGTGCAGATTAAGTGTGCCTAGCTCCTGAGAGTTACTATTATTACTGGAAAGAAGATCATGGAGGATGGGATGTGGTAGATCAGACAGAGTGAAACCGAGGAGGCTGGAGGGTTGCTGTACGGGCCATGACACTGAAAGGTTTTCTAAAGACTTTGGATCTGAATCCTAAGCATGATGGGTTCTATATAATGAGATAACTTCGTTCAACTTGTATTTTATAAAAGTTTTTTCGTCACATTCCAGGGGGGAGGGGTAAGATTTTCTTCATCTGTTCATTGTTGAAACAAAATGCAACTAGAGAGATACCAAGAGGGAAAGGGAGGAGAGCGGGTGGAAGCCTTAGAGAAAGGAGTTTCAGAAAGCAAAGATAATTGGGGGAGGGACAAGAGGAGAGTGCTGTCTTCTCTCCAGTTCATGTGATGTTAGAAAAGAAGGCATTTGTTTTAGTAAGTGTGGGGAGAAGACAGAAGGGAGGTGAGGGCTCTTCTTGTTAAGGTCTCAGCAACCAAGCAGTGTACACAATGAAAGGCAGACAGCTGAGAGGGCTGAGCTGCAGCCTGGCTCAAAGACGAGTCCCCTGACCTCCTCAGCAGTACAGAGGAGGAGGGGGACACATCACTGTTCTAACACCAATGCGGAAAGGGCTTTCACATGCAAGGAGTTTCTTTAGGGGAGTGGCTCAGTTCTTTGGCTTCCTCTGAACTCGTGGATCCTCACACAGCTCACCTCTGGTCCTCCCCTGGCCCCCTTCTCCTCACTATCGGAAGCCAGGGGAGTTGCTGGATACAGTGGGAAGGGCTGGACCAGGCTCTGCGTAGTCTTGTCACATGGTGCTTTTGGAAAGATGGTACTGCTTCAGCAGCTGGATGGCAAAACACTGTTAATGGCACCAATAAAGAAGTGTGAATGTAATTTTCTCCTTGTTATTTCATCGGTATTTGGCATATTATTTAACAGATCAATTGGCCAGTTACGATTCCTTCTTTTTGTGCTAGAAGCATCCTCCAGTGCTGTGGTTCCGATATAAACTCTTCAATCAGCAGTAGGCCATATACACCTGGAGCACCTGAGATAGTGAATGAGAAAGTCAGCTTCTGCTAAGTTTTTGGATGCTTGGGGACTCGAGTCGCCATGAGTAGGATCTGGCTCGATGGCACTTGGCTGGCTGGGGACTACGTGTAGATGGGGAACATTCTGGCTTTTGGATTGTTGCTTTAAAGGAAAGAGCAGTTTGGGAGAAAATGTGCTTCTTTGTTGTTGCTAACTGCCGTGGCATTGGCCTCCTATTCCTGGTGACCTTGTTATAACCGAATGAAATGCTGCCATTGGGCCATCCAATGATCAGTTACAGATCTGACCGTGACTGTTGTGACACACAGGGCTTTTCTTGGCTGATGCTTGAAAGTAGGTCTCCAGGCCTTTCTTCCTAGTTCGTCTTAGGCTGGAAGCTCCACTGAAACCTATTCAGTATCAGGTAACACCCAAGTCTCCACAGCCCGATGAATGGTGAGTGCACATGAGCTGCTTTGGCAGGGATCTACTCTGTGTTTCCCGCACGAGCAGTAAGAATGCTACCACCGAACCACCAATTCTCCCACTTCTTCTGACACTTTATGAGTTGGAGGAGATGTAAAGTTGAGAATATATGCACACAATTGGGATGAAGGAAGGCAATATTTTGGAGCTTTGGCATGGGTAGATGTGGCTATGATAGTAACTACCATTTAGTGAAGGGTTACTCTGACCCAGGTACTGTTTGGACACTTTGCTACTTTTGCCCCCTTAGCCAGTGAGGCAGGTGGCGGGGAGCTGTGACACAGCGGCTGTTATTGGCTGCCGTTGAATCAGTTCTGACTCGTGGCCACCCGAAGTGGGCAGAACAGGTTTTTCCAGGCTGTGACCTTCCAGAAGCAGATCACCAGGCCTTACTTCTGAGACATCTTTGCACGGGGTTGAAGCACCAGTCTTTCAGTCAGTAGTCTAGTGCTTAACCATTTGGACCAAGCTAGAGACATTGCTAAATTAGGGAATTAACCCAGGGTCACATAGGTTGTAAGCCTGGTCAGTGTGGCTTTAATATCTGATCATATAGCCATTGCAGCTCAGACCCTGGAACTCACATTTGACCTTAGTCTCTAAATGCAAGAAAGAATAGAAAGAGATACACATAATCTTATATGTTAAAGGAAAAAAAAGCCCAGCCTATTGGTACCCAGTCAAATCTGACTCTTAGCAACTGTCACAGATTGAATTGTGTCCTCCCCCCCTTCCAAATATGTGTAGTAATTTGACTGGACCAGGATTCCTTAATTCTGTGATCGCCTTCCATTTTGTGATTCTCTTATGCTGTGAATTCTAATCTTTGCCTGTGGTTAACAGAGTGGATTACGTTAGAGAGGACTAGGGTAGGAATGTAAATCCTTTCCCAGGGAAACCCTGGTGGCATGCTGGTTGACATCTGCCAACCAAAAGGGCGGCAGTTGCAATCTACCAGGTGCTCCTTAGTAACTCTATGGGGCATTTCTACTCTGTTCTATAGGGTTGCTGTGGGTAAGAATTGACTCATTGGCAATGGGTTTGGTTTTTTAAGATCACCTCCCTGCTTTCCTGGAGTGTGGCTTCCACCCCCTTTTGTCCTTTTATCCTACAAGGGATAAATGGAAAGGGAAGCAAGTGGAGATTTGGGAACCTCATACCATCAAGAAAGCAGCACCAGGAGAAGAACACGTCCTTCAGATCTGAGGTTCCTGTGTCCTGAACAAAGGCTGATGCAACACAAGGACTTTCTCCCCGAGTTGACAGAGAGAAAGACTTCCCCTGGAGCGGACATCCTAAATTTTGACTTGCAGCCTACTGGACTGCATAAGAATAAATACTTTTCTTTTAAAGCCATATACTTTGTGGTGTTTCTGTTAGAGCAGCACTAGCTGAGTAAAACAGCGACCCTATAGGACACAGCAGAATTGCCTCATTGAGTATCCAAGTAGCACTTGGTGGATTAATCCTTCTAGTTGTGAACGTGACCTTGTTTGGGGAAATAGGGCTTTTCTTGCAGATATTGTATGTTAAGTTAAGGAGATCTTACTGGAGTAAAGTGACAGCAGGTTCTAATTTCTTCTGAGTGGTGTCTTATACAGTGAGTCACACATGGGAGAGATCACGCACCATGTTGTAATGGAAGCAGGTTCACCGATAGGCAGTAAATGAACATAGAGGCATGCTGGCAGCTTCCAGAAAGCAGGAAAGGGGCATGGAGCTTTCCTCTCTCAAAGCCTTTACAAGGAATTAACCAGGCCAATATACAGATCTGGATTGTAGCCTCTAAAATCCCAAACCAAATCCACTGACACCGGGTCTATTCGGACTTCTAGCAACTCTATGGGATAGTGTAGAACAGCTCCCTGGGTGTCCAAGGCTGACATTTTTATGGAAGCAGACTGCCACATCGTTCGCCCACAGAGCACTGGTCGGTTCAAACCTACAATCTTTCAGTTAGTGGCTGAGTGCTTAATCATTCTGCCACCAGGGTTCTCCTAGAACTGTGAAAAAATAAACTCTTGTTTTTCAAAACCCACTCACTTTGTGGCATTTTATAATGGCAACCCTAGGAAACTAAGACAACTTTACATCTTCTGTCCAGTTATAACTTTTCTTAACCACAACTGTGTTTTATTATTGTGATAAAAAATATATATATATTGCCTTGTTTTCTGTTTAGATATATCTCACTATTCTCAAATATACTTATCCAGTCTTAAATAACTGGAGGGTTGTTGATTAATTTTCAACAGGATAAACTCGAAAAAATATGCTGATGCATCATTTCCATGCATGCTCAATTTTAAACCACCCAGATGGAGGTGGCAATTCCCAAAGCAGGGAATTACTGCTTTGAAGTTTCAGGGTTGCCTGTTCATTAATTTCTCAGGGAGCGGGAGAAAGACGATATCTAAGCAGCAGTTCTCAAAGCCTTAACATATTTCTCCCTTGGCTTTTTCCTATGTTTTTATGTCCAAATCTTTGGCTCCTATCTCCTGAGCATCGTTTTCTCTTTCTTTCTTTTTTTTTTTAAATATATATGTATATACATATTTTTTAAAACTTAGAAAATATAATGCTAATTTAGAAATAAATGTAATGGGTAGAATTCTATTTGACAACTTTATGAATAATACTAAAAATGATAATACATTTATAATCAAACATTCTAAAGACAAACACATGCAGAACAAGTTTCAAAAAATGCCAGAAAAAAGTATATAAAAATGGACTTGGTAAAATCATATTGTTATGCATGTTGCAAGTACAGTTTTGTTCAGTGCACTTTTGGGTCCTTGTCTTCTACTTCTTTCTCTTATCGTTAAGATGAGCCTTCTCTTCCCCACCAGTGATTCACTAAACTGAAACCAGAGCAATTAGCCAGCTTAATTTGACAGCTATTTTAAAATCTGGCTCTTAAATTATGAGATAGTTCTGACTAGGCATGTGGTTACTTCACAAGGGAATTTTCCCCAAGCGTTTACTTGTCTATGTGAGTTCCTGCTGTGAAACTCCAGTTGTGATGTTGAGCTGGGCCAGCTAATAAGTCAGATTTGTTTTGTGTGAAGAAAATTGCTGCTTGATTTGCCAAATCCTGTGCCAGTGTGGGAGTTACATGGACAAATTACCACCTAATTGTTCTAGTCTTAAGAAAACTGGCACATTTAACCCCACGGTCCCAAATAGGAAGCCAGGTCTGTGGACAGTGTCAAATATTACAACAAAGTCTTAGAATGAAACAAATTATTTTAAATTTCCACCCCTAACCTATATGTAATATAATAGAGACAATTACAGATACTGGGTAGTAAACAATGACTAAGACACGCTGCTCCCTTCGAGGGTCTCAGAGTCTGTGTGCCGTAAGTGAGGGGTTCAAAGCAGAAAGGAGCTAACATTTCTAGTCACCTTCCTCATGCCAGGTGGTCTGCCAGGAGGTTTAAACAGACTGTCTTACTGGTGGTTCAGTGGCAGAAATCTCACCTTTTGCAGGGGAGACACATATTCAATTTGTTGTTAAATGCTCCTTTTGCACAGTCACCACCTGTCTGTTCGTGGAGGCTTGCACTTTGCTGTGATGCTTAACAGGTTTCAATGGAACTTCCAGACTCAGACAACCAGGAAGAGAGGCCTGGTGATCTCCTGAAACTCAGCCAGTGAAAACTCTGGATCACAATGATCTGATACACAAAAGATTGTAGGGATGGCTCTATGTGGAATCATCACGAGTCGGGGGCCAAATCCAAAGGCTGCTAATAACAGCTCTCCTGTCATGGATTTATTTGTGTACCCTCCAAACATGTGCTTCTCACTTTGGCTGGGCCGTGGGCAGCGGTTGTGTTGGTAGGGCGGGACTCGGTACGTAAGACTGTATTGTGCCTTGAAGCAGTCTCTTGGAGTATAAAAGAAAGGGAAGCAGACGGAGAGTAGAGGATCTCATACCACCAAGAAAGTAATGCAGAGTGTATTCTTCAGAACTGGGACTCCTACGCCTCAGAAGCTCCCAGTCTACGGGAAGATTGAAGACAAGACCTTCCCCAGAGCAAACAGAGAAAGCCTTCCCCTGGAGCTGATGCTCTGAATTTAGACTCCTAGCCTACTTTAATATGAAGAAATAAATTTCTCTTTGTTACAGCTGTCCACTTGTGGTATTTCTGTCACAGAAGCACTACATGATTAAGGCATCTGCCACATAAGCCACACTTCTCTAAACAGATCCGGAAAGGTTAAAACAGCATGCCCAATAACAGAGAACTGGGACCAGGATTTGAATCCAGCACAGCCTGGCTCTAAAGCTCACTGCTACTTCACTATTTCATGATCCTTCTACTAGGAAGAAAAAAAGTCGCATTTTCTTCTAATAATTTTAAAACTTTTCACACTTACAACCTTATTCGTTTCTCAGAAATCTTTGTGACAATGGCAAGTAATATTGTCATTTCTATTCTACTTTTTAATAAATAAGCAGCAGCCTCGAGGCCCCAGGTCAGTCAGTACAGAAGCCAGAAGGAGAACAAAGATCTTATGCACCTTCATACAAAGCTTTCTTTGGTACACAAACCTGGATATTATGCTGAACTGAGCATAGATTTGAGTTCCAAGAAAGCAAAAATAAAGCATACAACACTGAATTGAGAAATACCCACAGGGAGCAAGAGTTAACAGCACTCAAGTGAGCTAAAAGCCACTGTTCATAAGTGATACACTGAATTGCAGTGGCATTTCTAGTGTGCATTACACATTTATCCAGCTGCAAAGGAGGTGAGGTAATGGATAATCAGAGGTCAGCCAGAAGGACCAAGAGCCAAAAGGCATTGGGCTGAATGCCTTATGCCCTTGTGTAAATGGCTTGACTTTCTTGTCCCGCTGTGTGACCTTGAACAAGTCCCCTAACTTCCTTCATCATCCCAACTAGTAACTGTGTATTTGTGGAATATGTGTATGTGTGTGTGTATGTTAGAGAGGACATAGGGGAGATGTCACCATACATCAAATACTGTGGCTGAAGTGAGCTCCTTGGGGAAAAAGTATCACAGTATCCATGCCCCCACCAGAAAGATTTTCTCGCGGTGTGGTGAAAGGTGCCACTTTTTAATAACATCATTGGAATATCAGCTTCTTGCAAGATACAGTGGGAGAAAGTACAGGATGCCATTATGTGACATAACCAAAAAGAATCCTGTACATGCTCTCAGGTCAAACCTCTTCAGGAAAGAGGTCCCTGGTCCTCTTGGGATCTCACGAGCAAGGTGCGGACAAGCTGGTGAAGGAATGAGTGGAAATCTGAAGCTTGTTACATTGCAGAACCTCTTGCAGAATGAAATGCCTCCGTTTTCTGTACTGGGGGTGAGTTTTTATTCTTTCTCTTTGAATTATCCCAGTGGGCACCGAAAGGTGGAGGGGCATGCCCATGAACTGCTGGAGCCAGCTGGCCCCTCTTCTAGCTCAGGGCACTGCCACTGCAATTCAGACAAAGAGGCTTCCCCATATGGAGGAGGCTCACGGCTTTGTTTGCTGGTCTCTTCTTCCTTCCCTCCAAGCAAAAGCCGATCTGACACCTGGGTTGTGAGGTATGCAATGTTACCCTGACAATCATGCAGTTACATCCTGGGTGCCACTCAGGCCTACACTGCAGGGAGGTGAGACAGGGAGAGAAAAGACAGTGGGCTCACAGACTTGGGGGGTGTCTTCCCCTGATAGTGCCAGGAGAAAATTCCTTATTCTGTGGGTCAGCATGGCGTGGGCAGTCAAACATAAGGAGAGAGGCAAAGGGTTGTATTTCAGGCTCTACACACAAGACCACCAGGGCTGATTTGGTTTAAGTGGTGAGATGGTAAGTTCTGCTTCCCACCCGTCATCAATAACTGTCCTCCCTAAGGTGGTAGGCTAAGCAGCAGAAGAGGACTTTGCTAGTTGAGGAGAACTGCTCCAACATCTAGGAGCACTTCATCTCCTACCAACCACTGTCAGGTTGCTTCTGACTCATGGCCACCTTATGTGTGTCAAAGCAGAACGGGGCTCCGTGTGGTTTCTCACTGGCTACTTTTTCTGAAGCAGATGACCAGGCTTTTCTTTTAGCTCGCCTCCGGGTGGACTCGAACATCTAACCTTTCCATTAGCAAATGAATTGCATTAACCATTTGCATCATCCAAGGACTCCCTGTGAACTCCCAGCCCAGCTCTTAAGCCCATTTTTAAGACATCTGGATTTGCCGCTGTGGTATCCGCTGTGGTATCTTGGATGATCCAGCTCAATTCTCCAAGCTTTAGTTTCCTCATTGTTAAAGAGATAAGAACACTTGTTCTATCCAGTTGTAATAAAAGGATAGCTCTAGATGACATACTTGACAAGTTCCAACAAATTCTAAGACAGTGTGCCAATGTAAGAGATTTTAATGTATTTAATATATAGTGCTACATATACAAGATCACACAATTAGGTTCACAAACTCATCCCAGAAAAAGTGCTACATACCTCATTGCTGAATATCACTACAGTCACCTTCGATGTACTCCCCTAGGAAAGCTGTGGACAGATGCCAGCACCTAGTCTACCCTTCAAAGTAGTTTTGGAACTCTTTTTCTGGAATGTCCAACAGATCTATCACTGGATAAGGTCTGGCAGTGAAGTCTGTGAACTCATCCTAGAGAAAGTGTTACATGAGTCGTTGCTGAATATGACCCTGGTCACCTTTGAAGTACTTCCCCTTGAGAAGCTATGCACCGATGCCACCACTTACTCCACCTTCAAAGCACTTTTTCTAGGATGAGTTCAGAAACATAATTGTCAGACCTTATCCGGTGACAGCTCTGATGGACAATATATAAAAACAGTTCCAAAACTGCTTTGAAGGGTGAACTAGGTGCTGGAGTCAGTGTATAGCTTCCCAAGGGGAGGACTTCAAGGGTAACCATGGTGATATTCAGGCAGCAGGTTGGTGGTGCTTTTTCTAGGTTAAGTTCATAGACTCAGTTGTCCTTCCCTGTGTGTCAGAAGCTGGAAAGAGATAAACAATCCCATAAACAAGTTAGGATTCATTCCCTTTCCTGAGACTCCACAAGGCATCTCGTGGCCTTGTTCTAGTGAATCTTTGGGACCCTGGGCAGATCTCAGCACTTCTGGGAACTCCCAGTTCCCTGTCTATTGGAAGGTAAGTGCCTTTGAATCACAGGCAAGCTTTCAAAAGACTTAAACTTCATCTGGAACAAGTCCTCTCTGTTGCTTGAATCTTTTCTACAACAGGTCAAGAGAACATGTATATCCTTTTACTCCCCACAGGGTCCAGCATGGTGCTCAGCAACATGTTAGTCATGCGATAGCTATTTCTTCAGTGAGTGAGTGGTGATACAATGAATGAGCGAACGAAATTAGGTAAGGAGCAATGGCCGTGAACTCTTCACTCATAGCCGTAAAGCATTTGGCTTGGAAGACAGCTATGGCAAAGAATGATGTTGATAGCAACAATAATGATTCTAATCATCTCAAACACTAATTGTGTGTTGCGTGCTAGAAGCCACGCTAAGAGTTTTATGTAATGACCTAATTTGTTACTAGCATACTCAATTGAGCATTCTCACTATTGTCAACCTCTGGAGCTAAGGATACTCAGATACAGGAAGGCTGAGTAGTTTTCTGAAAATCAGCCAGCTGCTAAATAGAGAAGCCTAAATTAAAACTCAAGGCTGACTCTTGTGCTCTCTCTAAGGGTCTGTTTTCACTAGAACTTACTTCCTATAGTGTTCCTCCAGGGCTTTAGAATCCTTTTTCTTTCTCAGTCTTTGGTTCATCTGAGTAAACGATAGCCTGTGCTTTGTTGCCTATAGAGGAAGGCGGAGAGGTGAAGACCCCCTTTCACTGACCTCCAAGTGGTTCTCGAGAACTTCAGCTGAACTGATCCTTGGTCATGTAGTCAATTATCAACTTGCCAGAAATTCCCAAATTGACACATTTTGATTGTACAGACAAAGAAAAGTGTAATACATCAGAAAAAGGCTGTAAAGGGAAAGAATGGGAACTGGGACTCAAGGGGACTCATTCTCTTCAATACCACCTTCTCAGATGCCTTCTCTAAGACCCTGTATAAAACAACGTGTGGCCCCATAGCTCTTGATGCCTCCTCCAATCTGCTTTAACTTTCTTCAAAGCACTGACAGCTACCGGAGGTGAGGTATCTTCTTTGCTATGTGTATTCTTCATTGTTCCTCTCAAAAATATAGGCTCCCTGAGAGCAGGGCTGCCCTTTTGTTGAGGGCTATGTCCTCATCTCTGAAACAATGTCAGGACAAGGAGTCACTCAAATGCTTGTTGGACGAATGTCCCCAAGTTGTTCTGAAGAAACATATAAGAACCCAGGGTAGCGACTCTGCTTTTTGTAGATTAGACTGGAATGTTACAAACAAAGATTCTTTTGGCTCTTTGAATTTACAGGCTGCCTGATGACTATGTCTTTTTTCTTTTCTTTTTGTACAACCTTCTAAACTGACTTCACTCTAAGTTTCCTCACACTCTGGTTTGTCTCAACATGTGCAGTGCCCTATGATATCCACAACTTGACATTTAGATTATTTCTTGTAAATAGCTTAGAGAAACATCACACATCAAGGAGTGACATGACTTGCCCTATAGTCACTGGAATATGAGAGACCCAATCAGCAGATGCTCTCTTCCTGGGCTACATGCTCCACATTTCTTGAGATGTATCACCAGGCATAACTAACCACACTGGAACTAGTCAGGCAAATGTTTACTTACCACTTGTAGGCACAAGGCTGAGAGAAGACAGCACCAGTGTTCACAAGTGCCTCCAATGGTAGACACTGCTTTAGGTTAAGGGTTGTATATACTTTGCCTGAAGACGTGGAAGCAAATGTTTTGCTGTCCACTGCACTGTCCTCCAGAAACGAATCGTTAATGTTAATCTGAAGGCTTGTTAATGAGATACAAATACATAATAAATGTAGTATCTCTGCCAGTAACTATCTTATACCACTTGAACCTAATTATAGTGAGTCTTGTTAAAAGAAACTGAAAACCTTAGGAAGCTAAATAATCGGATAGTCAATTAAATAGGTTACTTTAAGGCATACTGGAAAACAGAATGTATTTCTTCACAAAGGTGAATTAACCCCACATTCCTATGTTCTGGTCGTTACTGACGGCACTGCTTTCAAAAATCAGTTTTTGTCTCTTCATTCAGATCTAATGGTATATAAAGAACAGTTTCTATTTTTTTCTAAAATGAAAGGCAAGATACTGGAATGTATTTTTTTTTTTTTTTATGTTTTGCCCTTCATTAAAGCAGCTGCTATTGAGCTGATAATGATACATGGCAGCCCTGTGTGTGTCAGAGTAGAGCATACCCAACTGAGTATAGTGTTCCACATGGTTTTCAAATGCTGATTTTTTTGAAGTAGATTGCCAGTCTTTTCTTCCAAGGTGCCTATGGCAAACCAGAACTGTTGCAGTTAACTGAGCACGCTAACTTGTTAACTGAAATTAACAGCAAGACTGTAGCGGTTGCAGAAATTGACAAAAACTTTGGATTAACATTCTTCCACCACCCCACCTAAAATCTCTTAACTTCCTAACTCTTCAAACATCAGACTATTATAAAAGTAAAAGACTCGTATCTTTGGCTGGATCATAAACTGTATCTTAATAGGCTATTTTGTTCTAAATCAAACACTCAGTCAGTCGACAAGTACTTTCCAAGTGCCCAGCACCAACCTACATGCTACTGAGAATATAAAGTATGAAGCCTGCCTCCCTTTTTCAGTCTATTCAAGTGACTATTAGTCCCTTCCACGTTTAACTTTTGTGGTACTAACTGTTCATTAGTTAAAAGTTTGTGGAACTACAGAATTGTGGCTGAGAAATAGACTTAAACTAATAAAGGTCACTTAAAAATAAAAGAAAAAGTTCCTGTAAATCGTACTTCATAGTTTCCTGGCTTTTGCTTCGAAACACCTATAAGCAAAAATCCTGAAAGCCTCAGTAAGTTTGTATGGTTTTCAGCTTCCCCATCAGCTTAGTTATCCAGGGATCCCACAGAGGGTTGCAGGAGGAGCAGCCACAGAAATAAACAGAAGCCTTTGCTATCACATGGCAACTAAGTGTTGCATCTCTTGAGCATCCCACGTATCTAGGGCAGCCCCTTGACAATGGATGAAACAATTTCACATCCAGGCAGAAAACAATCTGGCAGAAACAGTGAGATGACACATAAACTCACAAGCTCAGTTTATAATGTGGAGCAACAATACATGAGCACACTGTACTTCTCTAGTCACTCTAGAGAAAGAAAGAGAGTAAAATGTGTGAGAAAGCCACAGTTAAATTACTCACTATTAGCCCCTGCAGTGTGCTTCCAGCCTATGTAGAGATTGTATACACACACACACACACGCGCGTGCACACACACACACATAGACATACACACATAAGGATTGAGAATGTCACAGTTAAGTTTTTACTAGTATAATGAGGAAAGAGACCAACAGAAGAAGCTCCCTGGGCTAATTTTCTAGCCAGCAGCCTCTGCAGTGTTCCCACTAGGAGAACTGGAAGGAGTGAGAGCAAAGTACAACAAATAATGACTGGTTGTGCTGGTCAGGAGAATTAGCACTATGCTTGAGGGATCTAAGCATAGGCTATACAGGAAACAGATCAAGTGGGGGGTGAGGGAAGGGAAAACAGAACCCTGAAGAGTTTAGACATACCTCTGGAACACATTCATTTAAATTAAAAGAAATAATAATAAAAAAAGTATCAAAGAGAGTTACCTTTTGCTAAGTATAAAACTGGCCAAACATCCTAGGTCTCCCAAATTTGAGTTGCTCTTTAATGTGCAACCTTATATGGCTCTGTAGGGGGAAACCATGCTATTTTACATTTCTCATCACAGTTGCTCCAATCCATCACATTTTCACAAGCTTCTGCTTCTGTGTCTTAGCAAGGCAAAAGACTCAGAATCCTTATTCTGTGCTTACCTACAGAGATCCGCTCTGTGTAACTGGAAAATAGGACCTAGAAAATCCACAGAAATGTGGAAACAAAGCATTACCCAGCTCAGGAAAGTCTATTTTGCCCAAATTTTAAGGCTAAGATTTGCTTTGATGTGTCACAACAAAGTAAGTCAGCATCACACCAGGGTGGACTGGAATGCTTACAGGATAAAGGAAAATGCTAAACATTACTCATCTCCTTTGGCTTTTCTAGAAAATGAAGGAAACAAAATTTATGGGCTGAGGTGATATTTGTTTTGCTTTCTCACCTAACTGATACTCTGTGCCCAATGTATGATCATGTGTTTGGCTTATAAAGAAATTTAGACAGAGCAGGAACATAGCCATCAATAACTAGAAGAGTAACAGTGACTTAATTTACTCTCCTTCTTGAAACAACTAATATATATATATATATATATATGAAACCTGGTATTGGAAATCAGCCAATGGTAGAGAATGATCCTTGAGAGATGAGAAGAAAATGAAGTAAGTCCTATGATTTGCTTAGATTTCTGTATGAGTGTTTCCCGGCAACAGGACAGGGAGATGAGGGGGGCCAGGTTGGAGCCTGGTAGTCTACTTGAGTTGAAGGTACAAGGATGTTGGTCCAGGAAGAACAATATGACTATTGTTTGCAGAGAATAATACCAAACAGAAGAAATCTGCACAGAGAGTCTAAGAATTCTGTAAAGCATCATTCTCACCTATTCAGCTGAATAATGCCCAATGCAGACATGTAAGGACATTAGTCAAGGTCAATGAATGAGCCACTAAAAGTATTAGGAGGAACAATACCTGTAACTCATGCAAGGGCAGGCATTACACCTGCTACCAACCCCCTGAGTAGAAGACTTCATAATTCATGAGGCACTGAAGATAGCAATCAGAAAGGCTTCAATAGTAGGGGGGAAAATTCCCCAGTTTAGCCCCACCTAATGAATATTAAAAGAAAGACATTAAAAGATCAAACCATCTTCCAGTAACTTAACCAAAAATTACTAGGCAGACAGAAAGGCAGAAAAATAAAAAAATGAGAAGAAAATATAAATCAATCAAAATGGATCCAGTAATAATACAGATGAAAAAAATTACTAGACATAAAAACTCATTGCTGATGAGTCAATTCCAACTCATAGCAACCTGTCGGACAGCGTAGAACTGCCCCATAGCATTTCCAAGGAGTGCCTGTTGGATTCAAACTGCTGACCTTGCTGGTTAGTAGTAAGGCTCTTAACCAGTTTGCCACCAGGGTGTTCAATAGGATTTTAAAATAGTTATCATATATGAGGACTTTCAATTAAGTTCATGAACCCACCCTAGAAAAAGTGCTACATACCTCATTGCTGGGTATCACTTTGGTCACCTTCAAAGTACTTCCCTTGGGAAGCTACACACCGATGCTAGTGTCTGGTCCACCCTTCAAAGCAATTTTGGAAATCATTTTCTAGAATGGCCATCAGAGCTGTTGTCATATTACCATCATTGACATTGATGAATGTCATCAAAATGTCTTCTTTTCAACATTTCCTTTATTTGGGGGTACAGAAAAAAGTTACTAGGGTATAGACCAGGTGAGTAGGGAGGGTATTCCAGTATAGTTACTTGTTTACTGGCTAAAAACTCCCTCAGAGACAACTATATAATTAAGTTGGCAAGCTTGCCACTGTGCCACTCTGTGCAATGGCCATTCCAGAAAAAGTACCAAAATTGCTTTGAAGGGTGAACTAGGCACTAGCATTAGTGAATATCTTCCCACAGGGAGTACTTCAAAGGTGACCATAATGATACCTAGCAGTGAGGTATGCAACACTTAGAATAGTTAAGTTCACTGACTTAATTGTCAGACCTCATATGTTTTCCACATATTCAAGAAGCTAAAAGAAAGACTGAACACAATAAGGACAGATGTGTAAAATACAAAACAAAACAAAAACAACAAAAAACACCTAAATTGAACTTCTAAAGATTAAAGCCACATATCTGAGATGACAAATATACTTGGTGGGGTTAAAAATGGATTAGACCTTACAGAAGAAAGAATTACAAACTCAAATACATAGCAATAGGAACTAACCAAAAAGAAACACATAGAGAGAAGAGTGTAAGCACAATAAACATGAAGAAATCATACATGATCACATCATAATGTGCTTAAAATAAGACAAAACCCTAAAAGTGACGGGGGGAAAAGTTAATACATGTGGAAGAAGAACAACAACAAATAAAAAATTCACAGTGCATTTCTTACTAGAAACAATCTAAAATAGAAGACAGCAGAGGAATATCTCTGAAGCACTGAAAGAAAAAATTCTCAAACTAGAAAATTTTAGTCATCAAAAATCTTTAAAAAACTGAATATAAAAGCAAAATATTTGAGACATAAAAAGCTAAAAGAATTTGCTACCAGTAGACACATATTACAAGAAATATTAATGGAAAGCCTTCAAATTGAGCAAAAAGGATACCAGATGTAGATTTTTATGTAAACAAAAGAGTGATGGGCATCAGAAAAGATAACTCTATGGGTAAATATAAATATGCCTTTATTATTATTTAAATGTCTTTAAAATGTAGTCAACTGCTTAAAACAAAAATAATAACAATCTTTTGTGTGATATAATAACATACAAAGAAGCAAATGTACAACAATGGCAGTATAACAATGTGGAGGGGGGAAATAAAAACAGTGCTGTAAGGTTTCTAACTATATGTGAAGTGGTAAAATATCACTTGAAGATAAACTGTGAAAAATTAAAAAGGTATGCTATAGGGCCATATCTGTCAGTTTGTCATACTCTGGAGGATTGCCTGTTGCTGTGATGCTGGGAGCTATGCCCCCAGTATTCAGATACCAGCAGTGTTATCTGTGATGGACAAGTTTCAGCTGAGCTTCCAGACTAAGACAAACTAGGAAGAAGGACCTGGTGTTCCACTGCTGGAAAAAAAATTATCCAGTGAAACCCTTATAACAACAGTGGAACATTATCTGATACAGCTCCAGACTCAGATTGGAAGGCACTCAATACATATCACCAGTGAAGAGCTGAGTCCTATGACGCAGATGGTGTAAAGCTTTGGGGACCTTCACTTTCAGATGCAGCATGAGTCAAAATGAGAAGAGATAGCTGCAAACATCATTAACAATCAAAAACTGAAATGTACAAAGTATGAATCCTGGAAAATTGGAAATCATCAAAAATAAAATGGATGAAGATGGATATCCTAGGCATTAGTGAGCTGAGATGGACTGATATTGACCATTTTCTTTTGTTCTGCATTTTTTAGATAGATTATTTTTTAGAGAAGTTGTAGATTTACAGAAAAATTGTGCAGCAAATACAGAGAGCCCCCACACCCCCGTTTAGCCTGCACACTGCTTCTCCTTTTATTAATATCTTTCATTGCCATGGTATATTCATTACAACTGGTAAACCAACATTGATACTTTATTTACTAAACTCCATAGTTTACACTAGGGTTCCCACTTGCTGCTGTAAGTCCTACGGCTTTTAACAAACACATAATACGACGTGCACATCATTACAGTGTCATTTAGAAGAGTTATATTGCCTGAAAGATGTCCTGGTGCTCCCTGTAGACATTACTAACGGTCCTGCTAGACTCCCAACAACCACTGACTTCTTTACTGTCTCTATGGTTTTATGCCGATTGTGTTTTTTTTTTCCCATAGCATGTGTATTTACTTAGTATATTTTTTAAAATTGCATTGTCTCATACAAAGAGTTACACACACTTTGTTATGTGACCCTAGCTGCTCTCCCTATACTGTGACAGCATACTCTTCCTCTTCACCCTTATTTCCTGTGTCCATTCAACCAGCTCCTGTCCCCCACACCCCATGCCTTCTCATCTCACCTCTGGACAGGAGCTGACCAGTCAGTCTCTGGTATCTACTTAAGCCAAGAAGCACACTCTTCACCAGTATCATTTTACGTCTCACATACCAGTTCAATCTTTGTCTGAGGAATGATCTTCAGGCATGGTTATAGTTTGGGGCTAACAGAGTTCAGGGACCATGTCTCATGGACACCCTGCAGTCTGCTATTGGCCATTATGAATCAAACAATCGTATATATGACCTACAATGTGGAAATGACAAACTGACAAGAAATGGCATTGCATTCATCTTCAAAAAGAACATTTCAAGACCTGTCCTGAGGTAGAACACTGTCAGTGGCAGGGTGATACCCACACGCGTACAAACAAGACTAGCTAATGCTGTTATCATTCAAATTTATGCCCAAATACTGAGGCCAAAGATGAAGAAATTGAAGATTTTTACCAACTTCTACAGTCTAAAATTGATTAGACATCCAGTCAGTATGTATTGATAATTAAATGTGAAAGTTGAAAACAAAGAAGAGGGATTTGTAGCTGGAAAATACACCCTTGGTGATAGAAATGATGCCAGAGATCACATGATAGAATTTTACAAGAACAACAGTTTATTCACTGCAAGTAAGTGTGTTTTTTGTTTTTTGTTTTTTAATGATTGAGTGAAAGTGTACAATCCAAGTTAAATTTGCATGCCTGCCTATCGGCAGTTCCTTATGTTCTCGTTGCCAGGTGACAACACACTCCTCCTTTCCATTCTATACATGTCATATTCTCTTAATGATCTCCGGTCCCCTGCTCTCGACTCTGTCCATGTCCCTCTAGTAAGAGGCCATAAAGTTTACACATGATGTGGTCACTCTGTGTTTTCAAGTCCAATCCTGCAAATAAATTTTTTCAACAACATAAACAGCAATTATACACATGGACCTTATAATCCACAAGAATCAAATTGACTACATCATAGAAAGAGATGATGGAAAGTATCAACATCATCAGTCAGAAAAAGGCCAAGTGCCAATTGTGGAACAGATTATCAATTACTCCTATGCAAGTTGAAGATGAAGCCAAAGAAAATTATAATAACAAGAGCCAAAATATGACTTTGGGTATATTCCACTTGAATTTAGAGACCATCTTAAGAACAAGTTTGATGTAGAATGACACCAAAGATGTCATACACGAAGAAAGTTAGAAATCATCAAGAAGACAAGAAAGTAAGAAAGGACCAAGATCATGAAAAAGATAAGAAAGTAAGAAAAGACAAAAATGGAGAGCAGAAGAAATTCTGAAACTTGTTCTCAAATAGCCAGCAGCTAATGAAAAAGGAAGAAATAATAAAGTCAAATAGCTGAACAGAAAATTTTAAAAGGGTGGCTCAAGAAGACAAAAGTGAAGTATTATAACTACATATACAAAGAGCTGGAGATAGAAAACCAAACAGGGAGAACATTTCTCAAACCAAAAGAACTGACAAACAAATTCAAGACTTGAGTTGGAATAGTGAAGAATGCTGTAGGGGAATACTGAACAACCCAGGAAGTACCACAAGAACATGGAAGGAATACATAGACTCTCTCTACCAAAAAGAATTAGTCACTGTTCAACCATTTCTGAAGGCAGCATATAATTAAGACTGATGGAATTAAAGGACGACATCTAAGCTGCACTAAAGGTAGTTGCAAAAAAACAACTCTTTTTTAGGAATCGACAGAATACTAATTGTGAGGTTTCAACAAACAGATACACTTCTGAACGTGCTCACTTGTCTATGCCAAGAAATTTGGAAGATACCTACCTGGCCAACTTACTGAAAGAGATCCATATTTATGCCTATATCCAAGAAAGGTGATCCAACAGAATGGAGAAATTATTGAACAGTATCATTAATATCACATACAGCTAAAATTTTGCTGAAGATCTTTCAAAAGTGGTTGCAGCAATACATCCACAGAAATTCAAGCCAGCCTCAGAAAAGAACAGAGGAGGAAGGATATCACTGTGGATGTCAGATGGACTCTGGATGAAAGCAAAGAAAACTGAAAAAATGTTTACCTGCATTTTATTGACCATGCAAATGCATTGTACTGTGTAGTTTATAACAAATTACTGAAAACACTGAAAAATAGGAACTCTGAGACATTTCATCATACTCATTAGGAATTTGTACATCCACCAACAGACAGTTGTTTGAACAGAACATAATGAAGCATCTTGGTTTAAAGTCAGGAAAGGAGAAGCCAAAGACAGGATTCCTCTAGGGAATTAGAGTGTGCAAAAGGATTATACTTACGAGGGAACTGAGAAAATCACGCACATACCCAGAACAAGACACATGATCATAAATCACCTAAGAACCTGTGCTTTCACCTTAGGCTGATTCCAAGACTTAGTGTGGCCTTAATGTAAGCCTGGCTAAATGTCAAAGGAGTGTCTCAGCAAAGGGCAATCCTGCAAAGGTGAAGAGAGTTTTATTGGGGGGGAGGGGGTTAACTGAGGGTCGGGCATAGCAGAAGAGCTTTTCTTGGCATTAAAAAAAATCTTTGTCAAGACAGAAAGAAAAACAGCAGAAGATACAAATAACCCGATTAAGAAATGAGCTGTGAGTTGTTAGAACAGACCCAACTGAAATAAAAAATGTCATAACAGAATACTATGAAAGGCTTTACTCTAACAGGTTTGAAAACCTAGAGGAAATGGACAAATTTCCAGATTCATATCACTCAGCAACATTATCACAAGGAGAAGTAGGTCAACTTAATAAATCTATCACAAAGGAAGAGATTGAAAAAGTCATCAAAAATCTACCAAACAAAAAAAGTCCTGGCCCAGATGGCTTCACTAGAGAATTCTACCAAACTTTTAGACAAGAGTTAACTCCAATACTATTGAGGCTATTCCACACCATAGAAAGGGATGGAATACTCCCAAATTCATTCTATGAAGCCAGCATAACCCTGATGCCAAAGCCAGGGAAAGATTCCACAAAAAAAGAAAATTACAGACCAATATCACTCATGAACCTAGATGCAAAAATCTTCAGCAAAATTCTAGTAGAATTCAACAGCATATTAAAAAAATAATTCATCATGATCAAGTTGGTTTCATTCCAGGGATGCAAGGCTGGTTCAACATCAGAAAAACAATTAATGTAATCAACTACATTAATAACACAAAAGATAAGAATCATCTGATTTTGTCAATTGATGCCGAAAAGGCATTTGACAAAGTTCAACACCCATTCATGCTTAAAACTCTCAGAAAAATAGGAACAGGGGGGGAAATTCCTCAAAGTAATCAGTAGCTTCTACGCAAAGTCAATTCCCTTCATTGTCCTGAATGGTGAAAGACTGAAAGAATTCCCTCTGAGTACGGGAGCTAGACAAGGATGCCCACTCTCACCACTCCTATTCTACATTGTGCTAGAAGTTCTAGCCAGAGCAATTAAGCAAGACAAACAAAGGGCATCCATGTCAGCAGTGAAGAAGTAAAAATCTCCCTATTTGCAGATGATATGATTGTACAGAGAATCCAAAGGAATCCATAAGTAAACTATTGGAACTAATAGAAGAGTTCAGCAAAGTATCGGGATATAGGATATCAGTAGGATTCCTTTATACAAACAGTGAGATTGTTAAAGAAGAAATCAACAAATCAATTCCATTTACTATAGCCCCCAAGAAGATAAAATACCTAGGAATAAATCTAACTAGAGAAATAAGAGACCTTTATAAACAGAACTACAAGAACTTACTGCAAGAAACTAAGAGAGACTTACATAAATAGAGTAATCTATTCTGCTCATGGATAGGAAGACTCAACATTGTGAAAAATGTCAATTTTACACAAAGCAATGTACTTATATAATGTAATCCTAATATAAATTCCAGAGACATTTTTTAATGAGATAGGGAAACAAATCATCAGTTTTGGAAAGGGAAAAAATCTCGGATAAGTAACACACTGCTGAAGAAGAAGAACACACTGGGAAGCCTCTCAGTGCCTGACTTCAGAACTTACTATACTGCTACAGTTGTCAAAACAGCCTGGTACTGGTACAAAAAGAGGCAGATAGACCAATGGAGCAGAGTTGAGACCCCAGAGATGCCACCCTCCTCCTATGAACAGCTGATATTTGACAAAGGCCCCAAGACTTTAAACTGGGGTAAGAACAGTCTCTTTAACAAATGGCGCTTGCAAAATTGGATATCCATCTGCAAAAAATTGAAACAAGTCCCGTATCTCACACCTTATACAAAAGCCAACTCAAACTGGATAAAAAACCTAAATATAAAATCTAAAATGATAAAGCTCATCCAAGATAAAATAGGATCAACAATGGAAATTTTAATACACAGTGTAGAGACAGACATCAAAATCTGACAAAGCACAATCAACAGAAGAGAAAATAGATAAATGGGATCTACTAGGAACCAAACACTTTTTGCTCTTCTGAAGACTTCATTAAAAGAATTAAAAGACCACCTATAGAATGGGAAAAAACATTTGGCAACTATATGTCAGAACTATGTCTGATCTCCATAATCTATAAGATAGTACAAAATATCAACAATAAAAGGTTAAATAATCCAATTAAGAGATGGGTGAAGGCGATAGACAGACATTTCTCTAAAGAGGATATCTGGGCAGCTGAAAGACATATGTAGAATTGCTCACTATCATTAGCTATTAAAGAAATTAAAATCAAAACTACAATGAGATACCATCTCACCCCAACAAGGTTGGCCATGATCCAAAAAACACAAAACAAAAAATGCTGGAGAAGCTGTGGAGAAATTGGAACTCTTCTACAGTGCTGGTGGGATTGTAAAATGGTACAACCTCTGGAAAAACAATCTGGTGCTTCCTTAAAAAGCTGGAAATAGATATACCATTTGATTCTGTAATTCCACTGCTTGGAATTTATCCTTCAGAAACAAAGGTTGTCACACAAACAGACACATGTACAAAAGTGTGTGTTGCAGCACAGTCCACAACAGCAAAAAGTTGGAATCAACCCTGATGCCCATGAACAGATGAATGGATAAGCAAACTATGATACATAAACTCAGTGGAGAACTATGCTGTGATAAAAAACAATGGCAACTTTAGAAAACATCTCATAACATGGTCTCATTTGGAAGAGAATTTGCTGAGTGAAATCAATCAGTGTCAAAAGGACAAATTTTGTATGAGATCACTGTTATAAGGACTTAACAAGAGAATTATCCACGGAAGAAAACGACTGTGTTGTCTACATGGGTGAGAGGCGGTCTGAGGGTTTATCATAGATGAGATAATTGAAAGGTGTTAGAAATTTTATTCTTTTACTGTAATTAATTAAAAAATAAAAATGAAAGACAGTAGACTTCAGTGTCCATATGTGACTATGAAGACAGTCTTCACAAAAATGGGTAGAAGTAACTTTAAAAAGTCACAAAAAGAACCCAGTTAAAACCAAGGTAAGCAGAAAAACAGAAAATAGAAATCAATCAATACAAAAGAGAAAATAATATCAATAAAGTTAAAAGCTGGTTCTTCAGGAAAATAAACAAAATATGTCAAAATTTACCAAGCTGTGCACTTTAGACATACACAGCTTACTGTATGTCAGTTAAACCTCAATAAGTCTGGGAAGAGGAAGGAAGAAACATGATCATTACAGCTGGATAATCTTTTCTCCCTCTTCATCTCACACACAAGTACATACAACCTTTTCTCTCTCTTCCTCTCATGTACACATGCATACATACATAGACACTTATTCTGTGGGATATTGCTTTTGTGGGATATCACAGAATTATTTGTCAATTAAAATACTGAATTCCACATAGTTCAACACATTTCTCTAATACAAGAATTCTTAGAGAAACTCCTTCATAGAGAAAACTTCATAGTATTTCTTAAACATGTTTAACCACGTAATCCTTTTTCAAGGACTATTTCAAATAACTAGCGCTCTGTAGGTCATATCTTCTTGTTCTCAACTGCTGTCCTGTTAGTTTCAAGTCACAGTGAACCCGTGGGCAACAGAATGAAATACTGCCCAGTCTTATGCCATCTTCAGTGTTGGTATTGTTTGAACCTATGTTTCAGCCACTGTGTCAGCCCATATCTTTGAAGGCTTCCTCCTTTTCTCTCACCCTCTACTTTACCAAGCGTGATGTCCTTTTCCAGGCACTGGTCCATTCTGATAACATGTTCTAAGTAAATGAGATGAAGTCTCACCATCGTTGCTTCCAAAAAGCATTCTGCTTGTATTTCTTCCAAGATAGATTTGTTCATTCTTCTGGCAGCCCATAGTATATGTTGATATTCTTTACCACTGCTTTAATTGAAAGGCATAGTTCTTCAGTCTTCCTTATTTGTTGCCAAGCTTCCACATGCATATGAGGTAACTGAGACTACCAGCACTCAGGACAGGTGTACCTTTAGTCCTCAAAATGACAACTTTGCTTTTTAATACTTTAAAGAGGTCTTTTGCTGCAGATTTGCCCAATGCAATGAGTCATTTGATTTCTTGACTACTGTTTGCATGGGCATGTGAATCCAAGTAAAATGAAATTTTTGACAACTTCAATCTTTTCTCTATTTATCATGATGTTGCTTATTGGTCCAGTTGTGAAGATTTTTTTTTTTTTATACTGAGGTACAATATACACTGAAGGCTGTAGTCTATAATCTTCATCAGTAAGTGCTTCAAGTCTTCTTCACTTTCAGGATGCAAGGTTGTATCATTGACATATTGCAGGTTGTTAACGAATCTTCCTGCAATCTTGACACCTGGTTCTTGATACAGCCTAGCTTCTTGGATTATTTTCTCAGTATACAGTCTGAATGACTTCAGTGAGAAGCTATAATTCTGACACATGTATTTCCTGACTTTCAACCACTGGGTATCCCCTGGTTCCATTCAAATGGCTGCCTTTTGGTCTATGTATAAGCTTCTGCATAAGCACAATTAAGTGTTCTGAACTCCCATTCTTTTCAATGTTGTAACTTTTAATGATCCATAGACTAGAATTCCTTTGCACAGACAATAAAACATAGGTAAACATTTCACTAGTGTTCTCTGCTTTCAACTAAGATCCTTCGGATATTAGCAATGATATCCCTCATTCCACATCCTCTTCTGAAATTCTGGCAGTTCCCACTTGATGAACTGCTGCAACCATATTTGAATGGTCTTCAGCAAAATTTTACTTGTATGTGTTATTAATAAAATTGTTTAATAACTTCCATTGTCTGTTGGATCAGTTTTATTTGGAATGGGTGCAAATATGGATCTCTTCCAGTTGGCCAGGAAGCACTTTTCCAAATTTCTTTATATAGAAGACTGAGTACCTCCAGTGCTGCTTCTGTTGTTTGAAACATCTCGATTGGTATTTGGTCAATTCCTAGAGGTTTCTTGTTTGCCAGTGCTTTCAGTGGTAGCTTAGACTTCTTTCTTTAGTACCATCAGTTCTTAATCAAGGTCTTGATCATGGTAGACAGTCGACCGTTTTTGGTACAGTGACTTCGTGTAGTTCTTCCATCTTTTTTTGATTCTTACTGCATCATTGAATACTTTCCCCATAGAATCTTTCTGTATGGCGATTTGAGGCTTGATTCTTTTTTTTCCCCCTAAAGTTCTTTCAGCTTGAGAAATACTTAGCATGTTCTCCCTTTCTGTTTTTCTAATCTTTGTAAGGCGACACCTTAAGAAACACTTTCATAAACTAGTTAGTTACCATGAAGTACCAAAACAAATAAAAAAAACAATTCCCATTTGAGGTTTCCAGTGTCAAGATCAATTCCTTTTAATATCCTAGCAACATATTCAGCCTTTTCACATGAACCTTGGAAATAGCCTCTTAATTTTTAAAACATCTACCCAAAATATCCTGGTTCTTCCAATTATGACTTGTGGAAAATACTATACATGAAGTTGGATAAAAATGAGTGAAACAGTAACCCAACTGCATTCCTTTATCTTATCTAAAGCCTCTGAGGAAATTGAGTATCCCACTAGTGAAGGGCACAAAGAATCTTGAAAGAATGACGTTACAAAAGTTTCTTTGTCTTACATTTTAAAGCAGATATTAAAGACAAAGTGTTTTACTTATTTGCAGGTACAGTGGAATAGCAGAAAACTATCTGCCTCTTGAGCTATGTAACAATAATAACAAATAACAAAATTGCTATGTTCTATGTTAAAAAAAATCCTTTTTAATTTAATAAAACTTGCTTAATTTTTTCCCAGAATACCTTGTCCATATCTAGGTGTGCAACAACTAAAATTTATTTTCTTTAGTTACACTATTGATTGGAATTAGTTAGGTCATGATAAATAGCAACCATAATAAAAGATTTAAGTAGTGTAATCCCCTTTAATATAGCAGGAAACTTGGTAGGAAATAAAAATCCTTCGAAGAGCTATTTTGCATGGTAAAAAGAGTTCCGGCCCCAAACCTTTTTTGAATATGTTAGTTAATTTCAGATTTTTAATGTTGATTTCTACTAGATCGATTAAACGTGCATGAATTTATAATGAAAACACCTCCTGGCCTAAGTTCATGCTTATAAATGTGTGACTCCATGAATTGCAGTTTCCTGGGTTACGTACATGGCTTCACAGGGATCTAAGAAAGCCAAACATGTATTACAACCTAGGAGGAAAGGTTTTATTCTCAGGAGGAAAAGGGTAACTGTGGAGATGTCTCTCTCAATGCACTGCATTTGAATTATTTGGGTCCAGAAGCTAGTTTCCTCCAGAGAACCTCGTGTTTTATCAAAACATACTAGAGAGTAGAAGTAGAGAATGGATTGGAATCCAAAAAGTGAACGTTCCCTAAACTGTTGCCATTCGGCTAATGGGAGGATTGGACAGACAATCCACTTCTCACCAGCTGTGTAGATTTCTCCCCCAGGTCTTTGTTCTCAAAGACCTGAGGGAGAAAAAAACTATACAGGCACAAGCTATACCCTGCCACAAAGGAACTGCCCCAAGCCTCTAGGGGCAAAAGCTAGTAGTTCCTTTTTTAAATTAAATTGGTTGCTTTTCTTTCTTTTTTTTTCCTTTTTATTGTGTTATAAGTGAAAGTTTATAATTCAAGTCAGTTTCTCATACAAAAACTTATACACACATTGTTGTCTGATATTAGTTGCCTTCCTTACCATGTGACAGCTCCTTCATCCACTCCATCCTGTATTTCCTGAGTCCATTCAATTAGCTCCTATCCCCTTCTGCCTCTCATCTTGCTGTCCATTTAGTTTCCTGTATCTACTTAAGCCAAGAAGCACATTCTTCACCAGTATCACTTTGTGTCATACAATTCAGTCTGATCTTTGCCTGAGGTGTTATCTTTGGCAACAGTTTTATTTCTTGGACTAACAAAGAGTTTGGGGACCATGTCTTCTGGGATCCCTCCAGTCTCTTCAGACAACCAAGTCTGTTCTTTTTACTAGAAATTGAGTTCTGCACCCCGCTCTTCTCCCCCTCCATCAGGGATTCTCTGGTGTGTTCCTTGTCTGGGCAGTCATTGGTAGTAGCAAGCTCCTTCTAGTCCTTCCCATCTCATGCTGCTGGATTCTCTGGATAATGTGGCCCTTTCTGTCTCTTGGGCTCCAATATGCCCTACGTCTTTGGTGTTCTTCATTTTCCTTTTCTCCAAGTGGGTTGGGACCAATAGGTTCATTTTATATGGCCACTTGCTAGCTTTTAAGAACTCAGACACCACTCACTCAAGTGGGATGCAGAACCTTTATCATACTAATCTTTGTTGTGCCACTGCTGCTCTATCCTTGGAAGTGTTTGTTTGTACTGAGAAAACTTCTTAGTTTTGGTTTAGTTCATTTCTGTTGACTTCTCCTGTATTGCGTGTTGTCCTTGCATTCACCTAAAATAACTCTTGTCTACTATGTAGTTAGTGAATACCCCTTTTCCTTACTTCTAGCCATCAAAGAATTTTTTCTTTTATGTGTAAACCTTTTCCTGAGCTCTTTTAATAGTGGTATCCTACAGTATTCATCCTTTTACAGCTGACTAATTTCACTCAGCACAATGTCTTCCTGATTCATCCATGTTACAAGATGTTTCTTGGATCCATCATGGTTCTTTACCATTGCATAGTATTCCATTGTGTAAATATGCCATAATTTGTTTATTCATTTATCTGTTGATGGTCACCTAGGTTGTTCCCATCTTTTTGTTATTGTGGATATTGCTGCAATGAACATAGGTGTACATATGTCTACCCATCTGAAGGCTCTTATTCCTGTAGGATACATTCCAAGCAGCAGAGTTGCTGATCATGTGGTATTTCTATTTCTAGCTTTTTAAGGCAGCACCAAATTGATTTCCATAGTGGTTGTACCATTTTATGTTCCCACCAGCAGAATATTCCAGTCTCTTCACAGTCTTCCAGCACTTAGTATTGTTGTGTTTTGGATTCCTAACAACCTCCTTTGGGTGAGATGGTATCTTATTGTAGCTTTGATTTGCATTTCTCCAATAGTTAAAGCTCATGAGCATTTCCTCATGTACTTGTTAGCTGCCTGAAGGTCTTCTTTAGTGAAGTGTCTCTTCATATTCTTCACTCATTTTTAAATTGAGTTTGTCTTTTTTTTGTTGTGGAACTTTTGCAGTACCTTATAGGTTTTAGAGATTAGAGGCTGATCAAATTTGTCACATTCAAAAAAATTTTTCCCAGTCTGTAAGCTATCTTTTTACTCTTTTGGTGAAGTCTTTGGATGACCCTAAGTGTTTGATTTTTAGTAGTTTCTGTTTATCTATTTTCTTTTCTGGTGTTTGTATGTTGTCAGAAATATTTCATATCCTGTTTATATCATGTATTAGGAATCTTAGTGTTGTCTCTTTTCTCTTCCATGATCTTTATCATTTTAGATTTTAGGTTTAGGTTTTCGATACCTTTTAAGTTAATTTTTGTGCATGGTGTGAGGTATGGGTCTTGTTTCATTTTTTTGCAGATGGATATCCAGTTATGCCAGAACCACTTGTTAAAGAGACTGTCTTTTCTCCTATTAATGGGCTTTTGGCCTTTGTCAAATGTCAGCTGTTTATAAGTGAATGATTTTATGTCTGGATTCTCAGTTTAGTTCCATTGATTTATACATCTGTAGTACCAGTACTAGGCTGTTTTGCCTACTATGGTGGGATAATAGGTTTTAAAATCAGCTTGTGTGAGGCCACTCACTTTGTTCTTCTTTACTTATTTGCCACCTCTTCCCTTTCATACAGAGTTCATTATTTTTTCGCTCTCATTAAAAAATGTCATTGGAGTTTGGATTGGAATTGCATTGTATCTATAGGTCACTTTGGGGAGAATAGACAATTCCACAATGCTGAGCCTTCCTATCTGTGAGCAAGGTATGTTTTTCCACTTATGTAGGTCTCCTGGTTTCTTACAGTAAGGTCTTGTAGTTTTCTGTGTATAGGGCTTTTACATCTTTAGTTAGATTCATTCTTAACTATTTTTTCTTCTTTGGGGTTACTGTAAATGGTAATGATTTGGTGATTTCCTCTTTGATGTTCTCTCTCTTGGTATAGAGGAATCCAACTGACTTTCATGTGCTTATCTTGTATCCTGATACCTTGCTGAATTCTATCAGTTCTAGTAGTTTTCTTGTGAATTCTTTAGGGTTTTCTGTGCATAAAATCATATCATCTGCAAATAGCCACACTTTTACTTCTCCCTTATAAATCTGATGCACTTTACTTCTTTCTATAACCTAACTGCTCTGGCTAGGACTACAAATACAATGTTCAACAAATGTAGTGACAAAGGACATTCTTGTCTGGTTCCCGTTCTCAAGTGGAATGCTTTCAGACTCTCTCCATGGAGGGTGACGTTGGCTTTTGGCTTTGAATAAATACCTCCTTTATGCTGAGAAATTTCTCTTTTTTTTTCTTTTTCTTTTTTTAATTATGACTGAATCAAAATGTACACTGTCATATAAATTTGCACGCCCGCCTATATGCAGCTTCCACTGCTTTTGTTGCCCGCCGACAGCACACTCTTCCTCTCTGCTACATATATGTCTTATCCTCCCAACAATCTCCTGTCCCCTCTTCTCCACCCACTCCCCTTCCTCCAGTAGGTAGTCAGCAGGACGACATCCTATAGATGCACAGAACCATAAGGTGCACACATGATGTGGTCACTCTGTGTCGCCAAGTCCAATCCATTTCTGTCCTAAGAGTTGATCTCCAGTATGATTTACAGACAGAGGACAGTATCAGGGCCAGGAGCCATGCTCCCAGGGAACTCCGAGGACCCTGGACCATCAACTGTGGTCTTTTAGTGGCGATCTCAGGGTGCACCTCTTTTTATTCTTGTGTTGCCAGTGAGACTCAACTTTGTAAGCTCCATCACAGCTATCACTAGTGGTAGCCAGGCGCCATCTGGTTCTTCTGGTCACAATTCGATATAGTCACTCACTCACATGGGTCTCTCTGTCTTCTAGGCTGTCTTTCCCCCATGTCATTTTGGTCCTTGGTGATCATCTGTTTCTGCTGAGTTGGGACCATTTGCTGTGCCCTCAGACGGCAGCTTGGCAGATTTTAAGACCCCAGATGCCACTCACAAATGTGGGATACAGAGGGCTCTCTTAGCAAAACTCTAGTTGTGCCAGTTGGCCTTGATTTCCCCTGAGAGCATGGTTCCTGGCCCCCACCCCAGCTACTCTGTCCTTATAATATTGGATTAAGATGGGAGGAGTAATCATGTTATGTTGAAGTCTAGTTAACATTGATCTTCTTTCCAATGTGTGCTGTCACTGATTTCACCCAACCAAATTTCTGTCAACTATCTAATCTAAACCCTCCCCTCCTTGCCCTTCCTCTTTCCCAACACTTGCAGCTGTCAAAGAGTCTTTTTTTCTATGCATGAGTCTGTTTTCAAGTTCTTATTGTAGGGGTCTCGTACAATATTTGTCCTTTTGTCACTGACTACTTTCACTCAACATAATGTCCTCCAACTGAAACCAAGTTATGAGATGTTTCCTAAAATCATCATTATCATTCTTTATCATTGCCTAGAGTTCCATTGAGTATATATATATACCATAGTTTGTTTATCCATTCCTCTGTTGTTGGGCATCTGGGTTGATTCCATCTTTTTGCTGTTGTGGACTGTGCTACAATACACATTTGTGTGCATGTATCAGTTGGTGTGAATGGCCTGGATTCTGTAGGATGTATTCCAAGCAGTGGAATTACTGGGCCAAATGGTATACCTATATCCAGCTTTTGAAGGAAGTGCCAGATTGCTGTCCCAAGAGGTTGCACCATTTTGCAATCCCGTCAACAGTGTAGGAGAGTTCCAATTTCTCCACAGCCTCTCCAGCATTTGTTGTTTTGTGTTTTTTGGATTGTGAGAAATTTCTCTTCTATTCCTATTTTGTTGAGTTTTTTAAATCATGAATGGAATGTTGGACTTCATCAAATGCCTTTTCTGTATCAGTTGATAAGATCATGTGATTCCTGTGTTACATTTTGTTTTATTTATGTGATGGATTACATTGATTGTTTTTCTGATGTTGATCCATCACTACATGTCTGGTATGAATCCTAGTTGGACATGGTGAAAGCTGGTAGTTCTTGAGCCTTCATCATTTGCATAAGTTCTTTTGAGGAGAGTGAAGCTGATGTTAGAAGTTGAAATTCTGAGGAAGCTAAGAGAATGAAAGTTTCCTAAAGTGCTATTTCTCAGATCAATACACAGTTTGTCCAATAGGAAAAGCTTTGAGAGAAAAGGTCACCTCTTCAATAAGATCAACCCTGACAACCCTATTGAAAAATGCAACCATCCCAACAATACCCCATCTTTCTAGATCTGCCCTGAATAGAGCTCTGATATATCTGATATTTTCAAATGCATATTTTTAAATGTTTTATATGGCTCTTCTAGTTGTTCTAAATGAGACCAGGTAATCAACCAGCACCAGAAAGAGAAATGCCTAAACTTTTAACACTTGTACCTCGCCTTTCCCTTTGCTGTATTTGTTGTCTCCAGATTCAGTTTCTCTTGTACAATTTATCCAAAAAACATCCTTCTGATCTCTTGCATGCAGGGAAGTTACCTCGCTAGGTAAGGTGAGAACTAAGAGGTCTAATAATTCTATAAAGGAAGCTTAACTATTTACCTTAATATGTCACCACTTGCGAAACTCTTTACCTCTTCCTTTGCAACACACACACACACACACACACACACACACACTTTCTCTCTCTCTCTCTCTCTTGGAATAACAGTTCTCCATGTCTGAGCCCTTTCAGACTTCTTTATAGTAAGTGGGATTGCTTCTCATCAGTCTCTCCCTCAGCAGGCGTTTTAAGCTACAGCTTATTCCACTAGGGTCGGCTCCGACTCGACGGCACTTGGCTTTTGGCTATTCCACTCTGCTAAGGCCATTACCACTTCTACATCAACTTTTTATAATTACAAAAATATGTTGAAATTTGTCATATGCTTACATTTACTCTTTGCCTTAGTGGTTTATATCTACTTTTGTTCTCATTTTAAAGAGTTAATGCAGAGAAAGGAGATAAGTGTATTTGATTTGTGATGTTTACCTAGAAATCCTCTGAAGGGTATTTTATAAAACAGTGTAAATAGGTAGATATTATCCATGGTAGAAATATCAGCAGTTTAACATGGATAGTATTCTCCTACATCTGGACCATTTCATGCATTTATATCAAACACAGATTTCCCAGTAGGTATTTAAGTTTACAATCTTTTCTACAGTACAATTAAGAAGTAGTGATTTTCAAGTCTTTCTTCTCTCCCAGAAAGACAAATTCTTTTTCCTATCTTTGTTTATCTTTTAAAAGTAAGAGAAACAGAGAGAGAAAAGAAGAAATAAGGCAAGGGAGAATGTTAGATTTGAGACTTGAAAGTTGGAAGTGAGTCACCTTATACTTAAAAGGTGTCAGGGATTTATAGGTGGAAAGTTTCCACTTTAGGAAAGTTTTTCCAAACCTGCTGCAGCATTTAGCCAAACAGATATCCTACCTTTACTTACCAAACAGGTTTTATGAATAATATGGTTTGTTAGAGTCATAAAAATGTCATAGAAGGAAAGATTTTAGAAGTCATTTAGCTCAAATTCCTTGCTTTAATATGAGTTAACTTGACTGCAAGTACTGCAAGTCCGGAGGTTCAAGTCCACCCAGGGTCACCTCAGAACAAAGGCTTGGCAGTCTGCTGAAAAATCAGCCTTTCAAAACTCTGTAGAGCACAGTTCTGCTCTGACATGGGTCACTACAAGTTAGCATCACCTAGATAGTAACTGGTTGGTTGGCTTGGGTTATTATTGATAATTACAATTTTCCAATGATAGAACTAAGAACCAAATTAGGATGACTCTTGACTACTGATTTTAAAACTTTTCCATTACCTGTATTACTTTCCTTAGGCAGTATTGCTAGGAAGTATGTTCTGTCTAAGCTAGCCCATTTCTGTTCCCTTTTGTGTTTATGTACTCCTGTTTGTCTATGACAAGATAATAGGGTTGATGACTGGCATATGGTGGCCTACAGATGATATAGAATAGCCACACTTGTGATTTCAGTGGTCAACAGTCTGTTAGCTGGGGCAACAGAGGCACAGGACCTATGTGTCTTGCATCATCCAGCAGGGTGACCCAGAATTCCTGATATGGCAACAAAGATTGAAAAGCAGTGAGAGAGGTAAAGCCCAGTGCATAAGCGCTTTTCAAGTCTGGTTGCATGTCGTTTGCTATTTTCCCTTTGGCCAAAGTGAACTGCGTAGCAAAGTCCAGATTCAGTGTGAGGAGCTATCCAAGGAGTGGATCCAGAAAGGAACGAACAAATTGGGACTTGTTACCAATAATCAACCACAGTCTGCCCATGCCCAAACCAAACGCACTGCCGTCAAGTCGTGTCTGACTCATAGCAACCCTAGAGGCCAGGCTAGAGCCATCCCAGAGTTTCCAAGGAGTGCGTGGCAGATTTGAACTGCTGAACTTTTGGTTAGCAGATGTAGCACTTAACCCACTATGCCACCAGGATTTCCAGTCTGCCCATGGGCTCCAATGATTTCATGTCCCTTGCACATACAAAATCTACTTACTCCCTACCAAGACCTCCAGAATTCTCTTCTAATCACAACATTAGTTCTAAGTCTTGTATCTTGACGACCCACAGCCTTGTCCAGAGGTTTCTCCTTGGATGCAGCATCTCTTAGTCCAGAGACTATAAACTAAAACATTGTTTGTCTCACCACAACACAACACATGACGTTCAGCAGGGATAAGATAACATAATCAACCTTGTGCTCTCTTGCTCTGGTCTCACCTGATTTACCACCTGCAGTATCAATGAAGTAACATCTATATTTAAAGGTTAAATTATTTTTGAAACTAAATGTGACCCAATTATCAGGAGTTTAATAGCTGCTTCAGAAATTCTAATAATCAACAATATTAGACATGTCTATTTGAAAAAGGACTCATGAAAGCCAGGGAGTAATCACATAGCCACAGAAATTCCAAAATCCAGTCGGACTTTTGTCTCTGATCTACTCTAACCAAAGATAAACAAATAAATAAATTGCTGTCAGGTCAATTCTGACTCCTAGGGACCCTATGGGACAGTTGTAGAACTGCTCCTAAGAGTTTTCAAGGGGCACCTGGTGGCTTTGAACTGCCAAACTTTTGAGTAGCAGCCATATTCTACTCTAGGAATAGGGAATATTCCTTAAACTCAGGCGTTGTTTCCCGGGAGTAACTCCCCAGTACATGGTTCCATCAGTGGCTGATTACTGTTTGACTCTCTTGAGTCCACAATTAGTTGGCAGGATGGCTAGTAGCTGGATAATCTAGAATGCTTGATGGTTTCTCAGTTGGTACCTGCCCCAGCCATCTCTTACCATCTAACAGGCTATTCTAGCTCTTCCACGTGGTAGCACATAAACAACAAGACAGGACAAACACCAGTGTGTGTTTTTTAAGTCTCTGTTTACATCATATCTGTTATTGCCTGTTGGCCAAAGTAAATCATAATCATAATTATGTGGCCAAGCGCAGAATTATCATGAGGGGGAACTACTTAAGGGAACAGATACAGAAAGGCACAAAGCTAGGGCCATAACCACAACAATCTACTTAACACTTTGTCTCCTGATGTTATTAATCTTCATTGTACATTCCAGCGTACAGGCATTGTTTCTAGAGCATGGACCCTAGGCCAGGTAACTGAGTCAAAGGAAGTATCTCACTTCAGTCAAACACTGTATAGAAACCAACTCTTTTCTTGTTTCCTCCGGTCACGCCCCAATCTAGAGGCCCTGGCTTTGAATATAAGTCTTCAGTCTAGACTTTCTTCATCAAGAAGATTTCCCTGGGGATCTTTTTCCTTTCTACTTTTTCATGGATTTGACTGAATCAGGTTAAATTTAGTTTCCACAAGAATTAATATAGTGGAAACCACCAAGATACTCTTAAGAATCATAAATTAAACACTTTAGGTACTTAGTTTCAGGGTGCTTATTATAAAACAAACATACAGTGGTACCACGGAAAGGAAAATCGCTGTAACAAAGTATAAAAATATTTTTCCAGCAGAAACTGTAAGGTGAGGTCGGCTAAACCTATCAGCGGCAGTCAGAGAGAAAAAGAGTGCGAGTCAGCGGTAGGACAGAGTTTACGGGTGCGCTCCTGGGGAACTCGGCCAGCTCAAGGTAGGAGACAGAGAAGTCGCGCTTTCAGGTTGGGGAGGGGGGTTTACACAGAGACGGAAGGTTAGCCTAGCATGGACCTTAGTGGGGACACGGGGAAAAGGCGGGAGCCAATAGGATTCAGGTGCAGCGAGCAGCCTGATTAGCACGAGGAAAACAAATGGGGACTTCAGGAAGGGAGGGGTCGGTCACGTTCTGATGATTTCCAGGAACTGCATCCTGCTTGCGATGTCCAGGTACAGCCCAGCCCGCCTGACAGAAAGCTTTAGTCTGTACCCTCTCAGTCTACTCTAGAGGTTCTAACAGTGTTGATCCTCAAAATGAAGAGGGCTGGATTTTAATTTTTTTTTTTTTATTATCACTGAATGAAAATGTACATTCCCGTATAAATTTACATGCCCACCTATATGCAGCTTCCACTGCTCGAGTGGCTCTGGGGTCTTAAAAGCTGCCAAGCGGCCAACCGAGAGCACAGCAAATGGTCCCAATTCAGCAGGAACGGATGATCACCTAAAGAGAACCCGGAAGGTAGGGAGACCCACTTGAGTGGGTGCCTCCATAGACTCGGGACCGGAAGAACCGGATGGTGCCAGGCCACCACCAGTGACAGCCTCGATGGAACTCACAGAGAGGAGTCTCACTGGCAACACAAGAATAAAAACGGGTACACCCTGAAATCTCCACTAAAAGACCACAATTGATGGTCCAGCGGCTTAGGGGTTCCCCTGGATTTTAATTTTGATTCTCAGAAAGAACAGTTGGCTGCTGTGCAATTTGTGTTCTTTTTCTGGCTGTCACTTCTGTTGTTGCTTCTCCTGCAACAAGAATTTCAAGTTCTGTTTCATCAGGCAACTTGAATTACACACATACACACACACCTACACATACACAAATTATATAAACATGAGTATGAGCAGTGGTAATCATCTGTTTACCATTATTCACCAATAACACCAAGACTTATTAGAATTTAAGTAAAATCTATTTTGAATTTTCTGAGTAATCACACACATTTATTTACCAAAAGACAATACAGTTTAGTGGTTAATCATATGTCTTGATTAAGAGCGAGAATGCAGGGACTGAGCTGCCCCTTACAGGCTCTATACTTCAGACAGATTAAGTTACTGCTTTGTGCCTTAGTTTCTCCATCTGTATAAGGGTTATAATAGGACCCTTCTCATAGGGTTGCAGTAAGAAATGATGAGGTAATGTTCACAGAGGAGGTAGACCCAGCAGGTTCTCAATAAGTGAGAGCTGGTATGATTAGTCATAGTGCCTTGGTGTTGCAAATGGTTAAGGCACTTGGCTGCAAACTGAAAGGTTGTGGGTTCAAATCCACCCCAACGCTTCTCGGAAGAAAAGCCTGGAGATCTACTTTTGAAAAATCAGCCAACGTAAACCAAATGAAGCACAGTCCATTTGCCTCACACTCATCTTCTGTGCAATAGTCACTATACATTGTTTTCAGAAAAGTCTCTAATGTTTGGCAGAGCATTGATGTTTATTTCATTTAACAAAAATTTCTTTCATTACCTGCCCCATCTACTTCCAACCATTTTACAAATACTAACTCATCCAATCCTCCTAACATCCCTATGAGGAAGGTACTATTTTCATTATCTCCATTTTATTGATAGGAAATGTGGGTTACAATGATGTCAAATTACACGCCCAAAGTCAGTTAATGTGTTGGCACAACCCAGGACTCAAACTCCAGTTGTCAGGGCCAGAATCTTTGCTCTTAGCTGATGTTGCCTTTCTTACTGGAAAATTGTTATTTATCAAGCAGTTCCTATGGAGGTGCACCAATGAAGAACTTTGTGATGAATTGAACCACATCCCCCCTGAAAATATGTGTAGCAATTTGGCAAGGCCATAATTCCATGATTGTTCACTATTTTGTCACCTAGTAGGATTGTAAATCCCACATCTATGATGTTAATGAGGCAAGATTAGAGGCCGCTGTGTTAATGAAGAATGACTCAGTCTACCGCCTTGGACTATGTCTTGAGCCAATCTCTTTTGAAATATAAAACAGAAAAGGAGCAGACAGTGGGGGACCTCATACCTCCAAGAAAGTGGCACTAGGAAAGGGCTCATCCTTGCGAACCAGGATTCCTGCAGGGAGAAGTCCCTAGTTAAGGGAAAGATTTGATGATAAGCATCTCCCTCCAAAGCCAACAGAGAGGGAAAGCTTTCTACTAGGCTGATGCCTTGGATTTAGACTTTCAGCCTACTAGACTGCAAGAAAATAAGTTTCTCGTTGTTGGAGCCATCCATTTGTGGTATTTCTGTCACAACAGCACTAGATGACTAAGACAGAATTCTTAACAGTCATTGTCTCATTTAATACTTACAAAAAGGATTATTAACCTCATTGGATAGATCTGGAAACTGAAGTTAATTGAGATTTATTGACTTGGCCCAGCTCACAGAGATGATCAGCAATAGAGGTATGTATGGGTTTGTCATGTCTGTACTGTCTCACCTCCCAAAGAGTCAAAAACACAGTTGTACATGTTTTTGTCCAGGACATAAAAAGACCATTTTTCTTTTCACTTTTTCATGAATCTGACTAAACTGAATAAATTTACATTCTAGAAAAGTTAATTTAACAAAAATATAGGGTCACTATAGGGTTGTAAAGCCCTGATGGCACAGTGGTTGAGTTGGCTGCTAACCGAAAACTCAGCAGTTTGAATCCACCAGCTGCTCCTTGGTAACCCTAAAAGCTATTCTACTTTGTCCTATAGGGTCACTATGAGTCAGAATCAACTTGACTGCAGTGGATTTTTTTTTTTTTACATGAAGGTATTAGAATAGGTGTATCATTTTATGTTATCTATTCATTCACTCATTCATTTCACAAACAAATTCACCAAGAACTTACTCCGTGTCATATACTGCATCATGTTTTTGATCAAACTGGTGTGTCAAAGACACACAAATTGCAGGGATCTTTTGTTCAGTGGAAACCCCAGTGGCATGGTGGTTAAGGGCTATGGCTGCTAACCAGAAGGTCAACAATTTGAATCCACCAAGCACTCCTTGGAAACTCTACAGGGCAGATCTACTCTGTAGGGAAGCTATGAGTTGGAATCAACTTGAGGCAGGGAATTGGTTTTTTTGTTTTTTGTTTAATACTGATTGTAAAGGTGACTCTAAACACACATGACTCTGGCTATCACAGCCCTGGTGATTTCTTTTCTGATGTATTTGTTTGCAGTTGTGCAGACATACCTAGAGTGTTCAAGGTCTTTGGTCTCTCTTAGAGTACACGTGCCAGATGGGTGAGTGAGGTTCTCACTGCCCTGAAAAGAGCTTTGGTTGATAACTGCTAGGAAGATTTACCTTGCTCATTCAGGCCACTATACTATAAATCCCTCTTCTACAGCCAATTACAACTTTTGTAGGCATTTAAATTTGCTGTCCAGTCCTGGAGAATAATTATAGCTATTTAATTGTATTCATAATTTAGCATACACCTGAAAAATATGCTGTGAAATATCGGGGAGATCTTTTAATATGGCTGTTCCATTTACAAACTGTCACATTTATAATGTGTCTTTAATCTTCTTGGGTCTGCTAGAATTTTTTATTACAGCTTGCTTTGTGCTTTAAATATTAAAGATTCAGCAATACTTCAAAAGGTGATAATGCCTGATGTTCTGACGGTGCTTAAACCTCAACAGCTAAATACATTGAGGAATCTTCCATGGCCCTAACTTAATTAAACATGCATGTGTGTTTTCAAATACAATATTTTTCTGCTTGTTAGGTTTTTGACAAACCTCCAAACAGGTCCAGGTGGAACAAAGCATGTAAACAGGCTTGTGAATGCAGCTTAAAGTACTCAAATTAGCACCTTCCTGCAATTAATATGCAAACCTAGGAGTCTCTGCAACTGATAATGTCATTGAATACTATTTGCAGCTTAACAGTGTATCCTTGTCATTTCATTTTTCTCAAACATGTCCAGTTTAATTATGCGAAAAGACATTGGTGATGGCTTTTTAGCCAACGAGATGATATTTGCTCTCAGTAACTTACTCCCCTCTCTGGAACACGGTATACATTACAAGGCAGTGTAGCAGGCTTTAAATGTGCCATTTGTTTTCATTATATAGCACTTAAAAGTAGCCTTCTTCAAATTTGGTGTGCCTTGGGAAAGCAGAGTTCTCATAAGCCCTGAGACCAAATTACCTGTGGCTGTTGATACTTGAAAATTACTTAAGCAGCCTTCACAATTAAAAAATATGTATAAATACAACAATTCTTCTCTATTATGGGAGAGGTGGGGTGGGGGGCGCTTGCTCTGTTTGGTGTTTGCTGCATTTTAGATTCCTCTGAAAAACCTACATCACTGAAATTGTGTTTTGGTTTTGAACGAGGATGTTTGAATTTTTGAAACAGATAATGAAACATAAAGCCTGAATTTTCAACTCAAGACTTCCAAACATCATTTCATAGAGACATATCATATTACCTAACATTAGCATCCCCAAATAAATAACACTTTGAATAGGTATTCATCTGTTTGGAAACATTTCTTACTAAAGCTTCCCGAATAGATACTGGCACTAGTTAGAAAAGGGAACAAGATGCTTCACGGAGGAATGGAAAAGACTGGCTTTATGTGATTCAATTTGCTGTAAAAGCAACATGTAAGAATTGCTAGACTAGATATAAAATATACTAGATATAAAATATAAAATAATTGTGAAGGCCTCCAATAAAATTCTATATTTATGCTGTAATAGGTGAGCTTGTATTAAAAAAAAAAGTAAAACAAAACAAAAGGCCTGTGAGATCTGTGGCAGTATTAGAGCAATTTTCTAGGTGAGGTAGTGCTAGTGAAATATGACAGGTGAAGTATTGTTATTATAATACCTAAGGCAAAGCAGCAACCACACAAAATGATAGACAAATCTGAATTAATATGATATGATCAGCGAAGTGGTATTTGAATATAATCTTCCTGTATCGTGGAGCTGGCTGCATGCATATTACACAAGGAATGAGTTGTGCAGAAGAGTGCAGGCAGCTATCTCAGAGGGAAGAAAGACAAAATACAGACAAGATTTCAGAAGATATTTGTGCTTTTCTGGATAAAGTGCTCACTTGGAAATTGGATTTGTAAACAAATTAAAAGCCTGATTTCTTTTCCTAAAGCAGCCTGCAGCAGGTGTTGACAATAAGCGTTTAACCTTGGCAATCAGAGGCCTCTGGAACAAATAATTGGGGAGAAGGGGAGAGGTGAGGCACATTTTAATTTTGCTTCCTGTTTTGATAATCTGTAGTGAGTATTTCTGCCCTGGATCTGTGAGCCAAAAAGCAGTTTTAGATCCCAGGTTAAAAAAGATGTTGACTTCCCTGAGAGTTGCAGCCCTCCTTGGCTTCCTTGATCTAGGCCCTTCGCTCCCCGCTACCCCTAATTAAAAGTCCTGAGAGCGTCTAGGCCCTAATAGCACAAAGGAGGTGGTAGCCCTCTGAAAGGGTGCATTTTATTAAGCGACAGAAACTCTCAGAAATTTGAGCCTGCAGAAACTGCCTGCGTGATCTTTAATGGATTTTTAAAGATGACAAGAAAGGAAATGGGAAACTAAAGCAAGGGAAGGCAGAAATTCCCTGAAGGAGCATTCTGAAGTAAATCAGTGCAACTGAAAAAGTGAACTCCTAGGGCCTGGGGATATCTCCCAGGTTCTTCAGCTGGACACTTATGGCCTGTTGGGTCCCTGAACACCTCTGCTCTGGGCGGACTTTGACAGAGCAAGTCACAGAAAGATGAACGACAGCACCTGAAGTGCTGTTTGCGGGGCAGAAAATTGCTCCCTTTGCACGCTGGGCTGCCTTTGCTTTCCGTCACATGACTTATACAGCCTCCCTATATAACAGTGCCATTTATGTATGTTAACTTGGCGAGCCGTAATGGCCTTCTCCGCCTCCTTTTGCACTGCTGCTCGGGCAATTAAAAACAAAGGAAGCAAATGAGGTCAGCACTCATAAAATCTGACTCTATAGGTGACAGACACCCTGAGACCAAATCACCCCAGATGCTGCTATGCTGTAAGGAAACCATAAGCAAGAAAACATCCCTGTCTCCCAGGGCTTTTTTAGTTAGATATTTATTTTGCCAAGTGAGAAGCTGATTTCAGGTTTTTAAGAAAATCAGCTTAAGTATGGCACATTTTTAAAAGAGTTTTGTATATACTGCTAATAATTATGTGCCCCACATAGAATAGGGACATAAATCTTTTAATCTTCTCAGGCAAAGATCAACATTTTAACCACACAATCGAATTTTATTTCTAGCAGCTCTTGAAATAGCAGCTCTCTTGATGTCTTGCAATTTCAATGAAAGTTTTGAAATGCTCCATAGACAGGCATACAAGGATACTTAACCCTGTTTTTCAGATCCTCATCTGTGATCACTGTGATTCTGAAAAAAAGAAAAAATGAATTAGAAGAACCTTTCTTTCCCCTCTAGGCCTGATTTAAATACTGCACTGGTTCTTATTCTACACCTTTTGGCTTCTACAGTATGGATACTATACATCTTGGCATGTAAGACAATTCCTTAAGGAGAGAAACAATTCTCCAAATCAGAGTTGACTTATTTGCTGTCCTGGCTTTACTGCTACAGCTTGGTTACTATCACTGACGCTGACAATAGCCCCCGAGCCCTTCCCACCCTTGAGGCCTCCTGGACGCACTGTAAGAAGCACTAGGAAGGGGCTGTGTGGAGGGAAGTGCTTAGAACAGGCTATCTTCCCTCGCTTGCTGCAGGGGATTCAACAAGGAAGTTTCCAGGTTGACCCAATTACCTGTAGTCCCTCCCTGTCTTAGAACATTACTTCATCGATCTTAACCTTGAAGATGCAGAGAATAACTACTCTAAACATGATTCCAGTTGCATAAACACCTCTAAACCCCTCAGAAGACATGATCACCAGGTCTCCTTGAGCAGAATCTCACAAAGGATCACTTCAGAGAATCAACAATGACTGAGAAAGGTCAGAATTCAAATGTAACATCCAGGTGGACCTTTCTGCCTCAAGAATAAAACTATGCTTGCCTTTCAACCACTGATACTGGAGGTAAAGTGAGAGAATAATCTTGTTTTTCACAGACCAGGAGATGGATAATAAATATGTATCTTTATTATTAAATTTCCAGTTGGACTTCTTGTATTTCTTGGCTTAGTAATAGATGACCTTCTGTTTTCCTATGATTTTATTTTATAATGATTCAATGCAAAGTGGATTATAAGCTCTTAGAGAGGAGGATTAAATCCATACTGCTCTTGAATCCCCCTACTTTCGTTCAAATGTTAAAGGAGCCCTAGAAGAACAACAGTGAAGCATCCATCTGCCAGCTGAAAGGTGGGTGTTTCTACCCACCCAGCAACTCTGTAGAAGAAAGCCCTGGAGATGCTCCAAGGTCCTAAAGTGATCCTTCAAACTCTGAGTGTCCCAAGATGTCCCAAGAATGGTGCACACTAGGGCAGTTCTACCGTGTCACATGGGACAGCTGTGAGTCAGAATAGACCCCGTGTACCTAATAACAACGATCACCTTAAATATTATCAGGTGTATATAATGCTCTTGGTCAACAAATGACTGATAGTTCAGGTAGAAATGTGAGCACCTTTAGACATCACACTCATGTGAATAAAAATATGTACAACCTCTGCTTTAATGGCTAATACATGTGATTGTTTCCAAGTAAGAGAAATCTAGGAGGATGCTCACACTTTAAGCAACAGATTCAGAATTAGGAAAGTGTCTTAATAGACTACAGTGCTACATTGAAGCTAATGGCACAGCCAAACAAGTCTGGCACAATGTTTCCTGGCTGTCTCAGAGGTACTTCAAAGTCAACAACTCATTCTTTTAACAAATGTTATCCAAATACCTGTTATATCCTGGTGACTGATCCATGGGCTGAGGCTGTAACATGAAACAGGATAGATAAGCTTCCTATCCTTGGAATAGGAGCTTACATTCTAGTGCTGTGAACATTTTCACTATATCCCCAATCTACAGAATGGTCCCCAGAAGATACTAGGTCCCCCCTACTCTGTGTTTTCTGGTTAAACCTCCTGAGTTCCTCAAGGTTCCCAACATCTTGGCCGCTAAGAAGACACCAACTCTGAATACAAATGTTTGGCTTTGTTCTAAGCTGAGATGAGGTGACTGGGATTTCAAGCTGTGATGACTGCTTAAACAAAGGTGCCCACCGGTTAGTATCAACTCACTTCTGCCTCATGGAGACCCTATGTGGGGCAGAGTAGAACTGTCTTTCAAAGGGTTTTCAATGACTGATTTTTAGAAAATAGATTGCAGGGCTTTCTTCTGAGCTACTTTTGGGTGGACTTGAACCACTGCTCTTATGGCTAGCAGCTAAAAGCATGAACAGTTTGTACCACCAAGGACTCCCTAACAAAGGCGCAGAGGCATGAAAACAACCAGTACTCCTAAAACAATCCTTCAAATTCTGAGTGTGCATTGAACTTATCTGAGGAACTTTAAAAATACATACTCATGTCTGGTTCCCACCTCCAAAGATTTTCAATCAGTTGATCTCAGCTGGGACTCAAGCTTTGGTATTTGCTGAAAGCTCTGGAGGAGGGTCTCTGTGCAACTGGGATGGAGAATTACTGCTCTAGACTAGTGCATGGGTTGCATAGAGATACTTGAGGAATGGGCATATCAGTGTCAGACTTTGAAGGCTTTGAATAGCATTTTATGAGTTTGAACTTAATTCTGTTGAAAATGAGGGGCCACAAAGAACTTTTTCAAAACACCTGGGTGACATGATTTGATCTGTGTTAGACAGAAACTATGGTGATAGAACACGTTAACCAAATCCATTGCCATCAAATCAATTCCAACTCCTAGCAATGCTATAGGAAGCAGAACTGCCCCATTCGAGGCTGTAATCTTTATGGAAGCAGACTGCCACATTTTTTCTTGCACAGAGCAGCTGGAAGGTTGGAACTGCCAACCTTGCAGCTAACAGGTGACTGCTTAACTTCTGTGCCACCAGGGCTTTTCCTGGGACAAAAGAAGAGGAGGAGGAGATTGAAGGCAGGGAAACCTGTTGTACAGTATTTGAAACAGTCCTCCTGAGAGAAAATCAGGTCCAAATGAAGGCAGGGGCAGCAAGGGCAGAAGGGGCCAGAGCAATCCTGAGAATATTGGTGGATAGAGCTTGCAGCATGTGTGACAACGAGTGCAGGGATTTGAGAGAGAAGCAATCGAAACTAATGTGAGGTTCTTAACTTGGGTGACTGGCCAAGAGGATGACATCTTAACTGAGAATTGCAATTGTACTGTCATTACACGTGCACAATGTGTGTTTGACTGACCACTCAGTGGGGGTGTTGTAGAAAAGATCTGAGCCGCTGAAGATGAAAAGAACTGGATCAGTCTTTAAGAATCTGTACAAGTTTGAAATTCTATGACTTTATTCCGTAAAGTTCTTGACTCAGTAAAGGTACAGTTAGTATTTTTAGCTTTATGTTCTCTAAAATGCTTAGCCCTTTGTAGACACTCTGACTTGCCTGACAAATGTATACAAGGAAAATTAAAAGGACATTTCTAACAAGCTTTGTAACGTGTAGGACTGCTTGAGGTTTAATTTAAACTAATTTCACATTAATCTGAGCAATGTGAATGATTTCCACATAACACTACTGCTTTTATGATTCAGTACACAAGTCTGAAGTCCTTTCATCTATAAATTGAGCTAGTAATAATATTAATAACAATAATACCTTCTTTGGAATCTATTAAGGAGTCTTGGTGGCACAGTGGTTAAACATTCAGCTAACCAGAGTTGATGGTTCTAACCCACCAGCTGATCCATGAGAGAGAGATGTAACAATCTGCTTCCAGCTCTGAAACTCCTATGGGTCAGTTCTTCTCTTCATACAGGGTCGAGAAGACTTGGGTTTCACACTACAGCAGCAGGCTTTTTTTTTTTTTTTCTAGAAGAGACCACACAATTGTCACTCCCCAAAAGACGTGAAGCTAAAGGGATGTGTAAGAGCCACAGTTCAGTCAAAGTACTACAAATGACATGGCACAGCCATAGAGATTCCATTCAGTCCTGTGTAGCTGGCTAAGTTCAGAGGTTTGGTATTTGCTGCTCTGAATGTGCTGTCAGTAACCTAGTGGGCCAAGTTAATATTAGCTCGCACTGGGTATATATGGGTATTTTGTTGCTGTTTGGAGAAATGACCAGTTTACTTGGTTATATTGACAGCTCTACTGTAAAATTTGCTGGCATTAAAGGTCAAAAAGACCCAGTTTTCCTCTGTTGCTTCTATCCAAAAGAGAATAAATCTGGGAGCCGAATCACTTCTCTGACAATAATTTATGAATCATGCATTGACTGTGTTTGAATTGAGAAAGGCTTTCATATCTTTTCCATTAGCTCAGATTAAGTTTTCATATAGATGCTGGGAAGCATGCTAGCAATATCCTTAGCTCATTTTTATGAAAATTTTATCAGTGCTTTTTTCTGTACTACACTCCAATTGGGATGTCTCAGAATCTAAAGCTCAGCTTTGGACATGAACTTCTCTCAACCTGGCTGGCTGCTGCTCTAAAGGTTTCAATATTTTATGGGCTCTGGCTAACTCAGCCGTGAGATTCAAGCTGCAGAGATTTAACTCTAATGTAAAATCATGAACGGATGAAAACTGGGATGTCATAGGTAATACATCTACAAGAGCAGGATGCAGTTACCATTTTTAAAAGGACTTTTAAAAGAAAACAACATTTTCTGTTCTGTCTTTATGCCCCCAATTGAAAAGCCCCTGAGCTATTGTACTAACACAGGGCCATCTTTTCTTGTCTGCTCTTCTTCCAATTGCTGTTTAATTGTTGTGGCGAGCTGGGTTTCTCCCCCCCTTAAGGTCCCCCATTCACGTGAAAGCCCCTGGTGCCTGCACCCCGAGAAATGGGCCCTGCGTGGTCAGTGTATAGGCTAAAACCATTTCTTAGCATCTTCCTCTTTTTGTCTCAAAACTGATTTAAAACATTTGGAAAATCTGTCTATTCAGCTGAAGTGTTCTAGTGCATTCTTTCCTAGATACAGTGGGGTCACATGTGATTCGTCTGATGGACTTTTCTGCTGCAATCTATAGCCATTTCCCTCGAGCCCCGCGGAGGCTGGCAAAGCAGAGCAACTCTGTAATGGCTCTGGTAACAATGTGTTCTTTGTGCGAAAGAATCCAGGGGGAAGAGTGAGGGTAGGCTGATCGGTGAGGGAAAAATAAAGAAATCATCTTTGTTATTCATTTATTTCCTCATTATGTACTCTGCCACAAGAATTTTTTTTTAACACTACATACACTTTTCCATAAGACACTGCCAGGCATAAAAAGAATGAATATAGAAAGTTTTACTTTTGAAAGGAAGTCGTTACTGCTAGTAATTTACATGCCTCAAGAAAGACAGCTAATGGCAGGGCCTGTACTTCATGTGCCTGAACTTGTAAATGGAGATTAATTCTTCTGTTCAAAAATATCACCTGATATCAGAATAAAACCATCTCTGTCTAGTTTCAAAAATATCACAAAATCAACACCCCATCAAAGTAGCTACAGAATTGCAGAAATCAGAGATCAAAAAGAGGAGGTTGTGCACCCCTTTCCTTCAAGGGGCTGAAACACCCAAAGTTTTCAGAGCTTCAGGGATTCCATTAGCTCCCTTTGGACCGTTCCTGGTGTTCCTTCATTCTGAATGTTATTTTTCTGTCCCTTGTTCTCAACAGTTCTCTCTCCTATTTTAGTTTAAGCCCAGCTCCTCTTGTTTAGCTAAATCACACACGACACAGAATATAATTCTTTCACGTAAAGCCATTGTAACATTGAAGACAGTAATGAAGCATTTCCTTTGTCCTTTTCTTCTGCAGGATAACACCAAATTCCTTAACCTTACTATGTAGCTGCACTTTTCACTCATGTAATCATCCATGTTAATATGAAATATTCCAGAGACACGCCTTCTAAAGGTACTGCGATATTTACAAATTGAAAAATTAGGCTTTTTGTTTGTTCTTTACCTACTAAATTGGCAAAGATATAACCAATGTTGGTGAGAGTGACAAATGAGACTTCTCATGCTAGGCTAGAGGAAAAATAAACTAATACGGTCTATTTGGGGCGCAATTCAGCAATAAATATCAAAAATCTTCAAATATTCATGCTCTTTGATCCAATAATTCCACTTTCAACAATTTATTCAAGGAAAATAATCATGCATCTGATAGAGATTAAACTACCAGAATGTTCATTATCATGTTATTTGTAATAGTGAAAGATTGAAAATAAACAACCTTTCTAACCATAATAAACCCAAAAAACCTACCACTGTCAAATCAATTCTGATTCATAGCAGTCTAGGACCAAGTATAACTGCTCCACAGAGTCTCCCAAGATCACCTGGTGGATTCGAACTACCAGCCTTTAGGTTAGCAGCTATAGCACTTAACCTCTCCTTTACCAAGGTTTCATCTAACCATAACTGAATGGCAAAATAAACTACCTTATAGTCTTACAATGGAATATTTTAAAAGTATTGGAAATTACATAGTTTCTCTGTATGTACATAACTATACATTTACACAAACAAAACTATAGATATGCACACATACATCTACTTTGTTAAAATAATTGTTAAAAAATAACATTCATTTTGTTTAAAAAAAACACTAGCTAACATTCATTGTGTACATATTATGTGTTAGACACTACGCTAAACAGTTTGTGTATGTTATCTCATTTAATCTTGAAAAAAAGTTTTGTTTTTTTTCAAATTTTTTATTTAACATAACTGAGTGAAAATGTACATTCCCATATAAATTTACATGCCCACCTATATGCAGCTTCCACTGCTCTCCCTGCCCGGTGACAGCACACTACTCCTCTCTGCTCCATACATGTCTCAACCTCCCAATAGTCTCTTTATTCCCTCCTCTTCATCCACTGAAAAAAAGTTTTATGAGTTACTTGTTGTTATTCTGAATTTCACGGAAAAGAAAATTGAGGCTTACATGGTTTAAATAAGTTACCCAAGACCCAAAACATAGTAAGTGGCAGAAATGGGGCTTGAAACCACATCTGTCTGATGACCACGACTATCTTTCTTCAACAGTTTGTTTTACTGTTTGTAGAAACATACAAAAGACCAGCAGTTCATTTATCCAAAACGTTAAAAGCTATTCCAGTGGTGAGATTACTTTAAATTTATCTTCTAAAGGTTCTAAAATGAATACACAGTTCTTTCATATTTGGAAGGAAAAATCCTATAATTTGGTACTTCTCCCACTGCCTATCTTCCCACTTACGTACAACACACACACACACACACACACACACACACACACACACACACACACACACAGTCTGTTCTTCAAACAGAGATTTTCTTCAGCCTTGGAAGTTTTTTCGTCATCCTCCTCTCTAGGTATATCCCTCTAAAGGGCCTCGGAAGGATCCCACTAAAAGGGAGAGGTCTACTCCTTGACTTTGAGGGCTGTTACTTTCTTTGCTTACTCAGATACCAATTAACATAACTCCACTAGAGACTATTACCACAAACCAGTGATACGGCTCTCAGCCTTTGTTCATGAAAAATAGCTTTTATGAATCTGTTCTTGTTTTCAAGCCTATTTGTAGCTGCTCAGGACATGAGTGCGATGTTGCCTCTGAAAGGGAATTGTCTCTTTCCCTTTTATATACTCCATCCATCACCAGTGTAAGTGCTCAGTGACTGGCTGTTCAGGACAGCTCTGGAGATGATGCTGATGGTGGTGGTGATCCCTAGGCTGCGAAGCCACAGTTCACTCCGCCACAGTCATGTTGCCTGCAGCAGAACAGAGTGTGGATTGTTTTAACTTGAAAGGAAGCGGATGTACGGGCTGGGAAGGTGTCGCATTTATATCCTTAATCTTATCAACAAATATTTATTCAGAAAATACTATGTGTCATGCGCTGCACTAGGTTTTCAGTTTACAAAGATAAATAAGGCCTAGTCTTTGCCCTAGTGGAGCTCATAGTCTAGTTGGGGAGAGAGACTAAAATTGTAATTTGGGGTCCATTGGTGAAGGCCCATGGTAAGGCATCTTTGGGTATGGAGAGTTCTAAGAAAAATTTAAGCCCAGTCGTGACATAAGCTGACTTGCTTTTGGTGTGGAGTCAGAGACATCATTATGAGAGTGTGGGGTAAACAAGGAAGAAATGAATTAGGGCAGTGGCAGTGGGATGTTGATATATATCGGATGTTGACATGACAAATCCTCACGCCCAGCCAGATTGGAAAAGGGCATGCACAGTGAAGGAGTAGAAGAAATCATGGCTGGCTTTGAAGTTTCTAACTTGACTGATTGGTAGATCACCAAGATAGAGAATACAGATGGAATTTTCATAAATTTATTTGGAAAAGTTTAGTTTGATGCTTCTAAAAGATGTCAAGGCCAAGGGTTTTAGAAAGCAATGGGAACACAGGCCTAGAATTCATGAGAGAAGTCAACAATGTGCTTGTTGTGATTCTGTCATACAAGAAGTGAATCCAGCCATCAGAAGGCTTCTAGTAAATATTAAATTGTGCTTTCTTTCTTCTTAGTGAGATAAGAATCCAAAGTAGATTTTTAAGTCTGCAAACCCTTTAGATTCTTCGTGCTTCTACACTAATGTGCCAATGTAACCCGTTATGGTTTTCCAATTGTTTATTTAATTTGCTGCAAGCTCCTCATGAGCATAGACTGTGTATAATGAACTTGCTGAATAAAACATGTTTGCACGGAGTGAGGGAGTGGAAAACATGAAGAGATTATAGATTTTGTTTTACCAAGAGTTCTTGAGAACCCCACATAGCAAGAAAAGGAAGTGTGGCCTGCAGACATCCTCGTATCAGTGGGGACACAATCCCTTTCAGAGCTCTGCTAGGAGACAGTTCCATTCTTGACGTCTGGCCCCCTCTTTTTCTAGCTCCCCCAAACCAATCAACTAATAAATTCTGTATTTTTTGCCTTCTTCACGGCTCTAGAATATATCCATTTTTAAAACCCCCTTTTAATTCAGGCTAGCATATTTTCACATCTACATCACTACAGAAACCTCCCAATGGTACCTATCCATTCTAAGGCATTGTCCACAACTTACCCACTGCTGTTGACTCAATTCCAACTCACAGTGACCCTATAGATGTAGTAAAACTGCTCCACAGAGTTTCCAAGGAGTACCTGGCAGATTTGAACTGCCAATCTGTCAGTTAACAGTCGTAACACTTAACCACTATGCCACCAAGATTTCTATCCATGCCTTACCCATATTTCTGATATTTTCTATTTATTTTATTTTAATATTTTATAAGTATAATATAATTTATTTAATGTATTATAATTATAATTTATTATAAATAAAATTTATTCTAATATTTTCTATTTCTAATATGTAAATCTGATCATATAATTTGCCTGCTTTAGTGGCTCTTATTTCAAAAAGGACAGCCAGGATTCTCCTTAGAAGCAAGGACAGCAAGAGTTCATCACACATACTTTAGACATGTCATCAGGTGGGACCAGTCCCTGGAACAGTACATCATGGTTGGTAAAGTAGAAGGTTGGTGAGAAAGAAGAAGTCTTTCAATGAGATGGTCTGACACATTGGCTCCAACAGTGAGCTCAAACGTAGCAATAATTGTGAGAATGGTGCAAGCAGCCTATCCTTCCACTGATTCCTCTTTGAGTCAGAACGGATTCAGTGACACCTCAGCACAACAGTTATTATCAGGGTACTAGCCCAAATCATTAAGCTTATGATAAAGCCTGTTATACTCTTCTGCTCTCCAGTCTCACCTCTCTGACAACCCTGCCTCCCTCTTCCGTCACCCACACTGATGTACTCTAACCTTGCTAAACTCCATGTGTCCGGCACGTGCCACCGTCTTTCTAACCTCAGACATTTGCCCACGCTATTCCTACAACTTACAGAACTGTACATTCTTCTTGCCCCCTCAGCCCCTCAGCCTGACTAATTCCTGCTTAGCTTTCTGGTCTCCACCTGGATATCACTCCTGTAGGAAGCTTTCCCTGGTACCTCAGGTCTTGGTTAAATGCCCCTGTATGTTGTCCATGGAAGTCTACATTTATTCCCAGAGCAACTTATCACACTGCACTGCAACAGCCTGTGGACCTTTCTTCCTCCATACATCGTGAGCTCTTATTCTCTGTTGTTTCCCAAGCAACGAACACAGTGCCTGGCACACACATAAGCCTTCTGCAAACAAGTGATGAATGAATAAATGTCCTGCAAGGATGGCAAAATATGAACATACGGACTGGCAATACAAGCTACATGCTTTCTCTACATCCTGTCTGTGTTGAGCCTGCAAATGAGGTCAATGTTTAATCAATTGGTCCACTAAGTGCTGTTAAACTACAGCTTCTCGTGCAGAGTCAGAGATGAAAGAAAACCGAAGCTGGAATTTTCTTCACAAAAAGAGCAAGCACTGATAATTCAAAGAGAAGATGCTTAGATGAAGCATACTCATCTCCTGGTTGTGCTGGCAGGTGGGATGTTATTAGCATCCCTGATAAGCAAAGAGATGGAGCCCAAGGCTGTGCTGGCATTCTCTTACTCTCTCTCTCTGTCTCCACCTCCCCGTCTCTGCCCAAGCAACAATCTTAAGAAAGTGCAATTACGCAGTACCTGTTTAAAATTTAAGGGGACAAAATTGAGTTGAGGGTCTTTTTCTTTTTGCAGGAAACAAATTAGCCCACAGTAGATTTGTGCCTGCAAGCAGCCCATTTAATTTGGTTATTTCCTACACCTTGAGGCTGCCTTTTCCCACTAATTCCACCAGCTCCTTTCCATATTAGGGCTTATCTCCTTGCTGTATCTAGAATCATATGACAACTGAGAGTCCTGTTTTTACTTTATCTTTTTAATCATCGCACTCCCTTATTCCAGAAAAAAATCCAAGGTGGCAAGTCATTTTTATAAGAGTAATCTGTTAAAGGTTTCAGCTGGTGCTTGCTAAAATTTTGAATCCACATCATTAAGCATATAATTGAAAATCAGTCCGGAAAGTTAATGTTCCCAATATGTCTGGGATATTGAGGACCAATAAGACAACCATACAGAGAGTGCCTGCCTCTGGCTGTCTGGTTGCAGATGACCCTATGCACGCGTGCCTCATTCATGGCAGAAGAATTTGGATCTCTATCCCCAGCTCCAGGTGTATGTGTACAACTGCCCACTGGAAACTGCCTTGTGATGGTTTCATGGGTATCTTACATTAGAGAGTACCAAAATTTAGCTCACCAACCTTCTTCCAGTACAGAACTGTGGCCAAGAGCATAGAGTACGATGCCAGACATCTGGAGTTCAAATCCTGGCTCTGACACTTACTTAGCAGCTGCAAACTAGCAAATCACTTAACCCCTCTGTGCCTTGATTTCCTCTTCTAAAAGATGTGGGTGATAGTACTTACACCACAGGGCCATCATCAGAAATAAACCAAATAAGACATGTAAAGAACAAGGAGTAGCACAGCATGCCGTGCACGTATTGGCTGGTGGTGCTTCCACTACTGCTGTTGCTGGAAATGCTAAGCCACCCCTCCCTCTTTGGTGAATGGAAACCTGGTGGTGTAGTGGTTTAGTGCTATGGCTGCTAACCAAAAGGTCTTCAATTCAAAGTCACTAGACACTCCTTGGAAACGCTATGGGACAGTTCTTCTCTGTGTTACAGGGTTGCTATGAGTCAAAATTGACTTAACAGCTACAGATTCATTGGCAAATGGACTCACCATCCTGCTCATTCTCCAGAAAACAAAAGCCTGCTCTTCTCAGTCCTTCCAGTTGGCCCGTAATTGGTCTCCAATCTCTGTTAATTTCACCCTCCTAAAATCTCATCAGTCCATCTCCTTTCCTCATTTTGGTTCTGGTTTTCTTTTTCTCACCTGGACTAAGGCAGTGGATTTTTTCAGTTTGCACGTCTCCAGTCTTGCCCCCTCCGTAAAATTATCACACATATCCATTTGCGTCACTTCCTCTGCATAGTCTTTTCAGGTGGCTCTCTGTGAAGAGTTCACCTTCCTCGCCTTTCTATTTCAATGCCTTTAAAACCTACTTCCATCACTCTAGTCTCATTTTCTGCCTTTTCATAGCCGACTCAGGCATCAGCTGCTGGTAAATTTCTAAGCGCGTCATGCTATCTTCTCTTTGGGCCTTTGCACAAGCCATTTTCTTCAGCCTGATACTCTGTTCTCTGCATTCTTCGCCAGGAAATTCACTCCACTTTCTCCCTCGATCCAGCTTTCCTCTGAACTCTGCAATGCTTTGTGCATGCCTCAGCCATGGCCTTTACCATACTGCATTGCGTTCATTTGCTCACTTGGCAATCTCCTCTACTTCCTTGATTTCTTGATGAATAATCAGTATAAAACAGTGAAGGAGAACTCTAGATTCATTCTGGCATGTTTGAATCCTGCCTCTACCACTCCCACTCATACCTGTGTGACCTTAGGCAAGCTGTGTAACTTCTCTGCATCTCCGTTTTCTCATTCACAAAATAAGGGTAACAAAGGTACTTAGCTTATAGAGCTGCAGTGAAAATTATATGAGCCGCTTGAAATCTCTCCTGGTGCACAGTAAGACAGAAATACAAAGAGGCTACCACTATTCTTGTTATTACTAATTGTTATTAACCCTGTGTTATTGTTAAATAGGCTCTCAGACATTGGCCAATAAAACTGGTAACTTACAAGGGGGTTTTAAGGTAACAAAACACAATGCTTCTACTTGAGACTGACTTCACTGCTCGTTACTGAGCAGCCAGTATTTACACAGTGCTTTGACCTCACTACTCACACCACTCCAGCAGAGCAGCAACCTCAGGGAGGCTGTTGAGGGCTGGTTCTCAGGAGAGTGGGTAACATGGCACAGAAGAAAGATTGTGCACTGTGGAGTCCCAAGTCCCATATCTGCCACCAAAATAATCTGTAATATACCATAATACTCAAGTAACATTATTTACCTAAGCTCTACTTTATCAAGAATAATGTCTTTCTCCAGGGTTTGAACCCTCCTGATGGCATGGCTAAAGTATGTAAAATACAATCTCATCATTCTTGCTTCTAAGGAGCACACTGGTAGTACTTCTTCCAAGACAGATCTGTTCATTTTGTGATAGTCCATGTTATATTCGATAATCTCCAATATCACAATTCAAACGCATCAATTCTTCCTTTCATTGCCTTATTCATTGACCAGTTTTCCCATGCTTATAATGTGACTGAAAAAACCATGGCTCAGATCAGGAACACCTTGATCTTCAAGGTGACGTCTTTGCTCTTTGACGCTTTAAAGAGGCCTCTAGCAGCAGATTTGCCAATGCAGTGCATCTTTTGATTTCTTGACTGCTGTCTCTATGGGTGTTGATTGTGGGTACAAGCAAAAGGAAATCCTTAACAACCTTAATCTTTTCTCCATTTATCATAATGTTGCTTATTGGTTCAGTTGTGAGGATTTTTGTTTTCTTGATGTTGAGGTGTAATACACACTGAAGGCTGTGTTCTTTGATTTCATCAATTCCTGGTTCCACATTCTCTTCTGAATCTGGCTTGAATTTCTGATGGTTTCTTGTTGATATACTTCAGTAGCTGCTTTGAATAATCTTCAGCGAAATTTTACTTGAGTGTGATATTCATGATATTATTCAATAATTTCCACATCTGGTTGGATCGCCTTTATTAGAAATAGGCATAAATATGGAAGTCTTCCAGTCAGCTGGCCAGGTAGCTGTCTTCCAAATTTCTTGGCACAGATGAGAGAGCTTTTCCAGTACTGCAGCTGTTTGTTGAAATACGTCAACTGACATTCCATCAATTTCTGGAGTCTTGTTTTTTGACAGTGTCGCCAGTGTAGCTTTGATTTCTTCCTTCAGTATCATCAGTTCCTGATCATGCGCTGCCTCCTGAAATGACTGAATGTCGACCAATTCTTTTTGGTATAATGACTCTGTATTCCTTCCATCTTTTGATGCTTCCTACACTGTTAAATATTTTCCCTATAAAATCCTTCAGTGACGGCACTTGGCATTGCAACTCAAGGCTTAAATTTTTTTTCAGTTCTTGAGAAACACTAATCATTTTCTTCCCTTTTGGTTTTCTATCTCTGGCTCTTTGCTCATGTCATAGAATACTTTGTCTTATTGAGCCACTCCTTAAAATATTCTGTTCAGTTTTTTTATTTCATCATTTCTTCCTTCTGCTTTAGCTACTCCCAGTGTTCAAGAGAAAGTTTCAGAGTCTCCTCTGGCATCCAGTTTGTTTGTCTTTTTTTTCCTTTCTTTTAAATGATTTCTTGCTTTCTTCATGTATAATAGCCTTAATGTCGTTCCTTACCTTATCTGGTCTTTGACCACTAGTGATCAGTGCATCAAATTTGTCCTTGAGATGGTCTCTAAACTCAGGTGAGATATACTCAAGGTCGTACTTTGGCTTTCATGGGCTTTTCTAATTTTCTTCAGTTTCAGTTTGAACTGTATATGAGCAATTGATGATCTGTGCCACAATTGACACCTGGCCTTGTTGTGACTGATGATATTGAGCTTTTCCATTGTCTCTTTCCAGAGGTGTTGTTGATTTGAGCCTGTGTATTTCATCTGGTGAGGCCCATGTGTATAGCTGCTGTTTATGTTGTTGAAAAAAGGTATGTGCTATGAAGAAGTTGTTCTTTTTCCAAAATTCTATCATGTGATCACCAGCATCATTTCTATAACCAAGGCCATGTTTTCCAACTACTGATCCTTCTATGTTTTCAGCTTTTACATTCCAATCACCAGTAATTATCAATGCATCCTGCTATCATGTTTAATCAATTTCAAACTGCAGAAGCTAGTAAACATCTCGAATTTCTTCAGCTTTGACCTTAGTGATTGGTGTGTAAATTTCGGTAATCGTTGTATAAAGAGGTGTTGCAGGCATATGGGTATGGTCCTATCACTAACAGCATTGTGGAAGCCGTGGTGGCATTATGAGTGAGAGCTGTGGCTGCTGATCAAAAGGTCAGTGATTCAAGTCTGCCAGGCACTCCTTGGAAACTCCATGGGGCAATTCTACTCTGTCCTATAGGGTTACTATAAGTCAGAATTGACTTGATGGCAGTGGGAATTGTGTGTGACAGCACTGCTCTTCAGTATAGATCTTGAAATGTTCCTTTTGATGATGAATGCAGCGCTGTTCCTCTTCAAGCTGTCATTCTGAGCAAAGTAGACTATATGATGGTCCAATTCAAAAGAGCCCCATACCAGTCCATTTCAGCTCCCTGATGCCTAGGATATCGATATTTATGCGTTCCATTTCGTTTTTCACAATTTCAAGTGTTTTTAGATTCACATTTCCTGTGTTTCATGTTCCAATAGATGTTTGCAGCTGTTTCTTCTAATTTTGAGTCATGCCACATTAGCAAATGAAGGTCTGGAAAGCTTGGCTCCACTCACATCATTAAGGTCAACTCTGCGTTGAGGAACCGTCTCTCTTCAAGTCATCTTTTGAGTGTCTTCCAACCCATCTGTGTCTTTCAGTTTGTCATAATGTGGCAGCTCACATGTTGCTGTGGTTCTGGAAGCTGTGCCACCAGTGTTCAGATACCAGCAGGGTCACCCGTGGTGGATTGGTTTCTGCTGAAATTCTAGGCCAATAGCCAAGCCAAGCCAAGTGCCGTCAAGTTGGGTCTGATAGAGACTAGGAAAAACAACAACCCAGAAGTCTATTTTGAGAATAATTAACCAGCAAAGACCTTGTGAATAGCAATGGAACATTGTCTGATACAGTGCTGGAAGAAAAAAAGGTAGAAAAAGTAAATATTGGCACAGTGTTAATAAGGAGGGGAACAGGGTAACTAAAAGGAGTTCCATGTATGCATTGAATATGAGGAGTTCACATAAAATATACCTTTTAAAAAATATATTTTTCTCATCCTCTGGCAAACACATTTAGAAGCACCAGTCAAGAAATCAAAAGATGGACTGCACTGGGAAAATTTGCTCTTTAAAGTATGCAAAAGTAAAGATGTCACTGAAGAGTAAGGGGCACCTGACCTAAGCTATGGTATTTTCAATCACAATGTATGCATGCAAAAGTGGGACAATGAATAATGAGGACAGAAGAACTGATGCCTTTGAATCGTGGTATTGGAGAAGAATACTGAATGTACCATGTCCAAAAGGACAAACAGGTCTGCTTCAGAAGAAGTACAACCAGAGTGCTTCTTGGAAGCAAAGATATCGAGGCTGTGCCTTACATACTTTGGACATGTTGTCAGAAGGGTCAGGCCCTGAAGAAAGGCTTCATGCCTGGCAGAGCAGAGGGTCAGTGAAAAAGAGGCATACCCTTAACTAGATGGATTGACACAGTGGCTACAACAGTGGGCTTAAGCATAAAAACAATTGTGGGCATGGTACAGGATGGGGCAGTGTCTCATTGCGTTGTGTAACAGGGTTGCTGTGTGTCAGAACCAACTTGACGGCAGCTACCAGCATTAAGTGACATCTTAGCAACTAAGATTTTGAACAAGAAGTGTTTAAGAGTGCTGATGATCTAAAGCCTGTCCTGGTAATTGTCTTAGCCTTCCTCATATGACTATATATGCATCATACATGACCATGACTTCTCCATCTTTCTTTACCACCTGTCCTAGTTAGCCAAAGATGTTTATTCTCTGCTAATCCTCAATGCCTACCCCAGTACCTGGCACATAGGACATAGTCAATAAATACTTGTTGAATTTTTGAATGAATAAATAATCTTTTTACTTATCTAGTCTCAGCTGAAGGCTGCAGCCTTCCTCACCTGCTGTTCCTGGGAAATTACTTCCTTTTCACTTGTTGGTGAGAAGTGAACTGCATACTACTCGAGGAAGGACACCAAGTGTTTCTAGAGCATCAGAATCTGGCTATAAGAGATAAATGTTGCCTCTTTCTCTATTTTCATTTAAAAAAATAAATAAAAGCAATAGTGACTCCAAAAATAAATAAATAGATAAATTGGTAATAGACAAGATTGTAGAAAGAGGCAACTAAACAGTCTTTATAATATAAAGTCCAAGTGAAATGCCACTAAAGGTCTGAGAGATACATCTTTTCCTCATCAAAAAAAAGAATCTTCAGCAAAAGAACAGCCAGCACTGAGCATTTTCAGAGGACAAATTTATATTAAGAATTCTAGAAGACAGGTGCCACTCCCTCTTAAGCAAGCCCTGAATTCCCTGAGTTTTCAGGACAGTTTCACTGAGCCTTAACCTAAAAGGTCAGCTGTTCAAACTCACTAGGCACTCCTTGAAAATTCTACTGCAGCAGTTCTACTTTGTCTGCCTATCAACTTGATGGCAACAGGTTTGGATTTTTGTTTTGTTTTAGCCCACATGGAGTCTGAGAACAGAGAAGTCACCCTTCCCTGCAGGTGGCACCACTCACATAACCAATCATGAGTTCTTGGCTACATTCTTCTAGGGCTTTAATCTCTTTAATGTCATATAGAGTTACATAGTTGGACACTTTTTTTTTCTTTCTTTCCTTTTTCTTTTTTATTCTTATTATACTTTAGGTGAAAGTTTATGGAACAATCTAGCTTTTTATTAATCAGTTAGTTCACAGTTGTTTTGTGACATTGGTTACCAACCCTATGACGTACCAACACTACCTTTTTGATTTTGGGTTCCCTATTATCAGCTTTCTTTCTAGTCTTTGCCATTGGTCCTGTGTGCCCCTTTAGTCTCACTTTGTTTTAGGGGCCTGGCTAAACTTGGCTGAAGGGTGAACCTCAGGAACGATGTCAGTAATAAGCTAAAAGGGTGTTCTGGTCAGAATACCTAAGGGAAAAGAAAAGTGCGCTGTCACAGGGTGGAGAGAGGAGCTAAAATTACATAGCAGTATGTGTACAAGGTTCTGTATGAAACATTGACTTGGATTGTAATCTTTCCCTTAAAGCACAATAAAAAATTTATTTTTTTAAAAAAGCTTTTAAATAAATAAATAAATAGAAGGGTTTCTGTAATGTCCGTCAGGCCAGTAAGTCTTAGGTATTTTTTGTGAGCTAGAAGGTTGTTTTACGTTTTCTCCACTCCGTTACGGGGCCATCTGTTGCAATCCCTGTTAGGACAGTCAGCGGTGGTAGCCGCGTACCGTCTAGTTAGGCTGAGCTCAGTCCGGTGGAGGCTGTGGTAGCTAATCTTTTGTTTTTATCTTTAGTTTCTTCATTCTGCCTTGCTTCAAATGGGCGAGACCAGTGGAGTAGCTTAGATGGCTACTCACAAGCTTTTAAGACTCCAGATGTTACTCACCAAAGTAGAAAGTAGCATATTTTCTTTTCTTTTTTTTTTTTTTATTATGGTTGAATGAAAATGTACATTCCCGTCTAAACTGCATGCCCACCTATATGCAGTTCCCATTGCTCTCCCTGCCTGGTGACAGCACACTCTTCCTCTCTGGTCCATACATGTCTTATCCTCCCAATAATCTCCTATTCCCTCCTCTCCACCGACTCCTCTTCCTCCAGTAAGAAGTCAACAGGACGACATCCTATAGATGCATAGAACCATAAAGTGCACACATGATATGGTCGCTATGTGTCACCAAGTCCAATCCATTCCTATCTGAGAGTTGACCATCATTATGATTTATGGACAGAGGCAGCATCAGGGCCAGGGGCCACGCTCCCAGGGGAACCCCGAGGACCCTGGGCCATCAATTGTGGTCTTTTAATGGATGTCTCAGGGTGAACCCCTTTTTATTCTTGTGTTGCCAGTGAGACTCAACTTTGTGAGCTCCATCACAGCTATCACTGGTGGTGGCTGGGCACCATCTGGTTCTTCTGGTCACAAGTTGATGTAGTCACCTACCCATGTGGGTTTCTCTGTCTTTTGGGTTCTCTTCCCCCCATGTCGTTTTGGTCCTCAGTGATCATCTGTTCCTGCTGAGTTGGGACCCTTATATGGCAGCTTAGCAGCTTTTAAGACCCCAGATGCCACTCACCAATGTGGGGTGCAAAGGGCTGTCTTGGCAAAATGCTAGTTGTGCCAATTGGCCTCGTTTTCAAAGTAGTATATTTTGTTTATAAACTGTGTTATATCAGTTGAACTAGATCTTCCCTGGGGCCCCGGGCCCTAAGCCCAGTCATTCAGTCCCTCAGGGGGTTTTCATGTGTCTCCAGAGCTTCTACGACCTTGCCTTGGACAAGTGGTGCTGGCTTCCTCAGTGCTGTGTACTATCTTATCCTTCACCAGTTACCACTTACGTATTGTCTTTTTAGTGTTTTTCCATCCATACCTCTCCCCTCCCTCATAACTATCAAAGACTGTTTCTGTGTGTAAACCTTTTCACGAATTTTTTTAGTAGTTGTCTCACACAGTATTTGTCCTGTTGTGGTTGACTTATTTCACTCAGCATAATGCCCTTCAGATTTATCCATATTGTGAGATGCTTCACAGAGTCATCATTGTTTTTTACTGTTGTATAGTTACTCCAGTGTGTGTATGACCATAGTTTATTTCTCCATTCATCTGTTAACGGGCGTCCACGACGTTTTCATCTTTTTGCTATTGTCAACAAAGCTGCAATGAACATGAGTGTGCAAATGTCTATTTATGTAACCGCTTACTTCTGTGGGACATGAGATATATTCCTAGGAGTGGGATTGCTGGCTCACGTGATATTCCTATTTCTAGCTTTCTAAAGAAGCACCCTATCATTTTCCAAAATGGTTGTACCATGTTGCACTCCTGCCAGCCATGCATAAGAGTTCCAATCTCCCCATAACCTCTCCTGCATTTCTTACTGTCCGTTTTTTTTGGTCCACGCCAGTAATTCTGAGGTGAGATGGTATCTCATTGTGGTTTTGTTTTCATTTCTCTAACGACTAATGATTGCAAGCGTTTCCTCATTTGTCTGCTATTCTCTTCTACGTCTTCTTTGATAAACTATCTGTTCATTTCTTTTGCCTCGTTTTTAATTGGATTATTTGTCTTTTTGTTATAGAAGTATTGGATTTTCCTGTACGTTTCAGAGATTAGACCTTTATCAGATTGGTCTTGGCCAAAATTTTTTCCAAGTTTCTAAGTTCTCTTTTTATTCTTTTGGCAAAATCTTTTAATGAGCATAAGTGCTTAATTTTTAGAAGATCCCAGTTATTTAGCTTATCTTCTGGAGTTTGTGTGTTGTTACTTATGGCTTATATCCTGTTAGTGCCATGTATTAGAGCCTCTAGTGTTGAGTCTATTTTAATTTTTTTATTTTTATGGCTTTTGGTTTTCTATTTAAATCTTTGATGCATTTTCAATTAGTTTTTGTATATTGTGTGAGATGTGCATCCTATTTCAAGTTTTTGCAGCTGGCCATCCAACTTTGCCAGCACCATTTATTAGAAAGAGTGTCTTTTCCTATTTGATGGAATTTGGGCTTTGTCAAAAATTAGGTGTATGGATTTACATCTGTGTTCTCAATTCTGTTTCCCTGGTCAATGTATCTGCTGTTATACCAGCCCAGGCTGTTTTACCACTGTAACTGCAGAGCAGTTTCTGAGGTCAGGTACTGTGAGTTCCGCTACTTTATTCTTTCTCTTCAGTAGTGCTGTCCTCACTCAGGGCCTCTTCTCTTTCCATACATAGTTAATGATAAGTTTCTACATCTCTTTAAAGAATGTTGTAGGTATGTGGATTGGGGTTGCATTGTTTATGTAAATTGCTTTGGGTAGAATTTACATTCTCACAATTTTAAGTCTTCTTATCTGTGAGTGTGGTGTATTTTTCCATTTACGTAGCTCTCCTTTGGTTTCCTGCTGTAGCACTTTGTAGTTTACTTTGTATAGATCTTCTACATCCCTGGTTAGACATATTTCTAAATATTTTTTTAGGGGCTGTTATAAATGATACTCTTTTTCTGATTTCTTTTTCATTTTTCTCTTTAATAAAAACAGAATGAAAACTATTGCCTTCAAGTCAGTTCTGACTCATGGGACACTATGTGACAGAGTAGAACTGACTCATCAGGTTCCCAAGGAGCTCCTGGTGGATTTGAACTGCCCGTCTTTTCATTAGCAGCCACAACATTTAACCACTACACTGCCAGAGTTTCCTTCTCTTTATTAGTGTATACGAATCCACCTAATTTTTGTACATCTGTCTTGTAGTTTACTAGTCTGCCAAAGCTTTCTATTAGTTCACAACTTTCTTCTATAGTCGCTTTGTTGTTGTTGTTGTTACATCATGGAGTGTTGAATGCAGTGTAAAGTTAAAGCCTTGAAAAATGTGTTTGTTTGGACATCAGGGTGAAGCAGTCCAGCACCAAAGACCTGGCACTGGAGTCTGGAGTCCTGGGTCCTAAACTGCAAAGTAGTGTATCACTTAACTTTCTGGGTCTCCTTCTTTTCTTTCTTTTTCTTTTTTTTTTAAACATTTTTGTATTTTTTTATTATGATCGAGTGAGAATATACAATCCCGTATAAATTTGCATACCTGCCAATGAGCAGCTCCCAGTGCTCTCCCTGCCTGGTGACAGCACACTCCTTTTCTCTGTTCTATACATGTGATATCCTCCTAACAATCTCCTATCCCCTCCTCTCCACCCTTTCCCCCACCTCCAGTAAGAGATCAGCTGGATGACATCCTATAGATGCATGGAACCATGAAGTACACACATGATACGGTTGCTCTGTGTCACCAAGTCCAACCCATTTCTGCCCAAAAAGTTGACCTCCATTATGCTGTATGGACAGAGGCATCATCAGTGCCAGGCGCCAGCTTCCAGGGGAACCCTGAGGCCCCTGGGCCATCAATTTCAGTCTTTTAGTGGAGATCTCAGGGTGCACTCCTTTTTATTTTCATTTGCTTGTGAGATTCAAGTTTGTGAGGCTTCTTTTCATTTGTAAAGTGAGACCAACTGGACCAGATTATCTCCAAGGTTTCCTCCACCATGAAAATGTATTGAAAGTCATGAAAATTTAGTATATCAATCACATTGTGTGTGATTGCTCTTGAATTACGAACATAGTTTATTGTAACAGTTCCACCATGGAAACTAATTAAAGGGCACTTACTTAGCTTGAAAATTTCTTTCCAGGTTACTTTCATAAATTATTATGTAGAGTAAACCCAAAATCCTTGTTCATGTATATTTAAAATTGTCACAAATTTGTGTATATCTTAACAAATAAGGTAAGAACTGTAAATGGTGTTTACAAGTAACTAGGGGATATTTTCAACATTTATTGTGACATAAGGAATAAGAATTCTACTAATGTTTGTGTTTTGAGACTCACTGATAACTTGTCTTGCAGGATACATGCATGGTGATGCTGCAAGGATTCTGCACATAGAAGTGTGTGCACTATGCTAGAATATCCCAGCAATTAAATTAAAAGACGAAACTGATTATGAATGAAAAAGTACTTTTTCTTTACAACTGTGATTCTGACTCACTGGAGGGCAAAATAAAAGATACTAAGAAATAACAACCCCTCCCCCCCAATATTTCCCTTGGCTTTACTGTCTTATAAATATTTATTCACCCTTATTCCAGATTCACAGGAAGCACGGTCTTCTCAAACTTCAGTTTCTGCCCCTCATACTGTTGATTGTATTACTTCATGCCTAATTCCAGAGAATTTATTCATTTTTCTTTATTTTAACCATTGCCTCTCTCTTCCTTCTCTTCTTCCCTCCTTCTAAATATACTCAGGTATCCCATGTATTTAGAATAATCTTCTTGGCCCTACTGCACTCGCTATTAAAAGTCTTTCTGTTTACACAGAACATCTTCAAAACTCATCCATTTTCTGTCCACTCTTCCATTTTTTTCGCCACCTCCGTCCCTCCCATGTGGGGCCGAGATGGCCCGGTACTCAGGTGTTTCCTGTGGCCCTTCACATGCTCTTGAAAGCTGAACAACGAATAAGGAAGACCAAACAAGAATTGATGCCTTTGAATCATGGTGTTGGCAAAGAATATGAAATACACCATGGACTGACTACCGGAGGAACACACAAATCTGCCTCGGAACAAGTACACCCAGAGTGTCTCTGGGAAGTGAGGGTGGTGAGAGCTCAGCTCGCATATTTTGGATGTATTGTCAGCAGGTACAAGTCCCTGGAGAAGGACATTATGCTTGGTAAGGTCGGGATCATAGAAAAAGAGGAAGCTCCTAAACAAGATGAACTGACATAGCGGTTGCAAAAATGGAGTAAAACAACAACTACAGTGAGGTTGGCACAGTTCTAGGCAATGTTTTGTGTAAACCAGGGATTCCACTGAAGCTCTAATAGGTCTATAATTACAATAAATGCAAATGATATAAATACAACTAAAAGGCAGAGGTTGGCAGAGAGTATTGAAACTGTGATCCAAATATATACTGCTTACAATAAACTCACTTCAAACATAATGATTTGTTGTTAGGTGCCATCAAACCAGTTCTGACTCCTAACAACCCTATATGCAACATGACAAAACAGTTAAACACTCAGCTGCTAGCTGAAAGCTTGCAGTTCAAACCCACCCAGTCGTGCTTCAGAAGACAGGCCTGACGATCTGCTTCCCAAAGTGACAGCTTTGCATATTCTGTGGTGCAGCTCTACTTTGCAGTCGTGGGGTTGCTCTGAGTCAGAACAGATTCGGTGGCAATGACAATAGCCAGCTTGGGTTTGCCTTTATTTTTTTCTTTGCTTTTAATACTTATATTTTGTTTTTTGTTTCTCCTGCTTTGTGAACTACTTAAACATTTCTTAAATTTTATTTTTATTCATCAGTAATTGTTTTTGAGTGTATATCTTTGTATAGCATTTTTAATGGTTCTAGGTGTTATGTGATATATACATGATTGATCACTGTCTACTGGCATTGTTGTTTCACTGGGTCAAATTAAATGTAGAAAACTTACATCCCTTTATATAAGCCCACCATCTTTTTCGTCTAGTGATGCTATAACAGAAATACCAAGTGAGTGACTTTAACAAAGAGAAATTTATCTTCTCACAGTCTAGTAGGCTACAGTTCCAAATTCAGGGTGTTGGTGCCATAGGAAGGCTTTCTCTGTCAGCTCTGGCAGAAAATTCTTGTTATCAATCTTCACCTGGATTAGGAGCTTCTTGGTGCAGGGACTCTGTCCCAATACTGCTTTCTTGGCTATATGAGGTCCTCATGTCTCTTTGCTCACTTTTCTCTTTTATCTCTCAAAAGAGATTGATTTAGACACTGATTTTATAGATCTCATCAATATAACTGGCACTAGTCCATCTCCTTACATCATAATGATAGTGTTGGCAACACATAGGTAAATCATATCAGATGACAAAATGACAGACAATCTACAGCACTAGGAATCATAGTTTAACCAAGTTGACACTTGTTTTGGAGGACAATTCAATTCATGACACTCACTCGAATATAATTGTCTTAAGCATGTCTTCTGACTCAAGGGTCACCATGAGTCGGCTCCCACTCTACAGCACTTGGCTTGGCTAAGGATGTCTTCTTCATACCTTTAGAACTGCATCTCAGAGTGTTAAAATATTTGTGTCAAGTGTCAAATATAGTACAGAAAATTCAAGAGGAAAAGGAAAATATGGTGTATTTATCTATTATTTTTACTCTTTCTATTATTCTTTTTTCTTTCTTGATGTTCCAGAATCACTTCTTTCATTCTTTCCTTTCTGTTTAGAGAACTTCCGTTAGCCATTACTTCAACATAGGCATACTGGCACAAATTGTCTTAGTTTTCTTTCACTTTAGCATGTCTTGATACCTCCTTCACTCCTGAAGGATATGTTTCTGGATACGGAATTCAAGGTTGACATTTCTTTAAACAGTTGAAAAACATTGTGCAATATTCTCCTGACTTCTGTGGTTTCTGATGAGAAATTCACTGTCATTCTAATCGCTTTTCTATCTATAGTTTCTTTATTGCCATCAGGTCAGCGCAGTCCACTGTAATTACCATACTTTTGAGTTTTGAAATTTCTCTTTTGCTCTTCTTTATATACTAAGACATTCTATTTTTCGGTTTCTCTCAAAGGCATTCAGAATTACTAACTGGAGAATTTGTATAATGGCTGCTTTAAAATCTTTGTCAGACAATGTAATGTCTTTGTCACGTTGGTGTTTTGTTGCCATAGTTAGGTGCTGTCAAGTCAGTTCTGACTCACAGTGACCCTATGAACAACAGAACGAAACACTGCCTGGTCTTGCGTCGTGTCCACAATCATTTTTATGTTTAAACCCATTGTTGTGGGTTCCGTCTTCCACTTTATCGCTGACCCTCCACTCTACCAAGCATGGTGTCCTTCTCCAGGGACTGATCTTTCCTGACAACATGTCTCTTTTCACTGAAGTTGAGATATTCTGATTTGGGGTATGACAAGTGATTCTGAATTGAAACTTAGTCATTTTGGTTATTGTGTTATGAGACTCTGTGTCTTGCTTACACCTTTTTTAGCTGGCTTCCTCTATTACTTAGGCCATGGAGTAGGAGGGCTTTGGCTTGAGGGAAGTAGGCATCCAGGTACCCATTTACTCTCTGTTGGCACCAAAGGTGGATGGGGCCCCCTATTATTGATGGATGAGGATAGGATTCCTGGCTCCCCAATAGGTCTCCACTGGGAGAGTGGTTACTGTTGTTGTTAGATGCTGTTGAGTGTGTTCCAGCTCCTAGCAACCCTATGCACAGCAGGATGAAATATTGTGCAGTCCTGCACCATGCTCACGGTTGTTTTTATGCTCAAGTCCACTGTTGCAGCTATGCCAGGATGGTAGCAATGCTTTATTTCTGCTCCCCATGTGGCAGTGAGGGTGGCTTCAGTATCACTGTGCAGTGGTAAAAATCCTGACTCTTCAGTAGGCCTCTTCTGACACTAGCCTAGTGCGAAAGCATTGGAGTGCCTTGTTACAGTCCAGTGAAGGCAAACTCTAAGATTCCCACTTTGCCTTTGCCATTGTGGGTAGGAGTGGTACCACCCTTCTCTCTGAAACATTTGACTGCAATACATCAGTTGTTGTCTAAACATTTACTGTCTTGCTAGGCTGCTCCTCTCCTGGTTCTTTAACTAAAGAAAAGAGGTTTTTGATGTTTGGCTTTTTGTTTTGTTTCATCTGGGTCTGTTGAAATTTCTGAGTTGTTGGCTTCTTCAGTTACAAGTATGTGGTATATTATGATGAAAGAAAGCCCAGGGAACTCATCATTGTGTTGTTGTAGGGAGGCCACAGTTTTCCTAGCTAGTATACTTTCTTTTTCACCTTCAGTCTTCTTACGTTTGTTTTACATACAGTGTTCAGGGATTTTAGCTGTACTCAATAGTAGGAGATGTATATCTATGCCATTTTTCCAGAAGTAGAAGTCTCCCCATTCTGTTAACTAAATATTTGGAACATTAATGACATTGCACTTAAATCAATGAGGTTAACTTTGGAGAAAGCAAATGCTATTAGGAAGAATCAATGGATGCTAGTCCCTTGGTGAAGCAAATGGTTTGTGCTGGATCACTAAGTGAAAGATTGGCAGTTTGAACCCAACTGTTGGCACTGGAAAAGAAAGGCTTGATAGTCTGTTTCCAGAGAGATTACAGCCAAGAAAACACTATGAAGCAGTTCTATTCTGTAAGGGGTTGCATGAATTGGAATTGACTCGATGGAAACAGGCTTTTGTTGTTGTAGTTGTTACAGTTATTTATAAGGCCAGAAAACACCACAAATGTCCTTTGTACGCCCACAATGCCTATCACAAGGCTGAGAGCACGCTACATGGCCCATTAAGCTCTGAGGTTTAACGTGTTAATTCCTGACTGTTCAATTATCATTCTGGTCGTACTTCTTTGGTCACTCTTCTATGTTAATGTTTACCTTGGAGATCATCAGGAAACAAATTCCTGGAAAGCTCCACCCAGGAAACAGCTTACTCAGGCTGCAAAGTCACATGAAAACAGTAGAACTAGAATGAAACCCGGCAATTGTCTACAGGTACTTGGCAACCACCCAGGGATGTTTGGTAGTCTACTTCTGCTGAACCTCCAGACAGTGTCTTCAGGGATTCCATGTGACAAGGATGTAAGAGTGTCAGCTAGAAAGGAGAAGAATAATTTGGGGACAATTGCTAATACGAAAGCACAGTCAACAGACATTGACACTCCTTGTTAAAGTATTCCTATAAAAACATTTCACTCTGCTTTTTCCCAAAGGCAGGGTTCTTCCATCTTCTTCATTTTTACATTTTCTGTGTATCTTTCAGTGAAGGGATCAGAAACATGCAGTTTGGATATCAGGGCAAATCCTCTCTGCAGAGGCCTAGCATGTGCAACATCTGGTTTGATTATCTCTTCCATCTACAGAATGAAATTTTCCTGCATCTGTTCCCTGGAATGTTAATGCCCTGGCTTCAATGCTGGTCCTGTGACTTGTAAAGTGTTAATCGGTATTAGCTGAAGGCTGATCATCTTGGTCTTTGTTAATATTATGTTTCTATTCTTTATGATATAGAGAAAGCACTGCTATTGTTGAAAAGCAGCACCACAGCTTCTCAGGTAGTGATGAGAGAAGTATTGCTAATTCACTCAGTATTGCACCTGCTTTGTTCTTCATTAGACAGAGTTGGAAAGTCAAAGCTCCTAGGTATCCTAGAGGTGGACAAAGCTGTGCCTGGTTCCGGCCATTGCCTAGGAACTGAAGCATTCTCAGAGGACAAAGGACAATCCTTACCAAAAACCTTCATGATAAAGTGTAATCATTCCCTCCTTGCAATAACAACAAAACAAAACAAAACTCCAACCCCCTTTTCCTCTAGTTGATTCATAGCAACCCTACAAGATACAGTAGAATTGCCCTGCTGAGTTTTCCAGGAGTGGCTGGTGGATTTGAACTGGCAACCATCTGAATATTGGCCAAGCTCTTACCCATTATGTCACTAGGACCCCAAGTGATGTAAGAGAATGGGAAAAAGAATCAGCTACAGAAATACATAATTATTATTAGGCAGTGTTAAGAGCCCAACTGAATTTAGTGACCAAGAATTTAAATAAACGTGGTTGTGTTTTTCTTTTGAAGTGTTTAGTTGTGTCAGTGTAGGTTCTGAAAGAACTGACCCAGAGCAATGGTTTCACCGGGTGAATATGCTAAGGGGCAGAGCGAGATAAGCCCGAGGGAGTGAGTGGAAGTGAGATTCGATAAAGAGGAAACATCCAGTCATTCATTCATTCACCCATAACAGTTTCATTGAACACCTAAGATGTGACAGACCCTAATGTAGCCTCTGAGGGCATAGCTGTAAATGGGAGATACAAGACTCTGTCCTCACATAAGTCATTCTCTGGTGAGAGAGGTATATGAATAAGAGAGTTATGAATAAGAGCATGAAGAAATGCAAAGGAGGGCAAGGTGACAGTGATGGCACAGTAGTGCTATTTTGGATAGCCTGTCCACGGTGGCCTCTTGAAGGGATAACATTTGGGCAGAGACTTGAATAAAGTGAGGGGACAAACAGTACAAATTTACAGGACCAGAGATTCCATGACGGACTGCACAAGTGTATTTAGGCTCCGAGGCAATATTGTTCCATGTGGATGAAAAAGAGCAAGGCCAGTGAAGTAGCGTTGTTGCATCAGGGCAAGAGAAGCTCGGCCCCAGGCTTTAGAAAGCCTTCTCTCTCTCTCTCTCTCTCTCTCTCTCTCTCTCTCTCACACACACACACACACACACACAAATGATAGACACAAAGTTGCCACTACCACACATTCCATCCAGGTTCCAAGGAATTGGTTCTCTCAGTGTCTTGTCCTGGAAATCCTGATGGCACAGTGGTTAAGAGCTGCAGGCCACTTAGCAAAAGGTCAGCAGTTCAAATCCACTAGGTGCTCCTTGGAAACTCTTTGGGGCAGTTCTACACTGTCCTATAGGGTTGCTATGAGTTGGAATCAACTCACTGGCAATGGCAATGGCAATGGGTATGCCTTGTTCTGTGACATCAAATCAAAAGGCAGTTGTTCTCCAACAGGAAGGTTTGGAGTTGCTACACTGACACACATCTTCAGAATGCAGTGGATGCAGCTTGAGACCTGGAAATGCTATGGTTAAGAAACAAGAAGTAAAACTAATTAACTTGTTGAATCCTTTTGTTTGTTTGTTTCAGGAAGCATGAATATAAATCTCACATAATGAAGTATTGTTTCCCAGTGCCAAGCATTCATATTCTTGCCTTTCTTCCCTAGTCTGTGTTCTGCCTCTGGCAGTATTCACAAATTAGTGTGGTGTTTGCAACAGTTACATATGGAAGGACTTTGTTACAAGCATTAAACAATACATATTTCTCTTAAATTTATGTATATATATCTGAGTCTGGATGTAGCAGGTATGAAATGTGATACTCAGAATTTAGATACTGAATTCTAGAATTGTGGATATCCTACGTTAATGAACAATAGAATAAGAATCCTTTAAATTTTCAAACAATTAAAAATTTGGCTTTATTTAATAATTAGATCTGAAATTTTGATGCGTATTAATTACACTTTGCATCAGTCTTTTGCTTTCCATAGATAACTTTGACTATTTTAGAAGAAAATTAATCATTGCAAATGTTAAAAAATTCACTCTATTAATTTTATTTTTATAAAACACTCATATGCTTGCAAAAACTCATTGCCACAGGGTAGGTTACAACTTGTAGCCACAAGAATAGAACTGCCCTGTATGGTGTACAAGGAGCAGTTGGTGTATTTAAGCTGCTGACTGTTTTGGTTAGCAGCCAGGCTCTTAATTACTGGCCACCAGGGCTTCCACAATAAATTCAGTTGTCTGATATTTTACAGACTTTCAGTTATATAACAACTGTATTGTTTATTTTAGGTGCCACTGAGTCAATTTTTAGTTCACAGAGACCCAGGTGACAATGTAAAACTCCACCAGTAGGATCATGAGGACTTTGTCCCACACAGCCACCGGCTGGGTTTGAAACATCAATTGCTTGGTTAGCACCCAGACATGTTACCACTGTGCCACCAGGCTCCTTAGAAGGACCATAGCCTTATACACATTCTTTTGCTTTTGTCATTGGAAATGTGTATCTGTCGAAATTAGAAAATACAGTCTATTTTATTTAACAATGTGTTAGTGTGATTTGTATTTTTTAATACTTACATAAATGAATGAGATCTTTATTTCTTGTCTTGTTTTGGGGATGGTTTTCATGTGTGGAGAGCAAGCTCAAAGATTCCCCAGAATAGGTGGGATTTTCATGTTAGTGATGAGTCTAGATCAATGATAACAAAGCTTTGTGAGTAAAGGGAAGAGTGGAGCAGATGTATTTTGAGAGGTAGGCGAGGGTTAGTGCAGGCCATAGTACAAAGAGTTTGGATTTTAAGCTTGATGTGGATCTGTTAGATTGTTCAGAGCTAAGGTAGAGGCCAGTGAGACACTCATCCCTATTTCTCAGGACCAATGAGAGATCAGATCAAAGATTTCCACACACTTTCCAACCCCCATTAACTACAAACACTAGAATGAATTTCACGCTATGAAGATTCCAAACCTTCTTAAACCAACAATCACGTTGAGTGACTGGTCTGGGTCACCCAATGCATCAGGCACAGCAGAAGTATGGCAGAGCTGTTTGGTAAAGAAGGGATTTCCCTTAACAGGGACTCAATTTCCTTCTGGAGTCCCCGACTTGGTTTATGCTATCAATGAATAGAATGTGCTAATTCAGCAAAATGACTGTATGCTGTATTCAGACAGTATATTCTCTACAGTTAGTTACCTGTTTTGAATCCTGGCTCTTTCTAGATTTATAATCTTGGAGAATTTTGTTAACTTCTCTCCGTTCCTCAGTAGGTTAACTGTAGCATCTGCCTAATGAGATTATTGTGAAGATTCGATGAAATAAACTACACACCAAGAATGGGATTCAGTGTATATTATTGTTGTTGTGACTCATATTCTGTTGTGACTCCGTTCTGACTCATAGTGACCCTATAGGATGGAAGAGAACTTCCCCATAGGATTTCTAAGGCTCTAATCTTTACAACAGCAGATTGCCAGGTTTTTCCTCTAGCCAAGTGGCTGATGGATTTGATGTATCAAGCTTTTAGTTAGCAGCTAGTACTTAACCTTTGCACCACCAAGGCTCTTTTAGCACATATTAAGCACTTAAAAGTAATAGTTATTTATCATGATTATCATCTCCTTAGCTAGAAAATAATAAAACTGAGAAATTATTAATTAGACACTGAATTCTGTATGTATTTTAATTGAGCAAAATTCATGAAGAAGTGAATTTTCCACAACTGGTTGTATTCAGACAGTTAATTATCTTAGTGGAAATTGGAGAAGTAATCACAACCTAAGAAGGAAATTGAACTTGGAGCTCTCTAGTGGAAATTAGAGAAGTAATCACAACCTAAGAAGGAAATTGAACTTGGAGCTCTCTTCTGTTTGTTGTTAGGTACCATTGATTTGGTTCCAACTCATAGCAACCCTATGTGCAACTGAATGAAATACTGTCCAGTCCTGTGCCAGCCTTACACTTGTTGCTATGCTTCAGCCCATCGTTGCAGTCACCATATCAACCCATTTCATAGAGGGTCTTCCTCGTTTTCACTGACTCTCTGTATTACCAAGCATGATGTCCTTCTCCAGGGACTGGTTTCCATCCTGATGACATGTCCAAAGTATGTGAGACCAAGTCTTACCTCCTTAAGCATTACAGCTGCAGCAATTCCAAGGTGGATTTGTTCATTTTTCTGGCATGGTATATTCAGTATTCTTTGCCAACGACATAGTGTAAAGGCATCGACTCTTCCTCAGTCTTCCATATCCACTGTCCAGCTCTCACTTTCACATGAGGTGATTGCAAGTACCATGGTGTGAGTCAGGCACCCCTTGGTCCCCAGAGTAACATCTTGGTCACTCTCTTCTGTGTCTATGATGATTCTTACTATAAAGTCAGCTTCCTAAGAGTACTCTAGCCTTGTAGAGTTTATCTTTTTAATGGAGATTCTGAATGACTTGCACGAAGCACACAGCAATAAAGACCAATCCTGACACGAGTGTTTTGGGGAAAGTTTTCATGTGTGCAGAGCAGGTTCCAAGGTTTCTCAGAATAGGTAGGATTTTCATCAACTCCGATCACAAAGAGCTATATTGGTTGGGTAGAGAGGAAGGAGGAAGCTGATCCAGGATGCCTGTGTCAGCACCCCCACGCTGTCCCACCAAGTCAAAGCTTCATATGCCCCCTCAGTGCTGCTCAGGTTGCATTCAGAACTACTTCATCATATGGCTCTCAGGGAAGCAAAGGCCTGGGCTTTGAAGAGCATCATGGATGGTTGGCAGCCAGTAGTGGTGGGGTGAGTGCACCTTCTCCATTTTGGTCTATTGGCTGCTCCTCAATAAATGTTATTTATTGGATGATCATATCAATGAGTGCATTTTGCCACCAGTATTCCTTGACTCCCTACCGCCCACTGTTGTTAAGTCGATTCCAACTCAGAATGACTCTATAGAACAGATTAGAACTGTCCTGTAGAATTTCCAAGGAGTTTAGTGGATTCAAACTGATGACCTTTTGGTTAGCAGTGTTAGCATCTAACCACTATACCATCAGTGTTTCACTTTGACTGCTTAAGTATTCCTGAATAAAAGATGATTCATCTTCTCATGACCCAGCTCATGTATCACCTGATACGTTGTCTTGGTTATCTAGTGCTGCTGTAACAGAAATACTGCAAGTCAGTGGTTTGAACAAACAGAAACTTACCTTTTAACAGTTTAAACTCAACCCACCCCAGTAAGTTGGTCCAGCTCCATCACTAACACTTCTGCATAGAACACTGCTATTCATTGTGAGGACCAAGGACCAGCAGCTTTGACTAGTTAGAAATGTAGAATTTCCAGATTCATTTTAATAAGAGGCACAGTGATTTGTATGCACAGCAAAGTGTGAGAAACACTTTTAGAACCAAAAGAGAAAACAAAACCCATTGCTGTCTAGTTGATTCCCACTCCTAGCAACCTTATAAAATAGAGTATAACTGCCTCATAGGGTTTCCAAGAACAGCCTGGTGGATTTGTACTGCTAACCCTTTGAGCAGCTATAGGGCTTAATCACTACACCACCAGTGGTCCTTAAATCTAGGAGAGCTGGGAGACACTGAAAACCTAGATCCCTTGTTAAGCACTAGTGACTCATATCCTCCAGAGGTGAGGGTCTTGAAATCTGTATTTTTAAATATGTAATTTTTTAATTTTACCAAGTTTGATAAACAATTGGGGTTAGAAACCATTACTTGAGGGGAAAATCCAAGTACAGCCCAGAGCTCCAAGAATAACTAATTGGCACCAACTGTGCAAACATTTTTTTTTTTTTAATGTTGATCTCCAAATCGCTATGGACACCTGGAGAAGTCACCCAAGTTCCCTATTTTCCTGTGAGGGTACTCCTTGTGAGACTTGGCAACTCATTTCGCTCATCTGTAAAATGAGACTATTAAAGTATCTACTCCATATAAAACAAAAACCAAACTCATTGCCATCAAGTCGATTCCAACTCATTGTGACCTCATAAGACAGGGTAGAACTGCCCATAAAGTTTCCAAGAGTTGCCTGGTGGGTTCAAACTGCTGTGATTTTTAGTATTTAATCCATATACCACCAGGGTTTCTGACCTCACATAATTGTTAAAGATGTATACACACATTCAATGAAACAAAGTTCTTTGGTTCATACTAATGTTAAAAACACCAGACACAGTTTGTTGTTGACCTCTACTTGGAATGATCTCCCAGATACTCACCTGGCTCATCATCATACTTGTTCAGTCCTCTCAAATATCTCATTCTGGTTAGCCTTTCACTAGCTAGCCTACACAAAATTGCACGACTTGCCATCGTCACTAGCATAAGCATCATCACTCCTCATCCTTTTGTCCTGCTTTTCATTCTTCTTCACGGCATTCGTTATTGCCTAACATTTCAGGTACTTCTTTGATAGTCATCTGTCTCCTCTTAATTAAAACTGAAGGTCCACAAGAGAGAGACTTTGTCTTTCTCTTTTTTGTTATTTCCCCATTGCCAGAACACTGCCAAGAACATAGTAAATTAGTAAACCAAACCAGACATCATTGATTCTGACTCATGGTAACCCCAAGGTTATCGCAGAGTGACTGCGCTCTATAGGGTTTCAGGGGCTGAGTTTTTGGAAGCAGATTGTCAGGCTTTTCTTCTGAGGTGCTTCTGGGAGAACTCAACAGCCATCTGTTTGGTTAGGAACTAAGCGTTAACTGATTACTTCATACAGGCGCTAAGACTACAGTAGGAATCAATAAATTTTACTTATTGGATGATCAAATTAATGAATAAGTTTTGCCTCCAATATTCCTTCACTCCTTACCACCCACTGCCATGCAGTCAATTCTGACTTATAGTGACCCTATAGGACAGAGTAGAACAGCCCTATAAAGTTTCCAAGGAATGCCTGGCAGATTTGAACTGACAACCTTTTGGTTAGCAGTAGTAGCACTTAACCACTATGCCACTAGGGTTTCCTCTTGACTCTTTAGGTATTTCTAATTAAAAGCTAACTGGGTTCCTCGTGACCCTATTCATGTATCACCTTCTGTGTTGTCTTAGTTATCTGCTGCTTCTATAACAGAAATACCACAAGTGGGTGGTTTGAACAAACATAAATTTACTTTGTCACAGTTTAAGCCCAATCCATTACCACTGAGTCCACTCCAACTCACACTGACTTTATAGGATAGAGTAGAACTTCTCCCATAGGGTTTAGAAGTCTATAAATCTTTACAGAAGCACACCTCCTTATCTTTCTCCTGCAGGATGACTGGTATGTTTGAATTGTTAACCTTTTGATTAGGCTGGAAGTCTTAATCAGTATGCCTGCTCAAAGAGAAGGGTTTTTCTATCTGTTAGCTTTTACAGAAGGTCCTTGTCCCTTTCAGCTTTGGTTCCCTTGGCTTCTTAGTGACCTTCATGTGGCATGACATCTACCTTTCCTCGTCTCTACTTGGTTCTCTTTAGCTAATCTGCTCTTTTTCTGTCTCAAAGGTGATTGGCATAAAACAAAGCCTACACTGATAATGGCATCTTAACAAGGAAAACCCATTCCCAAATGGTATTATAACCAGAAGTATAGGGGTGAGGTTTTACAGCACGTATTTTGAGGGAGAAAACCCTGCCGTGTTAGTGGTTAAATGCTATGTTTGCTAACCAAAGCATTGGCAGTGCAAATCTGTCCAGTGCTCCTTGGAAACGCTATGGATCAGTTCTACTCTGACCTCTAGGGTCTCTATGAGTTGGACCCAACTCAACAGCAGTGGGTTTGGGTTTTATTTTGTGGGGACACAATTCAGTGCATGACATATGTGTGGCTTTCCTGACAAACTCCTCCTCCTGTGAGAGAATTAATGATCCGGTTTGTGCTTACTTTGTACTCTACATATTCTTTCTCCATACTATTTATGAGTCAGTATGGTTTCCTCAAGCTGTCTACTGTCTATCAGCTCCTCAAGAACAGGGATCATTTCTAGCTCATCTTTGTGGCACTAGTCTTAGTGTTTATTGAATGAAAAATGAGAGTGAATTTTTCTGCCACAGAAGAAGAAGGGCATACATGGATTTAACAAAACCATTTTTCTGACTCTAGCAACACAGCTGAGAAAAGGGAAACAAAACAAACAAGCAAAAGATAACCCCAGTTAAAGAGCTGTTGGTTTCCTGAATTCACTTTCCGGGATCACACCTTCCTATCAATATCAAAGTGAAAGCCCATTGCCTTACTCACGGAGAGTGGTTCCAGTGAGCTTTGAGGAGAGCAGGAGAGACCTAGTTCTGTGAAGAGAACAGCTAAGTCCACGATCAAAGAGAAGCCAATGGAATGGTTCCCAAAGCAACACTGCAGTTCTTCAGTCTCTGGCGTATGAGGGCCAACTGAACTACATCAATCTTTCAGCAGCTCTACCGTTCAGTCTGGGAGGAGAAGCATGCAAAGTGCATTTACTTCCAAGTGCCCAAGCTACTGCACTGAATAATAAAGAAAAGGAGAAAGGAGACAGAAGCTTCAATTGCTCATTGCTGACAAAGTTGTTTAGCACTTGCTGTAAAGGCTCCCCACCCCCCACACCAGTTCTTACCTGGAACTTTCTCAGGCTCAGGAAGCCTGCTTTTCACCAGGGCTGCTGGCCTCGGCAAGATGATACAGAATCCCCTTGCCTCCATGCGTTCCCAAATGTCAATTCAAAGTCTTTTATTGCAATATCTTGAAAAGATTAGTGAAAATCCCATTATGCTATTCTAAAACTCGACTTTACTAAAATTTTCCATTACAAAATCTAGAGTTTTCTTTTTAAAATTTTGCTTTTAGTATGCTCAAAAGGTCTTTTGCATTTTTACTAAAAGGTTTATGTTAAATGGATTGTCTTGTCTTATGTAAGATGAAGGTGGCTACCTCTGCTTTTACAAGGCATAGCTGTGCACAGGACACCACTATAGGAACAGGCAGTGCGGGGTTTCTGTCTAGTGGGGAAACATTCTAGTGCACGGAAATAAAGATATGCTGATACAGCTGTGACAGAGAATCTACTGCCAATAAAAATTGTGGAAAGACATGCACATTGTCTGGTAATTAATTCCAAAACTGCAACCAATTACTGGACTTCTGCTATTCATATGGCTGCCACATATAGACATTTTCTATCTGGTCATCACTAAACACATCCCAAGTACAGGTCACAAAAGATACCAGTCTCAAGGCTGAGTAGGGAGATACAGTTTCAGTCCCGATTGTTTGCAAGTGATCTGATGAACATTTAGTTGCTGCTTCCCTGTTTAATTAATTTTGATGGGCTATTGATGTACCACAACTGTTTGTCCTAATAATGAATTCCAAAATTAGAATGGCTGCAACCCACTTCGACAGCTGCCACAGAAAATAAGCATTTGGAAATGCTCTTGGTTGAGGCAACGGGGTAGAAATGGCTACAGTTCAGCAGCTAATTCACATGATTATGTCACATGAGTTTTATTTTTCCGTTGCAAGCCTAGTTAGCATACCATCAGTGATGACTGCAAGAACCATTACTAGCTAGAGAGTTGGGACTGCTACTTCGCATCAGCCTAGCAAAGATAAACATGCAGGCTGAAGTGTGCTAATTGTGGAGAGGACACAGCAACAGGCCTTGAACAATTTAGGTCATTTCCTTGGAATGTTTAATTAGACTAGTATATCTGTTTGCAATTAATAACAGATGTGACAAGCTAATGTGTCCATGTACAGACAAATTAACCTCTGCCCATCAGCTGCTAGGAGTTGTGAGAAAGCTGCTAAGGTTTGCTTCTATTCATCTGAATTCATGTAAAACTGAAGGATAATGATAAACATAAATGTTAATAGAATATACAACACTTCACGTGAAGGCCTCTCCATAGGAAACCATTTTGTCAGGCAGACTTCATACCCCAACACTGACAACAAGAATGAATATTTCTTTTACCCTTTACATTTCACAAAACGTGGTCACATATATCGTACTCTTAGCCACCTGGTAGTAGAAATGATTCTGAAAGTTTTCTGCTATTGTAAAAGAGGCCTATATGTACTTGTAATACAGCTAGGGCTTAAGTCACAGCAGTATGGTGTTATAGCCTCTAAACTGATTTCTGCTTTAGACCTGGAAGCACTGTTCAGCTCCTTGCTTCAGTTAATTGCCATTGTCCAATTCTAAAGTGAGGAGTCAGGAAATGAGACAAATTTTCTCAACAGGACAAAGGTTTCAAAAGATGGGATTTCTGGGTATTAGTTTTGTTTGGTTGGGAAGAAGGTTAAAGTCAGGACTCAACTACCAGTCGGTGCTACTCCTCCCAGACTCCTGTCAGAAAAGTCTTGGGCCTCCAGAAGGGTCCGTGGAGTAAATGCCTATATTGTCCCACCACTCAGCCAACTTGCCTTTGGGGTAACAGAAGAACTATGATTTGGTTCTTTATTTCTTAGCCTATAATTGCAAGAAGCCCAAAGTAGTAGCTTCACTATTGTTGTTAGCTACCTCTGAGTTGATCCTGACTTGCGAATCATCATCTTTCAGGGGCCTGGGTCATAGCTGCTCTCAAAGATACGACATAGAGCAGTCAAATTTTCCTTTCCGCCTGGTGAGCTGAGCCTTGGTCCTGCAAGCCTACTGATGTTTCTCAGGCACCTCCCTCTATGTTAGTAGAAATGGGGAAGGGAGCTGACAGGCAGGTGGCACAGGAAACAGCCCTGTTACACTTCCACAGAACCCAGTGACATATTCCCACTCCACTGTACAGTGTTGATGTGGACAGACAGTAAAAAGCAATCACGTAGAGGCAGTGCTAAGAAGATGACTTTAGTGCTGTAAACTCCTACAAGTCACAACTCCTGAGACATTAAAAACTTCAGAGGAATAAGGGAGATGGGTAAACACAAAGAGGATAAAGCCCCTGGGAATATTTAGTCCCAAGAAGAGAAAGAAATTGGTCATGAAACGTCTCCTTAAATGTAGGAATGACTGCTGTTCAGCAGCTGTACCCAGATTACAAACTTTCTCTACTAAAGCTGTAATGGAAAACAATGGGTGTTAGCTAGAGAAGGAAAGGCTGTATGTATGTGTAAGAAGGGGCTTCCTGAAATGTGTGGTTATAAAGCATTATAATGGGATACTAGAGAGCCTATCAAATCCACTTCCCCACAGAATTTTAAGGACACAACAGACACCTCTTGGTAAAAATGGTTTAGATAAAACCTCCCTGGAGGTTGGAGGATAGCTCAGATGACTTCTCAGGGGTCCTTTCAGCCCTATGTGTTTATCATTTTAAAACTGGACCACAACACTTGTTCAGATAATCCCTGTCTGGTAAACTAGAAGCTATATCATTCCTTCTCTCCACTCCTCTAGCCCCCTGTCCAATCTTATTTGCTCTGTTTATACTTTGCTTTGCTGATGTCTACTTGACTCCTGCTCTTTGGATATTGTGCTCGCTCTGTTGTAGCGTGCTACGAAGCACACGGACAATATCAAAGATGGATGTGACATTTGCAAGGACAGGGAAAAGACGGTTTTTCGGTACACTGCATAAAAGCACTGCAGACTCTTGGCACTTTGTACATCCTCTAACAACGCAAACTCTGTTTAACAATTCTTATTTATTTATTTAATTTGTATTGACTTAAACCTCAGTTCATGATTTCAAAATATTTTATTTTCATGAGGAGAAGCTTTGTATCCTACTCCATTATAGGCTGATCTTCCCCTGGCCTGGTGTCCCTTTGAAGTCACACACCCTAATTAGGTCATCCCGAGTGTATGGAGTTGAAGGAGACCTGAGGTGGCTGTAGTGGGTTTTGCCCTCTGTTACAAACAGCAAACTGGAGAGCACATGAATGATGCTTCACGGTGTGAAGGGCTCTTCTGAAACCCTACACTTTCCCGGGTCCAGATGGTTGCCTGTCTCCTCTAATGCAGAGTTTAACAAATGCATGCTGGCTTTCCAGGGCATACCCTAACAAGAGGAGGCTGAAAATCAAGGGTCTCGGATTTACAAGGCCAAGAAATTTGTTTAGGTTATCTACAAATTACTCAGTTAAGGTTATCTGAAAAATAACTCAATATCCAAGCTGACTGCCAACAGGAGAAATTCTATTAAGTAGAAGCAAGAAAACCATTAGCTTTAAGTTTAAATAAAACCACTCACATCCAAGATGCATAGAACATATGGATGACATTGTATGCACAAATAAATAAAATCAGTTCATATATTTATGGAGGAGTACATAAAAACTTCAGTCCATTGTATTCATGTATACAAGAAATGTCTTCTTTTAAATATATATATACTTCTATTAATTTTTATTTTGATTTATTTTGGGTTTTTTGTTGCTGTGGTTTTCTTTCAAAGGTATAGGAAACAAAATCTCAGACTAGCCAAGATCTTCCCTGTGTTTCCCTGGCAGAACAAGAGCTCCCAGGAGCTTATGGGATGTCAAATCACTTCACCTGGGAGAGAGCGCGTGGTAACCGCTATCAACCGGCATCCATGCGGGCATCCACGCGCATGCCTGCTGTCCCGACCAGTCGTGGGTCAGCAGTCCATGTGTGTCACCACTTTATCCTCCTTGTTCCCACTACAAAGCTGCTTCAGGTCTGTCAGCTGTCTCTCAACAACCACTGCACTTCCCTTTTGGTGAGTAGGGGAGATTATTATACTACTGTTCTCCACTGGGATAGTAGCATAGCGGGTAAGTGCTACGGCTGCTAACCAAAAGGTTTGCAGGTCGAATCCAGCAGGTTCTCCTTGGAAACTCTATGGGCAGTTCTACTCTGTCCTACAGGGTCACTATAAGTCAGAATTGACTCTTCAGCAGTGGCTTTGGCTTTGGTTTTATTCTCTGCTGACGACTCAGCATTGTTTCAGGTTCCTTTGCGTTGACAGAACTGGCTACGTAATTTGTGGCACCTAACGCCACATGACTACAGGCTGCCTGTGAGTCAGAATGACTCAGTGGCAAGGGTTTGGTTTTTGTAGTGTACATGAAAATGTGGATACTTGTTCAAAAATTATTAAGAATTTCAAGATGGCAACAGGACAGCATGTAACCAACACTGGACCTGTGGAACTCCTCAGGTCACACATTCATGAAGTAGGCACTGTATGGAGATACCTTCTCCCTCTGCTTACGCGCCATGCCTGAAGGTCAGTAATAAGATGCTTGTTTCTAAACTGTAGTCCCCAGGTGGCACAGTTAGCACACTTGGGATGCTGTCTTACTCATGTGGTACTGTTCTAACAGAAACATCACCAGTGGATGGCTTGAACAAGAGCATTTTATTTTGTCCCAGTCCAGTAGGCTAAAAGTCCAAATTCAGGGCATCAGTTTCAGGGGAAGGCTTTCTCTGTTGGCTCTGGAAAGGAAGGTCCTGGTCATCAATCTTCTCCTGAACTGGAGAGCTTCTTAGGTTCAGGGACCCCAGGTCCTTCCCAAGGGATACCCTCTGTTGTCGGCACTGCTTTTGGTGGCATGAGGTCCCCAAATCTCTCTATTAGCTGCTTTCCTTTAAATCTCAAGAGATTACCTCAAGGCACAGTACAATCTTACACAACTACCCCACCAAACAAACTGCCACCCAGCCTCCCTCATTAACATCTTAGAGGCAGGGTTTACAGCAAGTAGGAACATCATTCAGTACTAGAAATCACAGCTCAGTCAAATGGCTACACAAATTTTGGGGGAAAACAATTTAATCCATGACAGATGCTAACCGAAAGTTGGAGGTTCAAGTCCACCCAGAGGCTACTTAGAAAAAGGGCCTGGTTGTCTGCTAATAGATTTGACAGCAACTGGTGTTTTTTGCTTTGGTTTTTCTCCTAAACCAAGTATATTTCATTATTCCACTGCCATTGAGTCAATTTCGACTCACAACAACCTTACAGGGCAGAGGAGAACTGTTCCACAGAGTTTCCAAGAAGCACCTGGTAGATTAGCAGCTGACCTTTTGATTAGCAGCTGTAGCACTTAACCACTAAGTGACCAGTGTTTCCAAAGCCAAGTGTAGGACACTTTATTGTCAGTACTTCAAGCCTATCTGGAAATTCAGTCTTTACCAGCACCAGCCCAGAATGGAGGTGGTTGATTCATAGGACACAGGTCCCTTGTTTGAGGTCCATGAGCCCAAGCTGCTTTTTTGTCTTTCTCCCTCCACAAGAACTCACCTGTGAATTCCGGCAAGTCTGGGAGAGTGACAGTCTGGTTCTTTTCTATTCTTCTCCATAAAGTGTTCATGGCTGTGGGGGGAGGGGTGTACTTTTATCCCCTGTGACCTTTAGGGCTTAGACTTTTTGAAATGACACAAAAAAGAACAGGCTATCTTGACTCAAAGCTCTTTTCTTTTAGTACTTTTGTATCTGCTGTATGTTGTAAAAATCTGTTTTGAAACCCTGCGTCCCTGTTTTTTCTCCCTTCTCTGTTCTTCTACTGTGATATCCCTTCTTGAAGTCTACAAGCATTAAACACTTCAGTTGCTTAAACGCCAAGCATAAAATAGAAGCAGGGGGTGTGGGGGAAACAACTATCAGTCCTCAGTTTACAAGTAAGAGAGGTTAAGTGTGCTAACTAAGGCCACACAAATGATTACGCAGTGGAGCTGGGTGGGATTTAAGCCCATGTGCTTTGACTCCCGATTCTGAAATCTTAATCATAATGCTATACTGCCTTTTATAGCAAGCACTAATGCATGGCAGCTTCTGTATTTATTATGATGATAAGAGCAATAAATCGGTTCCTTAGGTTTCCTAGAAACCAAAGCACATGCAGGTCACCAAAACAAATGTATATAAGGTGCAAGAAAAAAAATTGTTTAGTTTGATGTTTATTCGCTTGTGACTGATCTTTAACAAAATGTTAAAGCGATAGTAGAAAGCAGTGACCCACAGGGGCTGACACGGATTTTCTCAATTCCTTTCTTGACAGAGACAGGCAGAACACAGAATAACCTAGGCACTGACTAACTGTTATATTCCAACAAGGTCCTGCATCAATATATCTGTTTTCTGTTACTAAATTGCATTTGTAAAAGTCTAGCAGTAGTCTTCAGGCTTATGATTCTCTAAGGCTACAAATTTTGAAGGAGAATTTTACAGTATATATGGTTTTATAACGTGTCAAGCACTGCTCAAACTGCCTGATATTAATGAGCTCAAGTTCCTACAGCTAGAGAAGTATTCAGACTACCTGGCTCCAGGATCTTCTATGTTAAAGCTACCAGTAAATCATTTTGTTTATTTGAAATATGTATTTGGATTTTTAGGTGACATTTTGTCCTCCTGATCTGTAAAGTAATGTATACTACAGAGATATTTTAATGATTTAGGATGGATTAAATCCTACTCAACAGCACTTGGCTTGGCTGGCTGTCTTTCCTAAATAAGACAAGGAAACTTTGACTCATTAAAAAGGAAAGAGAGAGAGAGATGGGCACACTGATTACATAAAAATTTAAAACTTCTGAGTACTTGAAAGTCAAGTTAGAAGACAAGTGACAAAATTGAAGACTATCATAAATAGTCAGAATTAAAAGGGTCGCTATGAGTCAGATCCGACTCGACGGCACTTGGCTTGGCAATATTTGAAGAGCTTCTATAATTTAATAAGAAAAGGACAAACAGAAAAAATTGGCTGGAAAATAATACCAAAGGAAATTCACAAAAAGAAAAATGAATGACTAGTGTATATGAAAATGTGCTCGATCTCATTAGCAACACAAGAAATAATAATGAAACACCACTGTGTTCATTGGATTATCAAAAAGATTTTTAAAAAATACTCATGGTAGCAAATATGATATTGTGGAAATATAAACTGGAATAGTAGTTTTGAATAAAACTCTGGAAATACCTATCAAATTTTAAAATGTAAACACCCTTTGACTTAGTAATTCCTCTTTCAGGACTCCAATCTGCAGAAATATTGTGCATTCACTCAAAGCTATACTTAAAAATGATGTTCACTGCAACACTGCTGGTAATAGTAAAAGAAAAGAAAAAGTTAAATCACAATATAATAACGAGAGACTGCAGCATCAATTATGATACATCCCTTTAATTGGATAATCCAAAGAAGGTAGTAGAATTTTCCACAGTGGCATGGAAATATCTCCAAGAACAGTTCTAAGAAAAAAGAACTAGTCACAGAACAAGATAAATAGTATGAATTTTATTTACAAAAATGCTGCCACACGTATATACTATACAAATATATAATACAACAAAAATGCCTTATATAAATTTACAGTAAAGTGTTTTCAAAGATGCAAACTCAATTACTGGAGAAAAAATAGATACTGTTCACGTGTGTTTCACAGTAACAGTACGTTGACTTGAATTTGCCTGAAATGAAGGAAACAAAGCCAACTTTCAGAATAATACTGACCAGTACCACAGTGGGCTTTGGTTTGATTCTTTAACATCTTATATATCTGCAATATTTTTATAAGTATATATATTCACTTATTATTTATGCAATTTCAAGTATTTAAGAAATCAAATAAAAGGAAAATAAAACATCAGCTGTTTGAAAAAAACCATGTGTACTGCAGTAGAGCAGGTAAGCCCAGACTAGTTTGCTATCAAGTTGATTCCAGTCCCTGAAGATCCTATGAGTTGGAATCAGTGGCTGATTTTTCAGAAGTCAATTACCATTTGTGGGTAGACTTGAACCTTCAACTTTCTGAGGTACAGCTTAGTGCATTAACCTATTTGAACCACCCAGGTACTCCAGGCCCAATAATGCCCCTAAACATCAGGTCTCAGTGCCGAATTCTATAAATGTTACCTTATTTGCAAAAAAAGATCTTTGAAGATGTGATGGAGGTCAGGATTTTGAGATGAGGCTGTTATCCTGGGTTATCTGGGTTGGCTCTAAATGCAATCACATTCATGCTTGTGAGACAAGGCAGAAGGAGAGCTGACCACATACAGAAGTAAAGATGAAGCGAAGATGGAGTGGACTGAGGTTTGATGATGCTGGCCTTGAAAACTGGAGTGATGTAGCTAAAAGCTAAAGAATGGTGATAGCTACCAGAAGGTGAAAGAGGCAAAGAGCAGATTATGTCCTAGACTCCCTAGAGAGAGCGTGATCCTGCTAGCACCTTGACTCGGGTGCAGTGACGCTGATCTTAGACTTCTGGTCTCCAGAGATGTGAGAGGATAAATTTCTACTGTTTTAAGCCTCTTAAGTTGTGGTAGTTTGTTACAGCAGCCACAAGAAATGAACACATGTACATTCTAGAAAATTTAGAAAAATGCATAAGAATACACAGAAACACAATTAAAATCACTTGAAATCCTACTGCCCAGAAATAACTGTTAACATTTTTAGTGCATCTATTTCTAATTTTTTAATTTTAAAATTTGGGTATACGCATAATCATTTTTGCACTTTTTCCAACACTATTGGATATAATTGATGTATAATAAACTGCACATATTTAATATATACAACTTAATAAATTCTGTCATGTGTATGTTTATGAAACAATCATCACAATCAAATTACAAACATTTTCATCATTTAGCAAAATTTCTTCCTGCCCCTTTGCCGTCTATCCCTCTCTACACTTCCAACCCCAGGTAGTCACTCCTGTGTGTTGTGTCACTATAGATGAGATTTTGTTTTCTAGAATTCTATGTAATATGCTTCTTAACCTGCTTTATTTCATTTGGCATGATGATTTTGAGATTGATCCACATTGTTGCATATATCAACAGTTCATTCCTTTTTATTGCTGAAATGTATACTTGCTCAAAGTGAAAAGGACTTGAAATACTGATGAAGATTAAAATATATATATATACAGCCTTTGGTATGGATTATATCTCAACATAAGAAAAACAGAAATCCTCACAACTGAACCAATAAGCAATATCTTTTTTTATTATGATTGAATGAAAATGCACATTCCCATGTAAATTGCATGCCCACCTATATGCAATTCCCACTGCTCTCCCTGCTCGGTGACAGCACACTCTACCTCTCTGCTCGATACATGTCTTATTCTCCCAACAATCTCCTCTCCCCTCCTTTCCACCCACTCTCCTTCCTCCAGTAAGAGGTCAGCGAGATGACATCCTACAGATGCATAGAGCCATAAAGTGCACACATGATATGGTCACCCAGTCTCGCCAATTCCAGTCCATTCTTGTCCAACAGTTCACCTCAATTATGATTTATGGACAGGGGCATGCTCCCGAGGGAACCCCAAGGCCTGTGGACCATCAACTGTGGTCTTTTAATGGAGCTCTCAGAGTGCACCCCTTTTTATTCTTGTGATGCCAGTGGGACTCAACTTTGTGAGCTCCATCGCAGCTATCACTAGTGGTAGCCAGGCACCATCCGGTTCTTCTAGTCACAAGTCAATATAGTTACCCACTCATGTGGGTCTCTCTGTCTTCTGGGTTCCCTTCCCCGATGTTATTTTGGTCCTTGGTGATCATCTGTTTGTGCTAAGTTGGGACCATTTGCTGTACCTTCGGATGGCAGCTTGGCAGCTTTTAAGAACCTAGATGCCACAAACTAATGTGGGGTGCAGAAGGCTCTTTTAGCAAAATGCTAGTTGTGCCAATTGGCCTCAGTTTCCCCTGAGAGCATAGTCCCCAACCCCCCACCCCAGCTACTTTGTAATAGGCAATATCTTAATGAACAGAGAAGTAATTGAAGTTGTCAAGGATTTCATTTCACTTGGGTCCACAATGAACCCATGGAAGCAGCGATTAAGAGTCAAATGACATACTGTATTGGGTACATCTGCTGCAAAAGACATGGTTAAATTGTTAAGAAGCACAGATGTAACTTTAGGGACTAAGGTGCACCTGACCCAAGGCACTTTATTTTCAATCACCTCATATGCACAAGAAAACTGGACAATAAATAATGAAGACCAAAGAAGAACTGATGGCTTCGAAGTATGGTGCTGGTGGAGAATATTGAATATATCATGGACTACCAGAAAAGCAAACAATTCTGTCTTGGGAATAGTATAGCCAGAATGCTCCTTAGAAGTGAATACGGCAAGACTTCATCTCACGTACTTTGAATGTGTTATTAGGAGGGACTAGTCCCTGGAGAAAGACGTTTGAGTCATCTAATGCTGCTGTAACAGAAATATTGGAAGTGGATGGCTTTAATAGAAATTTATTCTCTCATATTCTAGCAGACTACAGATCTAAATTCAGGACATTAGCTCCAGGAGAAAGCTTTTTCTCTCTGTCACCTCTGGAGGAAGATCCTTGTCATCAGCCTTTGCTTGATCTGGGAGAATCTCAACACAGGAACCTCAGCTCCAAAGGATGTCTTCTGCTCCTCGCACTTCTCCCTTGGTGGTATGAGGTTCTCATGTTTCTCTGCGTGCTTCTCTCTTATATATCTCAAAAGAGATTGGTTCAAGACAATCCTGTAGACATCATCAAAATAATTGCCATTAATCCATCTCATTAAATCATAGGATAGACTTTATAATGCAGGAAAATCTCATCAAATGGTGGACAGTCATACTGGGAATCACGGACCACCTATACTGATATACACATTTGGGGGAGAACACAATCTAGTCCATGACAGATTGCATGCTTGGTGAAGTTGAGGGTCATCAAAAAATAGGAAGGCTTTCAACAAGGTGTATTGGCACAGTGGCACAGGTATAGCAATGACTGTGAGGATGGCACAGAACTGGGCAGTGTTTTGTTCTGTTGTACATAGTGTTGCCCTGAATTAGAATCAACTCAGCAGCATCAGGTTCGTTTTTTTCCTTGTCTGGTATAATTCCTAAGAATATTATCTCCCAGTGGCTTACTTTTTTCTTTTCTTGATGGTATCTTTTGAAAAACAGATTTCATATTTTCAAGAAATCCAGTTTCTTTAAATCTTTCTTCCGTGGTTCATGCTTTTTGTGGGTTAAAAAAAAAACAACTTTGAATGTCCAGTGTCTCAAAGTTTTTCTCCTAGAAGTTTTATAGTTTCAGGTTTTCTAGTTAGCTATGGCTATTTAAAAAAAGGTCAGCAATTTGAATTCACTGGGTACTCTTTGGAAATCATGGAGCAGTTCTACTCTGTCCTATATGACTGCTATGAGTTGAAATTCATTTAAGAACAGTGGTTTGTTTTTTAGCTTTAGTTAGGTCTGTGGCCCATTTTGAGGCAGTTTTTCTGTATAGTATGAGGTAAAGGTCAATGCTGATTTCTTTTCAATATGATGTCTAACAGAAATACCACAGAGTGGATGGCTTTAATAAAGAAAAGTTTATTTTTACACAGTCTGGTAGGCTACAAGTCCGAATTCAGAGTGTCAGCTCCAGGGGAAGGATTTCCGTCTCTTGACTCTGGAGGAAAGTCTTTGTGTTGTTACCAGTCTTTGGTTGGGAAGCATCTTGGTGCAGGAACCTCAGGTATGAAGGATGCATTCTTCTCACAGTGCTGCTTTCTTGATGGTGTAAGGTTCCCAACTCTCTGCTTGCTTCCCTTTCCTTTTATCACTTGTAGTATAAAAGACGGTGTAAGCCACAATCCAGGGAAACTCCTTTTACAGTAGATTAGGAAGGTGAGTTTAGGAAGGGACTTATATTCCCACCCTAATCCTCTTTAACATAGAGCTCAGGAAAATCACAAAATGGGGGACAATCATAAAGTATTGGGAATCATGGCCCAGCCAAATGGCCACACACTTTTTTGGGGGGACACAGTTCAATCTGTGACCTACAGATATCCACTTGATCAAACATCATTTGTTGCAAAGGTTTTCCATTCATTTCCCCGTTAAGCTACTTTGGCTTTTCTTGTGAAAAACAAATTTATGATATATATGTGAATCTGTTTCTGAACTCTATTCTGTTCTCTGGATCTACCTTTCTATCTTTTTGGCAGTATCACTCTGTCTTGAATAATGACACTTTGTAGTTAGCCATAAAATCAGATAGGGTGAGTCCATCTTTGTATTTTCAAAAAATCTGAAAAAAAACCCTCCCAGTATTTTCATGGGAGTCGTGTTGTGTCTGTAGATCCAGTTGAAGAGAAATGACATCTTAATAATATTGAATTTTCCAACCTATGACCCACAGAACCTCATAAACAATACTATTTACATAAGTAATTCAGGTTTTCTGAAGATTAATTTATATAAGCTGTATATGCAAATTGACTCAGTAAGTCAGCCAACAAAACTTTAAAATGCTTGTTAGATACCACTCTTTCTTCTTTGTGCTTAAACCAGTTGCCTGTGAGCCAACTCTGACTCATAATCCGAGCAGGATTGAACACAGGGTTTTCAATGGCTGTGGCCTTTTAGATGTAGATCACCAGGCTTTCTTCTGAGGTGCTTCTGGGTGGACTGAAATCACCAACACAAGCACTTAGCCGATTGTGTTACCCAGGGATTCTTTCTAGGTGCTTAGGATTAAGCATTAAGCAAATAAATAGTCTTTGCTCTCTTGAGTTTTACCAGGATCACCGCTATAGTTCCAGACTCAATTATTTTCCCTCTACTTGAGCCCTCAAGAAGTATAATTAGGAAAAACTTCTATCAGCTACCAGAGAACATCCTCAAGGCACTACTGTTGTTCTTCTCAGCTCTTCAGTCCCTACCAGTTCCTTCATAGTTCACACCATGGTCTGTCACTGTTAAACCTGTTCAGTCCTAACAACTCCAGCACAGGGACTGTGTTTCACGTTTACTTCTGTCCAGGAGGACAGTGAGACAACTGAGTGTTCTTATATCTCTTTCTGAGGTAGATGTTCACTTCATCCCTAAAAAATCAAACCAAACAATTGCCATCAAGTTGGTTTTGACTCATAATGACCCTACAGGTCAGAATAGAACTGCCCCACTGAGTTTTCAAGGGGGGCCTAGTGGATTGAACTCCTGGCCTTTGGTTAGCCGCCATAGCATTGAACCACTGTGCCACCAGGGTTCCCACCTTATCTCTAGGTGACAAATAAGAAAATAAGACCCAGAGATGTTGAGTGTTTTGACTACATTTACTCAGCAGTGTCAAAATTTGGAGTCAAATTTAGGATCTATATGCTGTAAGGAAGTTCACTTGTTCTTTCCATTCAATATTGTTGCCTCACAACCTTACAGACACATTTGATTCAGATACCAGTGCTTAACCTCAGAACCTTACAGGAAATGTGCATTTGTGTATTGAGCAGTCTGTTTCTTGCCTGCTGTGAAAGAAATCACTAGGTGCTCTCTACCTTATCCTGATAGCCCTAACACTCTCACAGTGAATATCCTTTTATAGCAGGGTTCTTAATCCATCCCTTAGATGGCCTTCAGGGGGAGTCAGGGAACACCCTAAAACTCTATGGAAAGGTTTTTGTGTTTGTGTGTAATATATTTTGGGGGTGGGGGGAAAGGTTTCCATTTGAATCTGTTTTCTAAAGCGGCAGTGTGCTCCCCGACCCCCGCCAAAAACGTGAACTACTGCTCTACTGGCAAAGTCACACCCTGACTGGAACAAGCAATCTAATTAATCAGCAAGCACCTCATATTTACTGAGCATAAGTGGGGAAAACCATGGCCAGCATTTTGCCAATTAACGAAGTAGTGGAACACACAAAGTGGTGAGCAAGGTAGAGACAGAGAATCAAAGTTGTTGAGAGCAGCAAGGGAATGACGGCGTCCTTGGGGAAGGCTTCAAGGCGGTGGGACTAGAACTGCAACTTGAAGGATGCGTGTTTCCCAGATTTTGCTCTCAGGTGTAAACAAGAAGGAAAACTATTTGCTGCAGGTGCCTGATTCACATCAGTGGGTAACCAGGCAGCTGCAGCCACCAAATCACCCTTAAACGCACCTTGGCTGTTACAGTACTGCTTGGTCATCAGCATTCAGCTAGTACCATGGCACCAAGCGGAAAGGAAGGCTACATTGAAGAGAAGATGAAACAGACACAGCAAGCAGAAAATAAAATGCCTTGAGTCTATTTTGCAGACTCAGACCAACTAATCGATCTTTCCTGTTCGAAGCTGAGCAATGAATACAGGACGTGGTATTACCCAGATCAGTAGTAGCACGTAAACATTTTGACATAATCTGGCCTTGGAAAATAAATGTTAAAGAAGTCACTAAATCCTTTGTCTAAAGAATTGCCCACCGTTTCACTCTCAGTTGCCAAACCTGAGTCAGTTTCATTCTGTGCAGATTCTGGACACGTCCTTTCACTCCTAAAGCAAGCAGGCTTGATATTTAAAGCAGGTTTTCTATTTTTAGTTGGTTGCTGAACATCTGTTGGCCTTTCTCCTTAATAGCCTGCTCAGTAGAAGAGAAGGAGTAGAGCAGTATAAAATCATTTTGTTGTTCAATACCATGATTAGTTTTCTTAAGTTGACAGCCAGCCTTAACAAGATTCTCCTCTTCAGGAAATGTTCTTTTGATGGATGGCATCCCTGTGGCTCTAAACTGAAATGCAGAAGCAAGAAGGAGGTGAATTCTATAGTTGGATAAAGTCTTGTTCCTGCTAACTCAAGTGTAATTGATGAAACCCCACACCTCACATAGCTCCAAAATGTAAGTCCAAGGGAAAGGACAGGCTTCTCTCCCCTCTCTGTCTCTCTCTCTGCCTCCTTTCCTCTCTCTCTTTTTCTAACTGAATTATCTCTGTCTCTGGTTCTATACATTCTGAGCCTAAACTTGGCTACAAATAACAGGCTGGGACCACAAACCAACTTTAACATGCCGTAGCAATTTTGGCAGAAAACAGAAACCCCTCCAAATGCCAGTTAAAAAAAAAAAAATGGCACAATGCACACCAAAATGAAATAATGAAGCACTGGTTGAGAAATCTACAGATCCACGTAGACCTATGATTGACAAATTGCATCAATCTCTTTATTTATCGGATCATCTCAGGAAACGTCTTTTTGGTATTATTTTTCTCTCATACATGAACCTAGAAATAATCAAGACAGACTAAAACTCAAGATCCTATATAAAAATATGCCATGCCTGTGACAGTGTGATGAATCAGTTTTCCTTATTAAACAGATCCTTTGGGCTCAAGTCACCTGGCCAGGATCTGTGGGAACCTTGCCCTTTGGAATTGTAAAAGGCAGACTAAGTGGACATGTCTTTAGGAGGAAATATGAGAAACGGTGAGAAAGCTTGATAAAGATGTCAACCTGACAGGATTTCATTTAAGGTTTTAATAACATGAATAATGTAGGATGGAAAATAGTCCTATATGTTGGAAGACAGAGCTTTGAAACAGGAAAAAAAAACACCCCTATCATCTATAATCATGTATAATTGTTGCTTTTTGTGTGTCGTCAACCTGATTCTCACTCTTAGCAAACTTACAGGACAGCATAGAACTGCTCTACAGTGTTTCCCAGACTAACGCCTTTATGGGAACAGATCATCAGGTCAGGTCTTTCCTCCCACAGAGCAGCTAGTAGGTTGGAACCAGAGCTTTGAACCTGTTCATTCCAGTCTGAATCCCTACTGAGAATCTGTTTATTTAACAAGTTCCCAGGCGTGCTGGTGCTGTTAGTTAGGGACTAGTTCAGATAACCACTAATAAAGCAGTGATTCTCAAAAGTTATTATACGTAAGAATCACCTAGGGATTTTTTTTTTTGTTGATTCTAATTCAGTATATCTGGAATGTAAATGCAAGTTCTCTGTAAAAGTTTCAACCAGAATGAACCAGTTTTAAACCCTGGTTGAAATCACCAACATTTTGGTTAACAGTTGAGTAAATTAAACCTTGTTCCACCACAGCTCTTTCATATCTATATACTTATATATAAATATACTCATATATATTTATGTTTTAACTATACATGTTCTACACTTACTAATACAGCCATTATCATGAGAGAAAGATATGGCAAGTCTGTTTGTATGAAGATTACAGCCTTGGAAAATCTGTCAAGCAATTTTGCTTTGTCCTGTAGGGTCATTATGAGTAGGAATTGACTCAGTAAAAATGAGTGAGTTTATAACCTATCTTGGTTATCTAGAGTTGCTATAACAGAAACAGCACACATGGATAGCTTTAACAAAGAGAAATTTATTTACTCCCAGGCTAATAGTCTGTAAGTCGAAATATAGAGGACCAGCTCTTGGAGAACTATTTTTCTTTCAGCTCTGGAGGATCCCTGTCACCGATATTCCCCTGGTCCACGATCTTCTCGTTGCAGGGACCCCAGAACCAGAGAATCTTCTCCTGGCTCCTGTATCTTGGCAGTATGAACTCCCCTGTCTCTCTGCTTGCTTCTGCCTTTTATATATCAAAAAAATTGGCTTAAGTTATAGATTAATCTTGTAGATTGCATCTACATAATGGCCACCAATCCCACCTCCTTAACATCATAGAGATAGGACTTACATAACACAGGAAAATCACACAAGAGGAGAAAAAATGGACAATCACACAATAATGGGAATCATGGCCCAGCCAAGATGTTACACATCTGTGGGGACACAATTCAATCCATGACACAATCATTGTATACACACTGTGAAATCAACAATGATATCTATGGAACAATCCAGGTATAACATCTGAAAAGTTCTCATCATGTGGACTAGGACACTGAAGCTTTAGAAAATGAAGTTTTGTTTTGTTTTTTTGTAAAAATAAGATGGTTGCTGACATCTGGCAATCCTACCCCATCACCGATCATTTCAGTTAGCATTTATAAAACCTCTGTCATTGTTGGGTACCATCAATTCTGCCTCATAGAGACCATATATGACAGAACAGAACTGTCTGTAGGGTTCCATAGGCTGTAATCTTCATGGAATCAGATCTCCATGTCTTTTCTGCCACTCAGTCACTAGTCTGTTCCAACTGTCAGTCTTCTCATTTGCACCCAAGAGCTTAACCATTGCACCACCAGGGCTCCTTCTAGAACCCCTACTATGTGCCAAACACCATTGGAAATGTAAAAATGTGTGACACGAGCAGCTCTGCTTTATCACTTTGTTGTTGCTGATTTTGATGGTTTTTCAAGGCAAGACATTCTCTTTCCATCCTTCAGAACACACATAACTGCAGCACATCTGGTAGGAAGCTGTCTTAGTCATCTAGCGCTGCTACAACAGAAATACCACAAGTGATAGCTTTAACAAACAGAAGTTCATTCTCTCACAGTTCAGTAGGCTGCAAGTCCAAATTCAGGGCATCAGCTCCAGGGGAAGGCTTTCTCTCTCTGTTGGTTCTGGAGAAGGTCCTTGTGCTGCATCAATTTTCCCTTGGTCTGGGAGCATCTCAGTACAGGAACCTTGAGTCCAAAGGATGCTCTCTGCTCTCAGCACTGCTTTCTTGGGATCCTCATGTCCTCAGCTCTGTGTTGGCTTCCTTTTCTTTCAGTCTCTTGTAGGATGAAAGGTAGTGCAAGCTACATCCTAAAGAAACTCCCTTTACAGTGAGTGGATCAGAGAGGTGACCTTAGTAAGGGTGTTACAGTCCCACCCTAGTCCTCTTTAACATAATTTAATCTTGCCCTATTAACCAAAAGCAGAGATTAGGATTTATAACACAAAAATCACAAAATGGAGGAAATTCACACAGTACTGGGAATCACGGCTTAGCCAAATTGCTACACATTTTGGGAGGGACGCAGTTCTGTCCATGACAGATGCAATACACCAGAAGCAAGTACACCTATCCTCATTAAAAATTATTTTAACTGAGTAAATTTTAGTAGCAATTATTACAAATATAGAATGGAATACTATTAGAATAAATTGTACTTACCCTGACATCCTATGTGCAAAATCTGTTCAGATTATCCTTAAATTTTAAACCATTTATGCTGTTTTTACCTTTTGGTACATACGTTAATGTTTCCTACTAGACTGGACAGGGTACTTAAATGCATTGGCTTATTTCACCTCACAACAAATGACTTACAGGAAGCACTGTCATGACCATTTGCCTAAACACGGTATTTTGAAGACATAATAAGATAGCTGGTGAGTGCTAGGTCACACAGCAACGAGCAGCAGAGTTGGAATTCAAACACTGGTCTGACTCTAAAACTTGGATCCTTCTGCTGTATGCTAGTGGCGCGTCTAGTCTTAATCTTGTCTGTCCATCAAGATCTGATGACTGAGGCATTGCTATGCCTCCCTCAACTATTCCAGAAAGGCTTTCCACACTGTGAGCCGTCTCGCACTACGGCAGCTCTTCTCAGGCTAATCAGACCCCACGCGAATAGAAACAGTGGTCAGCTAACGTAGTTACTGTGTTTAGTAGGAAAAAAATGTTTAATGGCCCAGAAAAGGAGATTCTTGATAAAGTTCCGTTACATTTGAAATAAGTAAAATGCAAAAAATAAACTTTAAGAAAATGAGTTGTGACTTTTTCATTGGCTTTCAGACTCAGCTTCCCAGAAAGCTTTAGAATTGGTAAATGTCATACTTCAACAAAAATGAAACTAAACAGGATTTCCACTAAATAAAATATTTATGTGCTGCCTGACAAGTGGTCTTTGTCAGTTAATTAGGTATTTGAAAACAGATATGGTAAATTGGTTGGGGAGCATACTGTCTACAGTGTGACAAGCAGGGATTTTTTTAAGTGACTGATTATGAGGTTTATGATACCTGATTGTTACACACATTTAGTTATTGTTAATATAACTGATTATCAATTATCTTTAAAACTATGACTGAGTTATAGACAAATACAGAGGGAGAAAAAATCTCCCAGATGAAAGGAAATCATTTGTAGCTGCTTCATTTATTTCTTCTTTCAGTTATGTCCAAACATCAAACAAACTAGAAGATAGTTGGAAACACTGGTCAAGTTTTGACAAAATACCCAGTTTTCTCCATATAACAAAAGAGTTATTTTTAAGTAAAGTGTAATCGTAATTTGAAAAAAACTTTTTTTTTCTGAAGGGAATGGCGATGTTAAGCTTTTTAGATAGAAAAATAGCTCTCTTCAGTACTCAGCAGACATGAGGAAGTGAAAGTACCCCAGCTGTGTTGATTGTATTTATATTACCAGTGAACATGAACTTCTGTATAGTACACTTTATCACACAGAGAGAATTAAAATGCAGAGACATTAATGAAAGGAAATCCATTACTATCTTGAAATTAAATGTATATAATTTGAAGGAGACAATAAAATGCTAGCCTCTTAAAGCTTGTTGTTTCACTTAAATAAAAAGGAGACTTTAAAACATTTCTTTTTGTTCACCTTGCATTAAAGTTTTCTTTTTTTTTCCATTTTCTCTATGATGACATATCAAAGGAGCGAGATATGAAAAGTCTGATAATTTCAGAGTCTTCATTTCAAACCATTAAGCTGAACTGCATCATTTCCTTTCTAAAGACTGAAGTTCTCTGAAAAACAAAAAGATGAAAGGTCTCAGCTTTCTAGAACGCTTGTTCATCCACTTATACAAATAACATATAATAACATGCATTCAAAGACTAGTTATTTTTCCTGTAGAATCTCGAAACAGAATGAATTGATGCAGTCTACATCAGCTATTAAGCCCCTCCACTGCTTAGGGTCAGCAGCAGAGGTTGACAGAGCTGCATTACCAAGCCACAGTATTACCAAACAATGATCATCAAATGAAATTAGATTCTCTATCAAAAACATTTTTTGTGTGGGTGGCTGAAATTATGATTCTTGGTGCAGGCCTCCAGCTTGAGCATCAACATTGATGCAAAATTGATGAAACTTCCAAGCGAAATTGCATTGTTTGATCTTCACAGCCCTGGAATAACATAGCCTAAAGCTACAGTTTCTGTAAACTTACTTTGCACAAACGACTTAGCCAGTACAGATGTATTGACATAGAGTGCCCATGAATGACATTAGGGCTACTTAGAAAAGAGACAAAACAACAGCAAAAGAATGCAGCAATTGGTTCTGAAAATTACCTTTTTCCAGCGAATCTCTCTGAAAAAAATTACCTTTTTCTGCTGAATCTCACTCAAAAATTACCTTTTCCAACTGAAGCTCTCTCAAAGTGCCTTGATGTTAAGCAATATAGTTTTAAGTTGAAAATGTCACAAGGCCATGAAAAGAAATTGATAGAAAATTTCAGGGTTCCTTGTTGATATTTGAAGCAGCCTGTGGATTTTTGTTCTTTAACACAGATCTGCTCTGCTGTGCTGCCACTTTGATTTCTGTATTGCCAAAAACAGCATGTTTCTAGGCTTAATGGCTTCACAGAGAAGAGTATGAAGACGATTTAATTATTGCTGCTGAGGTTCTGTTACCAGTAGGAAATTGGTAAACAGATGTTTTTAAAATCCTCTCCATTCACTGTAGAACTTTTAAAAAGTGCAATAAATAAAATTCCCAAGTTTCTTTATCCTTTAAAAGAAGCCATAATTCTATTTACTGCAGCACCCTTTTAGAAAATTATGTACTTAAAGTGAGATTTTTTTTTTTTTTACCTCACAGAAGAAATTTTTACTTCTTTAGGCAAAAGATGCAGGAAGGGCAACATGTATCTTAGACGGATCGCTGGACTGGATGTCCAAAGACCTGAGTTCTAACTTTCAGTCTGCCCCTAACAACAGCAGACCTTGTGGGATATGGAAATAGACAGGTTGATGGAGAAATTCCTTCCAGCTCTAACAGTCTATGGGTTTTAGTTCAAATTACAACAATCCAACAGTAGATTATCATTGTTATTAGGGCTACCATAACAAATTACCACAGTGTACATATTGTTGCTATAAAAGTTGCAAAACTTCAACTTTTATGCTTGTTTGTTTTCTGTGTGTGCGTATATGTGCACTTTTTAAAAACCAGTGAAATGCTCCTCAATCTGAGAGGCTTTGGACATTTGGATGCCATCTCTCAGACAGATAGTGGGATGACTTAGGTAGGGTAGAGCCAGTTACAGGATTTGGGAAAACTGTTAAAATAATTGACCACTCTCTGCTTTTTATGAATTGAATTGCGTTCTCCTCTCATATCTGTGGATGTGACCTGGTTTCAAAAACGGATCATTAAAGATGTTATCAGCTAAGGTGATGTCAGAGCTCAGTAGGGTGGATCCCAACCCAATCTGAGTGGTGTTGTCCTTAAAAAAAGAGCGCGAGAGAGATACTCAAATAGAAGCAGGAAGGCCATGTGAACACATAGCTACATGCCAAGGAACTCGTGGTGTTACGAGAAGTTGAGAGAAACAAGGAAGAAAAATCTTCCCTTAGAGCCTTTGGAGAAACCGTGGTCCTGCTGACAGCCAGAGTTTAGACTTCTAAACTCCAGAATTGGGAGACAACTAATTTCTGTTCCTATAGGCCACCTAGCTGTGGTATTTTGTTACAGTAGCCCTAATACATTGTCATTTTGATCATTTTTTTCCCTCTATTGTGCCTATTCTTTGTCCCTCTCCTCTTCTTTTACCATCTCTCTGCCTCTCCATCTCTTATCCAGCCTCAATTCTCCTGTTCTGCCCCATCTCTTCTCTTGCCCATTCTTCTTTTCTTTCTATCTTAACTCATAAGCCTCCCAAAAAGTCAGCCATTGAAAACTTTATAGAGCACAGTTCTAATCTGACATACATGGGTCACTTTGAATTGGAATCAACTGTACAGTGGCTTTGTTTTCTGGTTTTAACTTATGGAAGCAGATCACCACGTGATCTTTCTTCCAATGTGTCTCTGGGAAGATTTGAATCTCAAAACTTTTTGATAATAACCAAGCACATTAACCATTTACAATATGTAGTAACTCCAATTTTTCTCAGGGCTGCCAAAGGACTGCTTAAGCCTCCTGATAGAATTCAAGATTAAGAATCATATTAATCTGTATAGTAGATCTACATATTTTTTTCAGATTCATGAAATCATTAGAATTAGAGGTGCACAAAATGACTATTTTGGCTAAGTGTTTAATCGTCAGTATCACAAGAACGGGAAGGGTAGAAGAACCCTAACACGGAAAGCAAACTGAAACAAATGAATCCAATTTTCTTTTAGATGAATACCATAATAACACTGAAGGGAAACACAAAGAATGAATGGAAAGAAGGAAGAAAGAAAAGGAAGGAGGAAGGATGTACAAAGGCATCCAAATAATTTTTGGACACAAATCTTGACCATATACCCTTAGTTTTGGATGAGCAGTGTAGATAGGTAGGGGTAAGAGGAACCGGGGAAAATTGCAAAGAAATCATGTACTTTTAAAACATAAGTTTGTTTATTGCAGTGGCATAGGAAAGCAATTTCAAAACTGTGTTACATGTATTTTAAGACTGAGTAAACGAATAAATGGAAACCCTGGTGGCCTAGTGGTTGAATGCTACATCTAATACCTATGAGGTCAGCAATTCAAATTCTTGGAAACTTCATTGAACAGTTGTACTCTGTCCTATAGGGTTGCTATGAGTCAGAATTGACTTGGCAGTAGAGTTTTTGTTTGCTTGTTTTAAGTGAATAAACACTCTGATAGTGTTCTCACTATGGAAGAATAGATATACAAACATGGAAAAGGGGAATGAAAGAAAGAACTCTACAAAAATGTACTGGAAATTGTGGTATCATGATTTATAAAACATGGCTCCTTAGGAAATCTAGGGGGCAGTTCTACTCTGTTCTTTAGGGTCGTTATGACTCAGAATTGACTTGACTGGCATTGGGTTTGGTTTGGATTTTTGCTATGTATACATGCATACATATGTGTATGTATTTGTATCTTTCTATGTGAGCCTCTCCCTCTATATTTCTGTGTGCTTTCCCCATTGAGATAGGGAAGATTCAATCAAACCCCAGTAGCCATGAGCACACTTAATACCCAGATCTCTGTCTCTGACATTATCCCCCACTAAAAGGTATTAGAGATCTTCATATAAATGGCTGATTCAACAACAAAATGAAAAGATACATGTGACAAGAACATAGAAACCAGTTTGAAAAAGTATCCATTGACCAAACATGAGACAATCTGAGCAATAAAATAATAAAATACAGTAATGAATTATAAACAGAAAATGAAAAAATAGAAATCCATGAGTCCATCAAAAACAAAACCCACTGCTGTTGACTCAATTTTATCTCATAGAATACTGACAGAACAGAGCAGAACTGCCCCATAGTTTCCAAGTAGCACTTGGTGGATCTGAATTGTTGACCTTTCGGTTAGCAGACACAGCACCTAGCCACTACACCATCAGGGTTTTCATGAGTTCTTATAAATATTAGATAAATAATTAAATTGTGAAAATAGAAGTCTCTCACTTACAGAAGAGAGCCAAATTCCATTTGTTAAATGTGGCATAAGTGCTATATTTGGGGGAAAAAAATCAACATTCTAAGGTTATCACAGTAGAGATTATTTTGAAATAATTATTATTAATTATTGAGATGCTAAACACCTAGAGGGAGATTTTGATGAGAAACAGAATACTTTCATCATCTTAAAGTGTCTCCCCACAGATTGCTTATTAGTTACAAGAGGGAAAATCATTAATCACACACAGTGGAGAAAAAAGAACATCATGACCAAATGATGAAAATTAATATCAATATTGAAAGCCATATTAACATCATGTGCCTCCCGGAAGCAAGCAATGTCACCTATGTACTCTAACTGAGAATGGATAAGATTAATTTATTCATGATAAAAATTAGCCAAAAGTAATGTGAAGAATACTGTATTTGAAAGGTGTGGAGGGAAAATAAATTCTTCAAAAAATCAATGCCAAAAAGACAAAGAAAGGCTGTAAAATTGGTCCAAATTAAAAGATGCTATAGAGACATGACAACTAAATGTCGTACCCAACCATAGACTAAATTCTGTAAAGGAGTGGAAAAGGCTATGAAAGAAATTATGAGGTTATTTGACAAAATTGACATACGAAAGGTGGATAGCTAACACTATGGTATCAATGGTCAATTTAATACCACCAATTTTAAAGTTAACAACTGTCTTGTGGCTTTGCAAGTGTAATGAGTTGAATACTATTCCCCTAAAATTCTTGTCCTTCCTAGAACCTCAGAATGTGACCTTATTTGAAAATAGGGTCATTGCAGATATAATTAGTTAAGATGAGGTTATACTACAGCAGAGTGGCCCTTAATGACGCATGGTTAGCATTCTTATAAGAAGAGAGGAAATGCAGGGAACGTGCCATATGACAACGGAAGCAGAGATTGAAGTGACACAGCTACATTCCGAGGAATGCTAAGGGTTGCTGGCTATGTCAGATTCCAAGACAAAGGCGTGGAAAAGGTCTTCCTCTAGCAACTTTAGAGAGAAGATTCCCCTGATGATGCTTTAATTTGAACATATGATCTTCTGACTGTCAGAGATAAATTTCTGTCATTTTAAGTCACCCAGTTTGTGGTAACTTGTTACATCAGTCCTAGGAAATGAACACAGTAAGATAATTTGCCTATACTTTCTTCTGAAACTCTAGTAGTTCAGAAGAAAATATATACATACACACATTCATATACACATACATACACTTAGAGACAGAGCAAGCATACCCACAAGTGATAAAGCAAATGGAATTGAGTGCTAACGATACTTGAATCTGAGAAAAAGGTAGGACATAGGAATATTCTTCAAATTACTTTTTCTTTTATAATTTTTCTATGAGTTTGAAACTATTTCTTCTTTTTTTCAGTTCTTTTTGCCTTTTATTTATTTGTTTTTTTATTATGACTGAGTGAAAATGTACATTCCCATATAAATTTACACGTCTGCAGTTTCCACTGCTCTCCCTGTCCAGTGACAGCACACTATTCCTCTCTGCTCCATACATGTCTCATCCTCCCAACAGTCTCCTTTCCCCTCCTCTCCACCTACTCCCCTTCCTCCAGCCAGAGGTCAGCAGGATCATATCCTATAGATGCATAGAACCATAAAGTGCATCCGATATATGGTCACTCTGCATCGCCAAGTCCAATCCATTCGTATCTGAAGAGTGGACCATTGTTATGACTTATAGACAAGGGCAGCATCAGGGCCAGGGGCCATGCTCCCAGGGGAACCCAGAAGCTGCTGGACCATCAGTTGCGGTCTTTTAGTGGAGATCTCAGGGTGTACCCCTTTTTATTCTTGTGTTGCTGGTGAGACTCCACTTAGTGAACTCCACTACGGCTATCACTGGTTGTGGCCGGGCACCATCCGGTTCTTCTGGTCCCAAGTCTATGTAGGCACCCACTCATGTGGGTCTCTCTAACTTCTGGGTTGTCTTTACCCCATGTCATTTTGGTCCTTGGTGATCATCCATTCCTGCTGAGTTGTGACCATTTGCTGTGCCCTCGGATGGCAGCTTGGTAGCTTTTAAGACCCTAGACACCACTCACCAATGTGGAGTGCAGAGAGCCCTCTTAGCAAAATGCTAGTTGTGCCAGCTGGCCTCGATTTCGCCTAAGAGCATGGTCCCCAGTCCCCTGCCCCAGCTACTCTGTCCTTGCAATTTTGGGTTAAGATGGAAGGAGTACTCAAGTTATTCTGAAGTCCACTTAATATTGTTCTTGTTTCTAATGTGTGCTATCACTGATTTCACTCAACCAAATTTCTACCAACTATCTAATCTAAACCCTCCTCATGAACTTATGGACACTGAAAGGCAGAGAAGACAAAGCTAAATAAAAGTACATTAATATGCTATATTGAAAGGAAGTCATCTGTCTCTCTGACCATGGGGAGGAATGAGAGGAGAAATAACACCTTGTGCTATGTAAAAACACATAATTGCTCATACTTACCAACTGAGAGATGTTAAATACTAAATAAACTCACAAAAATAATCTAGATTAGAAAAAATACATATTCCAGCTAGCCTGGAACATGCCTCTGCAAATTAGTTAATCCAGAGAAACATCACCTACCTCAAAGACAAGTAATTCAAATAGAACCAGCACAGAATGTATACAAAGACACTCTTGAAAGAAAACAAAAATGAGAGACAGAAAAGAAATAAAAACCAAACCAAACCAAACCCACTGTTACCAAGTTCATTCTGATTCATAGTGACCCTATAGGACAGAGTAGAACTGCCCCATAGAGTTTCCAAGGAGTGCCTGGTGGATTTGAATTACTAACCTTTTGGTTAACAGCTGTAGCACTTAACTACTACAATAGGAAAACAGAAATAGCCGGCAAAGAAAACTCATCAAGTAATATTGTCCAGAGAAGATTAAAATCAAGACCAAATGTATTATGGATTTTAAAGTAAATGAAGCAACTATCTATATAAAACAAGATCACAAAGCAGATAAGCAAAGTCTTAAGGAAAGATAAGACCAAAGAAGCAGATGAAACACAAACTGACAGGGCTCAGAAGTAAATCATCACAGAAACGAAAAGATGCTGCTAAAAATGCAGTAGGGGGAACAAAGGATAGAAATGTGAAAACTTGCAAAAGAAAGAAGGAGCTCAAAAATTTTACAAAGAAGATAATAACGATGAGAGTTAGGCAAGGAAAGCTGAATAGACACATGACTGGACCTCCTAAAGAATAAAATTTATGTAAGAGAGGAAATAAAAACTTGAGAACATAATGTGAGAATTAAAAGATAGTGTGGACAAGAATGGGTCATTGGGCATGGCTGGCAGCAGGAGAGAGCAAAAAGATAAATGCTATGGACAACCACACATGTTTCAAGGATCTGAAAAACGTGTGCACACGTTTTTGAATCTCTCCTGCATGTTTGCTAGGAAAGGGGTGACTCCAATGAGTTCAGTTAGAAACTAATCCTCAGTAGAGAAATATACTGAATGCTTTTTTAAAAAATTAGAATTACTTTCTCAAAATCAACTGTAATTTCTGCACATTTCCCCCAACAGAGGAACTTTTGTTTTAGGAAAAAAAGAGATGAAAGTTTGTATGTTTATCCCTAATTTTATGGTGAACCAAAATAGATCCCCAATGTTGTCATCATTTGTAGGTGCCATTGAGTCAATTCCAACTCATAGTGACCCTGTAAGACAGATTAGAGCTTCCCTACGGTGTTTCCAAGGAGCGCCTAGTGGATTTTAAGTGCTGACCTCTTTGTTAAGATCCCCAGTGGGGGCATACAATTAAACAGAACATGTCACATCACAAATAACCTTTGATATGCCAAACACTCCCCTTTACACTTTGAGAAGAAGGTAAGTAAAAAGTTTAACTGTTTTAGTTAGAAATTTAAAAAGCAAGTTGCTTTTAGAGACTTTTAGCAGGTAGACATAGTAAACTTCAAACTATATACCTATTATGATGCTCACTGTCTTCTCGATAACAACAAAAATCTTGTTGATAATCACAGATGGGAAATAATGCTTTCCCACTCTTTTGTAATCCTCAGTTTTTAACACATGAGAAATCAGTCCATAGAAATATATTCTTCTTTTGCTTACTTACAGGAAAAAAGTATACATTTCTGTTGAAAGTTGGATTTCTCTTCAGTTTCTTAATTTAATCCATGAGTTTAAGTATTATCTACTAAATCATTGTTGGCGTTTTCTTTGAATTTTTTGTCAGTAAAATCTATGTATTCAGTAATTTGATAAATAAATGAAACAAGGCCTTCAGTGAATTATACTATTAATTATTGAAAATATTATTAAGTATTTCATGTATGTTTTGGTTCATGGATTAAGAAATATTTATATAAATTGTAATTATACAATTGCCATGGACTGAATTATGTCACCCTCAAAAATGTGTGTAGCAATTTGGCTGGGCCGTGATTCTCAGTACTGTGTGGTTGTCCTCCATAATGTGATTTTCCTATATTGTAAATACTAAACTCTGCCTGTGGTTAATAGAGGAAGACTGGATTATTTATAGAAGATTAGGGTGGGACTGTAACACTCTTGCTAATGTCACATCTCTGACCCAATGTAAAGGGAATTTCCTTGAGGTTTGGCATGTGCCACCCTTTATCCTACAAGAGGTAAAAGAAAGGGAGGCAAGCAGACAGTTGGGGGCTTATACCATCAAGAAAGCAGCACAGGATGTACAGTGCCTCCATTGCACCCAAGGTTCCTGTGCGGAGAAGCTCCCAAATTGATGCAAGACTAATACATCACAAGGACCTTCCTCCAAAGATGATACAGAGAGAAAGCCTTTCTCTAGAGCTGATGCCTTGAGTTTAGGCTTGTAGTCTACTGAACTGTGAGAGTATAAATTTCTCTCTGTTAAAGCCATCCACTTGCGGTATTTGTTTTATAACAGCACTGGATGACTAAGGCAATAATAATAGCTCATTTTTGCATAGTCAGCTCACTATTAATAATTTATTAGCTTAAGGCTTACAATGACTGTGAATTCTCAAGGAATGACATCATTATTTCTATGTTATAGAAATGTATGAGGTTTAAATAACTAAAGTGATTTTTCAAGATTACATAGCAAATCCATGTCTTCTGATTTAAAATCAGGAGGCTTTCTCTATATACTATACTGTCTGTTACTGTATGTCACTATGTTGATGTTGTTAGGTACCATCGAGTTAGTTGTAACTCATAGCAACCCTATGTACAATGGAACAAAATAGTGCCTGTTTCTGCATCCTTCTCACAATCATTGCTGTGCTTTAAACATGCTGAGTCAATCTATTTCTTCGAGGTCTTTATCTTAGTCACTGATTCTCTACTTTCCCAAGCATGATGTCTTTCTCTAGGAACTCATACCTCCTGAAAACATGTACAAAATATGGGAGACATAATCTTACTGTCCTTGCTTCAAAGGAGCATTCTGGTTGTACGTCTTCCAAGATAAAATTGTTTGTTATTTTGGCAGTCCTTGGCTGGTATAGTATATTCAGTATTCTCCTCCAATACCATAATTTAAAGGAATCAATTCTTCTTCTGTTTTCTTTATTTGTTATCCAACTTTCACACGCACAGGAGGCAACTGAAACATCACGGCTTGGGTTAGGTACACCTTACTTCTCAAAGTGACGTCTTTGCTCTTTAACACTCCAAGAAGATCTTTTCCAGCAGATTTGCCCAGTGCCATGAGTCTTTTGATTTCTTGATTGCTGCTTCCATGGTTTTTGATTGTGTATAGGAGTAAAATGAAATTCTTGACAACTTCAATCTTTTCCCCATTTATGTGGATGTTGCTTATTGGTCCAGTCGTGAGGATTTTTATTTTCTTTATGTGAGGTGTAATCCATTCTGAAGCCTGAGGTCTTTGATCTTTCTCAGTAACTGCTTCAAGTCCTCATCACTTTTAGCACATAAGGCTGTGTCATCTGCATTACACAGGTTGTTAATGAGTTTTCCTTCAATCCTAATGCCCTATTCTTCTTCGTGTACTCCACCTTCTCCGATTATTTGCTCAGCATACAGTTGAATAAATACAGTGAGAAGATACAACCCTGACACATACCTATTAGGATCAGCTCAGGTGTGAGCCCAGGAGTTCAAAAACAACACTATGGAGTCACCTGCCCTAAGTCCTCCCAGTTCCTTGTCTCCCAGTACTTTCAGGTTACCTGGGGATCCCCTTTTCAGTCCTTAGTCCAAAATCTGGGGTTTTGGTACTATGCCTTACTATATACTCCTGTAACAGTGCCCACATCTGGTGACTGGAAGACAGAGAGAGATGAAAAAGTTTCAGGGTGTCCCTACCTACTTGGGATCACAGGTCTACTTATCAGAGAGAAAGTGTCTTCTCTCTTAGAGCTTTGGCTCCGTTGGGCTTTTGCTGCGGTCTCCTCCACTTCTGCCATAGATTTCTGAGAGTATGGGCAGTCAGAGAGTAAGCAGAATGAAAAAAAGAAGTTTCTGCAATCTCTCTGAGTGTTAGGTGTTCCCTTGCCTGCTCCTTGAGCAAGAACTAAAGTGCTTCTCCTGAATTTGTCTCTCTTTGTACTGAAGTCAGCTTTTGATTTTTAGGCTATGATGAGTTCAGTCAGAGAGACAGCAAAGAAGAAAAAATGGTGAACACGCCACCAGTTCAGTAGTACTTCAAATTCTAGTCTTTTTCCCTAACCTTCGTGATACTGTTTACTTTTCAGGGTCCTAAAATAGTTGATTTAGATTTCATGGTTATATTCAGAGGGATAGATGCAGTGGAGTGTGTTTATTCCATCTTACCCAGGACCGGAGCATTTCAGATATTTTCATGTTGATTTTTAATTCATTCTGTTGTGATCAGAGAACATAGTCTGTAATATTTTAGCATTTTAAAATTTATTAATCATTGTTTTGTGGCACAACATATGATCTATCCAGTAAGCATTCATTTGCACTTGAAAAGAAAATCATTCTAAAGTTGCCGAATGTAATGTTTTATAATGTCAATTAGGTCAAGTTGATTAATAGTGTCATTCAGATTTTTCTATATCTTTTTGATGTTTCTGTCTAATCTAATTGTCCTATAAATTCTTGCAAGATGAATGTTAAATCTTCAACTGTGATCAAGAATTTGTCTGTAACTCCCTTTAATTCTTTCATCTTTCGCTTTATGTGTTTTGAGGCTCTTTAATTAGGTGGATACACATTTATAATTATGTTTTCTTGGCATATTGATTCTCTTATTATTATAAAATATTCCTCTTTATCTTTAGTAGCACTTCCTGTCTTGAAATCAATTTTGTCTGTTAAGTTTGTTTGAATATCTTTTTTTACACTTCCACTTTCTACTCACTTCTTTTGGTATAAGGTGCATTTTATCTAGGTAGTACATGTTTAACTCTTAAAAAATGTAATCTGAAAACCTTTTGAGTGTTTCAAATAGTTATATTTCAAATACTTGATATGGCTTGATTTAGTTCTGAGTGTTTCAAATGGTTATATTTCAAATAGTTGATATGGCTTGATTTAGTTCTGCCATTGTATTGTATGCTTTTTATTTGTCTCATTTTTATTTGTTCTTTCAAACTTTCTTTTGGTTATTAAGTATTTTCAGTATCCCATTTCATGACACTGTTTTTCAGTCTTTAGAGTGTAAACTGTCTGACACAAGATGTATGTCTCTTCATAATCTGTCTTTAAATTGTCTCTCTGTCCTCATCCTCTGTCACCACACCCTCGTCCTTCCTTTCTGCACCAGTACTTTGTTCACTTTAAACTCCTTATCTTTCTGTAGCTTTCATTCTGTAATTTCCTCTGGTTATTTCATGCCTTCTCAGTGCCATAGCATACTCACAAGCAATATTATTAAAAGCGAAATCCCAGCTGCTGCAGTTGGCCTGGGACATTTTATGATACAACATAGGAAGCAAGTATGGAGCAAAGGTTTCCAACCCTTTTGCTTCTCCTCACATCATGTTATTTACTTCCAAATGTCAGTGGGAAGGTATTTGGGGGCTACTGCAGCATGGTAATTTTTGCAGACCCACTGCCACCGAGTCAATTCTGACTCACAGTGACCCTACAGAACAGAGTAGAACTGCCCCATAATTTTTGCAGAGTATATATAAAAGGAAATCATACCTCCAGTACTGCATAGATTGATGTAAGAGTAAATAAAAATAGAAATACCCAATTAAAGTTTTTCACATTGAGTTGACTACAGCTTTTTATCTTCAAGTATAAATTTTGATCATAAACAGAATTTGAATTTTTCTGCATTTGGTATATTAGTGACAACACAAGGAAGGGGACAGTCTGAAGTGAATTCCTGTGGATCAGCAGGGGATGCAGAGTTAGAGGAATTGCCCAGGGTATGACAGATAAAGAAAAGAAAAATCAAAATGTGACCAAGGTAGAAATATTTCTCCCATATCCTTCTGAAGAGAGGTTACAATAACTCATTAGAGAAAAAATTAAGAAGCAAATTGTGGTTATGGAATTCTCTTATTGTAGATCACTGTCTGTATCTATATGAGCAGATATTTGCTTAATCATTTATTAAATTGTGTACAATTGCTCCCATAATGTGTACTGAGGTCTTCTCAACTAGTGATTTTATTGTCTGAAGTCTCAAGTTAAAACAGTCCTCTCAGGTACTGTTAAAATGAAACACTTAAATCAAGTAGACATAGTTACTACAATATTCAAAATGATATTATTCGGCCTAGTCAGACCAGTTAACTGCACCCATTACATAATAATGTGTATTGAAGCCCTATTCCTGTTCAGAGCCATGGTGGCATAGTGGCTACGAGCTCCTTAGAAACCGGTAGGGCAGTTTTACTCTGTTCTACAGGGTCACTATGAGTCGGAACCAACCAGATGGCACCCAACAACCTATTTAGGTGTGTTACTCTTTGTGCTGCCTTCCGTAGGGAGACTTGGTGGCACAATTGTTAACGGCTTGACTACTAACCAAAAGGTCAGTGGCTCAAACCCACCGGTGACTCCCTGGAAGAAAAGACCTAGCAATCTGCTCCAGAAAATATTTCAGCCTAAGAAACCCTGAGGAACAGTTCTACTTCTCTCTCTATATCAGTGTGTGTTGGAATCAACTTCACGGCGGGTAACAACAACAACACAGGGTTTTCTCTGTCTAGCCACTTCTTTTCCCACCTCTGTGGTTGGATAGACCCTGTTGATTTTTCAAGGCCCAACTTAATATTACTGCGTCTGTGAGGTCATTCACACACAGCACTGAGTAATTTTTTATTATCTCTTCCATATTCCCACAGCACTATGTTCTTACCTCTAGAAAGACTTATCATTTATATTAAGTTTATCCATTTCTGTGTCTGTTTGCCCCTAGTCTATGAACTTCTTCCTAGTATCTACTGCAGCTCAGGGAAAAAGCAGCAGCAAAGGGTAGGAAAAGAGAGACAGAAAGAATATCTTATTTTGTTCAATTAAAAATGAACTTTCTTTTTTGTATTTTAACCTCTTTGAACCAGGGCTGTGTCTTTCAGTCCTTTGTCCTCTACAATCATGACCTACGTAGCAATCGCAATATACTGGTCATTGTCTGCACGTAAGTGAACTTGGTCGTTACAAGTAGCATGCCTAAACAACTGCAAACCCATCTGCAAATCCAGTTTACGAAAGAATATAGGTTCTGGTTATTGTCGAAAAACTTTCTTTTTCACCTTCAGGTAAGTTTAACAAAGGTTCAGCATCAAAACTTGAATTTGTGCCCACTGGTTGGAATAAAATCCCAGAGATAACAGTGAAGTATTCTAAAGAATACTGTCTCCTCAATGCTCTTGATAAGAGTATTATGTGGAAAAACACTCATATTGACTCATTTTAAAGTCGAAAAGGGACTTAGATTAGTATGATTCTGTATGTGAAGAAGTTGAAAAATAACTTAACCAATTTGTTTCATTTATATTTTCCTCTGAATATTCACAAGAGTGATACATGATTAAAAAAAAAATCTGTATATCCGAATGTGATGTAAAAGTTATTTCAGGAAACATAAAATAAATGTTCTGCATATTAAGAAGGCATTTGGTCATAGTTTGGTTGATATATATGCTGTTTTACCTTGTACAATCAATGGCAATAAAATATATTAAATAGTAGCAGTCTATGAGGATTGGTTAACAAAACTGGCTGAGAGATATTTTGCAAAATTTTCTGTAATGTATGGGACCTGTTTACTCTTTAGAGCCAATTCATACAAGTTCTGTTAGCTAGGGAAATTATCCTAAGTAAAATAGTTTTTCACATTATTTTTGGAAACCCTGAATAATATAGTTAAGTGCTTGAGCAGCAATGCAGTTAGCTCAAACCCTTGCCCCCTAAAGTGCCTCACATCTCCAATCTGCTTCCAGAAGGTCACAGCCAAGAAAAACCTGTGGATCACACATCTACCCTGCCAACACTGAGCTTCCCACAAGTTGGAATCTACTTAACAGCAACTGGCTTGGATTTTGGTTTGATACTATTATTTGCATTATTGAAGTACAGTGAACCAACTAAGGAATCACAAAATAGCTGAATTTTCCAGAGAATGTGTCAATACTCTGGTGAGTCCCTGCGATGAAGAACATCAGCCAAGGTTGTTGAATTCTCAAGAGGGTAGCATGACAACTAAGAAATTACTTCTGTTTCAACTATCAAATACCCTGAGCTGTTCTTATTTAATGTTAAAAGAGTCATATCGTCATTGCACATACTGAATGCCTCTTGTTTTAATTTGGTGAGAAAAACACATGACAAACACATTCCCACAGTAAACACTGAAATTAGTAGAATGGACAAATTCTCTGAGTGAGAATACTAGAAAGAAATGCATTAAGATGGTAAATTGAAGAATATTTAAAACAAGAACAAAATTCCAGGTATCACTTATATCTGGCACTAGTTCGAGGGAGAAGTGTAGCATATAAGACAAAGTGCTCACATCAGATCTTCCTTGGAGTAATTATATTTTCTGAAATTGTTTTCCTTAGCAATCTAAACTAGTCATGAATATTTTTACATCTTTCTTTCCGAAGTATGTCTAATTGGCACTGCTAAAAGCCCAAATAGGCATTTCTATTTCTGTCCACAGTGAAGTCAGAAATTTCTAACTTAAACTTCTACCATAAACAATCAGAAACTGGACAAAATACACGAAAAAATTGTTGTCAGACAATGGAGAGCAGATAGTGCAAGACTGTGATCTCAGAGAGAGAAGTCAACAAGGCACGCCACATCAATACACAGCTGACTTCCTGGTGGCAATTTTCAGATTATGGGGCCTGGGAGAAGAAATCGAAATAGAGCCCAACAGCCTCAGTGAGTTGAAGAAATGGAAACTGGAATTCGGGGAGTGAAGTATTTGTAGGTTGCAGGAAAAAAGGAAGAATCTACATGAAAAAAAGAATCCAAAATTCAATATTTAAGTCTTGGTGATTACCAGGTCGTATATGTGTAGGATGAAACTCTACAACACTTTCCAAGGCAGAGCTGTAAACTGAAAACTTCTCACAAGCCATTCAAAGAGAAACTCAAACACGAAACAGAGTAGTCCTTGGTGATCACCTGTGACAGTCACAGGAGACCCTATACAGCTCACACCTTAACAGTGTGGCTGAATTTCCCTGGAATGAAGACTATTCCGTACCTGCTGTCATGGATTGAATTGTGTCCCCCCAAAAATATGTGTAGCTATGTGGCTGGGCCATCATTCCCAGTATGTTGTGACTGTCCTCCGTTTTGTGATTTTCCTATGCTGGATCCGACTCAACGGCACTTGGCTTGGCATGTTAAGGGATTAGGGTGGGGCTGTAAATTCCTTCATAGGATCACCTCCCTGCTCCACTGTAAAGGGAGTTTACCTGGAGTGTGGCTTGCCCCACCCTTAATCCTTTCATCCTAGAAGAAATAAAAGGAAAAAGAAGCAAGCAGAGAATTGGGAACCTCACACCATCAAGCAAACAGCACCAGGAGAAGAGTGTGTCCTTTAGAGCAGAGGTTCCTGCGCCAAGATGCTCCCTGGACAAAGACTGATGCAACACTGGACTTGCCTCCAGAGCCGACACGGGGAAAATCTTCCCCTGAAGCAGACATCCTGAATTTGGACTCGTAGTCTACCAAACCGTGTAAGAATAAACTTTCCTTTGTTAAAGCCATCCACTCTGTGGTATTTCTGTTGGAGCAGCCCTAGCTTTCTAAAACACCTGCTGTAGCAAATCTTGAAAGCAAGTATTGAGAGGATGGACAAGTGTGCAAATAACTGAATTCTTTGCCTAAACAAAACACAATACTTGCCTTGTAATTCAGAGAACAAAGTTAGATCCTCAAAAATAACATCACAGTGCCCAGTACTCAGTATGAAATTAATAGAACATGGCAAGAAAAAGGAAAATGTGGCAAAAAATCAGAAGAAGAAAAGAACCAGTAAATGGGGGGAAAAAAAGACAGCATGGAATTAGCAAAACTAAGGACATGATGGACACAATGAATATAGACCAAGGTATACTTAAAAAAGAACCAGTAAACTTCTAGTGATGGAAAATATAATATCTGAAAGAAAAACTTCATCGTTTAGACATGGTAGAAGAAAACATAAGTTAACATGAAGAGACAGAAGTAAAACTCTAAAATGTAGCACTGAAAGAAAAACAGACTGACTAATTAGTTGATAGAAAGTAATTTAACATGCATACAACTGGAGCTCCAAAAAAAAATAAAAAGAAGAAGAAATACTTTCATAATTAATGGCCAAAATTATCCCAGATTTGCTTTATAATTTCAAGGATCCAATATGTTAAATACAGTGTAAGAAAAGATGCATACACAAAAAATTCACAAATCTTGATCAAATGGCTGAATATCAGGAAAAAAAGAACTCTTGAGTCTGGCTGAGTCTGAACTAGAGTTAGCTTAGATTTTCTGTGACCTTGGAATATTGACTCAGTACCAACATAACTTCATATTGGTTCACTCACCCATTGAATGCTGGGATTTCACTATATGATCACTCACAATGGGAAAAACAAAGGCCTGAACAGAGCTTTCAATTTTCTTTGAGGAAGAAGATGAAGAAGACAAAGCAAAGGCCATGAAAGTCTTAGAAGGCAACAGAGAGATCTTTAGAAGAACAATCCCCCAAACCCCAAACTAAGCCCACTGCCATTGAGTCGATTCTGACTCATAGCGACCCTATAGACAAAGTAGAACTGCCCCATAGTTTCCAAGACATGCCTGGTGGATTCCAACTGCTAGCCTTTTGGTTAACAGAGATAGCAATTAACCACTACACCACTGGGTTTCCTTAGGAGAACAAAGGACTTCTAATATTGGTAACCAAACTTCCTTCAAAAGAGTAATCTTATCTGGAAATGATCAAAAGGTAGAGTCCAACACAGCTTCCTATAGAAAAGATTGGACCTTCTTAGTGGTGAGGAGTAAAGTGACCCCCTGAATTTCTATGTAGCACTGCCAGTGGCATAGAGGTATGCATTAACAGCTGAGTAGAGGCAGAGGAACTGGCCCTGGTCAATAGTACATTCTCAACAAATGTCGAGCAAATGCTTGTTGTAGCAAGTAATGGGACTGAGCATTACAGACAGTTCGTAGGGGTTTCTTCCTAAAACATTTTGCTTTGCCTGCTGTCTGAAGGGAAGAATTCTTCTACAAATTAGCCTCTAGAATATTAAATATACCATCAGCTGCCAGAAGAACAAACAGGTCATACTTAAAGAAATAAACCCTGAATGTTCCTTGAAGGAGGGATGGCAAAACTTTGCCTTGCTTAATTTGGACACACCATCAGAAAGACCAATTCTTTGAAAAAGATATCACATTTGGTAGAGGAGAGGGCCAGTGAAAACAAGGGAAATCCTACAAGAGATAGACTGACACAAGCATCACAATGTTCTCATACATGTCAAAAATCATAAAGATGGCACAGGACTGGGCAGTGTTTCATTCTGTTCTACATAGGTCACCATGAATAAGAGCTGACTGGGCAGCAACTAACAACAACAAAATTTCAGTAATATTGGTGAAGTCAGTGTGGTCACTGCTTTGAAAATAATTTCCATGGATTAATTTTGTAATTGATTGCTTTCTCTACTGGCAAGCAGATTTGCTCATCCTTAAAGTAATGTTAATGATTTCTGTTTGGATGCCAGCTATTTTTTCAAAAATCCTAAGGTCATTTCTTTAACGAGCACTTACATAACACTCGCTTTGCGCCAAGCCTTATTCTAAACACTGCATATGTCAACTCATTTAATCCAGCAGGCCTTCTTTCTGTGAAGTCATAATGTCGTCTCCACTTGAAGAGCATTGCAATTTAACTGGCCCACACTATCTGCACACATTGCCTTGTCTAGTCCCCACCAATTGCCGTGACTCCCCGCAGTGTTCTCCGGGGCTTTGTCCCGACGGATGTAAATGGCTTCTGCCATTTCTCCAGGGAGGCTGGCCATTAGAAATGTTTTCCTTTCCTTGAATTGATCCCACTACAGGCCGTGAGAGGACATTTACCCACCTGACTCTTTAATCTCTTCTCCCTCCCTGATGTTTTCCACCTTGCCGGTCCTCATACCTGACAAGCATATTGCAAGGCAGCTACTCTGTAATAGAGATGTCTGGTTTTCAAAACTCTTCAATCAAATTTCAGTCCCTCGAGCCCTCTTTCTGTGCTTTCCATTCTTTCTTATTGGTTAACACCTTTCTAATAATCAGGTGTCCAGAACTGTATCATCTTATCACTTTGCAGGTTCAGCTTCCAGGTGCTGTTTACTGTGACTCTAGGGCTTTTGAGACATTTCTGCCTTCACTGGATATCGCTGTTTCCAGTCATTTATCTCCAGGCACTTAGCTCCTTCCTATTTTAAACTTTATTTTCTGCTTCAAATTTCTAGTCTTACTGAGTTCCTTTGTTATTACTGTCAATCTGTGATGCATACACTTCCTGATTTAGAATTACCTGATGGTATAATTCCTTAATTCTTCAAAATCATTTTTGTTAAATGCTAAGAAATGCCAGCAGCCGCTAACAGTGTATTAATAATTACAAGTGAGCTAACGCTGTTGACCATTTTGCATATTCCAGACACTGCTAAGCACCTCTAACATAATCTTCTAGTAAATCGTACCCCACAGGCACTAGTATCATCATCTTTTTGCAGATAAGAAAGCTTGAAGTTTAGAAAAATTAAGTTGCCCACCCGAGTCACAAAGCTAATACATGAAAAGACCAGGTTGCCTATTCAGAATTGGAATTTGATTAAGGACTGAAGGTACACTGTTTTTCCCTTGTACGTTGAAAGGAACCTCTATAAAGATGTTTTATTTAGTTTTTGCTAAATATTTTAACTGAGAAAAAAAGTGAAAGCCAATTTCATTGTTTCTGACAATAAAAAGGAAGATTTGATCATGAATTTAGCCTTTAAAAAGTAGTTATTTGGGCATAAAGGATTAAGACACAGTTCCTTCAGAGACTCACCAAACTTGAAAACTCAGAGACGTCAGACCAAAGATCTGATTTGGAAGGGAAGACCATGGGGCATAGGCAAGACAAGGACTTGCTAGAGGCCCCAGAGCTACATTCCAGTGCACTTTCTCCCATCAGGTCCTGCATCAGGTGAAGACAGGAAGCAGCTACCTGGGAGGCACCTGAGTGCTGATCTCCTAATCCTGTATGGCTGTCTCTGAGCCAGTGGACCAGAGTCCGCCTTTGCTGCATCTAACTTGCAAATCAAGTCTTAAATGTTGCCCTCCCCAACTGCCTGCTGTTATGTATCTACCCATTTTCAATTATGTCATAGGCAAGCTTATAGCCATGTGCCTGGCTTCACATTGACAACAGTGTGTTGTCAGTTGCCAAGGAATTAGCTCTGGCTCGTAGTGTCCCCATGTATAATCATCCAGAGCCATCTTCATTGGTATGTTTCAGTCCATTGTTGTAGCCAACGTGTCAATCCGTCTCACCGAGAGCTTCCTTTGCCTTTGCAGCACCCCGCCCCTTTTACCAAATATGACATCCTTTTCCAGAGATGGGTCCCTCCTGACGACACATAGCTTCCAGCCTCATAGCAATTTGAAAGCCACCACAGTATGATAAACTGACAGACATATATAGATGACAACCTACAGTGGTGGCATACTTGCTTCTGTGGTCAGGTAACCAACCCAGCTCTCTATCACTTTTTACATCGTTTTCTCTGCCCAGCTCTCCTTTATATGTCTTAAAGCATCAATCCTCCAAGGTCTAGGTCATCTTCCACAAATTTCCTGAAGCCCTCTCTAATCACTCAGACCAAAACAATCTCTTCCATCTCTGAAATACTAGAACTCCTACATCCCACGCCACTCTTTTACCACTTAACCATGTGCTGCCCTGTACTGTTTGTTTGGTATCTTTTTATCTAAGAGCCTGGCCTACCCTGAGGGCAGAGATCATATCTTATTCATCATTGTATCCACCACATTGTTTAGCCTAAGGCCCAGTACAAAATAGGTGTTCTCTAAATGTTGATTGATTTATTGTGCTCAGAGATGAAAATGACTTCCTTGCTTCTATAGTGACCTGAGAAAAGAAAGTAACTTTACTGAAATCCATGAGACCAACTGAAAAAATACTGTTGGATCCCTCAAAAGAAAAAGAAGTACTTGTAATTATATGAACAAGACTGTATTCATGAGCTGTTAAATTAGCTAAAAATGTTACACACGTTTTATGGTAACATGCAGACAAAAACAAATAATCACTCTATAGATCTACTGTATTTTTCATTCAATTCTTTCCAATCATTTATATATATGTATATGTTTCTACATAAGTACATGTGTACATATAGGGCTTGAAATTAAATAATTTACCATCAGATTGCTAAGACTAATGAAAATCCAAAATCATAATCCTGAAATTCTCAATATAAAGAGCTCTTATTTTGTTAGGTTTGAACATACTGATGGGGTGAATAAACGTACTTTCCTGACCTCACTTATTATGGTAATGTTTTAAATAATGAGAAGCTAAAGCTGTGGATTATATCTACAAAAGAAGTAACCTAACCACTATTAGAACAGACTGTATTTTAAAAGGAGAATCTCTCACTTGCTTTCTTCCAGTGACTTGACTTAGCTTCTTCTTATCATTCTAAGATTAATGAGAACCTATTGACTATTTTTTTCTGTTATTTTCATACCATTTTTCAACAGACTGACTATTTGGACTGAGGCCAGTTTGATTAACGTATTGCACTGTTTTGGTTGGCAGCTGTTGGGTAAATTGAATATTGACAACATCTAATGTATTTCTCATCCTGAAAACAAGGCATCATGTTTGTTAAAGCAGAGGATCGGGGAGTCTCTCAATAAGACAGATGGGAACAACAGTGGCAACAACGGACTCAAACATACCAATGGTCATGAAGATGACGCACAACTGAACATTTCATTCTTCTATACATATGGCCACTGTGAGGCAGAGCCAACTTAACAGCAACAATGCATTTCCCACGCTGTTACAGAAGAGTAGAAACCTAGAACTAGAAGGCGTTTTAGAAATCAACCAAACCAGCTCTTTAATTTTATAGAAAGATATAAAACCCATCGCCTTTGAGAAGATTCTGATACATAGCAACCCTGTAGGACAAAGTACAACTGCCCTCTAAAGATTACAAGGAGCAACTAGGGGATTCAGAATGCTGACCTTTAACCACTTACTGTGCCACCACGGCTTCACACGAGCGTGTAGAAGCCAGGAGAAATTAGCCTACGTGCCTGAACACATGCTTCTCTTCTGTCACGGGTTGCACTGTAGCCCCCCAAAGCTGTGTGTATGAGTGTTAGTATGGTGTGATTTCTCCCATGTGTTGTGAGTGCTGCCTCTTTGACAGTAATGAGGGAGAATGGATGATAGCTGTGTTTGTGAGGTGGGATTCAATCTACAATCTTGGATTGCATTGAGGTCTTCCCGTAAGAGAGAAAAGGAAAGGGAAGTGAGTAGACTGTTGGGAACCTCATATCACCAAGAGAGCAGCACCAAGAGCAGAGTGTGTCCTTTGGACCTGAGTGAGGTCCTCAGCCATGATGCTCTCACATTCAATTGTAATCTTAGCTTACCACACTGTGATAATTTCTCATATTGAATTTGGATTCATAGCTTACCAGACTGTAACAATAAAATTGTTCTTTATATTATAGGGCCATCTACTTGAGGTATTTCTGTTAGAGCAGTACCAGATGTCTAAGACATCTACTGACCACAACCAATGAAACAGCTGTTCATATTACAGAATGAGCTCTACGTCATCCAACAATTAGCCTGATAAAACCTACTACTTACTGTTGAGTCAATTCTGACTCATAGCTACCCTAGAACTGCCCCACAGAGTTTCCAAGGAGCACCTGGTGGATTCAAACTGCCAACCTTTTAGTTAGCAGACATAGCACTTAACTATTACACCACCAGTGTTTCCAGTTAACCTGATAGGTGATGAATTTACAAATTTTGCTAAGATTATTCTGTCAGAAATGACTACTGCTCTATCTGTAAAATACAAACATAGTCTCAATCCATGAGTAATGAAACACTTTAATAAGGTGTTTTTTTTAAGGGTGTGATTGGAAGGGGTGGGTCAGTGCCATGTGATGGCTTTGAGGTTTCCCAGCTCTGTAAGAGAAAGGATCCAGCCAAGAAAGGATTAACCAAATCAAAATATAAAATTGATATACTTTATAGTTAGCATTCCAGGCTCCCTTTCTTTATCCTTCTTCTCTTACTAGTACTGGCTCCCCTGCTCCCTGCTTATTTTAGATGTTCTACCCTGGTGGACTAGTGGTTAAGTGCTATATCTGCTAACTAAGAGATGGACAGTTCAAATCCTCCAGGTGCTCCTTGGAAACTCTATGAGGCAGTCAGTTCTACTCTGTCCTATAGGGTCACTATGAGTCAGATTCAACTCAATGGCAATGGGTTTGCTTTGGTTATGCCATTACAGATTGAATGGTGTCTCAATCTTTGCGTCTTCCCAAAAGATATATTGAAGTCCTAATTCTGTTCTTTGAAGCCACCCACTTGTGGCACTTGTAGCAGCACTGCGTAAATAAGACATATGCCCAGACGACCTCTTTCCTCTGTTAAAGCAGGAATTATGCATTCACTTAATGAAGGAATGCATGCAATTTAAGCATTCATCTTTAGTGTGGGTAAATTTTAATCTATTAAATTAATTAGACTTTTCTATCTTAATCTTTGATTATCCTTACATCAGCAAAAGATGGAAGGATGTTTTGGGAATTCCTGAAATGACATTATTCATGAGGTTACTTAAGTAATAAGTTATCAGAAGAGATCAGTCCCTGGAGAAGGATATCATGTTTGGTAAAGCAGAGGGTCAGCAACAAAGAAGACCCTTAACAGGGTGTATTGATACAGTATCTGCAGCGATGAGCTCAAACATGGCAACAATGGCAAGGAAGGCACGGAATGGAGCAGCGTTTTGTTTCATTTCACACAGTGTCACAAAGAGAACCAATTCAGCATCAACAGCGACAGCAGGCAACAAGGAAGAATCTGCCAGGGGAATGATCTACCCTTTTCCTACTCTTGCTCTGCAGATTGCAAATTCTCCCACTCGGAGGATAAAACAAGGTTTAGTGACTCTTCCTAGGAGTGACTTAAGACAGGAGAATTTATGCTCTACTGTTTCCTGGATAAGAATTCCAACTTGTGTTTCCTTGACCCACTTTGGCTTGGCAGGCAGGTTTTTTTCCATCAATTATTTCAGCTGATTATAAGCCAGTCCCCAACCATCCTCACTATTAATTTCTCATCTATCTCCAAATTCACAATTTGTGCCTTCCAGCTATATTATAATGATTATTATATTAAAAGTTTCATGATGTGATCACTGTATGTTTTGCACCATTCTGGAGTGAAATACATGCCACTTCCATTATTTCTACATTGGTAATACGTTCTGATAACAGGGTGTAACACTGAAGAATACATCTCCACCCAGAGGTATTATCTAGAGCTGTGGTGGCACACTGGTTAAGTGTTCAGCTGCTAAGCAAAAGCCTGGCAGTTCAGAGCCACTAGCCAGCTACTCCTTGGAAACTATACAGGGCAGTTCTACTCTGTCCTATAGGGTCCCTATGAGTCATAATCAACTCGACACCAAACAGTTCTTGGTTTTTGATAGGTATTATTAAACTAAGAATATCTTATAAATAAAAGCATTACATTTACAGAGCTACTATATAATGTGAACTAACAATAACTCACATTTCTCCAGCACTTTGCAATTTACAGATTTCTTTCACGATAGTTGTTTTACAGCTTACAATGACTCCTGGATATAGAGGAATTAGGGCAAGTATTTTTTAAGCCCACTTTGCAGTTAAGAGACTGACACTCTGAATGTGTCACTTTGTCAAGGTCACATAGGTAGCAAGTGGATGGTACTGGCCTCTCTCCCTTTTTTACCTCTTCTAGAAGACAGAAAAGAAAGAAAATCAACAGCTGTTGAGCACCTATTATGTACCAAGCACCAAGCTGGAAATTTTTCATGTATGATATTTTTAACATTTTATTCAGGAACCAACTACTAGTGAATAGTGGACTGGACTCTTTCCCCATTCTGCACTTCACAGCTAATGACTAAATCACTGCCTCATCAGCACCTGTGATTCCTGTTACACTCCTGTACTTCCATATGGTTTATCTACTTAGTAAAACCTAGCTTGTCTCACTGTTAGAATTTACTTTGTTTCTGTACCCAGTCATCAATTTGTTACTTAAGAAAAATCACATAACCATCAATTGATATTCTCTAAGGGCAGCTCTTTGTATTTTTTGTTGGCCAGCTCCTCCCTGGCTCCCTTCTTCAGTTACATCTCTCTTCCTGACTCTCATTGCTCCAGCTTTAGCAGATGGTCAGAACCCCTCCTCAATGAAAAAAACCAAGGCATCAGTCATGAGCTTCCTTGGCTCACAGATCACTTCATTATAAATTTGAAAGTAACAACCACAGTCCGCCTCTCTTTTCTCCAGTCCCAGAGGATGTGTTCTTCCTGCCTGCCAGGATAAATTTATTTGTTCTATTAACCCATTCTTATTCTCTGGATTTCTCCCACTGTAGGCTCTAACCCCTTAGTCTCAAAACAAGCTCAGATCTCTCACATTTTGAGAAAAATAAACTCCTTCTGGGCTCAAGGTCTCACTTGCTACTATGGAACCCCACTTTGCCTCTTCTCAATCAAACCTGAAAAAAACTAGTCTACAGTTGCCATGTCTTTTGCTCACCTTCAACTCACTGAAGTTGAGTTTTGTCCACTTCACTGAAGAAAAGTCTCTCTGTAAATCAAGCAGATGCATCATCTGGGCAATTCTCAGCCCGCTGCTTTTCTGATTCTACAGGTACTCAGTTGAAGGGAGGAGCTCTAGAATTAGGACCCCTATACTGATTTCTTGCCTAAGTGGGAGGCTTTTGCAAATATTTCTTTCCCTTTTGTTCTCTAGCACTAGAAAATTACACAGTCTTGTATCATTTCATATTCCCTTATCTATTAAGGAGATCTATTCACATTCATTCAGTCTCTCTCTCTCTACCTTCTTCCTTTCCTCCCTCCCTCTCCTGTGCCCTTCCAAGTAATTTTCCCTCACTTTCATCCTAGCTGATATATAAGATTTATGTATTTTTTTTTTTTTTATCAAATCAGCTTATGCTAGACATTAAGGAACAACCTTGTGATATTCTTGTTGCTAAGTTTCTTGGTTACTCTAGAGAAACAGAACAAGCTATGTATTATACACACACATGTTCATATACACATGTGTGTGTATGTGTGTGTGTGGTTTGCTAGGTGCCGTTGAGTTGGTTCCAACTCACAGTGACCCTATGTACAACAGAACAAAACACTGTCCAGTCCTGTGCCATCCTCACAATCTTTGCTATGTTTAAGCCCATTTTTTTAGCAACTGTGTCAACCCATTACATCAGAGGTCTCCCTCTTTTTCACTGACTCTCTGTTTTACCAAGCATGACTCCCTTCTCTGGGTCCTTCATGATAGCATGCCCAAATTACATACTTTTAAGGAGCATTCTGGCCATACATCTTCTAAGATAGATTTGTCCATTCATCTGGCAGTTCACGTCATATACAATATTCTTCTCCAACATCGCAATGCAAATGCATCAATTCCTCTTCAGGACTCCCTATTCATTGTCCAGCTTTCACATGCATATAAAGCAATCGATACTACTATGGCCTGAGTGAGGGGCATCTTAGTCCTCAAAGTGATACTTTTGTTTTTTTAACACTTAATGTCAACTACAACTGACGGCTTCTTCCACAGGTGTTAATGGTAGATCCCAGACAAATGAAATCTTTGGTGCTAATCTTTTCTCCATTTATCATGATGTAGTTTATTGGTTCAGTTGTAAAGATTTTGGTTTTGTTTATATTGAGGTATAATCCATACTGGAGGTTATAACCTTTGATCTCATTCAGTAAGTGGTTCAAGTCCTCCTCAATTTCAGTACAAAAGATTTTGTCCTCTGCATTGTACAGGTTGTTAATAAATCTTCTCCCAATTCTGATGTTCCATTCTTCTTCATATAGTCCAGCTTCTTGGGTTATTTGTTCAACAAATAGATTGAATAAGTATAGTGAAAGTATTCAACCATCACACACACCTTTCTTGATTTTAAAACATGCAACATTCCCTTGCTGTTTGAATGACTGCCCCTTGGTCTATGAAAAAGTTATACATGAGTACAATTAAGTGTTCTGGAATTCTTATTCTTTACAACATTATCCAAAACTGGTTATGATCCACATAGTCCAATGCCTTTGCATAGATAATGGTATACACAGGTAAACATCTGTCTAGTATTCTCTGCTTTCAGCCAAGTGTCAAATAACATCAGCAATAATATTCCTCATTCTATACTACCCTGGCCCCTAGGGTCACCATGAGTTGGGTCCGACTCGATCCGACTTGATAGCACTTGGGTTGGGTTATATTCTCTTCTGAACCCAGCTTGCATTTCTGACAGTTCCCTGCTGATGTAATGTTATAAAAGCTTTTAAATGATCTTCAGCAAAATTTTACTTGTGTGTGATATTGATGATATTGTTCAATGATTTCTGTATTCTGTTGGATCAGCTTCCTTTGGAATGGGTGTGAACTCTTCCAGTCCAATGGTGGAGTTGCTGTCTTCCAAATTTCTTGGCATATATCAGGGAGCACTTCCAGTGCAGCATCTGTTTGTTAAAATGTCTCAATGGGGGGTGGAGTGGAGTCAAGATAGCAGACTAAACACACATCTCCCTAAATCCCTCTGGAAACCAAGACCTGAAATGCTAATTAAACAGAGTCTTCTGGACATTTAGTGAGCCCTAGGACACTGCATAGGGCTGTTAATTTGGACTTGGTACCACTGAATGGAAAACTTCCTCCCTTTCACTGACCCCTGCTGTTGGTGAATGTTGGCTTTCATGGACTGAAGGAAACTCGCCATTTTAATTTTTTTTCTCTGTTTTAGCCAGTGGGCAGAGCTGGGACTTGACTAGCAGCTAATCTCAGATGCACTGCTGGTGGGATCAACAGGCAAAAGTGCCCTATTTTGAGAGCCAAGCTTTGGACTCTGTGCATCTCAGCACCTTTGGCCTCTCTTTCTGCCTCCTCCATTGAGTATCCTGTACCTAGGCAGGCAGGGAGCTTGTGTGGGGCGCCGTCTTGTTCCACTGAGAGGTGGATATGCCTATACAGAGGCCTCAGCTGGAACTAATTCCTAGGCTGGATGTAGCACCTGCCCCGAAGAAAGTGCTTTTCTGGCAGAAGCAGTATACTACACACTGTTGCCAAATAGCTGGGGCCCAACAGCAGAGGCCAGCAGTGCAGTAGCCTTTCTGTATTTTGAACTAGTTTATAACATATGGGGTTGGATATAGAGGTGCTTACTTCGCCAGCTGGGAAGAGGGACCTGTACACCGAAAACCTGACTGACTTTGGAAGTTGTCAGATACCTTTTACCTCTCATTTGAAGATGGCCTAGAGAAACAACTGCAGTCCATCCTCACAGCATCTCTCCCAGCCTCTATTGACTCACGTGATGTCCCAAAAGCAACAAACTCTGGATAAAAGCATAACAAAGAAATCACCCACAGCTTCAGAAGGCCTCCAAAAGAAATCACCAAAGAAATTCACAGACAAAGAAACCTTTCTGAAACTATTGGAAGGTGAATACAATGTAATTATATAGAGAGCCCTCCTAGATATTATACAAAATGCAGCAGAGCAAAATGAAAAATTAAGCAAGCTGTTTGATCTGATGGAACACCAGTACTCTGAAATCTAACAGATCAAGAACAAAATCAAAGACAGATACTTTAATTCAAAGCCAAGAAAACAGAATGGAACAAATGGAAAATAGAGTTTCTCATCTGGAAGACAGAGCTATGGACTCTAGCCTCTATGGGGAGAAATCAGAAAAAATAAAGAAGAAAAATGAAGAAGCATTAAGAAGCATGTGGGACTTTATTAAGAGGAATAATCTATGATTCATTGGAGTTCTTGGACAGGGTGAGACACCTGAGAACACAGAGAGTATGTTGCTGAGCTGACAGAAACTGTCAGAAAACTTCCCAGAAATTATGAAAGAAGGGAATATAGATATCAAAGATGCATACTGAATGCCACTCAATATAGATCTCAAAAGAAAGACTCCAAGACATATTATATTCAAGCTTAACAAAATGAAACATAAGCAGTAACTCTTAAAGGCAGCAAAACTCCAAGCAAAGCTGACATTCAGAGGGAAACCCTGTAGGCTTTCATTGGATTTCTCAGCAAAAACAATGCTGGCACAGAGACAGTGGCATGACACATTCAAAGCCTTGAAGGAGAAGAACTTCCAAGCAAGAATTATACATCCTGCAAAGCTATCCTTCAAATGTGAAAATGAAATTAAGACATTCACAGATAAACAGAAACTCAGAGACTTTGCAAAAAACAAACCAAATGAAAGCTACAAGAAATACCAAAAGAATCTCTTGGCTTAGAAGAACAAAACCACTAACTTTATATTTTAGAAGCAAATACAGGACACATCACCCAGAAACCTACTCAGTTAGGGAAGGCTCCAAATTCAGTCAAAGCTATGATCCAATGATCACATCATGAAAACTATGAAGTCATCATATTAAAAAGAGGGATGTACTACAGTTGTTGTAGTCCTTCCAGATGTAGAAGAAGTTAATAAGACTGGTAGTAATTAAAATTGGGTTTATAGATAGTTTATCAAGGGGGATTATAAGGGCAGCCATAAAGCACAATAAAAATGCAACATATCAAATTAAGAAACGTAATACATGAGTCTCAACAACCACAAAACCAACCCTGAAAAAGGTGAAAAATCAATCACAAAGAAGAAAGTTCCAGGACAGATTAATAAGAACAACAGAGAAAACATCAACACAAAAATAAACATTACAATGACAGCAGTAAACACATACCTATCAATAATTACACTGAAGGTGAATGGAGTGAGCACTTTAGTAAAGAGACATTGAATAACATCTTGGATCAAAACACACGACCCATCCATATGTTTCCTACAGTAAACTCACCTTAGATTTAAAGATAGGAACAAACTGAAAAGTAAAGGTTAGAAGACTATATATCAAGCTAACAATACACAAAGAAGAGCAGGGGTGGCAATTCTAATCTCAGATAAAATTGATTTTAATGTAAAATTCACCATCATGGACAAGGATAAACACTATTTCTGAAAGGTTCAATACACAAGCAGAGCCTAAAAACATTAAATATTTATGCGCCTAATATTAGAGCACTTAAATACATCAGAGAAACACTGACTGCATTCAAAAAGGAGATAGATCACTCCACAATAATAGTGGGAGACTTCAACACTCCACTGTCAATACTGGACAGATTGTCTAGAAAAAAAGCTCGGTAAAGATACAGAAGAATTTATTGCCACAATTAACCAACTAGACCTCATCTGCATATAAAGAACTTTCTATCTATCAGTGGACAACTACACTTTCTCCAGTGCAGATGGAAAATTTTCCAGAAGTGATCATGTGTTACGACACAAAACAATTCTCAACAAAATCCACACCATTGAATTAATGTAAAGCATCTTCGCAGTTCATAAAGCCATAAAAGTCGAAATTAATAGCAGAAAAAACACAAATAGAAAGTGGAACTCATGGAAACTGAATAACATCTTGCTCAAAAACCTGTGGGTTATAGAAGAAATCAAGGATGAAATCAAGAAATTTATAGATTCCGATGAGAATGAAAACACTTCCTACCAGAACCCATGTAATACAGCCAAAGTGGTGCTCAGAGGTCAGTTTATCTAGATAAATGCACTCATCTGGAAGAAAGAAAGAAATCAAATCAAAGAACTAACCCTATAGCTTGAACAAGTAGAGAGAGAACAACAGAGGAACTCCTCAGGCACCAGAAAAAAACAGATCATAAAGATTAGAGCAGAATTAAATGAATTAGAGAACAGAAGAACAATTGAAAAAATGAAAAGACCAAAGATGGTTTTTTGAAAAGATCAACAAAATTGACAAACCATTAGCTAAACTTACTAAAGAAAAACAAGAAACAAATAACCCAAATAAGAAATGAGAGGGGAGTTGTCACAACAGATCCAAATGAAATAAAAAATATCATAACAGAATACTATGAAAGACTGTACTCTTAACAAATTTGAAAACCTAGAGCAAATGGACAAATTCATTGACTCACTTCACCTACCAAAATTATCACAAGGTCAAGCAGAACAACTTAATAAGCCCCTCAAAAAGCCAAGCCAAGTGCCATTGAGTCGGATCAGGAAGAGATTGAAAAAGTCATCCCCAAACTGCCAAACAAAAGAAGCCCAGGCCCACATGGCTTCACTGCAGAATTCTACCAAGTTTTTACAGAAGAGTTATCTCCAATACTACAGAGACTATCTCATGATATAGAAAGGGATGGAGTACTCCCAAACTCATTCTATGAAGCCAGCATAACCCTGGTACCAAAGCCAGGAAAGGACCCAACAAAAAAGGAGAACTACAGACCCATATCACTCATGAATCTAGATGCAAAAATCTTCAACAAAATTCTTGCCCATAGAATACAGCAACATATCCAAAAAATAATCCATCACAACCAAGTTGGATTCATACCAGTAATGCAAGGCTGATTCAGCATCAGAAAAACAATTAATGTGATCAACCACAGAAATAACACAAAAGACAAGAATCACCTGATTTTATCTGTTGATACAGAAAAGGTATTTGATAAAGTCCAACACCGATTCATGCTAAAAACTGTCAGGCAAATAGCAATAGAGGGCCAATTTCTCAATGCAATAAGGGACATTTATACAAAGCCAACTGTCTACATCATCCTGAATGGAGAGAAACTGAAACAGTTTCCCTTGAGCACGGGAACTAGACAAGGATGCCCACTCTCACCTCTCCTATTCAACATTGTACTAGAAGTTCTAGCCAGAGCAATTAGACAAGACCATGACATAAAGGGCACCTGCATCAGAAAAGAAGTCAAAATCTCCCTATTTGCAGATAATATGATTGTATATGCAGAGAATCCTAAAGAATCCATAAATAAACTACTTGAATTGATAGAAGAGATCAGCAAAGTCTCAGGATACAGGGTAAACAAATCAATCAGTAGGATTCCTTTATACCAACAATGAGATTATTAATGAAGAAATCACCAAATCAATACCATTTACTATAGCCCCAAGAAGATAAAGTACCTAGAAATAAACCTAACCAGAAAAATAACAGACCTTTAGAAAGGGAACTACAAGTCCTTACTACAAGAAACTAAGAGAGAATTACATAAATGGAGAAACCTACCCTACTCATGGATAGGAAGACTTAACATTGTGAAAATGTCTATTTTACCCAAGGCAATCTACTTATATAATGCAATCCCAATACAAATTCCAGTGACATTTTTTAATGAGATGGAGAAACAAATTACCAACTTTGTTTCGAAAGGGAAGAAGCCCTGGATAACCCAAGCACTACTGACAAAGAAGAACACACTGGGAGGCCTCTCACTACCCAACTTTAGAACCTATTACACTGCCACAGTAGTCAAAACAGCCTGTTACTGGTGCAAAAAGAGACAGATCGAAGGAACAGAAATGAGACCCCAGAGATGACATCATCTTCCTATGAACAGCTGATATTCGAAAAAGGCCCTAAGACATTAAACTGGGGCAAAAACAATCTCTTCAACAAACAATGCTGACAAAATCAGATATTCATCTGTAATAAATTGAAACAAGACCCGTATCTTACACTTTATACAAAAACCAACTCAAACTGGATAAAAGACCTAAATATCAAATCTATAATGATAAAGCTCATTCAAGAAAAAGTAGGGACAACAGTGGAAAGGTTAATACACAACATAGACAGACTTCAACATCTGTCAAACAAACCACAATCAACAGAAGAGAAAATAGATAAATGGGAATTATTACGAATCAAATACTTTTGCTCATCCAAAGACTTTATTAATAGAATTAAAAGGCCACCTGCAGAATGGGAAAAAATATTTGGTAACTCTGTGTCAGACCAATGCCCAATCTCCATAATTTTTAAGAAAAGGGTAAATAATCCAATTAAGCAATGGGCAAAGGAGATGGACAGACACTTCTCTAAAGAGGAAATCCAGGCATCTAAAAAACATATGCAGACATACTCATGATCATTTGCTATTAAAGAAATTCAAATCAAAATGACAATGAGATACCATGTCACCTCAACAAGGTTGGTCATGATCCAAAAAACACATAACAACAAATGTTGGAGAGGCTGTGGAGAAATTGGAACTCTCCTACACTGCTGGTGGGGTTGCAAAGCAGTACAACCTTTTTGGAAGGCAAACTGGCACTCCCTTAAAAAAGTAGATATTGATATACCATTTGACCCAGTAATTCCACTGCTTGGAATATATCCTACAGAATCAAGACCACTCACACCAAGTGATACACGCACATGAATGTTTATTGCAGCACAGTCCACAATAGCAAAAAGATGGAATCAACCCAGATGCCCAACAATAGAGGAATGGATAGATAAACTACGGTATATATACTCAATGAAACACTGTGCAATAATAAAGAACAACCATGATTTTAGGAAACATCTCATGACGTGGTTTCAACTGGAGGATATTATGTTGAATGAAAGTAATCAGCAACAAAAAGACAAATATTGTAGGAGACGCCTACAATAAGAACTTAAAAACAGACTCATGCATAGGGAGGGAAGGAGGACAAAGGGGGGCAGGTTTAGATTAGATAGTTGATAGAAATTTGGTTGGGTGAAATCTGTGCCAGCACACATTAGAAAGAAGATCAATATTAACTGGACTTTAACATAACATGATTACTTCTCCCATCTTACCCAAATATTGCAAGGACAAAGTAGTTCGGGTGGGGGCCCAGGGCCATGCTCTTAGGGGATATGGAGGACAATTGGCACAACTAGCGTTTTGATAAAAGAGCCCTCCGCACCCTACATTAGTGAGTGGTGTCTGGGGTCTTGAAAACTGCCAAGCTGCCGTATGAGGGTACAGCAAATGGTCTGAACTCAGCAGGAACAGATGATTACCAGGGACCAGAACAACAGGGGGAAAGAAAATCCATAAGACAGAAAGACTCACGTGACTGGGTGACTACCTCAACTTGTGACCAGAAGAACCAGATGGTGCCTGACTACCACCAGTGATAGCCGTGATGGACCTCACAAAGTTGAGTCTCACTGGCAATGCAAGAATAAAAAGGGTACACCCTGAGATCTCCACTAAAAGACCACAATTGATGGCCCAGGGGCCTCGGAGTTCCCCTGAGAGCATGGACCCTGGCCCTGATGCTACCCCTGTCCATAAATCATAATGGAGGTCAACTGTTTGGACAGGAATAGATTGGACTTGGTGACACAAAGTGAACATATCATGTGTGCACTTTATGGTTCTATGCATCTATAGGATGTCATCCTGCTGACCTCTTACTCTCCCCTCCCCCCCCAGCAGTGTAGGAGAGTTCCAATTTATCCACAGCCTCTCCAGCATTTGTTGTTTTGAATTTTCTGGATCGTGACCAACCTTGTTGAGGTGACTTGGTATCTCATTGTTGTTTTAATTTGAATTTCTTTAATAGCAAATGATCATGAGTATGTCTGCATATGTTTTTTAGATGCCTGGATTTCCTCTTTAGAGAAGTGTCTGAAGTGAGTGAAGAGGAGGGGATAGGAGATTGTTGGGAGGATAATACATGTATGGAGCAGAGAGGAAGAGTGTGCTGTCACCAGGCAGGGAGAGCAGTAGAAGCTGTATATAGATGGGCATGCAAATTTACATGGGAATGTACATTTTCATTCATTCATAATAAAAAATAAATTAAAAAGTCTCAATTGGTATTCCATTAATTTCTGGATCCTTGTTTTTTGCCAGTGTCTTCAGTGGAGCTTGGATCTCTTCCTTCAGTACCCAGTATATGATCAGCTCTTGATCATATACTACCTCTTGAAATGTCTGAGCATTGAGCAGTTGTTTTTGGTACAGCAACTCTACGTATTCCTTATGCCTGCTTTTGATGTTTCCTGCATCATTTTTCCCATAGAATCCTTCAAAATTGCAACCTTAGGCATGCTTGGTAAAATGGATAGTCTGTGTGAAAAAGAGGAAGACCCTAAGTGAGATGGATTGACATAGTGCCTGCAACAATGGGTTCAAACATATCTGCTACTTTTGCCGATGGCACTGAATTGAGCAACATTTTTTTTGTCTTATGTATAGGACACAGAGTTGCTATGAGTTACAGCTGAGAGACAGAAAGAGACAGATTTACTTTTCAGGAATCCACTGATGTGACTGTAGGGCCTGGAAAGGTCAAAATCTGTAGATGAGGGACCAGGGTGGAAATTCCAGCAGTCATGTGTCTTAAAACTAATAGATTGGGTAGTAGAAGAGCAAGAGGAATTCTGGTAAAATGTCTATTTACAGTCTTGAGACAGAAGACATTCTATGTGCCTGTCTGCTCCACCATCCCCAGCCTCAGTAGATGAGGTTAGTAGTAGATGAGGTTATCTGAAGGAGGAGTCTGTAAGGACTGTGTAGTATATATATTTTTAACATGTCAGAATCAGCTTGACAATAATAACATAGTAGTTGCTTTTAGAAAAACTAAAAGAACACATTTTATGTAAGTGTGCACATACACATACACGTACATGTACACATACACATATATATTTAGGTCTCTGGACATCATAGCAGTTTACCATTGACTACTAAAGGCTAGCCATTCAAAACCACCCTGTAGAGAATCATGGCAAAACAGCCTGGTATCTGCTTCCATAAAGCTTACAGCCAAGAAAAAATCATGTAGAGTGGTTCCACTGTGTCACATGGAATGGTCATGAGCTGGAATTAACTCAGTGGCAAGGAGGTTTGTTTTTGTTTTCTTTGTGTGTGTGTGTGTACATATTTATACTCATGAGTCTGCAAGTGTATTATACTATGGCAGCTTGCATGTTACTGTGATGCTGGAAGTAATGCTAACAATATCTAAAATATCAACAAGGTAACCATTGTGAACCTGTTTCAGCAGAGCTTCTAGACTAGGAGGAAGGACCTGGAGGTTTATTGATGAAAAAACTGGCAAGCAAAACCTCAAAAATAGTGATGGGATACTGTCTGGTATAGTGGCCAAAGATGAGCCCTCAGATTAAGAGGCACACAAAATGTGATGGGATAACAGCTTCCTCAGCAAAGTAGAATCAATCTTAATCAGCCAAGCCTCCAGCGTCTGCATTTGTTGAGGAGTCATGACTCAAAATGAGAAGAAACAGCAGTAAACATCCATTAATAATTGGAATATGGAAGGTACAAAGTATAACTGTGGTGAAATTGTAAGTCATTGAAAATTGAATGGACTGCATGAAGATAGATATCCTTGGCATTAAGTGAGCTTAAGTAGACTGGTATTGGCCATTTTCAATCAGACAATCATGTGGTTTAATATGCCAGGAATGACAAATTGAAGAGGAATAACTTTGCATTCATTGTTGAAAAGAACATTTCAAAATCTAACCTGAAGTATAATGCTGTCAGTTACAGGATAATATCCATAAGTCTAGAAGGAAAACCAGTTCATATGACTACTATTCAAATTTATGCACCAACCACTAAGGACAAAGACGAAGTAATTGAAAATTTTCATGAACTTCTGCAGTATAAAATTGCTCGAACACACGGTTAAGATGCATGGATAATGATTAGTGGTTGGCAAGTGAAATTTGGAAACAAGGAAGCACTGGTAGTTGGAAAATATGACCTAGGTAAAGAAATGACACCAGAGATTGCATGATAAAATTTTGTAAGACCACCTACTTCTTCATCGCAAATACCTATTTTGTCAACATAAATAGCGACTACACAAGTGGATTTCACCAGATGGAATACACAGGAATCAAATCAACTACATCTGTGGAAACTACATTTGTAGAAAATGCACAGTGTCATTTGTCAGAACTAGGCCAGGGGCTGACCGTGAAATAGACCATCAATGTTGTTGTTAGATGCTGTTGAGTTGATTCCAACTCATAGTGACCCCATGAACAACAGAACACAACACTGCCCAGTCTTGCACCATGTCCACAATTGTTTTTATGCTTAAGCCATTGTTCGGGCCGCTGTGTCAATCCATTTCGTCAAGGGTCTCCTTTTTCGCTAACCTTCCACTTTACGAAGCATGTCCTTCTCCAGGGACTGATCTTTCTTGACAACATGTCCACAATATATAAGACGCAGTCTTGCTATGTTTGCTTCCAAGGAGCACTCTGGTTGTACTTCTTCAAGAACAGATCTATTTGTTCTTTTGGTGGTCCTTGGTACATTCAATATTCTTCTCCAATACCACAAATCAAAGACATCAATTCTTCTGTCTTTTTTCTTCATGGTCCAGCTTTTGCATGCATATGGTGCAATTGAAAATACCATGGCTTGGGTCAGATGCATTTTAGTCTTCAAGGTGACGTCCTTAGTCTTGAGTGCTTTAAAGAGGTCTTTTGCGGCAGATTTTCCCATTGCAGTGCATCTTTTGATTTCTTAACTGCTGCTTCTATGTGCATTGATTGTGGATCCAAGTAAATGAAATCCTCGACAACCTCAATCCTTTCTCCATTTATGACGATGTTGCTTACCGGTCCAGTTGTGAGGATTCTTTTTTCCTGATGTTAAGGTGCAATCCATACTGAAGGCTGTGGTCCTTGATCTTCATCAGTAGATGTCTCAGATCTCCTTCATTTCCAGCAAGTAAGGTGGTGTCATCTGCTTAACACAGGTTGTTAATGAATCATCCTCCAACCCTGATGCCTGTTCTTCTTTGTATAATACAGTTTCTTGGGTTATTTGCTCAGCATACAGATTAAAAAGGTATGGTGAAAGGATACAACTCTGATGCATTCCTTTCCTGACTTTAAGCCATGCAGTGTCTCCTTGTTCTGTTCTCATGACTGCCTCTTAACCCATACACGGATTCCTTAAGAGCACAATTAGATGTTCTGGAATTCCCATTCTCCACAACATTAGCCGTAATTTAGTATGATCCACACAGTCGAATGCTTTTGCATATTCAAAGAAATACAAGTAAACATCTTTACTGTATTCTTTGCTTTCAGCCAAGATTCATCTGATATCAACAATGATATCCCTGGTTCCACATCCTCTTCTGAATCCAGCTTGAATTTCTGGCAGTTCCTTGTCAGTATACCATTGTAGTAGCTTTTGAATGATCTTGAGCAAAATTTTACTTGTGTGTGATATCAATAATATTGTTTGGTAATTTCCACATTAAGTTGGATCATCTTTCTTTGGAATAGGCAAAAATATGGATCTCTTCCAGTCAGTTGTCCAGGTAGCTGTCCTCCAATTGACCATCAATTGCTATGCAAATTCAAGTTGAAGCTAAAGAAAATTAGAGCGAGTCTTTGAGAGCTGTAATATGACCTTGAGTATATCCCACCTGAATTTAGAGACCATCTAAAGAATAGTTTTGAAACACTGAACACTAATGACTGAAGACCAGATCAGTTGTGGAATGACATCAAGGCATCAAGGACAGCATACATGAAGAAAGTAAAGGGTCATTAAAAAGACATGAAATGAAGACCACAATGGATGTCATAAGAGACTCTGAAACTTGCTCTTGATCCCTGAGTGGCCAAAGTGAAAAGTGAGATTTAAAAGGGCAGTTTGAGAAGAGAAAGCAAAGTATTAAAATGAAATGTACTAAGACCTGGAGTTAGAAAACCAAAAGGGAAGAACATTCTCAGAATTTTTCAAGTTGAATGAACTAAGGCAAAAACTCAAGCCTTGACTTACAATTTTGAAGGGGTGTACAGAGAAAATACCAAACAATGAAGGATGCATCAAAGGAAGATGGAAGACATAGACAAAGTCACTATACCAAACAGAACTGGTTAATGTTCATCTATATCAGAAGGTAACACATGATCAAGAACCTATGATACTGAAGAAATAAGTCCAAGTTTCACTGAATAGAATAATGAGAACCAAAGCTACACAAATTCACAGAATATCAATTGAACTGTTTCAACAAGGGGATGCAGTGATGGAGATTCACATCTGTCTGTGTTGACAAATTTGGAAAACAGCTTCCTAGACAATTGACTGGAAGGGATCCATCTTAGAGCCCATTCCAAAAAAAGCAGATCCAACAGAATGCAGAAATTATTCAGTGATATTACACACAAATAAAATTTTGCTGAAAATCAAAAGTGGTTACAACAGTACATTGACTGGGAACTGCCAGAAATTTGACCTGAATTCAGAAGAGGATATATAACAAAGAATTCTGTGGCTGATGACAGATGGATCTTGGCTGTAAGCAGAGAATACAAGAAAGACGTTTACTTGTGTTTGATTGATTATGCAAAGGCATTCAACTGTCTAGATCATAAGAAATTATGGATGACATTTCAAAGAATTGGAACACCAGAACAGTTCATTGTGCCCATGTGGAACCTGTAGACTGACCAAGATATAGTAGTTTAAACAGAACAAGGGGATACTTCACAGCTTAAAATCAGGTGTGCATCAGGGTTGTATCACTTCACAATATTTATTCCATCTGTATGTTGCAAAAGTCATCAGAGAAGCTAGACTATACGAAGAAGAATGCAGCAGCAGGATCGGAGGAAAACTCATTCACAACGTGAGATATGCTATTGACACAGCCTTGTTAGTTCAAAGAAAAGATGACTTGAAGCACTTACAATGAAGATCAAAGACTTCAGCTTTCGGTATGGTTTACATCTCAATGTAGAGAGAACAAAAATCCTCACATCTAGACCAATAAGCAACATCATGATAAACGGAGAAAAGACTGAGTTTGTCAAGGATTCCATTTTACCGGGATCAACAACTGAAACAGCAGGTGGGAAATCAAACAATATATTGCATTGGGCAAATTTGCTCTCAAAGATCTCTTCTAAGTGTTAAAAATCAAAGACATCACTTTGAGGATTAAGGTGCCCATGACCCAAGCCATGGTATTTTCAGTTGCCTTGTGTGGGTGCAAAAGCTGGACAATGAGGAAGGAAAACTGAGAACAGATGCCTGTCAGTTACGGTGTTGTTGAAGAATATTGAATATACCACAGACTGCCAGAAGAGCCAGCAGGTGTCTTGGAATATGTACAACAAGAATGCTCCTTAGAAGCAAGGATGGTAAGACTTTATCGTATGTATTTAGGAATGTTATCAAGAGAAACTAGTCTCTGAAGAAGGTCATCATGCTTGGTAAAGTGGAGAGTCAGTGAAAAAGAGGAAGACTGTCAATTAAATGAAATGACTTGACACAGTGGCTGCAACAATGGGTTCAAATATACCAAAGTCTGTGAAGATTACAAGAGCAGGCAGTTTTTTTATTTTGTTTTATGTAAGGTCACTACATGTTGTAATGGTGTGTGTGTGTGTGTGTGTGTATACATACACACGCACACACGCACTCACATACACATGCACACACATATATACCCCAAAACCCAAACCAAACCCACTGCCATCAAGACGATTCCACCTCATAGCAACCGTATAGAATACAGTAGAACTGCTCCACAGAGTTTCCAAGGAACACCTGACAGATATGAACTGCCTATCTTTGGGTTAGCAGCCATAGCACTTAGCCATTGTGCCATCAGGTTTCCATAATTATGTACATGTGTACATGTATATGTATGTAGGTACCCATATGGTATATACAATTATCCAAACATAGAATTTATATCTATACATATACACACAGAGAGACACACACACAAACACGCATTAGCTTTCCCTTTCTAATTCTTAAAATTCTTGCTCATGGCTTTCATTACACTAACAGTTCATCACAAGGTGCTGCAGAAAATTAGCCAGTCAAATCTTCCATAAAGAAGGGATACACAGAGTACCCCGAAAACTAAAAACATGCTGCTGTTGAGTCGATTCTGACTCATAGTGACCTATAGATAGAACAGAACTACCCCTGGCAGGTTGAACTGGCAACCTTCTGGTTACGAGCTGTACCATCTGACCACTGGGTTTCCACATGCAGTACCAGATGACGAAAACTGTCAACAGTCGTTTGTATTAGGTTTAGCTTATTCAGATATACTTTCTCATAACATTTACTCAGCCTGTGCAGAACAGTGTAACCCTGAGTCCTGATATGCAGATGTATAAGAAGAAGACACAGGGACACACACTAGGCCTCTCAAAGACAGCTAAACAGTGTCTACGAAAGTCCTGTCTCTTTAAGAATGCACAGTTTTTATGAACTGCTGATAAAAAATATATACAACTTCCATTCACGTGTCAAGCACAGCGTATGGCATCTGGCCCTTAACAGAGCAGACCTATTCCTCTATGACAAGATGCATTAAATAGATTTTTTCCTTGTTGTGTGAACTCACCATTGGTATTCATTAGATTCAAAAGTACAACTGTACAAAGGCAATATGCTAGGGAGGAATTGTCAGATCTTTCTGGTTGTAGAAATAGATCTGTGTATATTATTTGAAGAGGGTAGTTTGATATATTTTTTTAAAGCCTGGCGAGGTCAGTAACCTGCAAAGAGAAGCTTTACAAGTTTTCTCTAATGAGTGATTTAAGCATGATTGTTCGCTGGAAGTCTTTGTAATGCTGCCATATAAATGAGCACAGATTTCTCTTTTTAACTTGTATTTTGATACAACTTCAATAGTACATGCAACGACAAAAGAATCAATGTACTTGAAATAAATGTTGGGTAATGGTGGTGCAGTGGTTAAAGCAATCAGCTGCTGACTGAAAAGCTAACAGTTCAAAACCACCAGATGTAGCATCTGCTTCCATAGAGATTTACAGCCTGGGAAATCCTACGGGATCACTCTGCATCTGCATGGACTTGACAGCAGTGGGTTTGGATTCATATTTCAATGTATTATTAAATAAATTTGTTTAATTACTATATGTACCTTGAATACTTGTTTAAAATCTGTATGTTGTGTTATTTTATCTTCACTGAGATGAAGAAATGAAAAAGTCATTAGTCTGCGGCAGGGGAGAGAAAGGCCAACCAGTCAAGAAGAATAACATGTTTTCCTTTAGGCTGCGACTATGGAATTCTGATTTACAAGAAGGAATCTTAAATCCTGAATTTGTCTCCAGTGACATAGTTTTAAATGGAAAGGAATTTCTCACTTGACAGAACAGCACCCCTTAGAGTAGATTCTAAAAGCATTTAATTTGAAAAGACAAAACTTTAATGTTATAACAAAGCATCAGGAAACAGCTATTTCACAAAATAGAGTGTACATATTCAATGATTTCTTTCTATCATTGAATCATTGATTTTTAAATTCAGAAGTTAAGGCATTATATTCAAAAAACAGATTTTCTACAATCTAGGATGGTTTTGAAAAGAAAGAGATGTATTTTTTGCATCCTCAGTATGCAGAGAGCCCTTCCTACATCAAATTATACAGTATGGAGAAATGGCAGCCCAATGGATATTCAGTGTAACCCATTCCAGACCTAGCATTCATAAGCAGAAATAAATGTCTTCAGTGATCTTATAACGTGGTCTCAAGCAAAGCACTTCATACAAAAAAAGTGCTGTTTAATGTTGGCAATTCCTTACCTTATACTGAAAGATGGTTAAAAAGAAAGAATGTGGGACATGCAGTCTCCAGGCTGCAAGTGTCCTATCTGTGAATGACTTGAGGAATGGACTGCTATAAAGCCTGTTACATTAAAAATTTGAGCTAAATACACACAGTGATTCATAATAACAAATGCATGCACTGCTTTTTGATGCTCATGAAAACATTGCCTAATTTGGAAGTATTTCATAAGTGTCCTACGTGCAGAAAAAAATCTGTTGCCATGGAGTCAATTCTGACTCACAATGGCCTATAGGACAGAACAGATCTGCCCCCATAGGATTTCCAGGGATCAGGTGAATCATTTGAGCTGCTGAAGTTTTGGTTAACGATTACGCTCTTAACTACTGTGTCACCAAGGCTCCTCTATATGCAGAGAAAGGTAAACTATATACCATATACTAAGACAAACATTTGACTAACTGAAGTTAAATAAGAACTTACCTACATATTCCACTAGGAACTGACATTGTTCATAACCCAGAGACTGCCCGTGTTGTTGCACAATGTTTCATTTTTCAGTTGCACATTCATTCATTGACCTATTCAACAAGCATCCACCAAGTATCCACTATTTTTTTGTTCCAGACACAGTTCCAGCTAGACACTGATGCACAGTACAGAATCAGACCAAGTCACTGCCCTCAGCAAGGTTTCAGTGCAATGAGCAGGCAGACTCTTATGAGACAGGTAAGTTACAACTATGTGGAAAGGTCTAAAACAGATGTGTGAATAAAGAACCACACAGGCACTTGGGACACAGAACAAATGAGTCTGTATCGGGAGCTGGTGGTTTTCGAAATGCATTTCAAATGATGGGAAAACTTTTCGAAAGACACATTGAAAGACATCTCAAACTACGACAACACATATGCAGAAACACAGAAACATGATAAAGTCTGGAAAACTATGTTCCTTATGTCTGGAATGAGACAGGCATGTGGAGTTTACAGAAGGAAATTTAAAAAGCTAAATAAATAAGGCAGAGGAGGTAGCTTAAGTCAGATGATGAGAAACTGTATATTTAATCAGTGGATTTTGTCATGCTTATGTGCATAAATAAATACTCAAATTTCACCCATGAGGACAATGGTGAGAGAGCAGAAAGATGAGAAGGTTTGCTGTTCCATTTTTATAGTTTTTATAATCTTCCAGGTCACAGTAGCATGAAGTGGGTCTTTGCAGTACGGTTCCTTGGTGGCCAGCTCTTCAGAGGAGTCCATGGAGGCTTTCTCTCTCTCAGTATTTTAATGCTTATTGACTCATTTTGTAGCCAAACATTGACTGTCATCTTATTACTAGTAGTATTTGTGACCAAATACATATACAGCAAAGAATTTGTCATGTCAACCTTTTTTACACATACAATTCCATGATATCAATTACATTTGCCTCCTTCTGCAACTTTACTATGATGTATTTTCAACTTTTCCATCACCCTCAACAGAAACTCGGCATCCCCAAACAATAACTCCCTTTTCTGTCTTCTGATGAACCTGTTATTGTTGTCTTGAGCTTTAATATCATTGAATCTTTTAGCATGTCTTTCTGTCTCCCCAGCTATGATAACTCCTTAAGGATACAGATTAGCTTGTACCATTTTTATTTGCTTCAGTAACCAGTATATTGAGACCAGCACGTACCAGTGTACCTCTTTGCTCCAAGTCTACTGTATCAACTGATTCTAGAAGAACAACTACATTGACTTTCTGAATTTGTATTTTTAAGGCCTTTTGAGGTTTGTAAAAGAGGTTCTTGCAATAAAATAAATGATAGTGTTAAATTATAGCAGATAGAATAAGTACCCACAAAGCCATGTGGCTATGTATTTATTCCTATATAAATAAGAAAAGATAATCTTTCTTTTTTTTAATTTCTTTTTATTTCCACTTATTTGTTTGTTGAGAATACACACAGCAAAACATATACCAATTCAACAGTGTCTACATGTGCCATTTAGTGACACTGATTACATTTTTCAGGTTGTGCAACCATTCTCATTCTGCTTTTGTGAGATTTCCTTCCCCATTAATATAAGTTCACTGACCCCTAGGGTTCATATATACTCTTTTGAGTTGTTATCAGTTTAATCACATACTGATAATTCTAAAACAGCAATGCTCAAGGTAGACATTTTTTACTACGTAAGCTAAACTATTATTTGATTTTAAGAAGACTTCAGGAGATACATTTGGCTTAAGGGTTCAAGATTGTCTCAGGGCAATAGGTTCAGAGATTCATCTACCCTCCTTGGCTCCAAGATGTCTGGATTCCAGGATCATTTCAAATTCTGTTTTGCATTTTCCCCCCTGTGATCAGGATTCTTCTACAGAACCTTTGATCAAAATGTTCGGTAATATTAGCAGGGCATCAGTCAGTTCTGCTGGTCTCTGGCAAAGAAAACAGTTGTTTACTGAAGCAGTTAGCCACATACTGCATGTCCTCCTCCTGTTCTTGAATCTCCTTTTTCCTCTGTTGCTAGCAGTAGCTCTTTCTTAAAGAAGAATTCCAATCAATAAATTAGTAGAAATGATGGAAGTAAAAACGTACTCTTAGGCAAACAGCACAGAAATAATTATCACAGTCAAGAATCATTAATAGATATTAAAGTTAGTGGACAAAAGTATGGACACATAAGATATTTATTAATTAAAAAGAGAAAATAGTAACTTTACAGTGGAAAAACCTGCCAGACACCTTTTTTACCAATTGATCACTACAGTTTTTGTTTTGTAGATATGGATGATACTAAAATTTCATAAAATTTTGACTCAACTTCAGTAATGTTATTTGCACATCTAACTTAATATTTCATATGGGTAACACTATTTCTGCAAACCAACATCACCAGTTTAATCAAGGCTACTGGGTATCAAAAGAGAACGAGCCTTTCCATCAGTGGTGGTATAACAGAATGAAGCAGGCAGCAACATTAGTAAGCATATAGTTTCTTTTTTCAATATAATTTCAAAAATGGAAAATAATATCTACTTTGAGACATTAACACGTCATATTACAATTTTTGTGACTGACTTTTTTACAAATCATAAGCATCTGTGCCAACATACAACATAATTCTCCTGTCTTACAGACTTTGTCAAACTTACCTTCATAACAGCTACAAAACATAATCTATTTGTGAGTTACTTATTTGTTAGTGTTTAGAAGCAGAAAAAATCCTTTGGCAATAATTAACAAGGTATGCCCACACATATTAGCATACAAAGATTAAATTTTTAACACTCAGCTTCATTTCTTGCTGAAACAAATCGTATTGTGCTAACTCTATGCTAACCTATGGCACCCCATTCATTATTACCTAATTAACCTGCTAATAGCCATATCATAGGATTTTCTGTTTGTAATTATTTTGGATATTGGTTTATAAAGCTATTAAATTAATGCTATCACATTGATTTCTGAAAGTGATTTGGAAAACCAAATTTGTGCCATTTTGTGCATGAAAATGCCCTGCTTGTTAAATATTGTTTGTTGTGACCTATTATTCATTTCTTAGAGTTTCCAGTTTACCTACACAGAGCATACTGAAACTGCATGTTGGAGAATAAGTTTGTAATGTAATATTCATGAATATTTTAAAGCAAAAGCTAAGCAACTGGTGATAATTACATGAAGTATATTTATCTTGTTATATTATCTTACATAAAAAAACCCAAATCCTGCACAAGTAAGAGTACAAAACTTTGAGAACAATATAAAAACTGAGATCATTTATAAAGTCCATCACACTGTCTAGAAGAGAAAAATTGTCCATGAGAATAGTGTAACATTAATTCAAAACTTGTGACTTTAACGATCATCTGTTGTCTAAATTTTTTTTCAGAGTCCTCTTCACTCAAATGACAGAGATGCCATTTACGGTGCTAAAATATGACTGATGAGATTGTGCTTCTTTTCCCTAAAAACTTTGCAGTTGGGTCAGGTGGCCAGTTTTCTGTCCCCCAGCAGTGCAATACAGAAAAGACTGGCAACAAGAAAATGTTAACAGGGGTCTCACTGAGTTTCTGCTACTGCACAGTTTACCACTAGATGTCCTGTGGACTAAGCAAGATGAAAACTGGTGCATACATTTGCATCTTTATTCCAGCAACGAATGTTTCTGATTTTAACAATGTAGCTCTAGTTTTCCCAGATCTGGTCAACCATTTTCTGCTATACTTCCTACTGAGGTAAGCAAAATAAAATACAGTGATGTCGGTGATCTAATGAAGCCCAGCAAGCCATTTGTCACGCTTGCAAATAATTATAAAAGCATGACGGAAATATTTATCTTAGTGTCTTTCACAGTGAGGGAAGAAGCACGCGCACGCACACAGACACACACACACACCCCAAATATCATTTCCTTACTGCAAAGATAGATCTTTTAATTAAGCTCCATTTTTCTCATTAGCAAGCTCAACAGGCTGTCTTGTTATAGATTTTCTTCCCTTTTGGCGAAGGGTAATACATGGGTATAACAAAACAATTACAGCTTATTCAGAGGCACCATTCACACTGTGTTATCTTCCATGATGGCTAAGCAAATTAAAGTTGAAATTTTACTGTCAGTTTGGGTGATTATTATGAAGAATCTGTGAAGTGCAGAAGATATTTAAAAGCAGTGTGATGCTTTTCTAAAATTTCACCTCTTAAAAAGACATAAAAGTACCTGCAGATTGCAGTCATGTGTGTCAAAATGTAATGTAAACGAGTGTCTTTAGTTCCAGTTGTCTGAGTATGGTCTCAGTACGGGCAGACCTGGCAATGCATCCCTTCAAATCCCTGGGGTTGTCAGGAAAGGAAACGGAGACTAAGTTGTTCTCAGTGGTGCTTGGTGAGAATCCCACAGAGATGAGGGCAAACAGCAAATGCCTTCTTTGGCAACACTGTGGCATGCTGGCAGGACAGGAACTTTGACATGAATGTCAAGGCCAGGGATCATCATCACTAAGGTCTGTAATTCTTTAAGTCCAGTCTTTCAGGAATTTAACTGTGGTGAAAATCATTTTTTGAGTGGAACAATAAAAGGAAATGAAAATGATTTCAACATTTTTAAAACCCTTGTTGTAGTGTGTTACTAAAGACAACTTTTAAAAATGTCATTGGCCACCCTGGGCGTATCCTTCTGCTGAGTTGAGGTGGTGCAGACACATGCCATCAGACACACGGAGGGCATGGGGCTAAGCCGACTGACTCGAGGCAAAAGTAACTGTTGCAACCGCAGGCAGTAAAGGGCCTCTTTTTTCTTAAATGAGTGGATTAGAACTCTTTCAAAGCAACTGGGTGTGTTTTCCCCCTCAACTAGCTTGCTTTCGCTAATGCACCATTAACTATGTCCATGGTAGCCACTGGCAGTGACAAAAGAAAGAGATGTAATGAACTTCAAACTTGTCTCACCTTCCTTGAGAACAATTTCAGGAAGCAGAGGGTGACCCTCTGTTAGCATAACTGGAAGCTGCCACAAACAAGCTACCTTCCACAGGGATCACAAATCTGAGAGGCTGTGCTTTCCAGTGATTTTTCTTAGTCATGTTCCTGTGTCTTAGACCCTTGAGCTGATGATCTCTCAGAGATAGAGAAGAGACTGGGAGATTAGATTTTTTTATTCATTTATTGGATACATATTTTTTATGCGTAATACACTGTATCCAAGTTGATTCTATACTTCCTTGCCTTGGTGTAGAATAGTCAAAGTTGATTCTATACTCCCTTTCCTTGGTATAGAACAGTTAGAGAGGAGTCTAAAAAGTACTTCATTAATTTCTTCATAGAAGGAGGAAACTGGAAATATTGAAACACTCTGGGTAAAGAAAGGTTAAAAATGCTTTATTATCTAGTGTGCACAGTTCTGGGCCACTGAAGTTGATATACACTTTTCTGCCTCTAATTCTTTGTTAATGGTGAAAACTGCCATTTTTCCCTCTTCCCTTCTTGAAATTTCATCTACTTTCTGTACTCATTTTGCACACTAGATCCTATGTGAGGCTTTTGTCAGATTTATTCATCCCTCTATGATTTACAGAAACCCTGGATGCATACTGGTTAAGTGCTACAGCTGCTAACCAGAGTCAGTTCAAATCTGCCAGGCACTCCTTGGAAACTCTATGGCGCAGTTCTATGTCAACCTCTAGGGTCACTGTGAGTTGGAACTGACTTGATGGCATGAAAGTTTTTTTTTTTTTTGATTTATATTTCATTTGAACAATGATAATGTCTAGTTGAGACTTCCTTATGACTGACTTTATACCATAATTAACATACTTATTATGTAATGTCATTAATTGTTTTTTCCTCATCAGTAAATGATTAAGTCCTTAAAAACAAATAACAAAAAAAAAAAAGAAGAAAAACAAAGAAACCCCAAACCCACTGCCACTGAATCAAAATCAACTCACAGTGATCCTATGAGACAGGGTAAAATTGCCCTATAGGGTTTCCAAGGAGCAGCTGGTGGATTCAAACTGCTAACCTTTTGGTTGGCAGCCCAAGCTTCTAATTATGGTGCTTCCAGGGCTCCACTGCCCTTAAGATCGGGTCAGTTTTTTAGAAAGATTCAAGTGCCTACAGTAACTAAACTCAGTATTTGTTGGATTGAGCAAACTCGCTTCCTTACGGTTTCACAGATAGTTGTAGCGAAACCAAAACTAACAACAGGCCTTGAAACTTACAGTCACGAACTCTTCTTACTCTGTCCTCTATTCCTCAAGAGGATATGCAAATTAACTATTTTACATTACAGCAAAAGCTCTTTTCCAAACATGAGATTTAAGTCTACCTAATATACTGAGGGGAAACTCTGCAGGCACAGTGGTTAAGTGCTACGTCTGGTAACCAGATGCTTAGCAGTTCAAATCCATCAGGTGCTCCCTGGAAACTCTATTGGGCAGTACTGCTCTCTCCCACCGGGTCACTGTGAGATGGAACCAACTCGACAGCGGCGGGTTTGGTTTTTTTGGCTTGGTAATACAGTGGGAGTAATCTGAGTGGTACAATTGGTTAATACACTCAGCTGCTAACTGAAATGTTAGAAGTCCAGGTCCATCTAGGAGGGCCTCTGAAGAAAGGCCTGGCATTCTACTGCTGAAAAGTCAGCCACTGAAAAGCCTACAGAGCAGTTGTACCCCAACACACGTGGGGTTGCCACAAGTCTGAACTGATTCAGTAGCAACTATTTATTTTATAAAAACTCATTCAAGTATACTAAATAAAATCCAAACTACCTATAGACAGTAAATAATTCTGTCATTGGGAGGAGTTAGAGGACTATACATGTAACAGGTTCATTATTACCTTAAAGGGATACCCTCTGAGATTCATCTTTAAAGGGTGAAAAGTCCAAGTTGTTATTTTCAAATAACAATAGCTTTACTTAAGTCAAATTGTTTATGTGGTTAAGCTTAAAAACATCAAGGAATACCAACTCAGGCAAGAAACAATTACAAAATACATTTAAAAATTTTTTTAAACCAGATGTACACTTCTTAGATCAATAGGTGATAAACTGGTTAGACTGCCCTATGATTAATTTAATTACCACATGATTTATTTAATATGCTAACTGTCCACAACTGGTCTGTCAGTTTGTCTTTCTGTGGTGACTTGCATGCTGCTGTATTAGAGCTATGCCACTAATATTTCAAATATCACCAGGGTTACCCACAGTGAACAAGTTTCAGTAAATCTTCAAGACTGAGAAAGAATAAGAAGGTGGGAATGGCAATCTACTAAAAAATTAGCCAGTACAAAAAACTATGAATCACAACAGAATATTGTCCTGTATGTAGTTCTGGGAGATTGACCTCCAAAGTTAGAAGGCACTCAATATACATAGTGGCCAAAAAAAAAGACTCCACCACACCAACTGTAGTATAGACGTACAGGACAATTTATTCTATCATGTTTGAGACTTGATGGCAACTAACAATAACTAAAATGATGAGATGATGATTCCTTTTGCTATTCAGTTATTAGCCATTATAATGTGGCATGGGTCACTCTAATGTGATTGAGTTGAAAGAATTCCACATTTCTATAATAACACATTGGTTCCTTCATAAAACTTATTACTTGTTGTTGCTCTTATTTTCTTTCCTTGTCTCAATAGTTACAGTGTAAATCCCACAGGTAGGGGCTTTATTTGTCTTTCTCATTGCAATTCACCTGGCATTTTCTGTACAGAACACAAAATAGGCACTCAGTTAACATTTTGTGAATGAATTAGAGAAAACCAAAATTCTGGAAGCTAAAACTTCTGTATCAGTTCCCTGTGCAGTCTTTTATTGTTGTTAGATGTCATCCAAACAGTCCTAGAACAACCTACGGACCAATCCTCTGCTGTCCTCACAATCATTGCTACGTTCGAGCCCACCATTGCAGTCAGTGTCAACTCATGTCTCTGAGGGTCTTTCTCATTTTTACTCAACCTCTCTCTACATCACCAAACATGGCATTCTCTAGGGACTGGTCCCTCCTGACCTCCTGATAATATGTCTAAAGAATATGGGACAAATTCTTGCATTCTCTCTTCTTTTTCAATATACATAAATACACACACATACACACACACACACACACACACACACACACACACACACACACACACACAGTGCTTAAAGTTTACAATCCAAGTCCGTTGGCCACAAAAAAACTTGCACAGGCTACTATGTAACTCTGGCTGCTCTCCCCGTCCTGTGACAGCACACTCTTCCTTTCCACCCTGTATTTCCCATGCCTATTCAGCTGGTTCCTGTTCCCCTCTACCCTCTCATCTCATCTTTGGAAAGGCTTGTTCACTCAGCCTCAGGTATATACTTAAACCAGAAGCACACTCTTCTTCAGCAGTATCACTGTATGCTTCACAGTATCATTTTATGTTTTATAGAGTTGGCTTTGGGAATGGTTTAAGCTCTGGGCTAACAGACAGTCCAGGGACCATGCCTTCTGGGGACCCTCTGGTCTGTCAGAACATCAAGTCTGGTCTTTTAAATAGAGTTCTACTTCTGCACAACCATTTTTCTCCCACTACATAGGTACTCTGTGTTGTGTTCCATGTCAGGGAAGTCATCGGTGGTAGCTGGGTACCCGCTAATTCTTCTGGTCTCACACTGATGTAGTGTCTGGATTATGTGGCCCTTTCTGTCTCTTGAGCTCATATTTTCCTTACATCTTTGAAGTCTTTCATTCTCCTCTGTTCCGGGTGGGTTGGTACCAATTGAAGCTACATTGAGGCTGCTTGCTAGCTTTTAAGACCCCTGATACTCTCACTACAGTGAGATGAAGGACGTTTTCTTAAAAAAACATTTGTTATGCCAGTTAACCTAGATGTCTCCTGAAACCATGATCTCCAGACTCTTGCCCCTGCAAATCTGTCCTTCGAAATGTTGTGTTATATTTAGGAAACCTCTAAGTTCTGGTTTAGTCCAACAGTGCTGACCTCCCTTCTACTGAGTGCTGTTCCTCCCTTCAGCTAATGCAATTCCTGTCTACTGTCTAATTAACCCCCTCCCTCCCTCTCCATCAAAGACTGTTTTCTTCTGTGCTTAAACATTTTCTTGAGTCCTCGTAAGAGTGGTTTCATGCAATATCTGTCATTTTGTAACCAACTAATTTCACTCAATATACTGTCATCCAGATTCCTCCATTTTATGTTCCCCAAGATCATTGTTGTTCTTTATCATTGCATAGTATTCCATTGTGTGAATATATCATAGTTTGTTTATCTATTCACCTGTTGATGGGCACCTAAGTTGACTCCATGTTTTTGCTGTTGTGAACAGTGCCACAATAAACATCAGTGCACATGTATCTATTTGTGTCACAGCCCTTAGTTCTTTAGAATATATTTCAAGCACTGGGATTGCTAGATAATATGGTATTTCTATTCCTAGCTTTTTAAGAAAGTGCCAAATCTATTTCTAAAGTAGTTGTACCATTTTACATTCCCACCAGCAGTATGTAAGTGTTCCAGTCACTCCTCAGCCTTTCCACCATTTATTACTTTGCTTCTTTGGTTGAATGCCAGTCTTGTTGGGGTAAGATGGTATCTCTTTGTAGTTTGGATTTGTATTTCTGTAATAGATAATGATTAGGAGTATTATCTCACGTATCTATTAACCACCTGGATGTCTTCTTCGATGAAGTGCCTGTTCATATCCATTGCCCATTTTTTTAATTGAGTTGTCTTTTTGTTGTTGAGGATTTGCAGTATTTTGTAGATAATGAAAATTTGATTTTGATCCAATTGTAGTAGCCAAAATTTTTTTCCCATTCTGTATGTTGTCTTTTTACTGTTTTGGTGAAGTCTTCGAATGAGCATAAGTGTTTGATTTTTAGGAGTTCTCAGTTACTTATTTTCTCTTGTTATTTGTATATTGTTAGCAATGTTTTGTAGTCTGTTTATGCCATGTATTAGGGCCCCCAGCATTGTTCCTATTTTTAATTCTATTATCTTTATCATTTGAGGTTTTATGTTTAGGTCTTTGATCCATTTTCAGCTGGTTTTTGTGCATGGTGCAAGAAATGGATCTTGTTTCAGTTTTTTGCAGATGGATATCCAGTTAAAACAATATTATTTGTTAAAGAGACTGTCTTTTCCCTGGTTTACAGACTTTGTCAAATATCTGCTGTTTATAGGTGGGTTATTTTATGTCTGGATTCTCAATTCTCTTTCATTGGTCTGTGTATCTGTTGTACCAGTCACAGGCTGCTTTGACTACTATGGCGTTATAACAAGTTCTAAAGTCAGGTAGTGTGAGGCCTCCCACTTTGAGCTTCTTCAGCAATGCTTTATGTACTCAGGGATTCCTCCCTTTCCAGATGAAGTTCGTGATTTGTTTCTCCATCTTATTAAAAAATGCCATTGGAATTTGTATGGGATTGCATTCTATCTATAGATTGCTTTGGGTAGAATAGACATTTTCATGATGTTGAATCTTCCTATCCATGAACAAGGTAAGTTTCTCCACTTATGTACGTCTCTTGTGATATCTTGCAGTAAGGTCTTGTAATTTTATTTGCATAGGTCTTTTATGTCTCTGGTTAGATTTATTCGTAAGTATTTTATCTTCTTGCGGACTACTGTAAATGATATAGATTTGGTGATTTCGTCTTTGATGTTGTCTTTGTTGGTGTAAAGGAATCCAACTGATTTTTGTATGTTTATCTTGTATCCTGATACTTTGGTAAACTCCTCTATCAGGTCCAGTAGTTTCTTTCTAGACTCTTTTAGGGTTTTGTGTATAAGATCATATCACCTACAAATAGAGACACTTTTACTTCTTCCTTCTCAGTTTGGATGCCCTTTATTTCTTTTTCTTGCCTGATAACTCTGGCTAGACTCTTCAGCACAATGTTGAATAAAAATGGTGACAAAGGGCATCTTTGTCTGGTTTCCATTTAAGATGGAAACCTGTTTTCATTTAAGATGATGTCGGCTGTTGTCTTTATATAAATACTTTTCATTCTGTTGAGGAATTTCCCTTCTATTCCTATTTTACTGAGAGTTTTTAACATGAGTAGGTGTTGGACTTTGTCAAATGCTTTTTCTGCATCAATAGATAAAATCAAGTGGTTCTTGTGTTTTACTTATGTGGTTGATTATCTTGATTGTTTTTCTGGTGTTGAACTATTCCTACATCCCTAGTATGAATCTCACTTGGTCTTGGTGAATGATTTTTTTATATACATTGTTGAATTTAATTGGCTAAAATTTTGTTAGAGATTTTTGCTTCTAAGTTCATAAGAGATATTGGTCTGCAATTTTCCTTTTTCGTGATGTATTTATCTGGTTTTGATATCAGCATTACGCTGGCATCATAGAATGAATTTGGCGGTATTTCAACCTTTCTTATGCTCTGAAATACCTTCAATAAAAGTGGTGTTATCTCTTCTCTAAAAGTTTGGTAGAATTCTCAAGTAAAGCCATCAAGGCCAAAGGTTTTTTTTTTTATTGTTTTTTTTTTAATTACATTTTCAACATCTTCTTTCATGATGGGTTTATTTATTTGTCTTACCTCTTGCTGTGTTAATCTAGGTAGGCAGCATGTTTCTGGATATCTCCAGGTTTTCAAATTTGTTGAAGTACAAGTTTTTGTAATACTCTGTTATGGTGCTCTTAATTTCAGTTGGGTCTCCTGTGATATCACCCATCTCCTTTCTTATTCAAGTTATTTGCTTCCTATTCTTTTTCTCTTTCATCAGTTTCCCCAGTGGTTTATTGATTTTGACAATCTTTTCAAAGTACCAGTTCTTTCCATCATTTTTCCATTCTCTAATTCATTTAGCTTTGTTCTAATTTTTATTATTTGCTTTCTTCTGGTGTCTGAGGGCTTCTTTGCTGCTCTTTTTCTGCTTGTTCAAACTATAGGGTTAATGTTTTGATTTGGAATCTTTCTTCTTTTTGGATATGTGCATTTGCTGAGATAAACTGACCTCTGAGTACTGCTTTCACTGCATCTTAAAAGTTCTGGTAGGATGTGTTTTCATTCTCACTTGATTCTGTGAATTTCTCTATTTGTTTTCTTCTATAACTCAGTCATTTTTGAGTAAGGAGTTGTTCAGTTTCCATGTGCTTGATTTTTTTTTCTCTTGGTTTTTCTGTTATTTATTTCTACTTTCATGGCTTTATCATCTGAAAAATGCTTTGTAGTATTACAGTGCTTTGACTTTAGTTAAGGATTGCTTTATGTCTTAATATGTGATCAATTCTGGAGAACGTTCCATGTGTATTAGAAAGTGAAACATACTTGGCTGCTGTTAGGTGGAGTGCTCTGTAAATGTCTGTGAGGTCAAATTAGTTGTTTGTGGCATTTAGGTCTTCTGTGTCTTTATTGAGCTTTTTACTGGATGTTCTGTCCTCTGAAACTATGTTGAAGTTTCCTACTACTATATTGGTGCTGTCTGTTTCTGTTTCCAATGTCTTTAGAGTTTGCTTTATGTGCTCTGGAACCCAGCCATTGGGTGTGTAGATATTTAATATGGTTATGTCCTCCTGGAGTAATGAGCCTTAATGATTATATAGTGTCTTTCCTTATTCAGTGTGGTAGACTTTAAAGTCTACTTTACCAGAAAGTGATAGTGTCATTCCTGCTCTTTTTTGAATGTTGTTAGCTTCATATATTTTTTCCACGCTTTGGGTTTTAGCTTGTTCACGTGTCTCTTGTGGGAACATATAGATGGATCGTATTTTTTTAAATCCAATCTCCCACTCTCCCACTCTTTATTGGTGTAGCTAATCTGTTTACATTCAGCATGAATATTGATAGGAATGAGCTTAGTGCTGTCATTTTGATGTCTATTTTAGTGGATGGTAGGCAATTCCTTTGTTCTACTTAATTTTCTGTGCTTAGTTTTTCTTTACATGTTTTCATCTTTTTCAGTGTTGGTGGTTCTATATTTGCTGAAACTTCATATTTTTCTTGCTTTTTATTATGATACTAATGACAGCTTCCTTTGTGGTTACCTTAATATTTATTGCAGTGTTTTCTAAATTTAAATCACTCTTTATATCGTGTTGACTTCTTCTCCATAGGAAAGATCTATGACTACATTTTGTCTCATGTCCCTCTTTTTTGTTACAGTGTTTACTTAAAAACATCTCTGCTTCCCTACTTTCAGTGTTTTGCCTTTGTTTCATTTTTCTGATTTCCCTGTTTGCTTTATATCCAGTTGTTCTTTTCTGCATTCTAGTCTGGTGTTGTTACTTGGTGTTATTGATTTTCTAACCCAAGTACTCATTTTAGTATTTCATATAATTTTGGTGTTTATTTTTTTGTTTGCAAATTCCATAATTTTCTATTTATATGGAAATGTCCTAATTTAGCCATCATATTTGAGAGAGTTTTGCTGTACATATAGTTCTTGGCTGGCAGTTTTTTTCCTTTAATCGTTTGTATATATCATTCCACTGCCTTCTTGCCTGCATGGTTTCTGCTGAGTAGTCTGACCTTAGTCGTATTGATGCTCCTATGTATGTTACTTTTTCTCTATCCTTAACTCACTGCCATCAAGTCAATCTGACTCAGTATTTCTTATCTTTAGTTTTGGAAAGTTTCATTATAATATGCCTTGCTGTCTTTCTTTGGGAATATACCTTCTGTGTTCAATGAGCATCTTGGATAGACATTTCCTCGTGTTTCCTGGTATCAGGGAATTTTTCTTCCAGCAAATCTTTAACAATTATCTTTCTATTTTCTGTTATAGCCCCTGTTCTGGTACTCTGGTCACTGGAGAATAGATTATTTCTCTTAATAGAGTCCCACATATTCTTAGTGTTTCTTGATTTTTTTAAAAATTCTTGTAACTGATTTTGCTCAGATATGTTGATGTCACATGCTTTATCTTTAATTTTTAATCTCTAATGAATTGCCTTCACCATTGCCTCAATTCTGCTGCTGTTTTTATTGACTTGTCTAATTCTGTAATTTTGTTATTAATTTTCTAAGTTTCTACTTCCTGTCTCTGTAGGCTTTCCTGCCACCTGTTCACTTTGTCCTTATGCTGTGCTACATTTTGTCTTATCTTCTTGAAGATCTCCTGAAGAGTTTTATATACTATCTTTTGTATTCTACTCTGATAATTCCAGGAAGTTCTCTTCATCTGGAAAATGTCTTTTTCTTTTTTTTATTGTGATTAAGTGAAAGTATACAATCCAAATTAAATTTTCATCCTGCCTATTTGCAGCTCCTTCTACTGTCCTTGCCCAGTAACAGTGCACTCCTCCTTTCCATTCTCTATATGTTGTATCATCTTAACAATCTCCTGTCTCCTCCTCTTCACTCTCTCCTCTCCCTTCTACTAAGAGGCCAGTAAGGCAGCATCTTATCGATGCATAAAACCATAAAGTACACACATCATATTGTCACATTGTGTCCCTGAGTTCAGTCCATTTCTGTCTGAATAGTTGAACTCAGTAATGGTTTTCTGATCAGGGGCAGCAGCAGGTCTAGAAGCCATGCTCCCAGGGGAACCCTGTGGCTGCCAGACCATCAATTGTGGTCTTTTGGTGGAGTTCTTGAGATGCACCCCTCTTTTTTTCCATTTTGCCACTGGGATCATTGTGTGCCCTATCACAGCAATCTATACCGGTGGCCGGGCACCATGTGGTTCTACTGGTCACATGTTGATACAGTCATCTATTTACATGAGTCCTTCCATCTCCTGGGTTCTTTATTCCTTGTGTCTTTGTTGTTCTTGGTGATCATCTGTTCTAAATGAGTTGGGATGTTTTGGTATATCTCAGATGGCAGCTTGCTAGCTTTTAAGGCCCCAGACACCACTCACCAACAGGAGGTGCAAAAGACTCTCTTAGCAATAGGTTAGTTATGCCAATTGGCTTCAGTTTTCCTTCAGAGCATGGTCCCCAGACCCCCACCCCTGCTACTCTCTCCTTGCAACATTCGGTTAAGATCAGAAGAGTTCTCAGTTTATGTTGAAGTCCAGTTAAGTTGATCTTCTTTCTACTGTGTGCTGTTACTGCTTTCTATCAGCTATCTAATCTATAGCCAGCCCTCATCCTCTCTCCCCACACTCGAAGCCATGAAAGAGTATTTTCTTTTGTACACAAGTCTATTTTTAAGTCCTTATAGGAGGGGTCTCATAGAATATTTGTCCTTTTGCTGCTGACTGATTTAACTAAGCATAATTTCTTCCAATTGAAACCACTTTACGAGATGCTTCCTGAAATCAGCATTGTTCTTTAACACTGCATAGTTTTCCACTGAGTATATGTACCATAGTTTGTTTATCCACTCGTCTGTTGTTAGGCATCTCAGTTCATTCAACCTTTTTGCTATTGTGGACTGTGCTGCAGTAAATGTTCTTGTGCATGTATCTGTTTGTGTGACTGCCCTTGATTCTGTAGGATATAGTCCAAGCAGTGAATTTACTGGATCAAATCGTATATCTATTTCCCACTTTTTGAGGAAGCACCAAATTGCTTTCCATAGAGGTTGTGCCATTTAACAATCCCACCAGCAGTGTAGGAGAGTTCCAGTCCCTCCAGAGCCTCTCCAGCATTTGTTGTTTTGCATTTTTTGGTTCACAGCCAAGCTTGTTGGGTATCTTATTGTCATTTTGATTTGGATTTCTCTAATAGCTAATGATCGTGAGCATTTCCTCAGGTTCTTTTGGCTGCTTGGATGTCCTCTTTGGTGAAGTGTCTGTCCATATAGTTTGCCCATCACTGAATTGGGTTGTTTACCTTTTTCTTATTGATATTTTGCCCTACCTTGTAAATTATGGATCTCAGACATCAGTCCAACATGTAATTGCCAAGTATTTTTTACCACTCTCTAGGTGGTCTTTTAATTCTTTTAGATAAATTCTTTGGATGAGCCAAAACATTTGATTTTTAGTAGTTCCCATTTATCTACTTTCTCTTCTGTTATTCTTGCTTTCTTTGTTTGTCAGATTTTGAAGTCCTCTAAGCTGTGTGTTAAGCTTCCATTGTTAACCCTATTTTTCTTATATGATCTTCATTGTTTTAGCTTTGACTTTTAGGTCTTTGATCCAATTTGAGTTAGCTTTTGTGTAAGGTGTGAGATATGGGTCTTCTTTCAGTTTTTTGCAGATGGCTATCCAATTTTGCCAGCACAATTTGTTAAAGAGACTGTTTTTACCCGTGTTTACAATTATAGGGCCTTTGTTGAATATCAACCATTCATAAGGGATGGTGTCATCTCTGGGGTCTGAACTCTGTTCCATTGGTCTACATGTCTCTTTTCATACAAGTACCAGACTATTTTGACTACTGTGGTAGTGTAATAAGTTCTAAGGTTGGGTAGTGTGAGGCCTCCCACTGTGTTCCTCTTTTTCAATAGTGCTTTGCTTATCCGGCATTTCTTTCTTTTCCAAAGTTAGTGATTTGTCTCTCATCTCCTTAAAAAATGTCAATGGAATTTGTATTGGGATTGCATTGTATATGTAGATGGTTTTGGGTAAAATAGACATTTTCATGATGTTACATCTTCCTATCCATGAGCAGGGTAGGTTTCTCCATTAATGTAAGTCTCGCTTGGTTTCTTGCAGTACACTCTTGTAGTTTTTTTTGTAGAGGTCTCCTATTTCTCTAGTTAGATTCATTCCTAGGTATTTTATCATCTTGGGGGCTGTATTAAATGGTACTGTTTTGATGATTTCTTCTTTGATGATCTCTTTGTTGGTATAAAAGAATCCTACTGATTTACTTAAATTTACCTTCTATCTTGATACTTTACTGAACTCTTCTATTAATTCAAGAAGTTTACTTAAGATTCTTTAGGATTCTCTGTATATACAATCATATCATCTGCAAACAGAGAAACTTTTACTTCTTCTTTGCCAGTGTGGATGCCCTTTACTTCCTTGTCTTGTCTAATTGCTCTGACTAGAACTTCTAGCACTATGTTGTGGTGAGAATGGACACCCTTGTCTAGTTCCCATTCTCAAGGAGAATTCTTTCAATCTCTCTCCATTCAGAATGATGTAAGTGGTTGGCTTTGTATGGATGCCCCTTATTGGGTTGAAGAATTTCCCTTCTATTCCTGTTTTGCTGAGAGTTTCTGGCATGAATTAGTGTTGGACTTTGTCAAATGCCTTTTCTGCATCAATTGACAAAATCAGGTGATTTTTATCTTTTGTGTTATTCATGTGCTTGATCACATTAATTGTTTTTGTGTTGTTGAACTAGCCTTGCATTCCTGCTATGAATCCAACTTGGTCATAATGGAATAATTTTTTGAAATGTTGTTGAATTCTACTGGCAAGGATTCTGCTGAAGATTTTTGCAACCAGGTTCATGAGTGATACTGGTCTATAATTTTCTTTTTATTGTAGGATCTTTCTTTGGCTTAGGTATCAGAGTTATGCTACATTGAATTTGGGATGATTCTATCTCTTTCTATGCTGTGAAAGAGTCTCAGTAGTATGGGAGTTAATTCTTCTCTAAAAGTTTGGTAGAATTCTCCAGTGAAGCCATCTGTGCCAGAACTTTTTTTGATTGGTAGTTTTTTGATGACTTTTTCAATTTCTTTCTTCATGATGGATTTATTAAGTTGTTCTACTTCTCATTTTGATAACTTCAGTAGGTGATATGAATCTAGAAATTTTTCCATTTCCACTAGGTTTTCAAATCTGTTAGCATACAGTCTTTCACAGTATTCTGTTATGATACTTTTGATTTCATTTGGGTCTGCTGTGACATTTTCCATCTCATTTCTTATTCAGGTTATTTGTTTCCTGTTTTTCTTTTGGGAGTTTAGCCAATAGTTTATGAATTTTGTTGATCTTTTCAGAAAAACCAGCTTTTGGTTTTGTTAATTCTTTCATATGTTCTTCTATTCTCTAATTCATTTAGTTCTGCTCTAATCTTTATTACCTGTTTTCTTCTGGTGACTGGGGTTCCTCTGTTGCTGTCTTTCTACTTTATCAAGCTGTAGGGTTAATTCTTTGATTTGAGTCCTTTCTTCCTCCTGGATGTGTGCATTTATATAGATAAGTTGACCTCTGATCACTGCTTTTGCTGTATCCATAGATTCTGGTAGGATGTGTTTTCTTTCTCATGTGATTCCATCAATGTCTTTATTTCACCCATGATTTCTTCTATACCTCATGGCTTTTTGAGCAAGGTGTTGTTCAGTTTCCATGAGTTCAATTTTCTATCTATGTTTTCTATGCTATTGATTTCAACTTTTATGGCTTTATGGTCTAAGAAGATGCTTTGCAATAATTCAATGGTTTGAATTTTGTTGAGATTTTCTGTATGTCTGAACTCATAGTCTATTCTGGAAAATGTTCCATGTGCATTGGAGAAGAAGGTGTAGTTATCTCTTGATGGATAGAAAGTTCTATATATGTCAATGAGGTGTAATTGTTTAACTGTTGCAGTAAGATCTTCCATGTCTTTATTGGGCTTTTTTCTAGATGATTTGCCCATTACTGAAAATGGAGTATTAAAGTCTCCAACCATTGCTGTGGAGTGACATATCTCATTTTTGAATATACTCAGTGTTTGTTTGATGTATTTAGAGACTTTAGTATTGGGTGCATAAATATATAATATTGTTAAGTCCTGCTTGTGTATTGAACCTTTCAGCAATAAATAGCAACCATCCTTGTGCATAATGGTGGATTTTACACTAAAATCTATTGTGTCTGATGTTAGTATTGCCACACCTGCTCTTCTTTGCATGCTGTTAGCTTGGTATGTATTCCATCCTTTAATTTTCAGTTTGTTCATATCCTTAAGTCTAAGGTGTATTTCTTGAAAGCAACATATAGACGGTTCATGTCTTTTGATCCAGGCTATCACTTGTTGTCTCTTTATTAGAGCATTCAACCCATTTACATTCAGCATAATTATTGATAGGTATGTGTTTCGTGCTGTCATTTTGATGTATTTATTTTTGTGTTGGTGTTTTCCATGTTGCTCTTAATATTCTTTTCTGGGTCACTCTTATTTATGGAATGACTTCATCTTTTTCAGTGTTGGTTTTGTGGCTGTTGAAACTCCTGAATTAGGTTTCTTGTTTTGATATGTTGCACTCTTACTGTGCTTTGAAACTACCCTTATGATCCCCCTTATTATTCTAAGTTTAAACCCAATTTTAATTTCTCCATATCTTTTTAACTTCCTCTCCATCTGAAAGGACTATAACTACTGTAGTATATCCCTCTTTTTAATGTAACGGTGTCATAGACTTCATGATATGATCACTGGTTCTCTTCTTTTAATATTGTAGCTTTGATTGAGTTTTGTGACTTCCCTAACTGAATAGGATTCTGGATGCTGTGTCCTACATTTCCTCCTTAAATATGCACTTAATTGTTTTGTTTTTCTAAGCAAAGACCTTCTTTCAGTATTTGTTGTTGTTTTGGTTTGGTTTTTACAAAGTTTCTAAGCATCTTTTTATCTGTGAATATCTTAATTTCATCTTCACATTTGAGAGACAATTTTGCAGGATATGTAATTTTTGTTTGGAAATTTTCCTCCTTGAAGGCTTTGAATGTGCCATTCCACTGCCTGCTTGCCAACTTTATTTTTACTGAGAAGTCAGGTGAATATCTACTGGGCATTCCTCTGAATGTTATCTTTGCTTCAAGCCTTGCTGTCTCGATGAGAATCTTTTTATGTTTGATTTTATTAAGCTTGATTATAATATGTCTTGGTGTCTTTGTTTCAAGGCCTGGTTTTTGTGGTGTTTGATACATGTCTTGGATATCTATGTTCTCTTCTTTCATAATTTCATGGAAGTTTTCCATCAGCAACTCAACAAGAATACTCTGTGTTTTCAGCTATCCCTCCCTGTTCAGGAACTCCATTTAAATGTAGATTATTCCTCTTAATAGAGTCCCATGTGTTTTCCTAATGCTTCTTTATTGCTCTATTTCTTTTCTCTTTCTCTTCATAAATGCTGATGTCAATTGCTCTATCCTCAAGGCTACAAGGTCTGACTTCTATCTCCTTAATCCTACTCTTTTGGCTTTGGATTGAATTGTCTAATTCTGCAATTTTGCAATTGATCTGCTAGATTTCAGATTATTGATGTTCCATCAGTTCAAATAGCTTGCTTAATTTTTCATTTTGCTCGGCTGCATTTTTTTAATCTCTAGAAGCATCTGTATATAATTCTTTCATATTAGACCTCTGATAGTTTCAAGAAGTCTTCTTCATCTGGGAAGTTTTTTGATTCTTTATTTTGGGAGTTTTCCAGAGTCATGGTGAACTGTTTCTTTAAATGGTTAGGAGTAGTTTGTTGCCTCTGGGCCATCTAGAGGCTGTTTAATTTCTCTGGTGTTACCTCAACAGGAGCTGAGGCATAGTTCTGAGAAGGGAGTTGGTCACCAGCTGTCTCTGTGTTCTCTAATGACTGGCCCCACGAGACTCTCTGGGGTGGCAGGTTTCACTTCCTGGCACAAAAAGATGGCACCACACTGATGGAGTCACTAGGGGGCCATCAACTGACCCTATGATGTGGGTCAGTAAAAGCTATAAGAGATGCTGCCAGGCTGCTCAGCATGCAGTCTTATTTTTAAAAGCTGGGAGCTGTCCTACAGCCAAAATCAGTGATGCCACCTGATGTGGCAGGCCTTGCCCTCTGGCTGACTATAGAAGCACCTCTTCAGCTGTCCCCAAATGCTATGACGTAGTTCAAACTAGAGAGCAGCTATGGCATTGCTGTCATCCTCAGCCAGGCCCCTCTTGTAAGATACTACTATGCTAAACACAGCCTTTCTGCTGGAAAAGCACTTTCCACACTGGAACTGTTTCTCAGCTTGGGAATTAGCCCCCACTGAGCTCTCTACTTGGGTGACTCTGCCTCACAGACAACCAAGATGGTATCTAGGCTTAGCTGCCCTTCCCACCACAAAACCACAGAATCTATGGCATGTCTCAGAAAAGAGGGTGGACAGGCAGTGGTGCCCTCAGTCAGCAGCCAGGCTATCAAAATGTGGCTATCTCACACACTGTCTGTTTAGTGAGCTATACACTGTTGACTTTAGCAGTGCAGTTCAGTGTAGTTGCTGACTTATGCCCATCCCCCACCTCCCAGATAACCAAAAAGAGGTCAGTACTTTCAATCTGTCCAAGCAGTGAGTCAGCAGAAGAAGGGTTCAGTGTGCACTGCCTCATGTTATAGAGAGGTAGTTTCCTATTTAGTAGTATGTGTTCCAATCTGACAACCCTATGCTGTATCCTAGGGCTCCATGGGTGTCCAGAGTGCTCTGTTCAATTATTAGAGGGAATTGAGGAGATGTGTGTCTAGTCTGCCATCTTCCTCCCACCCCCTTCCCCCAGAAAATTTCTTGATTCTCCATTTTGGGACCTCTTTGAAGACATTATGCTCTGCCTCCTTAAGTGATTTGATGTTGAGTTTTATCTCTGAGCCATCAATAAGATTTTGTATTTTTTTGTTTCCTTACTGTGTTCTAGCTTCTTGTTCTGTTTTGTTTTGAAACGTCCAAATAGGCTAGTCATATGTGCCAGTTTGCTTATTGGTGCCTATGAAGCTCTAATATCATGTCACCAGGTGTTTAGAGCTATTGCTAGACATATGATCCTAGGCATCCATTTACTTATCTTGCATGAATTCAGCTCCTGTCCAGGTAGTCAGTCACCAAGTGTGTGCTTCAGTTTCTCCCCTACTGTCCTAGATGGGCAAGAGTGACTGGTATAAGGGCAGGTATCCAGCTATAGACACTCAGAAGGGCATCAGATAATCAGCCATCCCTGAGTATCTGTGAGGATGCCATGCTACTTCATATCTGATTCTAGATGAAGGAATTGTTTGCACCTTGAATTTCCAGCTCAGGCAAGTCAAATGATTTTTCCCCTCATCCACAGTTTGTAAATTGTTCCCTCTCCATAGCTCAGAGTATGGCTTAGGGAGGAGTTAAGGAGTTCCTACCTCTGACCTAGTTAATAGCATCAGATACTGGAGCTGGGTACAGTGCAGAGAAGAGAGGAGGAAGCACCGGGGAAAGGGAACAAATTTTATCTGAAAGGAAAGATTTAGATCCACACACGTTAGGTTAGACACAAGGCACTTAGCTTTTGCTGGCCAAGTGCTGCTTTTCACTGGTTCTGAGGGCTCGAGTGAACAGTTGGTGCTCTTTTTCTCCCACTGAGGACGGCAATCTCCCAAAACCACAGCTCACCATGCTGGCCAGTCCTACACACTTCTAGTCCAACTCCTCCTCCCTGTTTACTCAGTTCAATGTCTCAACTTTCTCTTTGAAGTTCAGGTCTCCTAGAATGCCATATGTAATCAATTCATTTGTTCTTTTAGGTCTTTGTTGTTAGAGCAATGACAGGAAGCATCTATGTACTCCACCATCTTGGCCCTATCTCACTATTCTCACTTTTAAGGAGCATTCTGATACACTTTTTCCAAGGCAAACCTGTTCATTCTTCTGGAAGTCCACAGTACATATTCTTTGCCAACACTATAAGTCAAGACATCAACGCTACTTCACTCTTCTTTATTCGTCCTCCAACTTTTACATACAAGTGAAGCAATTTGAGTCAGCATATCTTAGTCCCTAAAGTCACATCTTTGCTTTTTAACGCTTTAGAGAAATCTCTTATAGCAGGCTTTCCCAATACAACGTGATGTTCGGTTTCCTAACTGTTGCTTCAATGGGCATGTGTGTATCCAGGTAAAATGACACCCTTGACTGCTTCAGTATTTTCTTTGTTCATCAAGATGTTGCTTAGTGCTCCAGTTGTGAAGACATTTGTCTTCTTTATGTTGGGGAGTAATCTGTAGTGAAGGCTGTTGTTTTTTATCTCATCAGGAAGTATTTAAAATCTCCTTCACTTTCAGCAAACAAGGTAGTGTCATCTGCATATCACAGGTTGCTAATAAGTCTTCCTCCAATTTTGATGCTGCAACCCAGACACATACATTTCCTAACTTTAAACCACATGTTATCCCCTTGTTCTGTTTGAATCACTGTTTCTTGGTCTTTGTACAGGTTCCACATGAGCACAATTAAGTGTTCTGGAATTACTATTCTTCATAACATCATTTATAATTTGTTATGATCCACATATTGGAATGTCCTTATGTAGACCATGTAATCTACATCTATCAAATGTAACAGCTGGCAATTTAAAAGTGGAAATTCAGCCAATCAACCAGTTGTTAGGTCATTGCTCTAAAAAGCAAATACTTAATTATTTTACTGTAGTATGTCCTTTGAGTTCTTATAAACAAAGTCTGTAGAAAAATGACCCTCTAGTAAGACTGGCTATATATGATAACACCTGAGTCAAGACCTTTTAGAAATTTTAGTACAAACAACATGTTCATAGTTATATTAGAACTTAATTCATGCAACAAAATTAATATTTCTGCATTTTAAAAATTCTATCTTCACTTAATCAATAAATCTCCATGTCATGGATTGAATCGTATTCCCCAAAATATCTATGTTTCAATATAGCTAGGCCATGATATTCTCCCTGGTTGTAAATTCTATCTTGGTGATGTTAATGATGGAGGATAGCTGGGGCAGGACTCAAGTGTAAGGCTGATTCATGCCTTGAAGCAGTCTCTTGAGACGTAAAAGAAAGAAGCTAGCAGTGAGATCTGTGGACCTCATACCACCAAGAAGTTGTGTTGGAAGCTGAGAGGACCCTTTGGAAAGGACCAGGGTCCTTGAGCTTCTGAAGCTTCCAGTTCAGGGGAAGATTGATTACAAGAACCTTCCTCCAGATCCAACAAGGAAAGCCTTCCGCTGGAGCTAACATCCTGAATAAAATTTTATTTTATTTTATTTTATTTTAAAAAGACAAATAAAATTTCTCTTTTTAAAGTCATCACTTGTGGTATTTCTGTTAAAGTTAACACTGGCTGACTGAGACGTTCATTACAGACATCAAGTAAATTAGAATCAGTAAGCAAAAAGAATTGATTGATACTGCAAAGTCATTACATAGTTTAGACTATATATAATGCATACACCCACCCATCACTTACGGACATAATTTGGTTCCAGAGACAAGGTTTTTGTGCAGAATTGACATTACGCAAAAATGGAATACAACCGTGTCAGCTCACAAAATGGCAGGAGACTACATCATTCCCTAATTGGCAAATTGCATCATTATATAACCGCTGAACCACTGAGAATCATGGCCCGGCCAAGTTGACAAATAACTTTAACCATTACAGTCAGCATTAGCCTAGCCTCTCACTTTAGTGTTTGTAACTGCCAGACATCCATTGTAAATGCACAGAATAGTTAAATAGTAGACTTCTCACTATTGTCATAAAAGTGAAATGTCATCTAATGAGATAGTCAGTAAGGAAGGAGTAGGTATATATATAAAGAGAAGCAGAATATATATCAAGAAGAGAGAAGAGTGATAATATGAGCTATATATTTATATAAATGTAATGAAAATAGCAGTTATACCTCATATACCAAAAAAACTTAAAAAACGGACGTTCATTTGAGACACAAAGGCAGGTAGCTGAACAACATAAAAACACCTTTTGTTTTCAATTAAACAGACTTCCAAGATTTTATAGTGGAGTGAAAGAAAAGAATCTGTTTTAAAGAGACAAAACTTCATACATACCTGTGATTGTTTACTGTCTGATTATTTCATATTTGTGGACTGATGAGAGCTCATTAGAGCATTGTTTAAATAGAATACCATAAAATAGAGTAGCACATTTAATTCCACTCTTCAAAATAGTCATCTACTTCTAGTGAACATTGGAATATTTGGGTACTATTAATAGAAAATCTAATAGACAAGTTATTAATAAGAAAGGCTTGGATATTCTGTTTTTCCAGAACAGATTTTTTTTCCCATTATCTCAAAAAGAAAGTAAAGCATAAAAGTGAAGTTTAACCTTTGTTAACATGAATAGAGACTTTTCAGTATTTCTTTTATGCAATTTAGATGTCCAAAGGTGCCCTTATCTTTTTCAGCAAGTGAAAATTTGGAAGGAAAATAGAAATGTAATACATAGTACTATATTTTAATGTGATAGTCTACTTTTCTGTTTGTCGTTATTGAAGTTTTTGTCTTACTTCATTAAACATTTAATAAATCACCACTAGCTTTGCGGTGGATTTTAACCATAACACTAACAGTAGGAGGTACAAACCCAGCTCAGTTCACATAGGCATATAATATCAGTGTCGACATCATCAAGCCCTGTAGGTATACTGGCAGAATGACCAATGGAAGGTAAGCTTTTTCCGACAAAGCTTCGAAAATAAAGTTTTCTTCTTTTATCTTACTACAAATCAATCAGAGCCCTTACAGCAAAATCCTATAAAATAACTTCAAACACCACTTCTTAGTCTAAAAATTTGTATTACGGCTATAACTCTTTGAAGTATTATGACTGAAGTTTGGAGAAAAATGATTTAACTGCTACCTGCTAGACATCAGAGCTTCAAAAATTCTCTCAGTTTTTCTTGACACATAAACTGCTACCCTCTGTATGTTTTTATGGTTTTTTTTCCTTACTTTTAACAGCCTAACTCAGTTTGATAGATAAAAGTTATTTCACTGCAGTTTATCCAATTGAATTAATACTCTTTAAGGGTTCACGAACTTGCAATTGATTATTTTACTTTTGTCAGGTTTCTCTTGTTTTGTTTTTCATTCCATTATTGTTTTTATTTTTTAATGAGAAATTTTCAGAATCTCAAGCTTTTTAATTTTAAATTTAGTTTTAAAAAAAAGGAAGGGAAAGTGTAAAACATGGGATTAAAGTCACCTGTAATTCCTGCTTGGAAGTTAAATCTTGGAAAAAAATAACTGAAATTTTTTCTGACGAAAAGTCTCCCTTACACTGAGAGATATCCACAGAGGGCACAAGAGTTACCAGGCTTCTTCCAGCAATGGGTGAAAAAGTGTCAGGGATTCAAGTCACTGCATGCTCAATGACATTCCTCAGAAACCACAGCAGAAACTTTGGTGCTTTAAATTTCTTTAAGTAAGACACAGAAAAAGTTTAGTTTGAGAAAAGAAGATCCAATTTCACAGGCTTTTAGTAAACACCCATCTTATGCAAGTGTCTCTACTAGATGTTATGTTAGGCAAAGAGTGCAGAAATGAAAACAGAATCCTTGACCTTAATGTGCTGCCTTTGGCTCAGTGTCTTCACTCAATACACGTAGCGTCCACTGGCTTTTAATCCTATTCTCCATGAGTGTTAGTTTGGATTGGGTCTCTTTTAAAAGAAAAGAATGCTTTGTCAGGGTCCAAAGTAAATTAATACAACTATTATTAGTTCTAAATTATTACTGCTTATTTATAATAATCTAACTTGTAGAAAATTCTGGAAAACAATAGATTTACATTCTATCCACTGCTACTCACAATGTCAGTCTGCAACAAGATAAGGAATTGGCACCAAAATGTAAATTAATGAACTGCTTCCTTCACTGAGAAAGTTTCACACACACACACACCCCACCAAAAGTCAGCTGAGTTAACCAGTTCACTTGGTGATGTGGTTTATTTATATTCTGGAACAAGCCCCTTACCTCATCTCAGATCAGTAACAAAGAGTAGCTTGTCCATGGACCTCGTTATAAATAACTGTGCTTTCCAGAAATCACTTTAGAATTATAATCATCTAGAACAAAAGAAACTGCAGAATTGGAAATTATAAACAAGAATTACTGATGAGTGGGTATTATGGGAAAAAGCTATGAAATATAAGGAATTGAGAAGGAAGACAGAGGCTCTGGTTTATATGTTCCAGAAGAAGAAAACACATTTCATCAGTTTTCAGTGGAATGCTAATTAAGAAGAATAATTTTGTGATTTACTTGAAGGAAAGGTCCAGAACAAACAAACAAACAAAAAAACCACAGCAGGTCTTACAGTGAATCTGCTACCTAACTTGCTTCACTGCTGTTGTTACACTTACAGGTGCACTGAAAGCTCAACTATTGCCAACTAGCAGTGAACACGAGATGAAACCCAAACTTACCTCATTGACTTGAACATGATAAGCCAAACAGTTGATGCAGAGAAGAGCTGCAAAAATCTGAAAAAGACAGTGCAAAGCAGTAGCTCATGTGCAATGAAATCACATTCTCTTCCATACATACCATCAAGTGGCAAAACTGAACAAACCCAAATATCTAAAAGCACAGTAAAGACTAAATGTACAGAGCTGCTGCAGTGGCCATCTGTGGGAAATGTTCACCACGTATTAATGCTACCAGACCGTCTTAACTGCTAGAGAACTCATTTCCTGCAGGATTAAGGAACTTGATCCAGTTTTCAGAGAGGATAGGTAGTGTGGATGCTTCAAAAGAATTTAAAAGAATTAGGCTTCCCTTAAACCATTCTATTTACCATCTTTTCTCACTGGTTTTAGCAGGCTAAGACTTAACTTTTCAACTCTAGCCCTTGAGTCTTCTTATGAGTTCTGCTTGTTATATGTGTTCATTCCTTCATAACTCCTCTCATTTTTCTCTAGCATACTCTCCTCTTATGTAATCAGTCCCTGAAATCCTACTGCTTCTACAGATTTTTCTTCCAGAACTACTTCAGAAAGGGATTAAAAAAACTCCTCCTAACTCTGTCTCTAAACCTAACTTGCAAACGTGCTTAATACTTGACCATGTTAGATCATCTACCAACAATCTACATTTATCTGCCTATATGGCTTCTGTATGTGTTTACCTAAATTAGTTCTAATTTGATTTTAAAAGACCACAGAACAGAGACAATTTTGCAGTGTCTCTTTTATACAGTTATGTATTTGGTAGTATAATAATGATGATGGAAATAAATATTAGATGTGACGATTAGATATCTTGGCTTAATTAAGGTTCATCCCACTCACTCCCCTCTCCTTTTACTTTGCCTCCTTATACTCCAGAGACTGGAAAGCTAAAAGCTGAACGCCTTTAGACTCTGTTGCAATTATGGTTCTAAATTGGCCCTGTGGACCTCAATGCAGAAGAAAGTAATACAAAGAGATGTCTGTACAAGGGAAACCATGATCTTCCAGCATGTACTGTGGAGAAGGTACTGACTGGTCTGTGGTGGCTGTAGCAGAACTTCTGGTGACCAGCTGCAGAATAATCAATTCTAAATGGAGGTGACACTCCCATGGCATTTTACTAGATCATGTACACATTATGGCTAGGAACTCTTCTAGACTACATAGTTCTCTGTTCTCATCTCCATCCCCAGAGTCAAAGAGGTACCTCATACATTTTAATGGTTCTCTTTGTGATTACATAACATAGGGTACAACCAACAAACTCTCACCAATAAGTTTTCAGATACAGGGAAATGATTTATGATTATGGGGCCTCAGACCAAATGCAGTATCAAAGTCGTTCAGCTAGAATTTTGAGTATATGTATGAACCAGGGGTACGGTTTTCAGGGGAACCACTCTTCCAGGTATTGGAAAGGTGCCAGTAAAGATATTTGTCAGGCATGTCTGGGCTCAGGTTCTGTGTTCATCATTAACTGCGATATAGCCTTGTTGAATGCTGAGTTTTGTTCAAGAACCAGGAGAGCTCTGTGATTATAAAAACTTCCTTGTAGGAAGTGTATTAATTTCCTGGATGATGATGTAAGTCCTGCATATAAAAAGGCAATCTCATAGCAAGAATTTGGCAATTTTCTCAACTCCAAGAGCACAAATCTATCATAAAGAGAGTTACTAGGATAAGTTTTTCCTGTTATAGCAAGAGAGTACCCCTAAATAACAGCATTTCTATTAACCACTTTCACTTCTGTTAAGTTCTATGCCATTACTTAAATAAACAGGTACTAGGATGTGGGTCTCTACTACTTATTTGTAATCCACCTGAAATGCTTCACTAGGCCATTAAATTAAAAAAGGAAACAAATGATGGCCTACACAGGTGGGTGAATTTTTTTTGTAAAGGCAAAATAGAAAATATTTCAGGCTTTACAGTCACTGTCTTTGCCAATTTCTCTGTCTTTGTAGCAGGAAAGCAGCCATAGACAATAAATAGATACAAAAGCATGGCTGTGTTCTAATAAACTTTATTTATGAACTTTGAAATCTAAATTTCACATAATTTTCATGTATCAAAAAATACTTTTCTTTGGACTGAACTTTCAACTGTTTCAAAATGTAAAACATTCTTATCTCATAGGCCATACAAAAGCAGGCCATGGGCCAGGTCTGAACTCCAAGTCATAACTTGTCAACAACTGGCTTAAAGGAAATACTCATAACAACTGAGCCCCTAGTGACTCATCCTCCATAGGCACAACTTAATACTTGTTAATTCATTCACTGATTCAACCTGCATGACACACTTAATACACCTGCTTCTTATTGACATGGTTAAATTCCAAAGGCCAGGTCCTTTTTCATGTGAATTCAGCATTACACAGAGAGTTGGGACCTGGCCCCATCTTCTAAGCCAGTGTCCATTCCTCCCACTCCTCCCACTACCACAGCCCATTAGGTGCCTCCAATGCATCACAGTTTGGGCTTGGTGTGGGAAGACCCCTTCTCTACTGCAACTTCCCCACCATAGGGAGCCTGCAGGAGTTCGGAGGAGCTGTTTGGATGTTGTCCATCATCTACCAGCCACTCTTGGTAGGGACACCAACTGTCCTCTTCTCACAGCTCTCCATTAGCCCTGAACCAGCACCCAGCTGGCAGTGCTGCACATGGCTTTCATTCCAGTCTTCTACTTCTTGCCTCCCTCACTGACCTCCCCAAGCACCTTTGGGCCCCTGCCCTGGCCTCCCCCTGCCTACAAGAGACTTCATATCCACCTGCCAATACTTCACCATTGTCTGCACCCTCTATGGCTGGACTGAGATATTGAGACCAGCTGGAGAAGGCACTCCTTGGCTGGTCTTCACCCGGGTCTTGGATAAATTGTTCTGCATGACCATCAGGGGCACTCTGGACCAGGATGTCCAGACTGTCCAAGGCGCGGCCTGAAGACTTTTTCAAAGTTGCTATAAATGCAAAATTTCAGATAAGGAGATAATTGAATGAGAAGTAGTAGTCATAGCATAAAATAAATATAGAAAAAGTACAATGTGAGTTTAGACGAGAAAGAGACTACCTCTGTTTGAGGGATCAATAAAGCTATTGTTGACTTCTGTGATTCTCCCAAGGTAAGGCCCATTTGAGTTAGACATCTAAAGACAAGGAGAATTTAGTTAGACAGGTGGAGAGAGAAGGATAACACTAGAAGAGTCAATATAATCAAGGATTCCGAGAAATAAAGTACCTGGAAGACAAAAAGTAGCTCAGTTTGAATGGAGCTATAAATGAAGTTGAAGATAAGATTGGAAATTTGATTTGGAGTCAGATCAGGAAAGGCTTTAAATAATCTGGACTCCTTATGCAATGATGGATCAGGGAAGGTTTCTGTACAGACAGTGGTTGACAAAACCAATACTATATAGTTCTAAAATTCATTTATTTATGCATAAGTTGTTGGGTGGAAAAAATAATGACAACAGAGAGACTAGCTAAGGACCAACTGCAATATCAATGATAATGAAGATTCTTAACAGAGTAATGACAGGTGAGTTGGAAAGAAAGTGTTTGAGAGATTCTGTAGGGTTGAAATCTAGGAATTTGACAATTGATTGGATATAGCGGGTAAAAGACAGTAAAGAATCAATGACAACACTGAGATTTTGAACCTGTGGGATTAGGGAGATGGTAGTGTTATCAACAGAAATAAGAAATACAAGAGAAAAGTAAGTTTGGGAGAAAAGATTTGAGTTCATTTTGATACACTAATTTTGTTGTGACAGTAGAATATCCACATTAAAGGAAAATGAACCCAAAGGGGCTATCAGTACAGAGGCAATTTTTGTAGACCAAGCTCTAGATGGCTGGGTGACAGGGAAAAACTGCATGGGCAGTCAATGAAAAATTATAGAGTCCTTCTAGCTTGTGCCTAGTCCCAGGGGACTAGAGAGAGAGAAAGAAGCAGCTAGTCTGAGGTTCAGGGAGTTGTACATATTCCTGAGCCTATGACTCCTCCCCAGTGATCAGATCTCAAGTGGCCTGAGATGTTTTGACCTAGTACAGGATGGGGGTCTAACTCTGGATAGACAGGGTTAGAGACAGAATTTGTCTTGTAAGTGGGTGGCTGCAAGAATTGGAAATGTGGGGAGGTAAGTCTTAGATTTGCTTCTAGTTGGAAATTAGAGTCATGCTGATCTTGGCTACAAAGTTATGTAACAAAGGTGGGATATACACACCTTGAGTGCATTTGTAGTGAAAATGAAGTTCTTGTAGCAGATACTCGAGGATTCCTACTAATTTCTTAGGAAGGGAAACAAGGTGTGTAGGTATGACACTAAAGACAAAGGAGCAGAATGTTTCAAGAATACTATAACCCAGAGGGCTGAGCCCACATGATGTTACAGACAGATGCACCATACCATTGCTCTGCAGCAAAGTCCAGAAACACTGAAGAAAACAGATATAAAAGTCAGTTTTGGAACCCTAAGTACCAAATGAAGGAATAAAGAAGTTGATTATGTACAGAATGGAATAAGAAACTGAGAGAGAACAGAGGAGGACAACTGTGAAGAAGAAGTACACCACTAGCTTACAAGGCTGGCAGTCTATAAATACAGTGCAATCTTAATCTGAATGCCAACAGTATTCTTTAAAGAAGTGGAAAAACTAATGTTTAATGGAAAGCAAAGAGGTTTTGGATAACTAAATTACTACTGAAGAAGAATAAAATAGGAGGACACACACTACTTGACTTTAGAACCTACTATACAGCTACAGTAGTCAAAACAGCCAAGTATTGTTACAATGACCGCTATATTGACCAACAGAACAGAACTGAGAACACAGATGTAAATCCATCTACCTATGGCCACCTGATCTTCGACAAGGACTCAAATTCTATCACATGGGGAAAAGACAGTCTTTTTAACAAATGATACTGGCAAAATTGGATGCCCATCTGGAAAAAAATAAAAACCCGAACAGAACCTGTATCTCACACCGTAAACAAAAAATTGATTCAAAATGGATCAAAAACTATAAGATAATAGAAGAAAAAGCAAAGTTAATACTGTTTCATGGTTGTTAGATGCCAGTGAATCAGTTTCAAATCATAGCAACACTATGCACAACAGATCAAAACACTGCCTGGTCGTGTGCCATGCCCATAATAATTTTCATGCTTAAGTGCATTGTTGCAGCCACTGTGTCAATCCATCTCCTTGAGGGTTTTCCTCTTTTTCACTAGCCTTCTATTTTACTAAGTGTGATGCCCTTCTCTAGTGATTGATCCCTCCCAACGACATGTCCAAAGTATGGAAGACACAATCTCTCCTGCATTCTTGCTTCCAAAGGGCACTCTGGTAATACTTCTTCCAGGACACATCTGATGGTTCTTTTGGCAGACCACAGTATGTTCAATAATCTCTGCTAGCACCACAATTCGAAGGCATCAATTCTTCTGTCTTCCTTAATCATTGTCCCACTTTGGCATGCACATGATGTGAATGAAAATACTATGGCTTGGGTCAGGTACAGTGTAGTCCTCAAGAGGACGTATTTACTTTTCAATACTGTAAAGAGATCTTTTGCAGCAGATGTGCCCAATACAGTGTGTCTTTTGATTTCTTGACTGCTGCTTCCTTGTGTATTGATCACCGATCCATGTAAAATGAAATCCTTGACAACCTCAATCCTTTCTCCATTTATCATGATGTTGCTTACTGGTCTGCTTGTAAGAATTTTTGTTTTCTTGATGTTGAGGTGTAATCCATACTAAATGCTGTGGTCTTTGATCTTCATCAGTAAATGTTTCAAATCCTCTTCACATTCAATAAACAAGGTTGTATCATCTGCCTCATGCAGGCTGTTGATGAGTCTTTCTCTAGTCCCGATGCCTCATTCTTCTTCATATAGCCCAGCTACTTGGATTATCTGCTTGGCATGCAAATTGAAAAGTATGGTGAAAAGATACAAGCCTGGTGCACATCTTTCCTGACTTTAAACTATGCAATGTCCCTTGCTCTGTTTGCATGACTGTCTCTTGATCCACAGACAAATTTCTCATGAGCACAATTAAGTGTTCTGGAATTCCCATTTTATGCAATATTAGCCATAATTTGTTATGATCAACACAGCTGAATGCCTTTACATAGTCAATAAAATATAGGTAAACATCTTTCTGGTACTCCATCTGGCAGCAGCAATGATATCCCTGTTTCCACATCCTCATCTGAATTCAGTTTGAATTTCTGACAGTTCTCTGTCAATATACCATTGCAGTCTCTCATTTGCAAAATTTTACTTGGGTGTGATACTAATGATATTGTTCAATAATTTCTACATTCAGTTGGAACACTTTTTTTGGGAATAGGCCACAGTATGGACCTGTGCCAGTCAGTTGGCAGGTAGCTGTCTTCCAAATTTATTGGCATAGATGAGTGAATACTTCAGCACTGCGTCCATTTGTTGAAACATCTCTACTGGTATTCCATGAATTCCCTGACCTTGCTTTTTGTCAGTGCCTTCACTGTAGTGAATACTAAAGGGCCAATACTAGAGGCTCTAATACACAACACTAACAGGATACAAACCATAACCAACAATATATAAACACCAAAAAGATAAGCTAGATAACTAAGATCTGCTAAAAATTAAACACACGGAGAGGCAGGACTAAGAGGGCAGAGTAGCGACACACATTCTGTGAGTGCTCTAGCAACAAAGAACCAGAAAAACAACCAAATGGGCTATGTAGGACATTTTAGGAGCCTTGAATATCAGGGTGAAAGCTGAGATATCAGACTGGATGACAGGTCTAGAAGCAATTACTTTGGCCAGAATTAAATCCACACTCTGTAGAGGGACTTGCTTCTGCCAGTCAAGTGGAGCTGTGGCACAGGAGCAAACACAGCAGTGGCCCCATGAATGGACATGTCTTTCTTACCTGAGAAGCTGAGCTTCAGATGGCCACACTTATAAAACTGCAAAGGACTTTCATTAGAACATCGTAAGTGAAGTTCTTGTAAACTCTTACAAGTTTAAATGTTTCCTATGCACTGATTTCTCTCCCTTTCCCCAGCACTCTCCACTTCTCTGCTCTGCATCAGGCGCTAAACTTTGTCAGTCTACCTGGGCCAGAATTGTACCTTATGTGTGCACCCTGAGCTAGTCACCAGAACTTACGAGAAAGGGAAACAAAAGGGAGAAGGGGAAAAGAAAGTTCTGCTGACTCTCTTGATCCAGAAACTCCCTCATTTCTCAGTGCATTCACAGCTCTAACCAGCCAGGGACAGGGCATTGGAATTTCTAGGCTGCAATAATCAGACTAGCTCAAACATCTAGACTCCTCAGACATTCAAAAACTAAACTAAATATGTATATATATTGAAAACCTTGGTGATGTAATGGTTAAGTTCTGCATCTGCTAACCAAAAGGCTGGCCATTCAAATCCACCAGGTACTCCTTGGAAACTCTATGAGATAGTTATACTCTGTCCCACTGGGTGACTATAAGTCAGAATTGACTCGGTGCCAGAGGGTTTGATTTATATATATGTGTGTGTCTATATATACATATATGTAGTTTAGAACACAAAAACTGAACATATATAAATTACAACTTTCTGATGGCTTGTAGACAACAATCAATTTTTAGTCATTTAAAAACAGGCTATGATGACTTCAGAAATCTACCAAAGAACCAAAACATTCTGCAGACAAAGAAGACTTCCTGCAATTACTGGAGGTAAATTACAAAAGTGTAATGTTTAGAGCTCTTCAAGACATCAGGAAGGAGATCAAGCAAAGTGAAGCAAATCCCAATGAAAAATTAAACAGGCTGCAAGAAATGCTTGAGCAACAACAATCTGAAATTCAGCAGATTCACAATAAAATTACAGAAGCAGACAATTAAATAGAAAATCCAAGAGTAGAATGCAGAAGTAGTGTGACTAAAGAAAAAGTAACTGCCACCAGCATATATGAGGAAAAATCAGATAAAAGAATTGTTAAAAGTGAAGAATCGCTAAGAGTTTTATGGGACTCTATCAAGGGGAATGATTTACAAATGATTAGAGTATGAGAAGGGGGGATAACAGAAAATATAGAAAGATTTGTTGAAGATATGTTGACAGAAAACTGTCATGGTATCATGAAAGACAAGAAGGTCTCTATCCAAGATGCTCATTGAACTCCACACAAGGAGGATTCCAAAACAACGACACCAAGATATACTATATAATCAAATTTACCAAAATTAAAGACAAGGAGATGCTTTTAAAGGTAGATAGACTTAAATAAAAAATAATGTACAAAGGAGAGTCAGTAAGACTGATTTGGATTACTCAGCAGAAATCATATTGGCAAGAAGGTGACAGGATGACATATACAAAGCCTTGAAAGTAAAAATAAACTGCCAACCAAGAATTAGGACATGCCAACATAAACAGAAGTTTACAGAAATTGCAAAAACCAAACCAAATTACAAGAAACACTGAAGGAAGTTCTTAAAATTGAAAATACATGACATCAGATATACACTCAAGGATACAATCCAGGACAGGGCATCCATATATCAACATAGATATGGAAAACATAAAAATAAATAAAAGCTAAAACAATAAAAATAGGTAAACAGAGATCTTGGTTATATACATTCTACCAAAAGAAGGACTAATTAACATATTCATAGATCTTTCAGATGGAGAGAAAGTCAAGGCAATACAAAGAAATTAAAGACTGGCTTAAACTTTGCACATTAGAAATAGATACTAACCACAAAAGAAAATTAACTATCCTACACATCAAAATAAGAAAAAAATAACAAAAAACAAGAAGTCTCAGCATATATAAAACCAAGAATAATGAAGACAACCCACAAATAAAAGAAAAAAACTCAGCACAGAAAATTAAGTGGGACAAAAACTGTCTCACCAATACATAAAAACAACACCAAAATGACAGCACTAAATTCATACCTACCAGTAATTACACTAAATGTAAAAGGATTACATGCACCAATAAAGAGACAAAGAATAGCAGAATGGATTTTAAAAAACACTATCTGTCTATATGCTGCCTACAAGAAAACAACGATATAAACAAAGTGGAACTCAAAGGGTGGAAAACTATATGTCAAGCTAACAACATTCACAAAACTGCAGGAGTGGGAATATTAATTTCAGATAAAATAGACTTTAAAGTAAAATCCACCACAGCAGACAAGGAAGGTCATTACGCATTGCTTATAAGGTCAATACATCAGGAGGACACAACCACATTAAATACTTATCCAACCAACGACAGGGCTTCCGAATACATCAAATGAACTCCAAGAGCACTGAAAAGTGAGATAGACAGCTCCACAATAACAGTGAGATACTTTCAGTGATGGACAGAACATCCAGAAGGAAGCTCAGTAAAGACATAGAAAATCTAAACGCCACAATCAACCAACTTGACCTCATAAGCTTATACAGAACACTCTGCACAGCAACAGACAAATATACCTTCTTTTCCAATGCACATGGAATATTCTCCAGAATAGACCACATGTTAGGCCATGAAGCAGTCTTAACAAAATCGAAAGCATCGAAATATTGCAAAGCATCTTTTCAGGCCATTAAGCCGTAAAAGTCAAAATTAACAGCAGAAAAAGTAAGGGTTAAAAAAATCAGACACATACAAACTGAACACTGTCTTGTTCAAAAACTTCTGGGTTATAGAAGAAATCAAGGATGGACTAAAGAAAGCCATAGACTCAAATGAGGCTGTAAACAAAGGGTCTGAGCACAATATCAGGTTTGAGTGACCACATTCCCACCCTCCGCATACCCCGCTCTGGAATGAGCAAGTGTAGACAATGGAACTGCCCTAGCAATGCATTTTTGGTCCAGGCCAATCAGCAAACTTGCTTCTTCCTGCCATGACTCTCCCTCAGTTTTTGTTCCTAATAAAAAGTATTTCAGCCATTGTTCAGGAAGTCATCTTAGTGATATAAGTCCCAGTGTGCTCCTTTACTTGACCAACTAAATAAAGCTTCTTCTTAGATTCTCATCCATTCAGCATCTGTAAGGCTATGTAGAGCAAGACCTGAGACCCTGGCAACAAAAAGACTAACAGACTAAAACTATCACAGTCTTCACTAGATGGAGACCACCACAACTAGATGGTACCTCATTTCCACCACCAACTGCACTGACAGAGATAGTAAAGAAGATCCCAAAAAGAGCTGGAGGAAAATGTAAGACAAAATTTAAAGACAAAAAAGATGAAACATTTACTAGTCTGACAGAACATGGAGAGACCCCAAGATTATGCCCCCCCATGCTCTTATTTAGCTCAGTAATTTAGTTGCTCCTGGGGTTTACCCTTCAGTCAAAGACTGAACAAGCCCATAAGACAAAACAAGACAAGATGGGCACACCAGCCCAGGGTCAGCAGGGAAGAGGAGGGCTAGTAACAGGGAGCCCAGGGTCAAGTGGAAGAATGTTATGTCATGGGGTTAGCAATCAATGTCACAAAACAATGCATATTAATTTTTTTTAATGAGAAGGTAGTTTGTTCTATAAACCTTCATATACACTACAATTAAAATAGTATAAAAAGAATACTGTAGTATGTCCAAAATAAAGCCAGCCAGCCAAGTGCCGTTGAGTTGGATCTGACTCATGGCCACCAGGCGCTCCTTGAATACTCTGGGGGTCAGTTCTACCTTGGCCTCTAGGGTCGCCCTGAGTCCAAAATAAAGAGAATGAGGAAAACTAGACTTAACGAAGCAACTCAAAGGACGAATGAATCACAGACATCACAGCCTCCATTAACCTGAGACCAGAAGAACTAGATGGTACCCAGCTACCACTAGTGACTGCTCTCACCAGGATCTCAATAGAAGTTCCCAGTTAGACCAGACTTACTGATCAGATAGAGACAAGAGAAAATCTAAAGACTATAGACCTTAAGACGCTCTTTTCACTAAAGTTGAAACCACTCTGGGGTAAAAACAATCTCTTCAACAAATGGTGTTGGCAAAATTGGATATCCATCTGCGATAAATTGAAACAAGATCCGTATCTTACACCTTATACAAAAATCAACTCAAATTGAATAAAAGACCTAAATATCAAATCTAAAATGATAAAGTTCATCCAAGAAAAAGTAGGAACAACAATGGAAGTTTTAATACACAACATAGACAGACTTCAAAATCTGTCAAACAAACCAGTCAACAGAAGAGAAAATAGATAAATGGGAACTACTAAGAATCAAACACTTTTGCTCATCCAAAGACTTTATCACAAGAGTTAAAAGGCCACCTACAGAATGGAAAAAAATATTTGGCAACTCTATGTCAGACCGATGCCTGATCTCCATAATCTATAAGGTACTACAAAATATCAATAAGAAGAAGATAAATCATCCAATTAAGAGATGAGCAAAGGAGATGGACAGACATTTCTCTAAAGACGAGATCCAGGCAGCCAAAAAACACATGTGGACATGTTCACGATCTTTAGTTATTAAAGAAATTCAACTCAAGACTACAGTGAGATACCATCTCACCCCAACAAGGTTGGCCATGATCCTAAAACTACAAAACAACAAATGCTGGAGAGGCTGTGGACAAAGTAGAACTCTCCTACACTGTTGGTGGGGTTGCAAAATGGTCCAGCCTCTTTGGAAAGCAATCTGGCACTTCCTTAAAAAAATGGATATAGATATACCCTTTGACCCAGTAATTCCACTACTTGGAATATATCCTACAGAATCAAGGCCATTCACACCAAAGGATACATGCACAAGAATGTTTATCGCAACACAGTCCACGATAGTAAAAAGATGGAATCAAACCAGATGCCCAACAACACAGGAATGGATAGGTAAACTATGGTATATATACTCAATGGAGCACTATGCAATGATAAAGAACAATGATGATTACAGGAAATATCTCATAACCTGGTTTCAACTGGAAGACATTATATTGAGTGAAAGTAGTCAGAGACAAAAGGACAAATGTTGTATGAGACCTCTATGATAAGAACTCAAGAACAGACATGCATAGAAGAAAAGATTCTGCAATGGCTGCAAGGGAGGGGAGGGAGGGAGAGTGATGGGGGGAGAGTTTAGATTAGATAGTTGGTAGAAATTTGGTTGGGTGAAATCAGTGACAGCCCACATTAGAAACAAGAACAACATTAAGTAGACTTCAACATAACTTTAGTACTCCTCCCATCTTAACCCAATAATACAAGGACAGAGTAGCTGGGGTGAGGGGCAAGAGACCATGTTCTTAGGTGAAATCAAGGCCAATTGGCACAACTAGCCTTTTACTAAGAGGGCTCTCTGCAGCCCACATTGGTGAGTGGTGTCTGGGGTCTTAAAATCTGCCAAGCTGCCATCCTAGGGCACAGCAAATGGTTCCAACTCAGCAGGAACGGATGCTCACCGAGGACCAAAATGACAACCCAGAAGACAGAGAAGACCCACATGAGTGGGTGCCTATATTGACATGGGACTGGAAGAACTGGATGGTGACCGGCCGCCACCAGAGATAGTCACGATGGAGCTCACAAAGTTGAGTCTCACTGGCAACACAGGAATAAAAAGCGGTGTACCCTGAGATCTCCACTAAAAGACTGCAAATGATGGTCCAGCAGCTTTGGGGTTCCTCTGGGAGCATGGCCCCTGGCCCTGATGCTGCCCTTGCCCATGGATCATAATGAAGTTCCACTCTTTGGACAGCAAGGGATTGGACTTGGTGACACAGAGAGGCTATATATTGGGTGCACTTTATGGTTCTATGCATCTATAGGATATCATCCCGCTGATCTCTGACTGGAGGAAGGCGAGTGGGTGAAGAAGAGGGGAAAGGAGACTGTTGGGAGGATGAGACATGTACGGAGCAGAGAGGAATAGTGTGCTGCCACAAGGCAGGGAGAGCAGTGGAAGCTGCACATAGATGGGCATGCAAATTTATATGTGAATGTATATTTTCTCTCAGCCATAATAAAATAAAAAATGAAAAATGTTTGAAACCTAAAAAAAAATAAAAAGTTGTAGCCACTCCTAGAGATCACCTTCTACCCAAATACAAAGAAAATAAATAAATAAATAAAGTGAACCAAACCCACTGCCATCAAGTTCACTCAAGGTCACTCATAGTGACCCTATAGACCATGGTAGAACTACCCCGTAGAGTTTCCAAGAAGTGCCTGGTGGATTTGCACTACTGACCTTCTGCTTAGCAGATGTAGCACTTAACCACTACACCACCTGGATTTCCAGTCTACCCAAATAATAAACAAAACAAAACAACAACAACATCTGCCATCAAGTCAATTCTGACTTACAGGAACCCCACAGAGAGAGTAGAACTGCCCTGTAAGGTTTCCAAAGAGTGTGTGGCAGACATGAACTGCCAATCTTTTGGTTAGTAGCTGTAGTACTTAACCACTACACACCAGGTTTCCAAAAATAATAAACACACTTATAAAATAAATAACACCCATAAGGAAAGTGCTCCTTAGAACAATCATCTTATGGAACCAAAAAGGCAGCATCTGCTCAAAAGCAAAGATGGGAAGAAAGTAAGAGGCAGAGACACCAGACAAATGGGAATAAGGAACTCAGGATGAGTGCTGACCCTGAGGGAATTAGAACCAATGTCACAGAACAATTTGTGTATAAATCTTTGAACTGGAAACCAAATTTCTCTGTAAACCAATCACAACAGGATATTAGAAAAGTAATAATAATACTACAGTATCAAACCCTAACCAAGGCCAGTGCCCTCACATCAATCCCAACTCATAGTGACCCCATAGTAGCAGTAGTACTAAGTACACACACACACACACACACACACACACACACACACACACACACAGCCTATCAAACTTTCTTCCTAGGAAGTTTTGAGGATCTTTAAACCAAACCCAGTGCCATCAAGGTTGGGACAATTGTTTCCCCAATGCTGGAAACTAAAACCGTATTGCAAATGTCTGAAGAATGACTGTGTTTAGGACACGGTGATAAGTGAACAAGTGTTTTATAGCCAGGAATGTGGGAATGAAATAAAGAGAAGATTGCCGAAGAACGCAAAAGCATTCTTGGATTGGGGAAGGATTGTCTTTTTGTTGCTATTTTTTGTTTGTTTGTTTCTTTCTTTCTTTTTACTCCCAGTAGAAGAGCTCTGGACACATTTTTAGGCAGAGGAAAAGGATCAAATAGAATTTGGGGACAGGTGAAAACAAACATGATTGAGAACACCCTCGACTAAATATAACCAAAAGAGCCTAAGAGGAAGTCAGACAACATATTTGGGTAGTTGTAAACACTCAGCAGAAGGCGGTTTTTTACACAGCAAATCATAGCTTGATTCAGTGCACAAAATAATCATCTGTGCTTTCCCAGGATGTTTTGCTCAACAAAGGCTGTCTTTTTAGCCATTGAATATATGCCACATAAACCGGTTATATAAGGCAAGGCACGAGGCTACAGGGCTCCCACTCCAATTTGACAACATCGGCTTGTCTTCCCACCACCTGTCACATCTATCAACATTGTAACTAATGTCAGAATTCTGCTTTTGCTAATGAGCTGCTACATAGGGAAACATTTCTCCTCTCAGTCCGCCAGCTACACTGTAATGAGGGAGAGTAGAAGGCGTGATCTTCCTCTCAGAAGCCCCCTCTTTGCTTTAGCAGACCAACACTGTTTTTTTCTCTTTTGTCACAGACCTAAATCTAGTTATTTGAGGCACTTTCAGACGTAGTTTGCTTTGATGTAATAAAAAGCTCTCTTCCAGCTAAAGGTCACCTCCAAGGCTGATTCTGATGGTGGCCTCAGAATTATCTATGTAGGTGGGTGCAGTGGTTATGCTGTGTCTCAAGTACTCTCTCAGCTCTGCTTGCCCCCAGTATCACAATCTCTTCTTCTAATCAGTTGCCATAGAATTCACTAAGACTCCTGGCAACCCCACGTGTATCAGAGTACAAGAGGGCTCCACGGGGTTTCCACTGGCTAATTTTGCTGATGTCAATTGCCTTCTCCTCTTTCTGAGGTACTTCTGGGTTCATCAGAACCATCAACCTTTTGGTTAACAGCCAACCACAGCAACCATTTGCACCATCCAGGGATTCCTCTTCTTCCATAGAGGCATCTTTTTTTTTTTTTTTTTTTTTTTTTACGTTTCTCTCTGTAACATCTAAAACCAAATACTTGAAGTTCCTTAATTTTCCTTACCTATGTTTACAGGGTAACAATATTCTACCTGAAATCCACCTCTCTCCGCCCCCAAGAGGGCTAACTCCTGCACTTTCTGTCTCAACACTCACTTCCTCTAGGAGATCTTCCCTGAATGCCAAGCTTGGCTAAGTGTGCCTTCTCTGGGCATCTTAGTCAGCTGGTACTGCTCTAGCAGAAATACCGTAGGTGGATGGCTTTAATAAGAGATATTTTATTTGTGACAGTTCAGTAAGCTAACAGCACAAACTCCAGGGTGTCAGCTCTAGGGGAAGGCTTTCTAGCCCTGGAGAAAAGTCCTTGTTATCAAACTTCCCCTGGACTGGGAGCTTCTGACGGCCCATGGACCGCAAGTCTTTTCCAAAGCACTCACTTAACTCCAGACACTGCTCTTTTCTGATGGTATGAAGTTTCCAAAATCGCTCTACTAGCTTCTTTCCTTTATATCTCCAGAAACTGCCTCAAGGCACAAAACAACTTTACACATTGCATCCTATCTGACCAACACAACTGCTGCTCACCCACCCTCGTTAACACCATAGAAGCAGGATTTACAAAATGGATGAACAGAAAACAATACCAAAAATCATGACCTACCCAAATTGCTACATAGATTCTGGGGGGAACACAATTCAGTCCATGACACTGGGCTTCCATTCTGTCAAGTTCATGCCTCTCTACCACGGATTGAATTGTGATTCCCCCAAAATGTGTGTGGCAGTTTGGCTGGGCCATGATTGATGGTATTGAGTGATGTTCCTCCACATTGTAAATCCTGAGGGAGGATGGGCAGCCATTGTGTTGGTGTCACAAGACTCAATTTCTAAGACTAGCAATACGTGAAAAAAATCCAACAGTGTATTCAAATGTCTTTCCTGACCCCTAAACTATGACGTAGATGTGTACATGTAATCACATAGAGGCTGATGCCTGCTTGGAGCTGGCTAGGGCTGACAGTGAAAGGAAGGTAAAAAGATAGAAGACTCCACCTTACACTTAACCTTATATGAAACTCACATGCACAGTTGTTGCTACTGCTTTGCTGTCATTTAAGCTACATGAGAACATAGGTCTGTCTTGTTGAGTGCTATGTTCTTAGTACCATCCCTGTTCCTGGTATGTAGCAAATGTGGAATGAATCTCTGTGGAATGAACGAGTATTTTCCAAGCGACAAATGTTTAATTCTTGAAGAGTTAAACTGTGAGCCCTGTCATGGAAGAGATTTTAGCTAGTTTATTTTTAATCAATCTCTAATGTTTATTTCTTTGAGATGACATATAGGGTTTCACATCTATGTTCCATCTGGAATTCCTCCTGGAATAACTTTCCTGAGGTCAATGTCTGGGCCTCTCTCATGTTTTTATTCCCAGGATTTAACATATTGGCAGGTGATTAGAAGGTGAATGAATTGTTTTGGATGAATGACTGAGTAAATGAATGGAAAGATATTTAGAATTTAGTGGACACATATATACCAAATTAATCTAATGCAAAGAATACTATGATAACACCATCACAGTGTTAACAAAGGGCATCATTGAATGTTATAACAGAAACAAAAAGTTCTATGCAAGATAAGGATAGGAGAGATTGATTTAGATTAGACAGAAATGAGATTTTTCTGGAGAAGATGACATGCGAGCAAGATCTTCAAAGATGAGTAAAACTTCACCAATGAAGATAAGGCAAAGGAACTAAAGTAGGTAAAAATAGAATATTTGCACGTGGAAAGAGGGACAAAGAGGTAAGAGGAAGGTTATGACCAACTCATAGCAGATAGGAATATGAAAAGAGGCAGGAGATATGGGAAGAAAGCGATATTCCGATGAAACTACTAAGGACTTAAAATGCCATGAATTAAAAGTGAAATGAATTTTTCCAGTTGGAAGACTTTTTCAGAGGTGGCTGAACTAGTTCTTTGATATTGCTATCAACAGCCTATTATAACAGACAGAAATTTATTGAAAAGATTCCTTGAAGTAAGGGAATTAAGAAGAGAGTACTATGACTTTTCTCTTCCCACCTACATCAACCTTAAGCCAAGAGGAAAAGACTCCAAGAGAATACTCACAAGACCTAAAATTACCTGCAAGAGAAAAGACTTTATTATGAAACTCAAGCCAGATACTTTTTCTAAAGATAGGAACTGGAAGATAGCCCTCCTAGAGCTGCTATTGGAGCAGAACTCAGGAGTTCTTGGGAAAGCCTCAGGTGTGCCACTGAAAATAGGGCAGGGAGAAGAGGGTAACAAGATACAGAGACTGATGCCTGCTTGGTCTGGCAAGGACTGCCAGTGAAAGGAAGGAAAGAAGAGAGAAGTAGGCAGTTAATTAACTGTCCCCATTTGGTAAGGCAAAGATGTATAACTTTTCTCATGGACTAAATGGATAGTCACCTCTAATGGACAAACTCCAAGAGGGATATCTGGCAAGAGAGTAGCCTAGGAAAAAATGGAGCAGAAATTCTACCATGGGAAGACAGAAACTGAGGAGAATCAGCAAGTCAGCATCTCCCAACTCAGGGAACAGCACAGGGAAGAGGGCCACACTGGGTCTCTCATAGAGGACGTTAACAGTACCCCTTAAGATATAGCTGACCATTTGAAAGCTGCCATGACAGAACGTAATGCTTCCCCAAGGACCGCTTTTCTCTTCTCTCTTCTACTTCTGTACCTTGCTGTTGGGAAGGGGAAATCTTGGGTGAAGACAAATGAAAAGATACTGCCAACTTCTCCACCATTGGTCCCAAACTTACCTAAATAGAGAAGATATGCTTAAATTAAATTGGAAATGGAAGTTTAGGGGTATAGTGGACAGGACTATTAAAAATGAAAAAGAGCCTTTACCAAAACACAAAAGTGACAGAAAACAATGGGATCTGCTCAAAATATCCTGAAGGGTAATGGCAGTGATGGAAAAAAAAAAAAAAAAAAACAGAAAAAGCTATTCCTTGATGGTTCCAGTCTAGTAAGCTGGTTACATTAGGGTAAATCATTTGTGCTTTACTCTGTTTGTGATAAAGGGTCAATAGGTTGTTTTCAAGGAGGAAAAAAAGCAATATGACCTGGTTTATGCATTAAGAACAACTCTTTTGATGATGTATAGATCATTGAAAGAATAGCCACTTGCTACTTATTGTGTCAGAGATTCTTGGACCTTATTATACAAAAAAATTTTCCCTCAGAGTAAAGGTAGTACAGTTTTGCAAACAAGAAGTCTATTTCTTTCCCTTAGTACTAATTCCTGAAACCGGGTGGAATGAAAAGTCCTTATTAAACCATCAAAAACATCCAGAAAAAGTAATAAACCTGCCATACAGTCTTAATGAACTCATAAGCACACATATACTTCATGATGTAGAAATCTTATCTTTCAGAATTCAGTCTCTCCCTCTCTCTATCTCTTTTTAAATCACTTGCTGATGTACCCTGAAAGTACTTTATGCTTGAAAGTATCTCCTGAGAAAAAAAGGTTTAGCTGACACACATTGGCACAAATCCAGTGAATCCACAGGTTTACCTATTTAAAAACAAGCAAACCGTTGCCATCAAATCAATTTCCAACTCATAGCCACCCTACAGCACAGAGTAGAACTGCCCCATAGAGTTTCCAAGGAGCACCTGGTGGATCCAAACTGCTGACTTCTTGGTTAGCTGCCTTAGCACTTAACCACTGTGCCACTAGGGTTTCTGATTTACCTACAGGTAGTGGTGTATCTACAGAGTGTGGTGCCAGTGAGCAGTTTCTATTAACTCAGTGTAACCCAACATCCTTCCTTAAGGATGGTATTGTGTTAATTAAAATGTTAACAACCTTGACTTGTAAATGTATTTTTGAGTTGCTATTATGTTTGGATAGGGGTACAATTTCAGGGCTTGCCCTAAATGTCTTTTTCTATAGATAACACCACTGGCCACAACAAGTTAAAAGAAGCTGCTCAGTGGCACCACGTGCCCAGGTGCCCTACCTGCCATGCCCTAGATATGCATCTGCCTATACAGCTGCTCCTTTACCATGCAGTCTACGTTCTCTGCTATAGGAGTCTAACATGCAGAATGGGGTAATATGGATAGTAAGCAGACTTTTGTGTTCTGTTCACCAGTATTATAAAGCTATAAAAATAAAACTTGGATAATGCAATAGGAAATTTGATATATTTAGATGGTCACAAGCTGAATTTTGCTCGTCAGTGCTATAAAAAGGTGAGGAAGAGCTTTTAAAAAAACTCTTTTTAAGATGCAAGGTGTAGAGAGTTAAGATCATCCCTATAACTTGCTAAAACTGGTTCTAACAATACACAGTGCCACTTTTAATCTGTTGGAGTCTTATGCAACCCCGCCATCACTGGCAATGCGAGCTAGGTCAGGACCGATCAACTTCCTTCCCAGACCTGTAATGGCAAGGCATGTGCAAGCCCTGCCCCCAGAAGCCATGCTACTGCCAAGCCTTTCTCCCAGCTGTAGCCAACTCAATGACACTTAATATCCATCTCACACTCCCTTGACTTCTTTTAGTCTGAATTGCAGAATTTCTTCTTTTCATCTTACATCCCTAATGCCAAGAAATAGAAAATTTCTGAATAACCTTATGTAAACTTTGATAGAACCATTCTAAACAATCCATTTCACTCAAAGCAATCAATAAGCAGTAATGGTGTGCGTGCATTGTCTTATATTTCTGGGTCTCTGGCAATCATGCTGCCATCCACAACTACTAGTGGCTGCTTCAATTGAAAACTATAGCTTCAATTACTCAGAAAGAGGTCCATTGATACCAGGATTCTGGATCTTGGACCATTACCCTGAAATTGTTCTAGCTCAACATCACAAACAGCTGTGCAACAGAAGGGTAAAGATGGTAGGAATTAGCACTCATTTCTGTCTGAGTACCCACCTGGTTTTTAGTTTGGTGCTTTGCTCTAATCTACAGGAAAGCATTCAAGCTTTCCCATTCAGAAGTAAGGCAGATAAATATCAGGAACTAACAGGAACCAAAGAAGAGGCCAGAAGAAGCTACAAGAAAACAAGAATCTGTAGATACTAAATTAACCTTGTAGTTAATTTTCATGTACATTTCTTGCTCTGTAACAACTAGCACTAACAATTACCAGTCTGCCATACAACACTGCACCACATCTGGTAATCCGTGCTCCAAGTCTGATACAGAACTACAACTTACCACATGAAGTCTGTCCTGAAACAGTGTTAACAGTAAACAGACGGTTGTCATCCCTGTGTCACAATTTTCCAATGAGAAAGAGAATGATCATGAAAGTCTGAATCTCATCATCTCAGTTACATACTTTAAGGGTAAATGAATTAATCTATGAGATGATAAAGTACATTGTATAAAAAGAGAGACTTCATACATTTCAGTCTAGCAGATACCAGCACTGCTTCCTATGGCCAACATACCAACCCAAAGAAAAACCCCAAACCCACTGCCATCAAATGGATTCCAACTCACAGAAACCCTATAGGACAGAGTAGAACTGTCCCATTGAGTTTCCAAGAAGCACCTGGTGGATTCAAACTCCCAGTCTTTTTGTTAGCAGTTATAGTGCTTAACCACTATGCAACCAGGGTTTCCTGAACAGTAGCAGTTTAGTGTCTTGGTTGTTGTTCCCATAAGTGAATTTTTATAAAGTAAACCACACAAAAAAATTCAGCCAAATCAGTAAATAGTTTAAATATGTGAAGACTCCAAACAAAGAAACATGGGGTTTTAAAAGCTAGCACAACAACATGGCAGCAGACATGGCAATGGTGTGCCCTCCTGGTCCTCTGTCAGGCACTGGCAGTTGTTGAAGCACAGTATGTGTTCAGCAAATGTTAGTTCACTTCTTGTCGTGTACACCCATTGCTTTCTAACCTCTCCCCCATAGCTCCTGCAGATTTGGTGATTCAGCGTGTCCACTGTGTACCAGGTGCTGTCCCAGGTCCTGAAGATGCAGTGAAGAAGATGAAGGATGTGGTGATACCTGTCCTCATGGTGCTTGCATTCTTTGGAGAAACAGACAAGCATGCAACAAATAATATGACAACCTCTGAATATGAAGCCTGCATTGAAACTAATAAAAGAGGACAATGTAATAAATAGGGAGGGAATGTGCCTCTGAACAGTTGATATTAGAGCTGACAGCAATATAGATGCTTAAATTCTCTTGTTTCCTGCTAAGTCTATAGTATGTGGAACTGATACCTATTAAATACATTAAACATACATTGAATGAAAGAGTGAACAAAGAGATATGTTCACATTAGTTAAAAAAGAGCATGAGCATGGAGGATCTGGCAGATGCAGTAACAGTGAGCTGGGTTTAACCTCACACTTGAGAGAAACAGAAAGCTCATGTGGCTTCAGCATGATGAGCAAAGAAAAAGGTGGTAGGAGATGATATAGCAGAGAAGGACAGGGGCCAGATCATGTTTTTTGTCAGACACTATTTCCTTCCAGGCTTGTAAGCAGCACATATTTATGAACCATCTCATCAAGAATGTTAAGCCTGGATTTTTCCCCAGATCCTGAAAGTGGGTCCTCTCCTTTGTTCATCTTCCCAAACACACTGACATTCCTTCTCATTTCAGGGTTTTTGTACAAGTTACAACATCTTCCTGGAAAGCCCCTTCCCCAGTCTGTGTCTGGAGTACGTCTCACTCATCCCCTGTTACCCTCTCACCTGCCACTTCCTTACAGAGACTTTGCCTATTATCAAACCTAAATCACATCCCTCTGTGGTACCCCTCACTGCACACATTGCTTTTCCTTCAGTATCTTTATCCTTGTTTTTCAATTTTAACATATTGTCTGTCTCCTTCCTAGTCTGTAAGCTCAACAAAGACAGGAACCATATCTATTTGTTCATTGCCATTGCGCATAGAACCAGTTGCCATAGGGTCAACTCATGGTGACCCTATGTGGGTCAAAGTAAAACTGTTCTCCACAGGGTTTTCAATGCCACATTTTCTAAAAGTAGATCACTAGGCCTTTCTTTCAAGGTGCCTCTGCGTGGTCTCCAACTGCCAAAATCTCTACTAGCGGTCAAATGTGTTAACTAACTGTTTACACCACCCAGTGTCTCAGCTGCACATGGTAAGAACTAAACAAATATTTCCTGAATGAATCAACTAGCTCTAACTCTGACTTAAGAGGAATGAAGGAAACATCTTTACATTTTTCCTATAGACATAATTTTTTAAATTCAGTTAACTGTATAGACTGTGACCTTAGAATTACATCTTTTAGAATAAAGCAAATGTGCTTGGCTCCGTCCATGACTCAGACCACGTGGCCAGTCATTTAACCTTGCTGTGCATGGAAGTGGAAGGGACGTGTGGACAACCTCACCACTGTGGGGAATGTTTTGAGTTCAGGTAGGAAGAGAATAAAGAAAGAAGCAGGAAACAAGACAGGCCTAAAGTTCTCTGGCATTACTGAGGCAGCATGTCGGCTGTATCTCAGAATAACAGACACAAAGCATACAAACTTATCTATACGTAGAGGCCGTCTTAGAATGTCCATGTTGCTTTGCCATTTCAGAGCAAAACTAAAAGAGCAAAGGAAGGACTCTTCAGCCGAGATAAAGGCCAACCAGAGACAGAAAGTACGCACTGACACTTTAACGACGGCTTATTTGGATAATAGTTTTTAATTAATTATTTAAAATTGAGAGGGAGAGTTAGGGAAGCAGTTTACATGTGTAATTTTTTTTTTTTTTCTGACATCAATACTGCCATTGAGAAGCAGAGCCAATTTAGTTTCACTCTGAGAGAGAGGACAATGGTCAGTTTTCCTCCAGCTGGCTTATTTTACAAGCATTAATGAACAATTAACCAACACTGGCACTCTTTCCATCTGTAATCCTGTGGTAGGATCACTAATCTCTACCACTAGCAGCTAATGATGAAGGTCTCTTAAGCTTTACTTCTTATCTCATCCAGTTCTTAATACTTGTATAAGTATGCTTTCTGAGGAGGGGAGCCCCCTACTGCTATGCAACCTGAGAACAAAAGCCCAGAGACATTTTTGAAGGGGTTTCTGTTCAATAATACTTCTATGCTTATGTTTGCCTTCCTCCTACAACAAACACCAGTGATTAACAGAGGGCTCCGGGGGTCACAAAGGTCTCCGTGTTTCCATACTTTCTTCTAATACTTATAAGAATGTATTCAGACTCTATTATACATATCCCCCTCCCCAGCTGCACAGGCAGACACCCTAAAGTGGGGAGGGAAATGTGGACTAAATAGAATCAAACAGTATTTTTCTCCATGAGTCAGCTTTGATTTGGTATCGAATAATGACACTGGGTTTGTCGTTAACAATGCGTATGGGAGAGGCAGATTTATCTAGAAAACCCCACATGGGATACATCTCCATTTCTCTGAATTTAATACAACTTATATTTCATTGTCTCTCTCTAGTGGGGCAGAAACCAATCTACCATTTCACTAGAACTCCTCAGTAAGGTCAAGATTTAAAGAAAATGCAGGGTCAAGATTAAAAAAAAAAAATCCAACTGTAGAGTGGCACAACTGTAAGTAACAGCTTAGGCTGAAGTGACACAGTTTTCATTCGAAATTACTTCTCAGACTCTTACAACTTGCTGAGAAAGTCATTATTTCAGGGAAAATTGTACTCAAAACTCGATTCCCAGACTAAATTGTTAGAAAAGGCTTTGTGAACAGGAATCTTGCCCGCCTTTGAGTGCTGAGATAGAAGGAGGAGGAGAAGCAACAAGACCAGCTGTCAGTTTCTACTTTTGCACCCAAATACTAAGACAAAGCAAACAACAGCACATGCCCCTTTAGTGTCACAACTTCAAAGTTGGCATCTTTCTATAGTTCATGGTCCTCTGAAAGTTGTAGCATATTTTAAACACGGCCGATTTGGAAGCAGCAAAACCTCCAGGGTGATGTTGAGGATGACATTGATAGTGATTGACTGGGCTAAAAATGGAATGATCACAGAGACATCTGCTCTTTTAAACAGGGGTGAGGAAGAGGAAGAAAACAGATATGGAAATCTGACACTTGTTCCTTATTTCTTCAGTTTAAACTACCAAATGATCTAATTATCTGTATTACCTACAGTATACTACAATGTGGGGACTCGAAGATGTCTGATGCTTTTTAAAAAGACAGGAGGAAGAAGAGGAGGCAGAGGAGGCAGAGGAGGGGAAAAAAAATATTCTGTGACATTCAGATGAAATGAAATGAACCTTTTTCATAAACCATCTCACTTTTTAATTTATCCACTTGGAATGCTTAAAACCTTCTTTTCCTCTAATGTCTAGAGCTGCCTGTGGTAGAAAAGAGGCTTAGTGGACAGAGCCTGAGACTCAAAGTTTGAAAGTTGAGTTCTATTCACACACAGCTACTGACCCCTTGTGTGATCTTATACAAGTCACTTAACCTTTCTGCCCTTCAGCTTCCTCATTCATTCCACACAGACAATGCTACCTTCCCCTCCCTACCTCTGTGGAGCTGTGAGGGTGAAAGAGCTGTGTCTGCAAAGCATCTGAAGGCACCATTTGTTAGTGCTAGGCTCAAATGGTGTAAAACATGGTAAACTGCCTGCAGTGTCATAACACACACAATGAGAATACACATAGATTATAGGATAGGAAAGTGTGGAGGTCAGAAACATGTGTCCCTGAAAAGGTAGTAGTCCTGAGTGTTGAAAGTGAGTCCCAGAGACTTTATTTAATGCTTTTATCCATTCTTTGTGAATCACTGTGTTGCTGGTCTAATTATTTTGAGTTGTCTCAACAGAAGTAGTAAAGTTTAAAGGGGATGGATGAAGTTGTGGTATTCTATAATTTCAAATTATTGCTTATTAGTTCCCAACCAGAAAGAATTAAGTTAGGATTATCTACTAATCTTACTCTCAAAATGTGTTCTCTTTCCTGTGCCAAGAATATACAATGCTCATTTCTATGCCTTATACTTCCATATATTGTTTCTCTCATTCTCCTCTCTACCTTTAAATCCCACTCATTTTTTACATTCTAAATTCTGTCTTACCTCCATCAAGCATTCTATAACAATCCCAGCCTATATATGTAAAAATATCTGTGGCTATAAATTGGACTCAGTTCGACAGCAACAGCTTTAGTTTTGGGTTTGGTTTAGTTATTGTTCTGTCAATACTGGACTCAAATACCTAGTACAATACTAGACAAAGGGTAAAGGTTCAGTGCTTTTCAGATGATGTGGTAAAAAGAACCTCACATAAAAAAAAATCTGTTCCTTGAATACGTCAACTGTTTCCTGCCTCAGAATCTTTACACAACCCACCGCTATATCTGCACTTACTATCCCTACCCATGCCCACTCTCCCTTCCTCTCCTTTTTATCCTCTGATCTCAGCTTGAGTACAATCCATCCCCAAGGACTATACTGACTATTCCCTCCTATATACGGATCTTCCTCTTCCATAGGCCGTATCGCAATCTGTAATCATATCTTCCCTTGTATCGTTTTCCATTTCTTTGTTATCCATCTTCACTACTAGAATAGATATACTTTTCACCTTTAAGACAAAAGGCATTATCTGTTTTGTTCACCACTATTCAATAAATGGCTGTTGAAATAGTTAATTCATGATATCCCTCAAATGTTGTGTTAGTTACCAAGATTGCCCAGCCTCTACTTGGCTGCTCTCATAGTTCTCCCTGAAGCAGAAAACTTTTCTCTTTCTACCGAAGTTCTAAGTCTGTTATCAAAATTTCCCTAAAGTGGCCCAATATGCTCAATAGCTTGTAGTACTTTTAGTGTTGACTTTCTTTTGTTAAACACACTCTGAGTTTCTACCTCCTTTCTCTCAAATCTGAGGCAAAGACCTACAGGGTTGGAAAGGAACAATGAAGTAATACCACCCATCTAAAGGATCCCACCACACAGAAAAGCAATCCATGTTCTGGGACAGAGCCCAGGCATTTTACAACCTGGTGAATCAGAATCTGTGCTTTACCCACCCACAGCCCTCCTAGAGAAACTAAAAGTGGCCTTTCTTCACCATTATTTTTGCCACCATAGCTTGCTTTGGGGGAGCCATCTTCAGTTCCAATCTAACTTTCCCTCAACTCCCAGAAGATCTACCAGGTCTTCAGTAAGCAACATCCTCTCTACCTCAGGTTCCCCAAGGTGGGCATGAGATTAATACCTGCTCTGGGATCCTTGCTACATAATAACGTATTAATACTCCACCTCAAAAGATTGTTAGAACCAAACAAAATAAAACCATTATTCAAACTGATAATTGTTGCACAAATATTAGGGTTTATTACTGTGACAGCTATACTTCAAGCACTGTGGAAGCATTAGACATGAATGGCTTTCAACTGCCATTAGCTACCAGTCTTGAACAAGGTTTAAAAACAGATACAGCAGTGGCATCAGACAGAATGATTTTGGGTGCAAGCAACAGAAAGTTCAACTAAAGGAGGCTTAACAAGAAGTCTTGAGGCTTCAAGAAACCAGAGTTAGCTCATTCAGAGGTTCAGTTATGTTATCAAGGAACCAGATTTTTCTTTCTTTTCTGCCATCCTCAGTGTGTTGGCTAGAAACCCTCAGGGTCCCACCTTGACAAGTATCACATCTTTATGCATCAGTATCCAGAAATGCCTACTTGTTGCTTTTTTGTTTGTTTGTTTGTTTTGTTGGTTGGTTGGTTTGTTTTTCATAATTCATTGCCTAGAACTGGGTTAAATAGGTAACCCTAAATAAGTAACCTGCTTGGCAATGAATTTATTAAAACTGACCTCGGCCAATCAAAATAAACTCCACTTAAACTGAAGGGAAGAGTTACTTTAGCCAGTGTATGTGGTCAATGAAAAACCATACAATGTCAGACGTACAGAAGTACATTATGGGTAGGATACCACTGTATCAGTGTTTGCTACATTGACCTTAAAAAGAAAATTGATACCCTAATTGTGCCCCAAATCCAACATTATTTAGATACCCTCATTTATGTTAGTGAAACATTTCCATGGGAACTACTGCATTTTGGAAGTATACACTCTTCCATTAGTTACTACTCCTTTTGTACAATTGGCCAAAAAAAAAAAAAAAGCTTCTTTCATTGACCTGGAAATTTGTGCCATTTCTAGTTAAAAAAACAACGTGTTCCTCACTGAAGAGGAAATTTACCCACCCACTGCCATTCAGTCGATGCTGACTCATAGTGACCCCATAAAACAGAATAGAACTGTCCCATAAAATTTCCAAGGAATGCCTGGAGAATTTGAGCTACTGATTTTTTGGCTAGCGGTCATAGGATTTAGGTGGCCCAAATAATACATGAAAAGATGCTAATGATCAGTAGTCATTAACAACAACAACAACAAAAGCCATTTCTGTCAAGTCTGACTCATTATGACCCTATAGGACAAAACAGATCTGCCTTATAGAGTTTCCAAGAAGCATATGGTGAATTTAAACTGCTGACCTATTGGTTAGCAAAGGTAAATCCTAGTCACTATGACACTAGAGTTTCCTATTAGTCATTAGAGAGACACAAATCAAAATTACAACAAGATACCATCAAAAATGACCTGCAAAATGACAATGATTTAAAAAAGCAGAAACAACAAATGCAGTGGGTGTTTGGGGGCAACTGGAACTGTTATACACTGCTAGTGGGATTGTAGAACTACACAACTATGGAAAATGGTACAGTACTTCTTCAAAGGGCTATAAATGGAAATAGCTTATGATCCAGCAATGCTACTCGTAGGTATATATTCTACAGATGTAAGAGCAGTGACATAAATATGAAGTCTGCCAATTAAGATTGCAAACTCATCCTAGAAAAACTGCAACATATCCTGTTGCTGAATATCACTATGGTCATCTTTGAAGTACTCCCTTTGGGAAACTATGCACTGATGTCAGCACCTGTTCCACCCTTCAAAGCAATTTTGGAACTTTTTTCTGGAATGGTCATCAGCGTTGTAGTCCAATTACCCCTGATGTTCTAAATGTCATCAAAATGCCTTCCTTTCAATATTTCCTTTATCTTCGGGTAAAGAAAAAAGTCACTGGGAGCCAGATCAGATGAGCAGGGAGGGTGTTCCAATGCAGTTGTTTACTGATTAAAAATTCCTTCACAACTACAAAATAAGTTCACAAATTTGACCCTGTGCCACCATGCACAAAAGCCATTCTAGAAAGAGTTTCAAAAATGCTTTGAAGGGTAGACTAGGCATTGGTGTTGGCGCAAGCCTCCCAAGGGGAGTACTTCGAAGGTGACTGTATGATATTCAACAATGAGGTATGTAGCACTTAGAACAATTAAGTTTGCTGACTTAATTGTTGGACCTCATAGACATACACATGCCTATGTTCATTGCCTCATTATTGACAATAGCAACAAGATGTAAACAGCCTAAGGGTCCATCAACAGATGAATGGATAAACAAATTGTTGTACATACATACAATGGAACATCATATGTCTTAGTCATCCAGTGTTGCTATAATAGAAATGCCAGTGAGTGACTTTAATAAAGAAAAGCTTATTTTCTCACAGAAATGTAAGCTAGGAGTCCAAATTCAGGGCATCATCTCCGGAGGAAGTCTTTCTCTGTTGGCTCTGGAGGAAGGTCCTTGTCATCAGCCTTCCCTTGGACTGGGAGCTTCTGAGGCACAGGGAGCCTGGGTCTAAAGGAAATATTTTTCTCTCTGTGCTGTGACTTGGTGGTATGAAGTCCCTAACTCTCTGCTTCCTTCCCTTTCATTTTTAACCCAAGAGATTACCTCAAGGCACAATATAATTTTAGACACTGAGTGCTGCCCCTCCAACACAGCTGCAGCTCATTATCATTGACATCATAGAGGCAGGCTTTACAACATATAGGAACATCACACAATATGGAGAACCTTTAGCCAAATTGCCACATACATTTTCTGAGAGACACAATTCAATCCATGACATCATACAACTAAAAAGAATAATGAGGAGTCTGTATTTTGTAACATGGATGAATCTAGAGGACAGTATACTAGTGAAATAAATCAATCACAAAAAGCAAATATAGTACGGCACCACTATTATAAAATTTAAAAACGAATGTACACACAGAAAGGAAAACTCTTTGATGGTTACCAGGGATGAGAGGGAGAGGGAGGGGAAATATTCTCTAGACAGTAGACACCTGTTACTCTTGGTAATAGGAAAGGCAAGACCAAATATGAGTGAAATCAGCGCAGAGTGCCCAAAGTAAAGGAAGACACTAAGAAGTACATGAGAAAGGGGGCAGAGCCAAGACAGAGGACTAGACACACATCTTCTCAGTTCCCTCTGAAAATTAAGGTCTGGATTAATAATTGAATGGAATACTTGGGATATCCATGGAGCCCTAGGATGTGCCACGGGGTTGTCAGAATGGACTATACAACACTATATGGGAAACTACCTCTCTCTGATGAGAAAGAACATGCTGAGCCCCACTCCTGCTGACTCAGTGCAGGTATTGATGCCTCTTTCTTTTCTTTTCTTTTTGTTATCCAGGAGGTGGAGGATGGCGTGAGCTGGCAAATATGCTGAACTGCAGTGGTAAAGTCAACAGTATATAGAGTAGCAGAGATACAGAGCATGGAATAGCCACATTTTGAGAGCCCAGCTCCTGACTGAGGGCACCACTGCCACCCCAACTTCTCTTTTCTGAGCTCTGCCATAGATTCTGCTGTTTTGCAGCAGGAAGGGCAGCTTAGATGGGATGCCATCTTGGTTGGCTGGGAGGCAGAGTCATCCAACCAGAGGCCTCAGCAGCACTATTTCCCAAGCTGAGAAGCAGTGCCACTCTGGAAAGCACTCTTCCAGCAGGAAAGCTGAATTTAGCACATTGTTACCTTACAGATACGGCCTAGCTGAGGCTGGCACAAAAGCTGTCACCTCACCCCAATTTGAACTATGTCATAGCATCTGAGGATGGCTGAAGAGGTGCTTCTGTTGCCAGCCAGAAGGCAGGTCCTGCCACACCTGATGGCCTGACTGATTTTGGCAGCTGTTGGATACTTCCTAAATTTTAGAATGCCTGGAGAAATAACTGCTGAGCAGCCCTGCAACATCTCTTGCAGCCTTTACTGATCCACATCATAGGGTCAGTTGATAGCTTCCCCTGCCCAGTGACTCTATACATAGGATATCATCTTTGCAAGATATGAGGTGGAACCTCCCACCCCAGAGAGTCTACTAGGCCAGTCACTAGACGACATAGAGGCGGCCAGTGACCAACTCGCTTCTCAGAACTACATCCCAGCTTCTGTTGAGGTAACACCAGAGAAACTAAAAAGTCTCTAGATGGCCTGAAGGTAACAGATCATCTCTAGCCATTTAAAGAAACAGTCCACCATCACTCCAGAAAACTCCCAAAATAAAGAATCAAAAAACTTCCCAGATGAAGAAGGCTTTCTGGAACTATTGGAGGTTGAATACAAAAGAATTATATATAGAACCCTCCTAGATACTGAAAAAAAATGTAGCAGAGCAAGATGAAAAATTAAGCAAGCTATTTGAACTGAGAGAATATCAACGATCTGAAATCAAACAGATCAATAACAAAATTACAGAATTAGATGATTCAATTCAAAGCCAAAAGAGCAGAATTGAGGACATGGAAGTCAGACATAGTGACCTTGAGGACAGAGCAATTGACACCAGCACTTACGAGGAGAAATCAGAGAAAAGAAATTGAGAAAATGAAGAAGCATTAAGAAACATATGGGACTCTATTAAGATTAATAATCTGTAATTAACTGGAGCTCCTGAACAGGGAGGGATAGCTGGAAAAACAGAGAGTTTTGTTGTTGTTTCTGTTGCTGACAGAAAACTTCCCTGCAATTTTTCAAGAAATAAGAGAAAGTAGACATCCAAGACATGCATCAAATGCCACAAAAACTAGACCCCAAAAGAAATACACCAAGACGTATTAAAATCAAGCTTATTAAAATGAAACATAAACAGATTCTCTTCAAGACAGGGAGGCTCAAAGCAAAGCTAACATTCAGAGGGAAAACTTGCAGGATTTTGTCTGACTTCTCAGCAGAAATGATGTTGGCAAAGAGACAGTGGGATGACACATTCCAAGCCTTAAGGAAGGAAAACTTCCAACCAAAAATTATATGTCCTCCAAAACAGTCCCTCAAATATGAAGGTGAAATCACAATATTTGCAGATAAACAGAAGCTTAGAGACTTTGTAAAAATCAAACCAAAACTACAAGAAATACTGAAAGAAGCTCTTTGCTTAGAAAACAAAACCATTAAGTGTATATTTAAGGAAGTAAAGCAGGGCACAACATCCAGAATGCTACTCAGGGAAACCACAAAACTCAATCAAAGCTACAATATTAAAAGAAGGGAAACAGTGGTCATATCACAAAAAATATGACACCATCACACCAAAAAGAGGGATATACTACAGTAGTTATAGTCCTTTGAGATGGAGAGGAAGTTAAAAAGATATGCAGAAGTTAAACTTGGATTTAAGCTTAGAAGAGCAATGGTGATCATAGGGATAGCCACAAAGCACAATAGCAATGCAACATATGAAAACAAGAAATGTAATACAGGAGTCTCAACAACCACAAAACCAACACAAAAAAATGAAGCGTCAATCCATGAAGCAGAATGACCCAGAACAGAATATTAAGAACAACAGAGAAAACACCAACACAAAAATAAATACATCAAAATGACAGCACTAAACACATATCTATCAATAATTACACAAATTGTAAATGGACAAAACACTTCAATACGGAGACAAGTGATATCCTGGATCAAAAGACACAACTAGTCTATGTGTTGCTTACAAGAAACACACCTTAGTCTTAAAGACATGAACACACTGAAAATTAAAGGATGGAATAATATATACCAAACTAACAATATACAAAGAAGAGCAGGTGTGGCAATACTAATCTCAGATAAAATAGATTTCAATGTAAAATCTATCATCATGCACAAGTATGGTCACTATTTATCGTTAAAGGTTTAATACAAAAGCAGGACTTAACAATATTAAATATTTATGCACCCAATACTCAAACATCTAAATACACTGAACAAACACTGACTACACAGAAAAATTAGATAGATCACTCTGCAATAATAGTTGGAGACTTCAACACTCCACTTTCAGTAATAGACAAATGATCCAGAAAAAAGCTCAGTAAACACACCTCTTATTTTGATAATTAATCAACTAGACCTCATAGACTTATACAGAAGTTTTTATCAACAGATAAGTACACCTTCTTCTCCAATGCACATGGAACATTTTCCAGAATAGACCATGTGTTCAGACATAAAGCAGATCTCAACAATATCCAAACCATTGAATTATTGCAAAGCACCTTCTCAGACCAGAAAGCCTTAAAAGTTGAAATCAATAGTGAAAAAAAAGAACATAGAAATCTGAACTCATGGAAACTGATCAACAGCTTTCTCAAAAATCCATGGGTTATAGAAGAAATCAAAATGAAATAAAGACATTTATGGAATCAAATGAAAATAAAAACACATCCTACCAGAACTTATGGGATATAGTCAAAGCAGTGCTCAGAGGTCAATTTGTCTCTATAAATGCACACATTCAGAAGGACAAAAGGACACAAACCAAAGAATTAACCCTACAGCTTAAACAACTAGAAAGAGAGTAACAGGAATCCCTCAGACAGTAGAAGAAAACAGATAATAAAGATTAGAGCAAAACTAAATGAATTAGAGAAAAAAAGAACAATTGTAAAAATTAATAAAACCAAAAGCTATTTTTTAAAAAAGATCAGCAGAATTGGTAAACCATTGGCTAAACTTACAAAAGAAAAATGAGAGGAAACAATCCAAACAAGAAAAGAGATAGGAGATGTCACAAGAGATCCAATGAAATCAAAAGTATCATTAGAGAATACTACAAAAGACTGAACTTTAACAGATTTGAAAACCTAGAGGAAATGGACAAATTTCTAGCTTCATATCACTTATCAAAATTATCACAAGATGACACAGAACAACTTAATCAAACCTACCACAAAGGAAGAGATTGAAAAACTCATCAAAAAACTATCAACCAAAAAAGTCCTAGCCAGGATGGCTTCACCATAGAACTCTACCAAACTTTTAGAGAAGAGTTAATTCCAATACTACTGAGACTATTTCACAGCACAGACAGTGATGGAATACTCCCATATTCATTCTATGAAGCCAGCATAACCCTGATACCAAAGCCAGGGAAAGATCCCACTAAATAAGAAAATTACAGACTAATATCACTCATGAACCTAGATTCAAAAATCTTCAACAAAATTCTTTCCAATAGAATTCAACAACATATCAAAAAAATAATCCTTCATGACCAAGTTAGATTCCTACCAGGGATGCAAGACTGGTTCAACATCAGAAAAACAATTAATGTGATCAACTACACAAATAACTCAAAAGACAAGAATCACCTGAGTTTGTCAACTGATGCGGAAACGGCATTTGATAAAGTCCAACATGCTTTCATACTAAAAACTATCATCAAAATAGGAATAGAAGGCAAATTCCTCAACACGATAAGTGGCATCTACAGAAAGCCAACCACCTACACCATCCTGAATGGAGAGAGACTGAAAAAATTCCCCTTAAGATTGGGAACTAGACAAGGATGCCCCCTCTCACAACTTCTATTCAACATTGTACTAGAAGTGCCAACCAGAGTGATTAGACAAGACCAAGAAATAAAGGGCATTTGCATTGACAAAGAGGAAGTAAAAATCATCCTATTTGCAGATGATATGATTGTATACACTGAGAATCCCAAAGAAACCATAAATAAACTACTCAAACTGGTAGAAGAGTTCAGCAAAGTCTCAGGATAAAGATAAACATAAGTAAATCAGTAGGATTCCTTTATACCAACAAAGAGATCATCAAAGAAAAAAATCACCAAATCCATATCATTTACTATAGCCCCCAAGAAGACAAAATACCTAGGAATAAATCTTACTAGAAAAATAAGAGACCTCTACAAAGAGAACTACAAGACCTTACTGCAAGAAACTGAGCAAGACTTAGATAAATGGAGAAACCTACCCTGCTCATAAATAGGAAGATGTAACATCATGGAAGTGTCTATTTTACCCAAAGCCATCTACATATACAATGCAATCCCAATACAAATTCCAGTGACAGTTTTTAAGGAGACGCATAAACAAATGACTGACTTTGGAAAGTACAGAAATGCCAGATAAGCAGAGCACTACTGAAGAAGAAGAATACAGTGGGAGGCCTCACACTACTCAACCTTAGAACTTATTACACTACCACAGTAGTCAAAACAGCCTGGTACTCATAGAAAAAGAGACCTATAGACCAATGGAACAGAGTTGAGACCTCAGAAATGCCACCATCCTCTTATGATCAGTTAATATTTGATGGCCATAAGGTTGTAAACTGGGGTAAAAATCTGTTTAACAAATGTTGCCAGCAAAATTGGATATCCATCTGTAAAAAATTGAGACAAGAGCCATATCTCACACCTTACACAAAAACTAACTCAAATTGGATCGAAGACCTAGATATCAAACCTAAAACAATGACGATCATACAGGAAAAATTGGGTCAACAATGGAAGCTTTAACACACAGCTTAGAAGTCTTCAAAATCTGAGAAACAAAAAAAGCAAGAACAAAAGAAGAGAATGTAGATAAATGGGAACTACTAAGAATCAAACACTTTGGCTCATCCAAAGACTTTATCAAAAGGATTAAAAGACCACCTACAGAATGGAAAAAAGTATTTGGCAACTACATGATAGACCAATGTCTGATCTCCATAATATACAAGGTACTGCAAAATATCAGCAAGAAAAAGGTAAATAACCCAGTTAGGGATGGACAAAGGAGATTGACAGACACTTCCCCAAAGTGTATATCCAGGCAGCCAAAAGACACCTGAGGAAGTGCTCACAATCAGTAGCTATTAGAGAAATCCAAATCAAACTACAATGAGATATCATCTTACCCCAGCAAGCTTGATCATGACCCAAAAAGCACAAAACAACAAAAGCTCTTTCACACTGCTGGTGGGATTGCAAAGTGGTATAACCTCTATGGACAGTTTGGCACTTCCTTAAAAATCTGGAAATAGGTATATCATTTGACCCAGTAATCCCACTGCTTGGACTATATCCTACAGAATCAAGGGCAGTCACACAAACAGATACATGCACAAGAATGTTTATTGCAGCACAGTCCACAAGAGCAAAAGGATAGAATCAACCAAGATGCCCAACAACAGAGGAATGGATAAACACAGTATGGTACATATACTCAATAGAACACTATGCAATAATAAACAACAACGATGATTTTAGGAAGCATCTCATAACCTGGTTTAAATTGGAAGAAATTATGCTTAGTGAAATCAGTCAGCAGCAAAAGGACAAATATTGTGTGAGATCCCTGCTATAAGGACTTAAAAATAGACTTATGTACATAAGAAAATACTCTTTCATGGCTGTAAGGGTGGGGAGGGAGGGTGAGGGCTGGCCATAGATTATATAGCTGATAGAAATTTGGTTGGGTGAAAGCAGTGACAGCATACAACAGAAATAAGATCAACTTAACTGGACTTCAACATAAACTGAAAACTCTTCTAACCTTAACCCAATGTTGCAAAGATAGAGTAGCAGGGGCGGAGGTCTGGAGACCATGCTCTCAAGGGACATCAATGCCAACTGGCATAACTAGCCTATTGCTAAGAGAGTCTTCTGCACCCCATATTGGTGAGTTGCATATGGGGTCTTAAAAGCTAGTAAGCTGCCATACGAGGTACACCAAATGTTCCCAATTCATCTGTAACAGACAATCATCAAGGACAGCAAAAATACAAGAGAAAATGAGTGCAGGAGACATAAGGATCCATGTGAATGGGTGACTGTATCAACATGTGACCAGAAGAACCAGATGGTGTCTGGCCACCACCAAAGACAGCCATGATGGGGCACACAATGTCGACTCCTGGTGGCAAAATGGGAAAAAGAGGGGTGCACCTCAAGAACTCTGCTAAAAGACAGTGATTGACAGTCAGGGGTCTAGGGGTACCCCTGGGAGCATGGCTACTAGACTTGCTGCTGTCCCTGACCAGAAAACATTACTGAAGTCAACTATTTGGACAGGAAGGGACTGGACTCTGGGATACAATGTGAACAAAGGTGTGTGTACTGTATGGGTCTATGCATCTATAGGATGCTGTCCTATTGACCTCTTACTGTAAGGGAGAGGAGAGGGTGGAGGGGAGGGAACAGGAGATTAAGAGGATATGACATGTATAGAATGAAAACGAGGAGTGTGCTGACACCAGGCAAGGAGAGCAAAAGGATCTGCAGATAGGCAGGGATGCAAACTTAATTTGGATCGTATACTTTCACTTAATCACAATAAAAATAAATAAATAAAATAAAAATAAAAAAGAAGTACAGGAGAGAAAGGGACAATTTTCACAAATACTGTAGTGTACACAATTTTGCAACAACAGTAAAAACAAACAAAAAATCATATATATGGTTACTTAAGTAGATATGGATGCATAGATGTGTACAGAGGGCATGTGCTAATAAATGCATGTGCATGTAGAAGTGTGTCTGTAAGCATATGTATATACACTTATGTTCATGCTGCATATATATATCCACACATACAATAAACCACCTAGGGGATATAGTTGCAGAGGCTTCCTAGCCACATTCAAACAACTCACAGGATTGGTTTTACCATAGTTTCAGAGAATATCTTTGTTAACTAGCATAAGAGTTAACAAAGATAACATTCTACATCCTAGCTTGCTGAGCATCTTTTGAAGTCTAAAAAGCTTGCAAATGGCCTTCTTAGACACAGCTATCAGGTGTCTACGAGTATGGAACAAATGAGCATGAAGGAAATCAAAGGCTCAAAGAAGCTAGTCCGTAGGATTAACAGCCCAAACCAACCACACCCTGCTCTAATCAGAGACCAGAAGAAGCAGATGGTGCTCAGCTATTACTACCATCTCTTCTGGCCGAGGATACAACAAAAGGTCTCAGACAGAAGGGGAGAAAAATGCAAAACAAAACTCAAATTCCTAAAAATAGATTTACCAGACTGACAGACTGGAAGCACCCCAGAGACTATCATCCTAAATACCCTTTGAACTTGGAACTGAAGCTACTCCCTTCAGCTAAATAATACTTTGGCTTATAAAATGCACCCATGAGTAGTATGCTGCCTTAAACAATTAACTACGTGAGGTCAAACAGGCAACATATACCCTACAGGAAAGGTGAGAAAGCAAGGAGGGAAAGGGAAGCTAAATCAATGGAAATAATGAGAATGCGGACACATTGTGAAAGTCATAACCAATGACATGGAATAATTTGTATAAAAACTGTTCAAGGAGAACCTAATTTGTTGTCTAAACTTTCACCTAAACTACAATAAAATCTTATTTTTTTTTCCAGGGGAGACAAGACAGACAGCAGGATGGGGTTGCCGTGAAAGGGGAGACAGAGATGGGGTGATGCTACAGCTGCCAGTTGAGGAACACCTCAGGCTACCCGAAAGTGTGCAAGACAATAAGGATCTTCCTCTAACCAACAACTCACTGCTGTTGAGTTAACCCTGACTCAGTGGCCTGTAGGTGAGAGTAGAACGTCCCCATAGAGTTTATAAGGACAGCCTGGCAGATTTGAATTGTTGACCATTTGGTTAGCAGAGGTAGCACTTAACCATTACACCATCAGGATTTCACCCTCCAAGAGAGCAAGGTGCTTCCAAATCCTTGAATTCAGACTGCCAGTCTCCAGGACTGCTAGGAAAGGGGAGGGGGAGGAGGGAGAGGGGAAGGGGGAGGGAAGAAGGGGAGAGAGGAGAGGGGGAGGTATGGGGGAAGGAGCCGTGAAGTGAGGAGGCGGACAGAGTATGCAAGAAGATTCAACAGCATTCAGCCATGAAACAGCTCAATGAGTCATTTCCCTGCGATTATATTGCCAGGTGGCTAAAAGCTTTGGGACTTTTGCCTCATTTCACCTGATCTGCTCATTAACTTGCCAATAGGAATGAGTCTGTTTTTAAAAATGGAAACATTTCTTTAAAATGCAATTCTAGCCTTATCAATTGGCTACTTTACAAACCCTTCAGTGACTCCTGATGGAGGTGGGAGTTAAGTCCAACTCCTAAATGTGGGCTCTGCTCACCTGGATAATCTTTCTCATCACACCTCTCCCCTCCCAAGTCCCCTCCCCTCCCCACCCACACACTCTACACTTACACTTTGTCAAACTATTTATACTCTCAACAAGCTGCCCTGCTTTAACCTAGCTTCCTAACTTTTGCACAAGGCGTTTCTATTGCAAAACTTTTCCCTCTTTGGCCACAGAATTTCTATCTATTGTTTTGCTTAGACAGTTCCCCATTCAGGAAATCTTCCCTGATCCCCTTAGACTGGATTCTCCAGCAACCCATATATACTTCTACTGTATCCTCGATCACATTGTTCTGTTAAGACTGTTCACTTGCTGTGCTCCTCCACTAAAGGCAAGTGTAGTTTCCTGTAATCCCAGCTCTGAGTATGGTGCTGGCATAGAGCAGATGCTCAGTAATTGATCATCTAATTAATAAATAAATGAATTTACTTTTACAAGGGCGTAGAGTGCACGGCTTTGGATGCCCTCGTAGATATGCTCTGGGACTGGTTCCTGTGAGGAAGTCAGCCCTGTTTTGTACTCTGAGTGTGTATCTAAGCCACATCAAAAATATAATGAATTCTTAGTTATCAGTTTGATGGATTTCCTCACACAGCCTGTCGTGTTGTTGTTAGGAGCCATTGAGTCAGTTCTCACTCATAGCAACCCTATGTATAACAGAACAAAATACCATTACCATGTATCACGGATTGAATTGTATCCCCCCGCCCCCCACCCAAAATATGTGTAGCCATGTGGCTGGGCCATGATTCCCAGTATCTTGTGATTGTCCTCCATTTTGTGATTTTCTATGCTTTATGTTAAAGGATTAGGGTGGAACTGTAAATCCCTTTATAAGATCACCTCCCTGCTCCACTGTAAAGGGATTTTCCCTAGAGTGTAGCTTACCCTACCCTTAATCCTTTCATCCTACAAGAGACAAAAGGAAAAGGAAGCAAGCAGACAATTGGAAACCTCACACCATCAAGAAAGCAGCACCAGGAGAAGAGCATGTCCTTTAGACCAGAGGTTCCTGGCCAAAATGCTCCCTGGAAAAAGACTGATGCAACACCAGACTTTTCTCCAGAGTCGATGAAGGGGAAAGCCTTCCCCTGGAGCAGACACCCTGAATTTGGACTTGTAGCCTACTGGACTGTGTAAGAATAAACTTTCCCTTCTTAAAGCCATCTACTCTGTGGTATTTCTGTTAGAGCAACCCTAGCTGACTGAAATACCATGTCAATCCATCTCATTGAGGGTCTCATTCTTTTATCGTTGACCTTCTACTTTACCTTCTCCAGGGACTAGTCTCTTTTGATAACATGTCCAAAGTATGTTGGACAAAGTCTCATCACTCTTGTTCCTAATGAGCATTCTAGCTGACAGATTTGTTCATTCTTCTGGAAGTCCATGGTACATCCAATACTCATCTCCAACACCATAATTCAAAGGCATCAGTTCTTCAGTCTTCCTTATTCATTATCAGTTTTCATTATGCATTCATTATGTAGTTTTCACAAGCATGTAAGACAATTGAAAATACCATGGCTTGGGTCATGCCTACCTTAGTCCTCAAACCGACATCTTTTTTTTTCTTTTATTTTTTTTTTTAATTATGGCTGAGTGAAAATGTACATTCACATATAAATTTGCATGCTCAACTATGTGCAGCTTCCACTGCTCTCCCTGCCCAGTGACAGCACACTATTTCTCTCTGCTCCATACATGTCTCATCCTCCCAACAGCCTCCTTTCCACTCCTCTCCACCCATTCCCCTTCCTCCAGCCAGAGGTCAGCAGGATTATATCTTATAAATGTATAGCACCATAAAGTGCAACTAATATATGGCCGCTCTGCATTGCCAAGTCCAATCCATTCCTGTCCAAAGAGTGGAACTTTGTTATAATTTATGGGAAAGGGCAGCATCAGGGCCGGGGGCCATGCACCCAGGGGAATCCCAAAGCCGCTGGATCATCAACTGCGGTCTTTTAGTGGAGATCTCAGGATGCACCCCTTTTTATTCTTGTGTTGCCAGTGAGACTCAACTTAGTGAGCTCCATCGCAGCTATCACTGGTGGTGGCCGGGCACCATCTGGTTCTTCCAGTCCCAAGTCTATGTAGGTACGCACTTGTGTGAGTCTCTCTATCTTCTGGGCTGTCTTTACCCCATGTCATTTTGGTCCTTGGTGAGCATCCGTTCCTGCTGAGTTGAAACCATTTGCTGTGTCCTAGGATGGCAGCTTGGCAGCTTTTAAGACCCCAGACGCCACTCACCAATGTTGGATGCAGAGAGCACTCTTAGCAAAACACTAGTTGTGCCAATTGGCCGTGATTTCACCTAAGAGCATGGTCCCCTGCCCCCTGCCCCAGCTACTCTATCCTTGCAATATTGGGTTAAGATGGAAGGGGTATTCAAATTATGTTGAAGTCCACTTACTATTGTTCTTGTTTCTAATGCGTGCTGTCACCGGTTTCACCCAACCACATTTCTACCAACTATCTAATCTAAACCTTCCCCCGCTTACCCTCCCTCCCCTCCCTTGCAGCCATCAAAGAGTGTTTTCTTCTATACATAAGTCTGTGTTTGAGATCTTGTTGTAGGGGTCTCATACAGTATTTGTCCTTTTGTCACTGACTACTTTCACTTAACATAATGTCTTCCAGTTGAAACCAGGTTATGAGATGTTTCCTGGAATCATCATTATTCTTTATCATTGCATAGTGCTCCATTGAGTATGTGTACCACAGTTTACCTATCCATTCCTCTATTGATGGGCATCTGGTTTGATTCCATCTTTTTGCTATTGTGGACTGTGCTGTGATAAACATTCTTGTGTGTGTGCCCGTTGGTGTGAATGGTCTTGATTCTGTAGGATATATTCCAAGTAGTGGAATTACTGGGTCAAATGGTATATCTATATCCATTTTTATACTTGGTAGGAGAGTTCTAGTTTCTCCACAGCCTCTCCAGCATTTGTTGTTTTGTGCTTTTTGGATCATGGCCAACCTTGTTGGGGTGAGAAGGCATCTCATTGTAGTTTTGATTTGAATTTTTTTAATAACTAAAGATCGTGAACATGTCCTCATGTGTTTTTTGGCTGCCTGGATCTCCTAAAACAACATCTTTGATTTTCAACACTTTAAAGAGGTCTTTTACAGCAGATCTGCCCAAAGCAATGTATTATTTGATTTATTGACTGCCATTTTCATGGGTGTTGATTGTGGACCCGAGTTAAAGGAAATCCTTGTCAGCATCAATCTTTTTCCATGTATCATAATGTTGCATATGGGCCCACTTGTGAGGATTTTTGTTTTCTCTACACTGTGGTTTAATACATACTGAATGCTGCAGTCTTTGGTCCTCATCAGTAAGCCTTTCAGGTCCTCTTTGCTTTCAGCAAGCAAGTTTTTACTGCAGGTTGTTTATAAGTCTTTCTCTAATCCTGATGCCCTGTTCTTCTTTATATAGTCCAGCATACAGTTGGAATAAGTATGGTGAAATGATACAACCCTGCTGCACACTTTTCTTGAATTTAAACCACACAGTATTCCTCTATTCTGTTCAAACAACTACCTCCTGGTCTAATTCCTATTCTTCAGAATGTTATCCATAGTTTGTTATCATGCACGCAGTCAAAGGCCTTTGCATAGTCAATAAAACGCAAGCGAACATTTTTTGGTATTCTCTGCTTTCAGCCAGGATCCATCTGACAGCAACAGTGATATCTCATGTTCTATGTCCTCTTCCACATCTGGTTTGGATTTCTGGCAGCTCCTTATTGATATATTGCTACAAATATTGCAGCAAAATTTTATCTGTGTGCAATGTCAATGATATTGTTCAAGAATTTCTGCAGTCTATTGGATCATCTTCCTTTGGAATGGGCACAAATATGGATCTCTTCCAGTCAGTTGGTGAAGAAGCTGTCTTCCAAATGTCTCGACATAGACAAACGAGCACTTCTAGTGCTGTATCCCTTTATTGAAACATGTCAGTTGATATTCTGTCAATTCCTGGAGCCTTGTTTTGTACCAATGCACTCAGGACAGCTTGGATTTCTTCCTTTATTGGTTGTTTATAATATGCTACTTCATGGAATGGCTTAACACTGAGAAATTATTTTTGGTAAGGTGACTCTTATATTCCTTCTGCCTTCTTTTGATGCTTCCTAAGTTGTTTAGTATTTCTCCCACAGAATCATTCAATATTGCAAACGGAGGCTTGAATTTTTTCTTCATTTTTTTTCAGGTTGAAAATGCAGAGTGTGTTCACACACCCTGGAGCCCTTGTAGATTCTTAAAGACTAGTTCCCAATACTACTCAACTAGGTATACTCACTGCTTCAATATAACTTAAAACAATACCTACCCCTATTGGTTCATTTACTGAAAGTCATGATTTATAAATAACAAAGGAAAAGAATCTAATTAAGTTAGGTTAAGATAGGCTAAACCATCCTCTACTGTGTCTCATCAAATTCAACCAATAGCCAAGCTAGGGACTTTCCTTTGTGTTCACCCTTGCTCCTCTCAACAGCACTGTGACCTGAAAAGGCATTTACCACTCTCATTCACAGAATTATAATTTCAAAACAGGTTTGTTTCCCTGTCCTAGATGTCACTTCTAGTAGTCCATAATTGTATCTAAGATACAGAAAATATTAAGTGTATCTATGCTAGAAATGAGCTATAATATTTGGGGGGAAATTGTAATGAAATAAATGTCTAATAGTAAAACCAAAATCAAACCCATTGCCATCAAGTCAGTTCCAACTCATCGTGACCCTATTGGATAGAGTAGAACTGCTCCATAGAGTTTCCAAGGAGTACCTGGCAGGTTTCAACTTCCAACCTTTTGGTTAGCAGACGTAGTACTCACTAACTATGCCACCAGGCTTTCCATCTAATAGTTAAGTACTGGTTAAATAAGTCATGATATACACTTATGATGGCTACAGAGTAGCCATTTAAAATCATCATGCCATAGAATATGTAACGATATGGACATATTCACAAGATTATTGGTAACTGGAAGAAATTATACAAAACCAGCTGCAAGTATAACCTTAAAAGTAGAGCTATGGACCCATGTCATCACATATTCTACAGCATGGCTATATATGTACACACATATATATGAGCTCTGATATACATATAGATATAGACATACAGATACAGATATAGATATAGATACAGATATACATAATCTCTGGTGGCACAGTGGTTAAGCTTTCAGTTGTTAACCAAAATGTCAGCAGTTGGAATTGATTAGTTGCTTCCTAAAAAACCTGTGCGGCAGTCTACTCTGTTCTACAGGGCTGCTGTGGGTCAGAATTGAATTGACTTGATGGTGACAGGTTTGGTTTTCTTTCTCTCTTTCTCCTTTTTTTTTTTTTTTTTTTTGGTTTATACACCTACACACACAGACAGACACACATAAGTAAAGAACCAGAATATTATACACAAAAAGGGTAACTGATTATTATGAAAAGCAAAAGAACAGATCTTAATGGTATTCTTTGGACTTTTATCTAACTTCTACATTTTCTACAAAGAATGTGTATTACTTTTGCAATCAAAAAAAAAAAACTTGGAAAGAGTTGAAGCACATAAACATATAAGGAAATTTAACTGGAAAAAATTGCAAATGAGTGTTTCTGTCTCTTTCTTCAAATATAGTCTTAGCCTCAATACTGACTGCCATCAAATAGATTCCAAGTCATAGTGACCGGTAGGACAGAGTAGAACTGCCCCTGTAGGGCTTCCCAGACTCTAAATCTTTAGGCAAGCAGGTCACCACACCTTTCTCCCATGGAGTAGGTGGTGGGTTCAAATCACAGACCTTTCAGTTAGTGGCTGAGAACTTAATCACTGTGCTACCAGGGCTCCTGCCTCAGCTTCTGTCCACTCCCCCCACCCCCTTTCTCTGGTCACACACACATGCAGGGAAGCGCTTTACTGGCACTTACGCTGTTGGCTTGCTGTAGTGCCATGAAGAGTATCATCAGCTTGTTAGGAGAATCAGGGCTTGGAATTTAACCATAATCCATATTTTCTCAAATTTGACAGAGAAGATAATGAACTGATAGTCCCAGTTTATGTCTTTTTGTGGCACATATCATAGTATTGTTTGAATTATAGGTACCAAATTACTATTATATTAAAAGAATAAAACTAGCTACTGTAGAGTCGGTTCCAACTCATGGCACCTCCATATGTGTCAGAGTAGAAGTATGTTTCATAGAATTTTCAGTGACTAATTTTTCAGAAGTAGGTTGACAGGCATTTCTTCAGAGGTACTTCTAGATAGGCTCAAACTTTCAACTTCTCAGTTAGCAGCCAAGCATCATAACCATTTGGACCACCCAAACTCCCACTAGATTATGGCACCTCTTAAAGTCAGAGTCCATAACTATGTTGTCTTTGTATTTGCTGGGGCGCATAGCACAGTGTCTTGCACCTAGTAGGTGTTCAATAAACAGCTCTTCAATTGAATACAAATGATGTACTAATTAATAGATTCATTTATCACTTAACAAATCAACTGGTTTCACATGTCCATATAATCCAGGAAATGTTCTAGGTCCTGTCTTAAAAAACAAAGATAAATTTAAAATGGCCCTATTTTGAGGATACATTCACCCTTGTGAGGAAGGCAAAGCTATTGCATGTGAGTCAAATAAGTGCTAAATTGTGTCACATTAACATGGCTGAAATAGAAATTCAGAAATGAGAAAGCTGAGCATAGACTAGAATATAAAGCAAAGGCTTTTCTAGTCCCAGCTATAAAACAACCTTTCCTCTCTAACCACAGACTAAGTCCTCAGGGTTTCCACTAGCCTTTCTCTTATTTCTGCCCACTTAATCTAACCCTGTACTGCTCCAGTTCAGTCCACCTGGCCAGCCTAACCACTATGTACAACTGCTCCTGCACAAGGAAAATTATAACTATAATTACCTACTAAGGTAGGAAAAAAAAAAAAGTGAAGAAGAAAAAGAATGCACAGCTTCCAGGGTCTTCAGGAACATGAAAACTCGGATCAAGTAAAATCAAACACCATCGTTGTCATGGATTGAATTATGTCCCCCCCAAAATATGTGTGGCCATGTGGCTAGGCCATGATTCCCAGTATCTTGTGACTGTCCTCCATTCTGTGGTTTTACTACGCCGTATGTTACAGGATTAGGGTGGGGCTGTAAATCCCTTCATAGGATTATCTCCCTGCTCCACTGTAAGGCAGTTTCCCTGGAGTGTGGCTTGCCCCACCCTTAATGCTTTCATCTTGCAAGAGATAAAAGGAAAGGGAAGCAGGCAGAGAATTGGGAACCTCGTACCATCAAGAAAGTAGCACCGGGAGAAGAGCGCGTCCGTCAGACTCTAGGTTCCTTCACCAAGATCCTCCCTGGATAAAGACTGATGCAATAGCAGACTTTCCACCAGAGCCGACAAGGGGGAAAACCTTTCCTGGAGTGGACATCCTGAATTTGGACTCCTAGCCTACTGGACTGTATAAGAATAAACCTTTCTTTTTTAAAGCCATCCACTCTGTGGTATTTCTGTTACAGCAGACTCAGCTGACGAAAACAATCATCTTGATATGGATGGAGTACAAAACTCAGTTGCCTTTGAGATGACTCTGACTCCTGGCAATCTACTGTATGCCACAGTAGAGCTGTGTTCCGCAGTGTTTTCAATGACTGGTTCTTCAAAAGTGTATCACAGATTTTTCTTCCAAGGCACCTCTAGGTGAACTCAAACGTTAACCTTTCAATTGGCAGCTGAACACTTACCACTTCCCATTCCTACTTGGAAACTGGGAAATTTAAATTCTAATCTTGACTTTGCTACTAGCTAGTTGTCATCTTTTAAATAACTGTTTCGATTATCTCAAAAGTTTGTCAGTTATCATTTATAACACATATAGTGACTGATGAAGGCAATAGATCCCTATGTTGACATCAACATAAGGCTACTGAGCTTGGGAGTAGTTCTAGGGAGAAGACTGAATAAGTTCCATATTATGTCAGAAGCTTAAATACACTGTAACTTAGGCTTTGGACAGTCCCCTTCCTGCATTCCCCATCTCTTTTTAAGAACTTCTCCTTATCCCGTTGATTCATTGGTTCAGCTAATCAGTCATCAGTTCTACAAATACGAGATTTCAGCCTAGGAGGATGGATAAAACACGTATATAGGTAATCAGAATAAAGTAAGAAGGTGTTAATTGCCTCATGAGAGGTGCAGATGAAGTGCTGTGGGATCACTTCCAGCAGAAGAGGTCAGTAATAGTGCCATCAACAAGAAAGAATGTGATCTGACCTTATGAGATAGATGGGAGTGGGACACAAAGAAGCGATACAGAAACAGCATTATCAAAACCCTAGAGATTTTTTAAAAGTAATGTATATTCCAGAAGGCTGTTAGAATTAGCTCAATTTGGTAGGAGGACAGAAAAACTGGAGTTAAAGACAGAACTATAGACTGAGAACACACAAGTGTTGAGGGAATTGGATTTAGAGTGATTGTTAAGAAAATAGGGAGACAATGAAGGCTTCGAAGGAAGAGGGTAACATGCTGCCATCCAATTTTCAACTGTGTATGTTGAATAAGTGGTAGGGCTATCAAATGAATTTCTTACCTAACAATTTCCTTAATTCTGGCTACTCAAAATAGGTATGTTCTCCAAGCATAGCCTGCAAGGGGTAACTTTCATTCTCCTTTCCACTGTCTACCTCCACATTAGAAAGGAGTTTTTATTGCTCGTGCTCTGGTAATGCCAGAAAGTTCCCACCTATCTTGGCTTTGTCATGCTATCAGCCTAAAAATAGATGCTAATTAACAAGGTTATTTCTAACTTACATTGTTAAAAGACAGGGAAATAGTGCTGAAACACATACAGAGTAGCAAATTAACCAAGGATGGAACCAAATTTGAGTTTGAAGTTCCCACCTCACAGATATTCAAATCACTAAATAGTCTTTTTTTGCTTTTTCCTAAATCAGATAGTCATTATCCAAATTTCCTATCCAAGTGTGATAATATAGTGTGATGAGACATGTCCCAACAGAACACAAATTGACTTTTGGAGACTAGATGCTCTCTGTAAGGTGTAGAAAGTAAAGTAAATCTCTCACTCTATTATCTGTTGTCTCTGAACCAACAGATTACATGGTTCACTGACTAGCTGAATAACTTTTAGACAGTGTGTTCATGTCTATTTACACATATTCTACAGAAATATATTAACAACTGAGGAACAGCTCTAAAAATTACCTGGCAAGATGGATAGATGAGAGCAACAATCTCTCCTTGTACATTTCTTCATAGAAAAAAGTTTTCCATGGAAGGGAAGTGAGAAAAAAAAAAACAAAAAACCATACATACAACTATACGATGCTGTCCCTGCAGAGTGGGAACCCTATACAATAAGAGAGGCAAGGGAAGAAAATCTACCCTATAACCTCTTGGAAACCCCTTACCCCTATCTGGGATACAACTGCAATATATATTTTTATAGCAATGAGTTTACTTATATTTATGGCCCAAAATATTTTATGGGACAACATATATTTTTTAATTAAGAAAGTAACCATTCACATTCATTTGATAGCTATAAAAGTAATGGAAGATTTCTGATTTACACTGTTAACTAAATAACATTTTTCTTTTCAAATCAGAAGTTAACTTGAGTCTACTTTCCAAGTCATATGTATTTCACATATCATAAAGTCGATGCTGACTCACAGTGACCCGAAGACAGAGTAGAATTGCTCCCAGAGTTTCAAAGGAGCATCTGACAGATTTGAACTGCTGATCTTCTTATTAGCAGCCACAGACACCACCAAGGTATTTCACATAAATACATATTATTAACAGGTACAAGAAGATTCTTATGTCTACTACAGTAACACTGGTCATTAAGTAACTGTTAATCAGTTGGCTGTTGTGTCAACTGATGACAATTCCATGTGTACCAGGGTGGAACAGTGCTGCCTAGGTTTTCAGTGGCTGACTTTTTAGAAACGAGTAGCCAGGTCTTCTGAGGTATCCCTGGGTGGACTTCAACCTCTAGACTTTCACCTGAGCACTTTCACTGCTTGCACACTAGGATTTTCTTGGATGTGTGTGTAACTGAAACTGCCTATCCAAAGGGTGAAAGGTTTGAGTCTACCCAGAGACAGCTCTCGAAAGAAAGGCCTAGCAGTTTACCTACCCAAAAATCAACCATTGAAAACTCTATCTTAGTCATCTTGTGCTGCTGTAATAGAAATATCACAAGCAAATGGCTTTAACAAAGAGGAATTTGTTATCTCACACTCTAGTAAGCTAGAAGTCAGAATCAGGACATCAGCTCCAGGAGAATGCTTTCTCCCTCTTTGACTCTGGAGGACGGTCCATGTCATCAATCTTCCTCTGGACTAGGAGCTTTTCCAAAGGACCCACTCTGTACTAAGAGCTGCTTTCTTGATAGTATAAGGTCCACCCATCTCCCTCCTGACTTCTCAGTTTTATATCTGAAAAGAAACAATCCAATCTTATAGTTTGAGTCCTGCCTCGTTAATGGAACTGCTACCTATCCAACCTTATTGATTTACACTGTAGAAAATCACATCAGATGAACAAATGGTAGATAATCACACAATACTGGAAATCATGGCCTTGCTAAATTGTTAGACATTTATATATTGTGTAGAATACAATTCTATGCAGCAATGTTGTCCTTGGACACACATAGGAACACCACGTGTTAGAATCAACTTGACAGCAACTAGTCACAAAGTATTTTGCTTTAAAAGTAAGTAACAGTGTTACACAAATCTTTCTTCAGATAAACGATGCTTATGACTGAATAAAATGCCAAGTGAATTCCGCTACACAACGAACAAGTGTTGGATGGCACTGGAATTGTATTGAATCTAACCTTCACTGGAGAAGAGGCTCATGGGCATATAGATTTGAAAAATACTCCTGCTCCCTTCTTTTGTCTTCCTTTGATTTCCATGATGTGTCATCCCCACGGTTTTCATCCTCTCCAGCACTTTCCTGGTCATTTCCACAACACTAGCTTCCTCTAAAGAACAAAAAATATTGGAGAGCTCTAAGGCTTTGTACACGCAGTTTTCTCTGCCTAGAGTACTCTTCCCACCCTTGTCTTTTGATTTTCTTTATTCCTACTCATCTGTGAGACTTCAACCTCAAGCATTACTTCCATAGAGAATATTTGTCTGACCATCACCCCTCAATATACTCTATCCCATGCCAACAAGACTGAGTCAGGGTCTCTTCATACACACTCCAAGAACTCACTGTGTGTTTTCTTAAAAAAAAAAAATGTTGCCGTACAGTCAATTCCAACTCACAGCAACCCTACAGGATAGAGAAGAACTGTTTCACAGGGTTTCTCCAAAGAGCAATTGGTGGATCCCAACTGCCAACCTTTTGTTTAGCAGCTGTAGTTCTTAACTACTGCACCATCAGGGCCCCTGATTTCTTCTTACAGCTTATCCAAGTCAGTAATTATACACTTATTCGTAGTATTATTTGACTACTGCTTAGCTCCTCCCTATTTTTGTATAATCTCCATCAGATCAGTAACCATTTCCTTCTTCCTGACCATTATTTCCTCAGTGTCTAACACAGCACCTGGCTTATAGTGAACATGTGATAAATATTTGCAAGCCAATAAATGAAGCAGTAGGAGATAAGACTGGAAAGACAGTGTGGGATAGTCTATTTTTCTAACCCTTCTTACTCTTTACATTGCCCCTAGAGTAATCATCTTAAAATACAGAAATGTGGAAGAGTTTTACAAGTTATAATAATGTAGTCTCCTCATTATTATTATTATATCACTTAGAAACTTTTGACTTCCATGTCAAGGTTCTCCGTGATCTCATATAAACCTGTTTTTTTGGCTTCTTCTCACACTATATACCACCATAAACACAGAGCCTCAGTTATCCTCTGGTAATTAACATGCCAGTGAGTCATTTTCAACTCATAGCTGCTGAAATGAGACATAAGTAATCCCATTTGGAAGAAAGGTGCGAGACATAAGTAACTCCATTTGGAGGAAAGGTGTGTAAAAAATCAGGTAATAGCCTCCAGGAACCAACTTAGCAGGAAATAACAAGAGATACCACAGGGTAATTATACTGAAACAGATAGGGCCTGGAGACAGCCTCACAAATAATCCCTGGAGCCAGCCTAGTACAACATCCACTCACGGAAATCCCATATGGATGAAAACATTCACCAATGTGGTTAACACATTCACCCACAGCTAAATTTTGCAACTTGCAGAAATTCCACATGGTCTCAGCCAATCAATACAAAGGTTATCTCCCCCTCCCCACCTTGCAATTTCACGGCTTAAATACTGGGTGCTAAGAAAGTTTGGGGTCACCCCCTGCTCTGCATAGTTTGGGGTGCATCCCTGGTGCACCAGTCTTTTTCTTATTGGGAACATTTTTTAATAAAACTTAACTTTCAAAAAGTAACTGCATCATGTCTTGAAACTGGGACCCTAGCAATAGCAACCCCATGTGACAGAGTAGAACTGCTCCATAGTTGTCTAGCCTTTAGAGGTCTTTAGAGGAACAGATTGTCAGATCTTTCTCACATAAAGCTGCTGGGTTAACATGAACCACCATCAAATTTTTGGTTAGCAATTGAATACTTAATCTTTGTGCCACTCATGCTGTTTATAATCTGTCACAGAGGTGATAAAGTATTACACACTACTATACTGTTGACACAATTCTTTAGACATAACCAACTTCCATACTTTTGTTTCTGCTGTTTCTCAGCCAGAATGCCTCATTTTTGGCAAGTCAGAACTTAAAATCCTCTTCCTTTAGTAAAATTTTCGACTTTATATTATAAAGTATAATTAGCTGCATATGTTTTCTTGGTTCTATTCTGTATTATAAAGTGCTTCAGGGATATTTTAAAGTCTGCATTTTAACTATCTTCATACTTCCACAGTGCCTAACACAACTGCAAGACAACATGAGCTGAACTGAGCCCACCACTGACATAAACTAAATTCTAGAATAATTGTCACCAGCTAAGGAAAAGGCAATAAACAGGATGGCAACAATCCAGAAACCCAGAAGAAAAATGGAGACACTCTATGTTACTTGAAGTTCTTAAGGCTAAAGGCTTAATTATTAAACTACCCTCAGTGTTGTAAAAGTCTAGGTGAAATGCTATCAGCCTCTCCTGCTGATTTTCAGATTCTATGGAAACTCGCTGGCATAGTGGTTAAGTGCTATGTCTGTTAACCAGAAGGTTGGTTGTTCAAATCTGCCAAGTGTTCCTTGGAAACTCTATGGAGTAGTTCTCCTCTGTCCTATAGGGTCACTAGGAGTTGGAAACGACTCAACAACATTGCGTTTTTTTATGGAAACCCTGGTTGCATAGTGAGTGGTTAAGTGTTACAGCTGCTAACTAAAAGGTTGGCAGTTTGAATTCACCTTGCAAACTCTGTGGGGCAGTTCTACTCCATCCTACAGAGTGGCTATGAGTCTAAATAAACTCAAAGGCAGTGGGTTTGAGTTTTAGTTTATAATAAGTATGGGGTCCTGATGGCACAGTAGGTAAGAGCTCACCTGCTAATCAAAAGTTCAGCACTTTGAATCCACCAGCCTCTCCTTGGAAACGCTATGGGACAGCTTTACTCCATTCTGTAGGGTCACTATGATTTAGAATTGAATGGATGGCAATGGGTTTCCTTGGTTTTTGGTATAGTGAGTATGAAGGAACCCTGGTGGCACAGTAGCTAAAGTGCTCATTTGCTAACCGAAAGATCAGCAGTTTGAACCCACCAGCAGCCCCACTGAAGAAAGATGGGTAGTCAGCTTTTGTAAGGATTTACAGCCTTGGAAACTCTATGGGGCAGTTCTTCTCTATTCTACAGGGTTACTATGAGTCAAAATCTACTCTACAGCTGGGAGGGTAATGAGTACAGGCACCCCTGGGTGGTACAAATAGTTAAGCACTAGGCTACTAACAAAAAGATGACCATTTTGAATCTACCCAGAGGTGCCTCTAAAGAAAGTTCTGACAATCTACTTCGGAAAGATCACAGCCACTGAAAACCCCATGGAGTATAGTTCTACTCTGAAACACGTGAGTTCACATTGAGTCAGAATTGACTCAGTGACAACCAGTTTTTTGTGCCTAGAAGTATGTCCTCAGAACCACAAAAGAGAGCATTTCTGAGGACCCAATGAAAGGCTGCTAAAACTGTGACTGGCAGGTTTACCTTTATAATATAACCAAACAACTAAAAGTCACAGAATTATAAAGTTCACTCCTGGAAAACTCCAGAACCTCAATATTTCTACTGGTCTATGTCCTGCATTGGGTCTGACTCTCAGGATTCTTTGTCAGGTGGATCAGCCTTTCTTGAATTCACCAAGACTCTTGAAAACCCTGGTTTGCCTTCCATCCTCTTAGTGCTCTACTTAAACACGTGAACTAAGAAGTCTGCTCTATTGTTTAAGCGCAAGCTCCGTAAGTCCATTTCAGGAAAGGAAGAAGTGTGGTAGCTCTAACAACCCTGGGGCATTCCAGCTGTCCCAGCAAGGTCTAGCTAAGTTAAAAATGAAGATCAAAGCAAAGGGTTTTCTTCCCCGCTTCTTTTTCTTTTTTTCCCCTTCTTTTGTTTCCTTTTTGTCTTTTTTTTGAATAGCCAGTTGTCTCCTCATGTTGTCTATAGCTGAGACTATTTATCATCAATAAAAATCAACATCATTTATAGCTCATTTGCCTTATACTGTTTTTCATTCAAAGGGACACAGACAAGTTGTTAACAGGCAGAAATGATTCCACTTTAGACAAAAATACATAGTATGTCCAAATTCATGTCCACCCCGACTTTGTGTATAGTATTCATAAGTTACTTTTCTCTTTAGGCCTGAATATCAGTGAAGTTTCTTGTTTCCTTGTTTTTTTGTTTTTTTTCTGTAGAAAGAAATCATGTAAAGAACATCTTCAGGATTATAATTGATAATTAAAATGATTTCCAAGCTTCATTTCAAGGGATACAAATATTGCTATCTGCTGCTGGTCTATTTGCTTTAAAAAAAGTTTTAACAGCCAAGTCCAGGCCTGTTTACCTTTCCTTTGTGTTGTTCTGTTGATAAAGGTGCAGTCACGGAGGATAATCTTCAGAAGCTTGGTTCTGTTGTCGCAGCAACCAACCCAACTTCAAGCATTTTTAAACATATTCTCCCAAGTCTTTCAAGTAATAAGAAGATATACCTGATCTAACCCATTGTAGTAAATGCTAAAGTCATTGTTTATAATTCTGATCTAGGTATCAGAAAATTGGGGACCTAATCTAGCAGGGATTTATAACAACAAACCCTCTTTGTGTAGAAACTGCTGGAAATCACATGCCTTTGCCACCTTCAGGCCAGTGTCCATTTCCCCAGAGAGAGTGGTCACCATCAAAAAGGAAAAAAGTAACAAGAAAATTCCTGCTTCTTCCAGCTCAGACCCTCCAGCAGTCTCAGGATTTAAATGCATCACAGGCCAGTTTTATAATGCCCTGTTTCTGTTTACTTGTACGGATCAGGAGATAAACAGATCCTGAGTCTCTCATTGAATGTTAACAAACTACACACTATATCTGAATACCCTAGAGAATTAGCATACAGCAAGCTCTCCACTGCCATTAACCAGTTTTTAGTTCATTTTTATGTAATTGTCATGTGTTATACAAAGAAGCCTAAAACTCCTTTTAGTTGGAAGACGATATTAATTCCAAATAATTAACAAGTAGGTCACACATTAAAGGCAGAACCCTTATATCATTGTACAGTTTGAATAATAGTCACTTTACATTTGCTACCTATCCACTTTCTGCAAAGAGTACAAACCATTTGAAAAATGAGATTCAAAATAACAAGTATCATTGTGTAGCTCTGGTCTTCACTGAGAAAGGGTAAAAGAAAAGAATGAACTTTTTGGTCAGTCAGCCCATCAATTTTTCAGTCAGAGTATTGACCAGATACCTAAACAGTACTGGCAACACATAAGCATACAACACAAGTGTGCCTCAAGGAGCCAAGGACAATTTAATGATTTTGTGTGAGCACCGAGAATAAGGGCAAACAGTGTCATCTGAGAAACCAGGAACAGAGGATCATATTGTTAGTAGTCCGTTTTAAAGATAAGTAAATAAACCTTGAAAAGTTAACTAAATTGTTATTATTGGCTGCTACTAACTATTAGCAACCATATGATCCCATTTCCAAAACAAAACTGACTGTTTCTACTAAAACCACTTTTGCAAAGCAGAGATACATGTAGTAAGTCAACTCTTTAATCCCCAGGACGTGGGCTATTAAAGGTACATTACAATTATTAGAAAACTATGTTAGTTTTGACTGTTCATTGAGCTCACAGTGACCCTATAAACAAAAGAAAAAAGTACTGCCTGGTCCTGCAACGTGCCCACAACTCTTTTGTGCTTAAGCCCACGAGTGCAGCCTCTGTGTCGAGGGTCTTCCTCTTTTCTGCTGACCCTCCACTCTACCAAGCATGATGTCCTTCTCCAGTGATTGATTTTTCATAACAAGTCTGAGGGATATAAGATTAAGTCTCACCGTCCCTGCTTCCAAGGAGCACTCTGGTTGTCCTTCTTTCAGAACAGATGTTTTTGTTCTTTTGGCAGTTGACAGTATATTTAATATTCTTCTCAAACACCACAACTCAAAGCATCAATTCTTCTGTCTCCGTTATTCATTGTCCAGCTTTCACATGCATATGACAGGACTGAAAATACCATGGTTTGGGTCAAGTGTACAATTTAGATTTCAAGGTGACATCTTTACTTTTGAACACTTGAAAGAGGTCTTTTGCAGCAGATTTCCTCAATGCAATGTATCTTTTGATTTCTTGACTGCTGCTTTAGTGGGCACTGATTGCAGAACAAACTAAAATGAAATCCTTGACAATCTTAATCTTTCCTCCATTTATCATGATGTTACCGGGCCACTTGTGAGGTTTTTTGATTTCTTGATCTTGAGGTGCAACTCATGCTGAAGGCAGTGGTCTTTGATCTTCATCAGTGTTTCAGATCTTCTTCACTTTCAACAAGCAGGGTTGTGTCACCTGCATACCACAAGTTATTAATGAGTCTTCCTCCAGGTCTGATGCCTAGTTCTTCTTCAGATTATTTTCTTGGCATACGAACTGAAAAGATATGGCGAAAGGATTCAATCTTGACACACGCCTTTCTTGATTTTAAACCATTCAGTGCCCTCTTGGTCTGGTTGTATAACTGCCTCTTCATCCACATTCCTCGAGAGATGTCATAGATTGAACTGTGTCCCCCCAAAAAATGTGTGTAGCCATGTGGCTGGGCCCTGATTCCCAGTATCCGGTGATTGGCCTCCATGCTGTATGTTAAAGGATTATGGTGAGACTGTAAATCCCTTTATAAGATCACCCTTAATCCTTTCATTTTACAAGAGATAAAAGGAAAGGGAAGCAAGTTCAAAATTAGGAAACTCACAACATCAAGAAAGCGGCACTAGGAGAAGATCATGTCCTTCAGACCTCAGGTTCCTGTGCCAAGATGCTCTCTGGACAGAGACTGACACAATACCAGACTTTCCTCCAGAAGCAGACTTCCTGAATTTGGACTTGTAGCCTACCGGACTGTGTAAGAAGAAACTTTTCTTTGTTGAAGCCATCCACTCTGTGGTATTTCTGTTAGAGCAGCCCTAGCTGACTAAAACATGAGCACAATTAAATGTTCTGGAATTCCAATTCTCCACCATGTTAGCCATAATTTATTATGATCCACACAGTCGAGTGCCTTTGCGTCATCAATGAATCACAGGTAAATATCTTTCTGGTATTCCCCACTTTCAGCCAAGATCCAGCTGACATCAGCAATGATATTCCTGGTTCCACATTCTCTTCTGAATCCAGTGTGAATTTCTGGTGGTTCCTTGTCAATATACTGTTGCAGCCACTTTTGAATGATCTTGAGCAAAATTTTACTTGTGTGTGATATTATGATATTTTTGGATAATTTCCACACTCCATCTTTCTTGGGAATAGACAACAACGTGGCTCTCTTCCAGTCAGTTGGCCAGGTAGCTGTCCTCCAAATTTCTTGGCATAGACGAATGAACACTTCCAGCACTGAATCTGTTTGCTGAAATATCTCAGTTGATATTCCATCAGTTCCTAGAGCCTTGTTTTTTGCTAGTGCCTTCAATGCAGCTTCAACTTCTTCCTTCAATACCATCAGGTCCTGATCATATGCTCCTTCATGAAATGGTCGATCTATTGACCAGTTTTGTCTGGTATAATGACTCTGTATATTCTTTTCATCTTCTTTTGATGTTTCCTGAATCATTTAATATTCTTCCTTTAGATCATTCACTATTGCAACTTGAGGCTTGAATTTTTTCTTCAGTTCTTTAGGCTTGAGAAGTGCCTAGTGTGTTCTGTCACTGCTTTTCTTAGCTGCCTTCAAGTTTGCTCCAACTCACAGAGGGCTGATCTACAACAGAATGAAATGTGACTCAATCCTGTGCCATTTTCACAGTCCACTACTGTAGAAACTCTGTATTTTGAGTGCCTTCCAATCTAGGGGGCTTATCTCCCAGCACTGTATCAGACAATATTCTGTTGTGATCATTGGGGTTTTTACTGGCTAATTTTTAGGAGGTATTCAAGCCTTTTGTCCTAGTGTGTATTACTGGAGGCGCTCCACTGAAACCTGTTGTTTCAGTTAGTTAGTGCTGCTTCAACAGAAATGCTACAACTAGATGACTTTAAAACGAGAAATTTTATTTTGTCATAGTCCAGTTGCCTAAAATTCCAAATTCAGTGTGTCAGCTCCAGCAGAAGGCTTTCTCTGCTGGCCCTGGAGGAAGGTCCTTGTCAGTCTTCCCCATGCTCAATTCCTAACATTGCCTTCTCATTGGTATGAGGTCCCTGAAACTTTCTATCTTCTTTCCTTCATATTCCAAGAGAAGGCACAAAACAATCTTACACCTTGAGTCCTCCATCACTAACACAACCACCACCCATTTGCCCTTATTAACATCACAGAGGGAGGATTTACCCCACGGAGTAATATCACACAGTACCAGGAATCTTGGGGCCAAACAGCTACATTTTGGGGAGAATGCAATTCAACCCATGACACCCATCTACCACAGGTGACCCAGGTGTTATCTGAAAGCACCGCATAGCTTCCAGCATTATAGCAACAAGCCACTCCAGCACCACCAACTGACATACAGGTAGGTAGTGGTCATTGAATTTAGCTTCTTCTAATTAACTGAACTCCAATTAATGAGTTAAATATTTTCTTTCAGGAGGCTGTCAAGTGATACATTTAAATGATTCTTTCATCAGGGACAAGGTGTTTTCTGGAGATGCTGAGGGTAGGTACAACTTGGGTACTTCTCTAACTTACACGGTGACTATAAGTGTACTATGAGTCATTCAAGACAATCACAAACTTATTTTTAAAAACATGTAGCTCTCTCTCATTATGATAATTCAGTTTCTCTAAATATAAAATCCATCCTCCACCCCTTTTTTCTCTTCTTCCCTTCAGTAGAAGTTTGTGTAGATATTTCCCTCATCTCAAAGTCCTTTGTATTTTCTTCTAAAAAAAAAACAAAAAAAGGAAAATCCTTATTTAATGCCAACCTCAGTTTATTGAAATATCATAGAAGTTCATGTTTTTGCAAGACCTGTTCCTGGTAAACCACCCCACAATGATCTTCCCCTTGAGACCCTTCAGTGTACAGTAAGATTCTGTTCTATTTTACTATTTAGCAGTTTCACACATGGGTATGCCCTATCTCTCTACCTAAGTGCCATGCTTCTAAAGGACAAGAATTTTTTTTCAATTTCATCTACATCTGAATCGTTTATGATATGTTTGAAAGTGAATTAAGTGTGCTATAAACATTATTTGAGAAGACAAAAATAAAAATGAAAGCCTTTGTGACATATGACACTGGAACTGAAATTACTTTTATATTTGTGGCCTGTAAAAAAAATTGATAATTTGAAACAAGCCTTTTGCATAATTAAATAGGTGAACTGGTCATTCATGAAATATTTATTAAACAGCTACTGTGGGTCTGATACCATGCTAGGTGCTACAAATAATATAAAATTATAAATAATACATGGTGTCTATCCTCAAGGTGTTTATAATCTAAAAGTGTCTAATGGCAGATTTTGTTACACTCAGACATGAGCAGATGAGAGATAACGGGATGATTAAGCATCTTGGGAGCCTTAGAAGTATACAATTCAGATTTTTTAAAATAGTTCAGGATGTTGGATACATAACATTTCAAATACAAAATAAAATATTAAATCCTATGGAAAAAGTCAAGTACAAAGAAATATTTCTTTGGCATAAAATTTACAAAACAAAATAAATACCCTTGAAATTACATTTCTCAGTCTTTGCTTTCTGGTTTTAATCTTTCATATCGCATCAACACAAGTTTTATAGGTTATACCAAAAAAAAAAACCCAAAAAACAAAGAAACAGAACCAAAAATCCTCTATAATACAATTCTTCACTGCCATTTTCATTTAGATTCTCATTATTTCTCATCTGAATTTCTAGCTTTTTAAATTGGTCTCCCTATTTCGAATCAAGGAGTCACCCCGGGGTGGTACAAATTGTTAACACACTTTGATGCTAATAAAGGATTGGAGGTTAAGTGCTGTTTACAAAAGATTAGAGGTTCAAGTCCAGCCTCAGAAGAAAGACCTGGTGATCTACTACCAAAAAATCAGGTATAGAAAATTCTATGAAGCATGGTTCTACACACAGAGTCAGAATCAACTCTATAGCAGCAATTTTATTTTGTTTATTATCTCCGATCTCAGCATTATAATACTATAGTAATATAAATATATTATTGGCCTACTTTAAAACCTTGCCTAATCCTCAACACTGCATACATGACCCTCTACAAGCCACCCGTAATTGTTACATCTTCCATTACCCATCAGCACACTCTTTCACTAGTACAGAGATACCAGAAACTTGGTCTGGTCCCCTTACCTCTTGATCATTGATTAGTTCATTCAGTCAGTCAACAAACAATTATTAGGCAATTGTGCAAAACCTTTCACTAAGCACTGGTAATGTAAAACAGCCCATTGCCTAGTGGCCAAGACAAACAAATTGTGAGATAGTAAGTGGTTCCCAAACTGCAGCGGCTACTGTTGCTGCTAGGTAGGCTTGCATGTTTCCATAAATTTGTATGGAAGGAAGGAAACAAGCCCAAATTTGATTCAGTTATTTACTTGACAGACAGTCAAAAGAAGATCAGCTTGGTGTCAGTATCGTTTGTCCCTATTTCCACAAAATGACATTAAAATGGATGGCCAAACAACAAACAGCATGACATCTATGTTGCTGTGCCATGGAGAGCTAACTCTAAAGTACAGATGCATTTTTATAGACTTACAAAGAAGTCTGTAGCTGTGTATAAGGAGACGAGATAAGAAAAGAAGCAGAAAGTCCTGTGCTCCACTGGAACTATGAAGGTGAATGATAAACAGTCCTGTAGCATCTTCCATTAGACTTAAGAAACTGCCTGTGGGGGCCTCTCACCAGGCTTATTTGTCATTAGTCCTAGAGGAATCACAGTGTGCTCTCCAGAACTCAGCTGGTCACGGTCAAGTTTTGCCACTATGGTTTATGTGACGATGTGTAACGTACCCCGAGTGACATGACTGAGCTACGCACCTACACAAGTGAAGAAAATTGCAGTGTAATACACACAACGAGAGAGAAGTACTCAGGAGCACACAGGAGGGGCCACTGGAATAGTGAAACAACGCGCCTTTACACATTTCTGATCCAGCCTACATATTCCTACCCCTCGAAGGTTTGTCAAACTCAAGTCCAGGATGAAAAAGCTCCTATCATTTTCTTTGGACGCCTTTTCCTAATAATCTAAGCTGGACAAATGACTCTTTCACCCGTACTTTCACAGCCTTCAGTCTATGCCCATGCTTACTCTTTGCCAAAAGCCATTCATTCGCTGGTCAGGCAGTGCCGCAGGTACTGCAGCGAACAAAACAAGGAGAGACTTTTCCCCATCAGGTTTACATTGTTCTCTTATGTTCTGTTCTTTCTACTCATAGCCTCAGCCAAACTCTAAAACTCACAAACTAGTAGCCAGAATCACTTGAAAGGACAGGAATATTGCTTCCATTCCTATTTTTATTTATTCTATTTATTTTTCTTTTTTATTTAACATGATTGAGTGAAAATGTACATTCCCATATAAATTTACATGCCCACCTATATGCAGTTCTCACTGCTCTCCCTGTCTGGTGACAGCACACTATTCCTCTCTGCTCCATACATGTCTCATCCTCCCAACAGCCTCCTTTCCTCTCCTCTCCACCCACTGTCCTTCCTCCAGCCAGAGGTCATCAGGATGATATCCTATAGATGTATAGAACCATAAAGTGCATCCAATATATGGTCACTCTGCATTGCCAAGTCCAATCCATTCCTGTCCAAAGAGTGGACCCTCGTTATACTTTATGGGTAAGGGCAGCATCAGGGCCGGGGGCTATGCTCTCAGGGGAACCCCGAAACTGCTGGACCATCAATTGAGGTCTTCTAGTGGAGATCTCAGGATGCACCCTTTTTTATTCTTGTGTTACCAGTGAGACTCAACCTAGTGAGCTCCATCGCGGCTATCACTGGTGGTGGCCGGGCACCATTCGGTTCTTCCAGTCCCAAGTTGATGAATGTACCCACCCTTGGGGGTCTCTCTGTCTTCTAGGTTGTCTTTACCGCATGTCATTTTGGTCCTCGGTGAGCATCCGTTCCTGCCGAGTTGGAACCATTTACTGTGTCCTCAGATGGCAGCTTGGCAGCTTTTAAGACCCCAGATGCCACTCAACAATTTGGGGTGCAGAGAGCTCTCTTAGCAAAATGCTAGTTGTGCTAATTGGCCTCGATTTCACCTAAGAGCATGGTCCCTTGCCCCTCACCCCAGCTACTCTATCCTTGCAACACTGGGCTAAGATGGAAGGAGTACTCAAGTTATGCTGAAGTCCGCTTAATGTTGTTCTTGTTTCTAATGTGTGCTATCACCGCTTTCTCCCAACCAGATTTCTAGCAACTATCTAAACTAAACCCTTCCCCTCTCACCCTCCCTCCCTCTCCTCCCTTGCAGCTGTCAAAGAGTCTTTTCTTCTGTTTGTTTTTGAGATCTTATCGTAGAGGTCTCATACAATATTTGTCCCTTTGTCACTGACTACTTTCACTCAACATAATATCTTCCAGTTGAAACGAGGTTAGGAGATGTTTCCTGGAATCATCGTTATTCTTTATCATTGCATAGTGCTCCATTGAATATATGTACCATAGTTTACCTATTCTTCTGTTGTTCGGCATCTGGGTTGATTCCATCTTTTTGTTATCGTGGACTGTGCTGCGGTAAACATTCTGGTGCATGTGTCTGTTGGTGTCAAAGGCGTTGATTCTGTAGGATATAGTCCAAGTAGTGGAATTACTGGGTCAAATGCTATATCGATGTCCATTTTTTTAAGGAAGAGCCAGATTGCTTTCCAAAGATGCTGGACCATTTTGCAACCCCACCAACAGTGTAGGAGGGTTCCACTTTCTCCATAGCCTCTCCAGCATTTGTTGTTTTGTGTTTTCTGGATCATGGCCAATCTTGTTGGGGTGAGATGGTATCTCATTGTTGTCTTGATTTGAATTTCTTTAATAACTAAAGATTGTGAACATGTCCGCATGTGTTTATTGGCTGCCTGGATCTCCTCTTTAGTGAAGTGTCTGTCCATCTCCTTTGCACATTGCTTAATTGGATGGTTTATCTTCTTCTTATTGATCTTTTGTAGTATCTTATAGATTATGGAGATCAGGCTTCGGTCTGACATACAGTTGCCAAATATCTTTTCCCATTCTGTGGGTGTTCTTTTAATTCTATCAATAAAGTCTTTGGATGAGCAAAAGTGTTTGATTCTTAATAGTTCCCATTTATCTATTTTCTCTTCTGTTGATTGTGGTTTCTTTGACAGATTTTGGAATCTGTCCTCATTGTGTATTAAAATTTCCATTGTTGTTCCTACCTTTTCTTGGATGAGCTTTGTCGTTTTAGGTTTGATATTTAGGTCTTTTATCTAGTTGGCATTGATTTTTGTGTAAGGTGTAAGATATGGATCTTGATTCAGTTTATTGCAGATGGATATCCAATTTTGCCAGCACCATTTGTTGAAGATACTGTTTTTACCCCAGTTTAATGTCTTAGGGCCTTTGTCGAATATCAGCTGTTCATAGGCAGATGGTGTCATCTCTGGGGTCTCAATTCTGTTCCATTGATCAGTCTGTCTGTTCTTGTACCAGTACCAGGCTGTTTTGACCACTGTGGCAGTGTAGTATGTTCTAAGGTCGGGTAATGAGAGGCCTCCCAGTGTGTTCTTCTTCTTTAGTAGTACCTTACTTATCCGGGGCTTCTTCCCTTTCCAAACAAAATTGGTGATTTGTTTCTCCATCTCATTAAAAAATGATGCTGGAATTTGTATTGGGATTGCATTATATAAATAAATTGCTTTGGGTGAAATAGACATTTCACAATATTAAGTCTTCCTATCTATGAGCAGGGTAGATTTTTCCATTTATCTAAGTCTCTCTTAGTTTCTTGTAGTAAGGGCTTGTAGTTCTCTTTGTAAAGGTCTGCTGTTTCTCTGGTTAGATGAATTCCTAGGTACTTTATCTTCTTAGGGGCTATCGTAAATGGTATTGATTTGATAATTTCTTCCTTAACAGTCTCATTGTTGTTATAAAGGAATCCTACTGATTTACTTATGTTTATCTTGTATCCTGAGACTTTGTTGAACTCTTCTATCAGTTTGAGTAGCTTACTCATAGATTCCTTGGGGTTCTCTGCATATACAATCATATCACCTGCAAACAGGGAGATTTTAACTTCCTCTTTGCTGATACAGATGCCCTTTATTTCTTCATCTCGTCTAATTGCTCTGGCTAGAACTTCTAGCACAATGTTGAATAGGAGACGTGAGAGTGGGCATCCTTGTCTATTTCCTATCTCAAGGGAAAGTCTTTCAGTCTCTCTCCATTCAGGATGATATGGGCAATTGGCTTTGTATAAACGGCCCTTATTGTGTTGAGGAATTTGCTGTCTATGCCCATTTTGCTAAGAGTTTTTAGCATGAATGGGTATTGGACTTTATCAAATGCCTTTTCGGCATGAATGGACAAAATCAGGTGGTCCTTGTCTTTTGTGTTATTTATGTGGTTAATCACATTGATTGTTTTTCTGATGTTGAACCAGCCTTGCATCCATGGTATGAATCCCACTTGGTCAGGATGGATTATTTTCTTGATATGTTGTTGTATTCTGTTGGCAAGAATTTTGTTGAAGATTTTTGCATCTAGATTCATGAGTGATATCGGTCTGTAGTTCTCTTTCTTTGTTGGGTCTTTCCCTGGCTTAAGTATCAGGGTTATGCTGGCTTCATAGAATGAGTTTGGGAGTACTCCATCCCTTTCTATACTGTGAAATAGTCTCAGTAGTATTGCAGATAACTCTTCTCTAAATACTTGGTAGAATTCTGCAGTGAAGCCATCTGGGCCCGGACTTTTTTTGGTTGACACTGTTTTGATGACATTTTCAATCCCTTCCTTTGTGATGGTTTTATTAAGTTGTTCTGCTTCACATTGTGATAATTTGGGTAGGTGGTATGAGTCAAGGAATTTGTCCATTTCCCCTAGGTTTTCAAATTTGTTAGAATACGGTCTTTCATAGTATTCTGTTATGACATTTTTTATTTCTGTTGCATCTGTGGTGACAACGCCCCTCTCATTTCTAATTTGGGTTATTTGTTTCCTTTCCTGCTTTTCTTTAGTAAGTGTAGCCAGTGGTTTGTCAATTTTGTTGATCTTCTCAAAAAACCAGCTTTTGGTCTTTTCCATTTTTTCAATTGTTTTTCTATTCTCTAATTCATTTAGCTCTGCTCTAATCTGTATGATCTCGTTTCTTCTGGTGACTGAGGGGTTCCTCTGTTGTTCTCTTTCTACTTGTTCAAGCTGTAGAATTAGTTCCTTGATTTGGTTTCTTTCTTCCTTCCAGATGTGTGCATTTATAGAGATAAACAGACCTCTGAGCACTGCTTTAGCTGTATCCCATAGGTTCTCGTAGGAAGTGTTTTCGTTCTCATTGGAAGCCACGAATTTATTTCATCCTTGATTTCCTCTATAACCTATGTTTTTTTGAGCAAGATGTTGTTCAGTTTCCAAGAGTTCCACTTTCTATCTCTGTTTTTTCTGCTATTGATTTCAACTTTGATGGCTTTATGATCTGAGAAAATGCTTTGCAGTAATTCAATGGTATGGATTTTGCTGAGCACTGTGTTATGGCCTGTCACATGGTCAATTCTTGAGAATGTTCCATGTGCACTGGAGAAGAAGGTGTAGTCTGCTGATGGGTGGAAAGTTCTGTATATATCAATGAGGTTTAGTTGGTTAATTGTGGCAATGAGGTCTTCTGTATCTTTACTGAGCTTTTTTCTAGGTGATCTGTCTAGTAATGAGAGTGGAGTGTTAAAGTCTCCCACTATTATTGTGGAGTCGTCTAACTCTCTTTTGAGCATAGTCAGTGTTTCTTCGACATATTTAGGTGCTCTGATATTAGGTGCATAAATATTTAATATAGTTAAGTTTGCTTGTGTACTGAACCTTTCAGCAATAAATAGTGTCCATCTTTGTCCATGATGGTGGATTTGACACTAAAACTGATTTTGTCTGAGATTAGAATTGCCACCCCTGCTCTTCTTTGTTCATTGTTAGCTTAATATATATTCTTCCATCCTTTAATTTTCAATTTGTTCCTATCTTTAGGTCTCAAGTGAGTTTCTTGTAGACAACATATGGACGGGTCATGTCTTTTGATCCAAGATGACACTCGGTGTCTCTTTACTGGAGCATTCAGTCCATTCACATTCAATGTAATTATTGATAGGCATGTGTTCACTGCTGCCATTGTGATATGTTTATTTTTATGCTGATGTTTTCTCTGTTGTTCTTATTAGTCTGTTCTGGGACATTCTCTTTTGTGAGTTGATTTTTCACATTTTTCAGAGCTGCTTTTGTAGTTCTTGAGACTCGTGTGTTACATTTCTGGAAATGATATGATACATCTTTGTTGTGCTTTACAGCTGCCCCTATGATCCCCCTTAATAAACTATATATAAACCCAATTTTAATTACTACCAGTCTTGTCATCTTCCTCTCCATCTAGAAGGACTGTAACAACTGTAGTACATCCCTCTTTTTATTATGATGACACCATAGTTTTCATGATGATCACTGGATTGCTTCTTTCTGTATCAAGGCTGTGATTGACCTTGGAGCCTTCCCTAAAAGAGTAGAGTATTGAGTAGTGTGTTGTTCTAAAATATAAAGTTAGTGGTTTCGTTCTTCTAAGCCAAAGCCAAGAACTTCTTTCAGTATTTCCTGTAGTTTGGGTTTGGTTTTTACAAAGTCTCTGAGTTTCTGTTTATCTGGGAATGCCTTAATTTCATTTTCATATTTGAAAGAGAGTTTTGCAGGATATGTAATTTTTTGTTGGAAGTTCTTCTCCTTCAAGGCTTTGAATGTGTCATGCCACTGTCTCTGTGCCAGCGTGGTTTCTGCTGAGAAATCTGACGAGAGCCTACAGGGTTTCCCTCTGAATGTGAGCTTTGCTTTGAGTCTTGCTGCCTTTAAGAGTTGCTGTTTGTGTTTCATTTTGTTAAGCTTGATTATAATATGTCTTGGAGTCTTTCTTTTGAGATATATACTGGGTGGCGTACGATATGCATCTTAGCTGTCTATATTCTCTTCATGATTTCTGGGAAGTTTTCTTTCAACAGCTCAGCAACGATACTCTCTGTGTTCTCAGATGTCTCACCCTGTTCAGGGACTCCAATTAATCGAAGGTTGTTCCTCTTAATAGAGTCCCACATGCTTTTAATGTTTCTTCATTTTTCTTGTTTCTTTTTTCTGATTTCTGCTCATAGATGCTGGCATCAGTAGCTCTGTCTTCCAAGTCAGAAATTCTTTTTTCTATTTGTTCCATTCTGTTTTCTTGGCTTTGCATGGAAGTTTCTATGTCTTTGATTTTGTTCTTTATCTGTTGGATTTCAGAGTACTGGTGTTCCATCAGATCAAACAGCTTGCTTAATTTTTCATTTTGTTCTGCTGCATTTTGTATAAGGTCTAGAAGGGCTCTGTATATAATCATTTTGTATTCACTTCCTGATGCTTTCATAAAAGTTTCTTCATCTGGAAAACTCCTTGGTTGCTTTGTTGGGGAGCCTTCTGAAGCCATGGGTGATTTCTTGTATGCCACAACTGTCTGTTGCTTTTTGGGTCCCATGTGAGTATGTAGAGGCTGAAAGAGGTATTGTGAAGATGGATTGCAAATGTTTCTCTAAGCTGTCCTAAAATGTAAAGCAAAAGGTATCTGAGCACTTCACAAGTCAGTTAGGTCTTCAGGTGTAGAGGTCCCTCTTCTCAACTCACAAAGTAAGCACCACTATATCCAACCCCAGATGATAACTAGTTCAGAATACAGCAATGCTACTGCCCTGTTGGCCTCTGCGGACAGGGCCTAGCCTTAGCTGACACTGCGTTGAGTACTGCTGTTGTGATAGAAAAGGGCTCTCCTGTGGGCAGGCTCTGGCTCCCAAGCTAAGAATTAGGTCCAGCTGCAGCCACTGTATCCAAGATGGCTTCCTCCACACAGGCAGCAGACAGAGGGGCTAAAAGTGCTGAGAGGTAGCGATGCCTCTGCTTCTGTTGCAGGGCCTGCAATGTAGGTGGCACTGGGAGAATTACTGCTTTTCTGTCAGAGAAGTGCTGTCCTGTTAGCAGGCACTGGCTCCCAGGCTAAGAATGATGTCCCGCTAAAATCTCGATACCAACACGGCATCCCACACACTGACTGCGGAATTCCGTTCAAACCCCGCTTACACCGATATAAAATGAAAGGCTCAAAGTGGCTAGATTAACAGAGTCTTAAGCCTGGCCCTCAGAATATGGGAATTTTGCCTGCCTATCCCCCCAGCAGTGCATCTGAGTCTAGCTGCTAGGCAAGACCCAGCTCCGCCCACTGGCCAAGACAGAGAAAAAAAAAAATCACAATGGTGCGTTTACCTTCCGTCCATGAGAGCCAGGGCTAGCCAGGAGCTGGAGTTAGCGACAGAGAGGAGGTTTTTCGCTCAGTGGTATGAAGTCCCAATTAGGTGATCAGAAGGCTCCATTTGATTATCAATTCAGGTCTTGGTTTCCAGAGGGATATAAGGAGACTTGTGCTTAGTCTGCCATCTTGACTCCGCTCCTCCCTTTCCTATTTTATTTTTATCTTACAGTAAGAAAAAACAAATCTACAGTTCAAATTTTCACTGATACAAAAATTGACAGAGCACTGGCTACATTGACAAAAGAAAAATAAGAGGAGACACAAATAGCTCAATTAAGAAATGAAATGGGAGACAACAGACCCAGCTGAATGTAAATGATCATAGCAGAGTACTATGAAAAACTATACTGCAACTAATTTGAAAACCTAGAGGAAATGGACAAGTTTCTAGAAACACTATCTACCCAAACTAATACAAAATGACATTGAAAATCTAAACAGACCTGTAACAAGAGAAGAGACCAAGAAGGCAATTTAAAAATAACTCCCAAAAAGAGAAAGCTGAGGCCCAGATGGCTTCACAGGGGAATTTCACCAAACATTCAAAGAAGAGCTTGTAGCAGTACTGCTCTGTTTCAGAATACAGAAAAGGAAGGCACACTTCTGACTTCATTCCATGAAGCTAGCGTAGTCCTGACACCAAAACCAGGCAAAGATACCACCAAAAAAAAAAAAAAAAAGTACCCACTAATATCTCTCATGTATAACATGAGAAAATTCTCAACAAAATTCTAGCCAACAGAATCCAGCATCATATCAGAAACTAATATACCACATCCAAATGGGATTCTTACCAGGTATGTAAGGATGGTTCAGTATTAGAAAAATCAATCAGTGTGATCTATTACATAAATAAAGTGAATCATATGATCATCTCAGTTGACACAGATATAGCAAAATCCATCATCCATTCCTGATTAAAAACTCAATAACATAGATATAGAAGTGAAATTCCTCAACATAATAAACAGCATCTACACAAAATCAACAGCCAACACCATTCTCAATGAAGACAGCCTGGAAACATTCTCCTTGAGAACAAGAACATGACAAGGATGGCTTTTATCACTTATTTAGCATTGCGCTGGAAGTCCTAGCTAGGACAATAATGCAAGAAAAAGAAATAAAGGGCATCCAAATTGTAACGAAGAAGTTAAATGGTCTCTATTCATGAATGATATGATGCTACACACAGAAACTGCAAAAGATCCCACAAGAATACTACTGGAACTAATGGAAAAATTCAGCAGGGAGCAGGATACAAGATAAATATACAAAACTCAGGTGGATTCCTACACACCAGTAACGAGAGTGGTGAACACTAAACTGCAGAGGTCTGCCATCTGCAAAAGCCGTTGTAGACAAAGTCACAAACTTCTGTAAATGACAGACTGAAGCATCTCGCCCATGACATGTTTTTTAGCCTACTGCCCCTGATAGTATTTTGCTTCCTGATTAAATCTTCCTCAGAAATGCCCTGTTATCCCCTGGCATGAAGATCAAGGAAGATGCCTTCTAAGAGGGGCTTTACAACCCCCTCGGCTTATGAAATTATATTGGGAAAATCTGACAAGGAACTTTTAGGGAAAAGACTTCAAAGGAATGAACTTCAATACAGCATGCTTGAAAGCACCATGGCCTGCCCAGCTCCACTGGCATCCCCCAACCGTGTCTCCCCACTCCTTTTTTCCACATGTGAACCACAGGTTTACAGAAAAACTCTTGAAAGGCTTCCCAAGGACAATTCTTCACACAGCCCTTAAAGCTACACAAGCATGTAACTCCCTACAGCAGAAAGATAAATAAACTTCCAAGTCCATTATAATTGGTATGGCAAATGAATAATCACTAAAGAAACATCTTTCTTAGAGCAGCTGGGTTGGGTTGGGGGACAGTAGACACTATCTGCACAGGAAGAGGTAAGATAAAAGCTTACAGAAACAAATAGAGACAGTCAATTAATGAAGCTTTGAGAAGTCTACCCTTCTGTGCCTTTCATCTTGAGGTACGAATAGAACCATTAAGTTCAAAGCATAACTTTGTTTTCACTGTTAACTTTGTTTTCACTGACATTTATTACCACGAACGCCTGCCTCAGGCCATTATCCAAAAGGCCTTGACAATTAGCTAGAAAAAGAAGACCATGAGGGGTCAGTTTCTTGTTAACCAATAATGATAGGTTAGTTTCTTGTTAGCCAATAGCTTATGTGATGAAGAAAATAGGGTGAAAATCACGTCACCTCATCTATAAAAATAAAGACAAAACAGACCTTTTTCGGGCTGCCTTTTCTCCAAAACTCTTCCTGTCTCTCTCAATTCATTTCTGCGTTGATGCCTCTCCCTCCCTCCGTGGGCCCCCCAAAGTTGTTGGGGCTGGCTCGGGGAACTAAACCAGAAAAATAGTACGATTTATACTGGCCTCTAAAAAATATAAAATACTTAGGAATAAATCTAACTAGGAATACAACAGACCTACACAAAGAAAACTACAAAACACTCTGCAAGAAACCAAAAGAGATCTACGTAACGGAAATATGCTCATGGACAGGTAGACTCAATATTGTGAAAATGACAATTCTACTCAAAGCAGTCTACAAATACAATGCAATTCCAATCCAAATACCAACAACATTCTTTAAAACAATAGAAAAACTAATCATTAATTTTTTATGGAAAGGAAAGAGGCAACAGATAAGTAAATCACTACTGAAGAAGAATAAGGTCTGAGGACTTCCAGTACCTGACATCTGAACCTATTATACAGCTAGAGTAGTCAAAAAAAGATGATATCGGTAAAAGGACAGATAGATTGGCCAATGAACAGAATTGAGAACACAGATATAAATCCATCCACCTATGATCACCTGATCTTCAGTGAGAGTCCAAAGTTCATCAAATGAGGAAAAGAAAATCTTTTTTAAGAAATGATAGTAGCAAAACTTGATGTCTACCTGCAAAAAAAATGCAGCAAGAACTATACCTCATAACAAACACAAAAACTAACTCAAAATGGATCAAAGAAATAGAAGAAAACCACAAACTACAAAGATTGTAGAAGAAGAAAGAAGATCCATGCTAGATTTTAGATAAATATGATTAATACACAGCATTAACAGGGTTCAGTCCATAACTAACAATACACAAACTCCAGAAGATAGGTTAGATGACTGGGATATTCTAAATATTAAATATTTATTCTCATCAAAAGACTAAAAAGAGAATCTACAGACTGGGAATAATAATAATTGGCTATAACAAATCCAACAAAGATCTAGTCTCTAAAATCTACAGTAAAATCCCACACCTCTTCTACAAAAAGACAAATAATCCATCTTTAAAATGGGCAAAAGACATGAAGACACTTCACCAAAGAAGATATTCAGGGGCTAACAGACACAGAAGGGAATGTTCACAATCATTAGCTGTCATGGATTGAATTGTATAGCCCATAAAATGTGTGTAGACATTTGGCTAGGCCATGATTCTTGATATTTTGTAATGTTCCTATATACTGTGAACCCTGTCTCCATAATGTTAATGAGGAGGATGGGTGGTAGTTATGTTGGTGGGTCAGGACTCAACAGGTAAGGCTGTTATTGTGCCACAAGGCACAAGGATACAAAGGAAATGGAAGCAAGTTGAGCTTTGGGGAACTTATACCATCAGAAAAGCAGTGCCAGGAGCAGAGCATGCCCTTGTACCTCAGAAGCTTCCAGTCCAGGGGAAGATGAACAACAACGCCCTTCTTCCAGAGCCAGCAGAGAAAACCTTCCCCTGGACCTGACATCCTGAATTTGGACTTGTGACACAATAAAATTTCTCTTTTTAAAGCCATCTACTTGTGGTATTTCTGTTATAGCAGCACTAGGTGACTAAGATACTAGCCATTAGAGAAATGCAAGTCAAAACCAAAATGAGATACCATCTCACCCTGGTATTACTGGCATGAATCAAAAAACAGAAAATAACAAATGTCGAAGAGGCTATGGGAAGACTGGAACTCTTATGTACTGAGGGTGAGAATGTAAAATGGTACAATCATGTTGGAAAACAATATGGCACTTCTGTAGAAAGCCAGAAAAAGAAATACCATACGAGCCAGCAATCCTTCTCCTAGGAATGTATCTTAGCATTCTAAGAGCCACCACATTATTAGACATATGTGCACTCATGTTCATTTCGACACTGTTCATGATACTGTTCATTGCAGCACTGTCCACAACACAATACACTGTTCACAGTCTAGGAAAAAAACCTAGATGCCCATCAATAGATGAACGATAAACCAACTACAGTACATACACATGATGGAATACTACAGAATGATAAGACTAATGAGGAATTTGCAAAACACCTCACAACACAGATGAAGCTAGAGAGTGTTACACTGAGTGAAATAAGTCAATCACAAAAAAACAAATACTGTATAAAAATGAACACACAAAAAATGCACTTCTATAAAAAATGCACCAAAAGAAACAATCTTTGATGGTTATGAGGGAGAGGGGTGGGGGATGGAGAAACCTAAACAGATGATTGGTAAGTAGTAACTCTGGTAAAAAAGAAAACAGTATACAATAGTGGGGAAGCCAGCCCACCTTATACAAGGCAAGATCATGGAACCTCCATAGATGAGTCTGAGCTCTCTAAGATACTGAATGACTGGGCTGAGGACTATGAGGACCACGGTATCAGGAAATATCTAGCTCGACTGGCATAACATGGTTTATAAAGAGAATGTCCTGCATTCTACTTTAGTGAGTAGCATCTGGTGCCTTAAAACTTTGTAAGCAGCTATCTGAGGTATTCCACTGATCTCATCTTGTCTGGAGCAAGGAAGAATGAGGAAGACCAGAGACATAGGCGAAGATTTGTGTAGAGGACCAGTGGACTACAACTACCACAGCCTCTGCCAGACTGAATCCAGTACAACCAGCTGATGCCCTACTACCACCCTTGACTGCTCTGATACAGATCACATTAGAGGGTTCCAAACAGAACTGGAAAAAACTGTAAAACAAAATTCTAAGTTACAGAAAAAGGCCAGGTTTACTGGCCTCACAGAGACTGGAGAAACCCCAAGAGTATAGCCCCTGGATACCCTTTAACTCAGAAGTTTAGTGACTCCTGAGGTTCACCATACAGCCAAGACCCATAAAACAAAACAAGACTAAAGGAGCACACACCAGCCCAGGGGCAAGGACTAAGAAGGCAGTAGGAGACAGACAAGTTGGTCATATGGAACCCAAGGTTGAGAAGGGTGATGTGTTGACCATGCTGTGTTCTAATTGTTTAATAAGAAGCTAGTTTGCTCTGTAGACCTTCATCTAGAGTACAATAATCAAACCCTATTATCCAAAGAAAGCCATGTCTTAGCCTTTACACTGCCAGTCAGTGGGTCTCTACACATGTCTTAGGAACCCTGGTGGCATACTGGTAAAGTGCCACTGCTGCTAACCAAAAGGCCAGCAGTTCAAATCCATCAGGCACTCCTTGGAAACTATATAGAACAGTTCTACTCTGTCATATATAGTCACTATGAGTCAGAATCAACGACAAGGGGTTTGACTTTGTGGTTTGACACATGACTTTGTTTTCTGTTACTAGATACTATCAAGTTAATGATCGATTCTTAGTTGCCCCATGGGATACTTTACGCTGTCACCTTTAAGTGAGCAGATCTCCAGGTTTTTCTCCCATAGAGCTGCTAGATGGGTTCCAACTAGATGGGTTCAACTTTTAGGCTAGCAGCTGAGCACTTACTGATTACACCACCAGGCTCCAAACATGACTGCTGAGTAGTCATTTCACAGGGGAGACAGGATTAGAATCAGATTCAACAATTGGGTACATACATTCTTTCTCATCTTACAGGCTCTTATTGTGCTTTCTTTTCATCACTGTTTCAGAAACGTATTTCTGTTGCTGTGTGTATATGGGTATGCCTAACAATAATAAGTGTTATGGATATTTGGGATATCATCACAGCATAGATTTTTTTTCAGAACATGTGTATTTTCTAATCTTAAAGACTCTAATTAATCTAACACAGAAAATACAAAACCTACTAGATAATTTATGCAATATTGTTATTAAGCATAGAGATATTTGAGAAAGTTTTATTTTGTCATGGTTACTTCACTGTTTGATTTTAAATGCATTTGTCTTTGTCACATTCATAACAGTAGCATTTGAGTTCATAGACTATCTTAAGAGAATTAAAAGGACAGAAGGAGACACGATAAAAAGAGAGGGAAATTCCAAGGGCAAGGGAGAAGGCCACAGGAAGGAAACAATCATCAAGGCAGGAGATGCAGAGTGGGGAGACCTCAGGACTCACTCCCTGAAATCAGCATGGAGTCATTTCTACCGAACACAGGGCAAAGGTGGGGGGGCTCAGTTCAAGACTGAGAAGACCAAGCAGGCTAGAAGTATTCATTTATTCATGATTAGGGTGGTAAAGATAGTGGCTATAAATTGCATTTATTGAGCACTGATCCTGTAAGAAACATTCATTCTTCAAAATCTTTGCCAATGTCACATTATTTAATTCTTAGAACACATAAACGGTAAATCTCAAGTTGTTTCATTTATAAAGCGGAAATGATAAATTAGCAGAGGTAAACTAACTTTCCCAGTGTCATGCAACAAACAAATGGCAGAAATAGGACTTAAACTGAAGTCTGTTTGATTATTAAGAGCTTGCATTTACCAGCAACACATTGCTTCACTCTACAAACATCTATAGAGTACCTGAAATCAAAGGACTTAAGTACACTGCTGTGATCATAACCCCTGCCTTTATTATAAAGAGCATGAAACAGGAATGCAAACTGCTATTTGAGACCATTCTGAAAATTCCCCATATTTAGTCTCTGCTACCCCAGTGTCCAGCTTCCTTTCCTACTCCACGCCAGCCAGGAATCTGCACATTAGAACTTAATCTCTCTTCACCCTGAGAAAACAAGAGGTGTCCAAGAGCTCTGCTGAATTCCAGAATTCAAGGAGGAAAATTTGGCCAAAAAACAGTATGGGAAGGGAGAGGGTAGCTGCACTTAGATGTTGCAACTGCTTCCTAAACAACAGCTATAGTTGGGAAAGTGAGGTTGGCACTGGCAGATTTAACAGTGTTTCAGAAGGAAGAAGATGTAGTCTTGTTAAAGCCCACACCATTAAAACTCACAGCCTTGTGTACATGAGCAGGACAAGCAACAAATCCAGCAACCCCTGACTACCAGGAGATGGTACAGTGACAGTCCCATACGAATCCCAATTGAAGATTCAGCTGCGTAACCCTCCACAAACTGTTTGTCTTATGTACTTATTTAACTAACATTCAAACTGACAAGTCTCCTATTTCTGGGGCATCTTTTTGTACTTTTATGTATGAACAATCAAATAAAGCTCAGATACCACAAACTTTGCATGTTTTTGATTTACATATATGCTGAAGGTTAGAATTCTAATCTGTGTCCTCAGTCATTCAGATTTTTGAGATCTTTGAACGTGACTTCAAACCCTGCCAAAACACACCCCAAATACAGATTTACTTCTGTGTCTGTACAAATACGTAAAAGAAATGGGTATGTCAGCTTTCAATGGATACCAGTCTAACTGAAGTTTTAACTACTGTCAGGGAACAAAGGCAGGCAGAGCTAACGAAGTCTGTTTCCAAAGGTTAAGAAGATATTCGAAAAAACGAGGTAGGGATAAATGCAATGGGAATAACCCCAAAACTTCACTGGCCATTGCTGTCCATACCAACTTCTCCTTATTGTGACATTCACTGCACTCGTAACAATGTCCAACTCTATTAAATATTTAGTGATACACGATATATAAAAAAAATGTTAGTCTATGTTTCATGCACATCACTGTTATAAACAGTAATATGTTGTTGTTAGCTATTGTCATATCAATTCTGACTTGCATCAGTGTTACGTACAGCAGAGCAAAGCATTGTCCAGACCTGTATCATCCTCCCAATCACCAACATGTTCGAGTCCATCGTTGTGGCTACTGTGCTGTTCCAGTTTACCGCGAGTCTCCCACATCCTCGACGGCCCTCTACTTCACTAAATATCATGTTCTTGTCTAGTAAGCAATACCTCTTGATGACATGCCCAATTTTCCGTAGTGATCCACAAGTTTTTTATTGGCTAATTTTCAAAAGTAGATCACCAAACATTTCTTCCTTGTGTGTCTTAATCTCTAAGCTGCACTGAAACCTGTCCACCACAGGTGACCCCACTGATATTTGAAATACCAGTGACAGCTTTCAGCATCATAGAAACACCCAAGTCACTACTGAGAGACGGGTAGTGAAACAAGGTCATAGTTATAAGATAGTCATACCTCATTTTATCTTCATAACCATCCATTGGGGTACATGTAGAACTATTATGATTTCACAGATAAGAATGTGGAAGCTGGAGTTATATATCCACTGCTGCTGTGTCAATTCTGACTCATAGCAACCTTACAGGACAGAGTAGAACTGTCCCATGAAGTTTCCAAGGAGCACCTGGCAAATTTAACCCGCTGACTCTCTGATTAGCAGCCATAGCACTTCATCACTACATACCAGCATTTCCAAGATGCTGTATAGGCAACATTATTTGCAAGTGGAAAGCTGGGCATGTAAACCAATCTTTGAGCTCTAGAACCTTAGTTTTTTCACCATCTGTTTTTTTTCCAGAGGGTAGGGAATCTTCCGCTTTACTGATGTGACTCTACCTCTACTTCTCTGTTGTTGTTGGTTGCCATCAAGTTGATTTCAACTCATGGTGACCCCATGTATGCAAAGTAGAATGTGTAACCTCTTAGAACAACATCACCAGATTTGTCTTCCGAGATACCTCTAGGTGGGGTTGAACTGACCAGGCTTTCAGCTGGTAGCTGAGGAACTAACCAGTTGTACCACTTAGGAAGTACTCTGTTCCTCCACAGGTAAATCAATTTGTGGCAGAGAAAGTACCCACTTTTTTATGACAAACAGTTAAACCTTGATTACTTGCCAAAAGGTTATCAGTTCAAATCCACCAAAAGAAGCCTTGGAAGACAGGCCTAGCAATCTGCTTCTGAAAGATCAAGTCCCCAAAACCCTGTAGAGTACAGTTCTACTCTGATGTACATGGAATCACCATGAACTGGAATCAACTTGATGGAAACCAAAAACATAAGAACTTCCGCTCAAGAGCAAAGGGAGCTAGGAGAAAATATAATCATATTTTGTAGCATTCAGACACAACAATGGCTCTTTAGAATTCTTTAAATCTCCAATGAGTATACGAGTATACTGTCTTGATTGACCCTGTGTCACGTTCAAATCATGTCCTACCCTCCTGTCTGTTCAGACATGCTGATGGATCATTAAACATGGATAATCCATCAAGAGTAGGAGACACAAAGTCCAATACACGTGCTATGGTCTTTACATAATTGACACACTGAATTCTTATTCCTACCATTTCCCTACATCCTCCCTTGTTTTAGTTGTTAGGTACCATTTCCAACACACAGCAACTCTCAATGCAGCAGAACAAAACACTGCCTGGTCCTGAGCATGCTCACAGTTAATGCTGTGTCTGGGCCCACTGGTGGAGCATTGTATCAATCTGTCTTGTTGACAGTCTTCTTTTTTGCTGACCCTCTACCTTACTAAGCATGATGCCCCTCTCCACAGACTAGTCCCTCCTGATAACATGCCCAAAGAATATGACACAAAGTCTTGCCATCCTTAATTCAAGAAGCATTCTAGCTAGACTTCTAAGACAGATTTGTTCATTCTTCTGCCAGTCTACGCTGTACTTAATATTCTTTGCCAATGCTGTAATTGAAAGTTATCATTTCTTTTTCAGTCTCCCTTATTCATTGTCCGTTTTTGTATGCATACGAAGCACCTGAAAATACCATGGCTTGGGTTAGGCACCAAGTGACATCTTTGGTTTTTAATGCTTTAAACAAGTCTTTTCCAGAAGATTTGCCCAAAGAAATTTAATTTCTTGATTCCTGTTTCCATGGGTGTTGATTGTGAATTCAAATACAATGAAATCTGTGGCAACTTCAGTATTTTCTTCATTTATCATGATGTTAATTATTGGTTCAGTTGTGTGAATTTTCAGTTTCTTTATGTTGAGGTATAAACCTTATTGATAGCTCTAGTTTTTGATCTTCACTAGTGTTTCAAGTCTTCACCTTCAGCATGCAACGTTATGTCTTCCGCAAATCCCAGGTTGTTAATGAGTTTTCCTCTAATCCTGATGCTGTCCAGCTTTAGGATTATTTGCTCAGCAAACAGATTGAATAAGTATGGTGAAACTATACAACCCTGACACATATCCTGATTTTAGTTTTATTATACTTCAGATAAAGGTTTACAGAACTGGCTTCTCATCAAAAAATTAGTCCACACACTGTTTTGTGACATTGGTTACCAACTCTGCGATCTGTCAACACTCTCCTGTTCTCAACCTTAGGTTCCTTATTACTGTCTTTCCTGTCTTCTCTTGCATTCTAGTTCTTGCCTCTGGGCTGGTGTGCCCCATTAGTTTCATTTAGTTTTACGGGCCTGTCTAATCTTTAGCTGAAGAGCAAATCTCCAGAGTGACTTCATTAATGAGTTAAAAAGGTGCTGTACTCTTGGGCTTTTTCCAGTCTCTATCAGGCCAGTAAGTCTGATCCCTTTTTGTGAGTTAGAATTTTGTTCTACATTTTTCTCTAGCTCTGTTTGGTACCCTATAATGTGATCCGTATGAGAAAAGTCAGTGGTGGTAGCTGGGTACCATCTAGTTGTGTTGGAATTAGTCTGGTGGAGGTTGAGATAGTTGTGGTCTGTTAGTCCTTTGAACTAGTCTTCTCTGTATGTATTTGGTCTTCTTCATTTTCTCTTGCTCCGGCTTACCTTAGTTGGCTGTTCACCAAGCTTTCAAGACCCCAGACACTACTCACCAATGTAGAACGTAGAACATTTTTTTATAAACTATATTATGCCAGTTCAGCTAGATGTTCCCAGAGACCATAGTCTCTACAGCCCTCCAAGTAGTCATTTGGTACCCCACAGAGTTTGGATGCATCTGTGGAGCGGCCATGTCCCTGTCTTGAGCAAGCTGTGCTGGCTTCCCTAGTACTGTGTGCAGTCTTAACTTTCACCAAAGTTACCACGTATTTATTACACCTTTCCTGATTTAAACCATACAATATCCTCTTGTGTTCAAGCAACTGCCTCTTCTTGGTCTATCGCTTCCTCATGAGCACAATTAGGTATTCCGGAACTCTCATTCTTTATACAGTTATCCATAATTTGTAATGCTCCACACAGTTAAATGCCTTCACATAATCTATAAAATGCACATAAACATTTTTCTGTATCCTCTGCTTTCAGCCAAGATCCAACTAGCATCAATAATATTATCCCTGGTTCCACACCATCTCTGAATCCAGTTTGAATTTCAGGTAGATACTTGTCAATGTACTGTTGTAAACTTTTTTGAATTATCTTCAGCAAAATTTTACTTGTGTGTGATAAAAATGGTATTGTTAGTTAATTTCTACTTTCTAGACACAGCTATTTTGTCTCTGTATTCCAATCTCTCTCTCCTGAATGTTTTTTATCCTGCTGGGTCACTCTGGAAATATTGTAATAGGTGTTATAACAGCTTTTTTCCATGGCACTTCACCAAAGCAAAAAGACATGTAGTCACAGAAGAGCACCCAGTCAGCCAGACTGGACTAGCATTGGCTGGTCACTGGTTGGATGCACCGCTCTTGCTTCATCTGAAAAGTCAAAAGCATCAAATTTCACACAAACAAGATCAAAAGTGGTAGAGCATGTTTAAGGACAACTCTGTTAGGTTCTGAGAACTTGTGTTACAAAATCAACATCAGATAGCTACAGTTGTACAAGATCAAAAATGGAAACAGAATCAGATGTGTGTATGAAGCCTACCCCTTTCAGTCTCCAGTTCTAGATCTTGACTGCCTAACAAAGTGGCTTACGAGGCCCAACCTGTGGACAGAACCATATATTTATGTCTCCTTTCTTCACCTATAGCCTCCAATTAATATCTATTCTGAGTTCTGCTGTCTCAAGGAATTGCTGTCTCATGCTTAAGTTGAGACTCCATGGATAACACTAAACGGTTAACATACTTGGCTAGTGTGATGGTTTGAACTGTGTCCCCCAGAATTTTCGGTCAACTTGGTTAGGACAGGATTCCTGGTACAGTGTGATTGTCTACCATTTTGTCATCTGATATGATTTTCCTATGAGTTGTAAATGCCACTCTATGATGTTAATGAGATAGGGTTATTGGCAGTTACATTAATGAGGTAGGACTCAAACTATGAGATTAGATTACGTCTTGATCCCATCTCTTTTGAGATATAAAAGACAGAAGCGAGCAGAGAGACAAAGGGATCTCACACCACCAAGAAGGAGGCACTGGGAACATAGCTGCAGTAGGAGAAGCTCCTAGTTCAGGGTAAGATTAATAAGAACAACAGAAAGAAAAGGTCTTCCTCTGGAGCTGACACCTGCATTTGGACTTCTAGGCTACTGAACCGTGAGAGAATAAACTTCTGTTTGTTGAAGTCTATCCACTTGCAGTATTTCTGTTATGGCACCACTAAACAACTAAAACAGCTAGTAATGATAAGGTTGGAGATTTGAATCCAACCAAAGGTGCTTCAGAAGAAAAGTTGGGGGCCATCAACAGCCAAAAACTCATCCACTGAAACCCTATGGAGTACAGTTCCACTCTAACGCATGTGGGGTTACCATGAGTTGGAGTTAAGTGGTAGGCAGATGGTACCTGTCATGGGTTGAATTGTGTCCCCCCAAAAACATGTGGAGCCGTGTGGCTGGGACATGATTCCCAGTATCTTGGGACTGTCCTCCATTGTGTGGTTTCGCTGAACTGTATGTTAAAGGAGCTGTAAATTCCTGCATAGAATTACTTCCTTGCTCTGCAGTACGGGGAGTTTCCCTGAAGTGTGGCTTGCCCCACCCTTAATGCTTTCAGCTTGCAAGGGATAAAAGGAAAGGGAAACAAAGAGAATTAGGAGCCTCGCACCATCAAGAAATGTGCACCGGGAGAAGAGCGTGTCCTTGAGACCTGAGGTTCCTGTGCCAGGACGCTCCCTGGACAAAGACTGATGAAATACCGGACTTGCCTCCAGAGCCGACAAGCGAAAAGCCTTCCCCTGGAGTGGACACCCTGAATATGGACTTGCAACCTACCAGACTGTGTAAGAATAAACCTTCCTTTGTTGAAGCCACCCACTCTGTGGTATTTCTGTTAGAGTGGCACTAGCTGACTAAAACAGTACCTAATCTGTAAAAGCTAAGACATTTTTTCCCCAAAGATACTAGTTTGATATTTACTTTCATTGTACCTTAGGTGAAAGTTTATACAGCAAACTAATTTCTCATTAAACAGTATGCATATTGTTTTATTACATTGATTAACAACCATACAACATGTCAAGACTCCCTTTTAAACATGGGGTTCCCTATTAACAGTTTTCCTGTCCCCTCCTGTCTTCTAGTCCTTAACCCTGGGTTAGCATGCTCCTTCAGTCTCTTTGTGTTTTATGGGCCCATACAGTCTTCAGCTGAAGGCTGAATCTCAGGAGTGACTTCATTACAGAGCTAAAAGGTCGCGTGGGGCTCATACCCTCGTGATTTCTCTAGGCTCTGTTAGGCAAGTAAGTCTGGCCTTTTTTGTATGTTATAATTTTATCCTACGTATTTCTCCAGCTTGGTCCAGGATCCTCTGTTGTGCTTCCTATCAAAGTGGTCAGTAGTGGTAGCCAGCCACCAATAAGCTCTGGGCTCGGTCTGGTGGAGATTGTGGTAGTTGTGGTTCATCAGACCTGTGGACTGATCTTCATATCCTATCTGTAGTTTTTTACCACTCTTTCTTGCTCACAAAGAGGTAAGTTCAATGGAGTATCCTAGATGGCTGCTCACAAGATTTTAAGACCCCAGACACTACTCTTCAAAGCAGAATGTAGAACATTTTCTTTATAAACTATGATATGGCTAAAGCATTTTTATATGCAGGGTATACATAGGTTAATTTATTGTCCACCCTAAGTAATACATACGCATTGTAACAAGAGATTTCTAAAATCTATACCTTAACTGAAAGCCATGGAATTAATGATGAGAGTTTCAAACAGTAGAGCTGGGGAGCTTTCCATCACATCATCCTCTCAAGACAACTGCCTCTTCCATCTACTCTCACAATAATTTCCAAGCTATTCAAATGACAGTAGATTCACCAAATCACTTTTGGTCAGATAGATAGTCCTGTCATTTTCTTCTCTAGGTATTTTTTTCTGCTTCAGAGTCAAGGTATACAAATTTAATGAAAATCATTGGGCATTTATTGAGCATCTTCTTTGTGCTGACCTTCTGCTGTATACTAGCAGACCTGTGCTCCACAAGGTTTTCAACAACTAGGTTTTTGACAACAAATTGTCAGGTCTTTCTTCTTAGGCACCTCTGAGCAGGCTCCAATCTCCAGGGTTTTGGTTAGGAGCCAAGCATGTTAACTGCTTGTACTACCTAGAGATTATATGCTTCATATTGTCACTGTTGTTAGGTATGGTAGAGCTGGTCACTGACTCATGTCAACCTCATGCATAACAAACTGGACTGTGATGATCCATAGAGTTTTCATTGGCTGATTTTTAAAATGTAGATTGCCAGGTTATTCTTCCTAATCTTTCTTAGTTTGTAAGATCCACTGAAACCTATTCAACATCATGCAACATGCAAGCATTCACTAACAGATGGGTGGTGGCTACTTATAAGGTACACTGGCCGGGAATCAAACCAGGGCCTCCTACAAGGAAGATGAGAATTCCACCACTGAAACCCCACTATCCTAATGTGCTCCATGTGATGGGTATAAAAATGGATCAGGAGGAATCTCTTCTCTCCATGATCAAGGTTTTGAACTACTCACTTATTCAGTTCATTTAATCGACCTGTAAATCTTGTTAAAGTTGCATATTGTTCCTTATTGGAAATCATAAAACCTATACTTCACCTCTACTATCAATTTGCTTTTGTTGTTGTTGTTAGGTATCAAGTCAAGTTCATCTCACAAAAATCCTATATATAACAGAACTAACCATCCTCTCTACACCATCCTGAAAATAGTTTTTAGACTTGAGCCCATTATTGCAGCCATTATGTCAGTTCATCTCATCAAAATCTTGTTCTTTTTTTGCTGATGCTCTACAAACCATGATGTCCTTCTCCAGGAAATAATGCCTCCTTATAACACGTCCAAATTAAGTGAGATGAACTCTTCCCATCTTTGCTTCCAAGTAGCATTCTGGTGGTACTTCTTCCAAGACATATTTGCTCTTTCTTATAGAAGTCCATATTTTACATTCAATATTCTTCACCAAAACCATAGTTAAAATGCATCAATTCTCTTTTGGTCTTCCTTATTTTCCAACTCTTGCATTAATGTGAGGCAACTGAAAATATCATGACTTGGATCAGGTACACCTTTGTCCTCAAGGTGACGTCTTCACTTTTTAATACTTTAAAGAGGTCTTTCACAGAAGATTTACCCAATGCAATATGTCTTTTCATTTCTTGACTGCTTTCGTGACTGTTGATTGTGGAACCGGGTAAAATGAAATCCTCAGCAACTTCAGTCTTTCCTCCGTTTATCATGATGTTGTCTGTCGGTCCAGTTGTGAGGATTTTTGTTTTCTTTATGTTGAGAATTAACGCATACTGAAGACTGTAGTCTTTGGTTTTCATTAGTAAGTGCTTCAAGTCCTCTTCACTTTCAGCAAGCAAGGGGATGTTATTTGCATAACACAGGTTGTTAATGAATCTTCCTCCAATCCTAAAGCCTTGTTCTTCTTCATACATTCTACTTCTCAGATCATTTGTTTAGTGTGTAAGCAGAATAATTATAGTGAAAGGATACAAGTGTGACACACACTTTTTCTGAATTTAAATCATGCAGTATCCCCTTGTTCTGTTCTAAAAACTGCTTCCAGGCAGGTTCCTCACGAACACAATGAATTGTTCTAGAATTCACATTGTTCGCAGTGTTACCCATACTTTATTATGATCACACAGTCAAACGTTATCGCATAGTCAATAAAACACAGGTAAACATCCCTCTGGTATTCTCTGCTTTCAGTCCAAATTTATCTGACATCAGGAACGATATCCTTCTTTCCAAATCCTCTTCTGAATCCACCTTGGATTTCTCGCAGTTCACTTTCAATGTATTGCCGCAACTGTTTCTGAATTGTCTTCAGCAAAATTTTACTTGCATGTGACATTAATGATATTGTTCAATAATTTCCAAATTTTGTTGGATTACCTTTCTTGGGAATAGGCAAATTTATGGCTCTCTTCCAGTTGGCTGGCCAGGTAGCTGTCTTACAAATTTCTTGGCATAGATAAGTTAGCACTTCTAGCACTACATCCATTTGTTGAAACATCTCATTTGATATTCTGTCAATTCCTGGAGCGTTGTTTTTCACCAATGTCTTCAGTGCAGCGTGGACTTCTTCCTTCAGTACCACCAGTTCTTGATCATGCGTTGCTTCCCGAAATGGTTGAACACGGACAATTTCTTTTTGGTACAGTTACTCTATGTATTCTATTTTCTTTTGTTGCTTTCAGTGTTGTTCAATATTTCATACCTAGAACCCTTCAATATTGCAACTCAGGGTTTCAATTTTTTTCTCTATGTCTTTTAGCTTGAGAAATGCTGAGCATGTTCTTCACTTCTGTTTTTCTAACTCTCTGTCTTTGTGTATTTCTGTTATTATACTTTACTTTGTAGTCTTGAGCCACTCTTTGAAACCTACTGTTAAGCTCTTTTACTTCTTTCTTCCATTTGCTTTAGCTACTAGACATCCAAGTTTCAGAGTCTCTTTTGACATCCATTTCGGTCTTTTCATTCTTTCCTGTCTTTTTAGTGATCTTTTGCTTTCTTCAAAACTGACGTCTTAGATATCGTTCCACAAGTCATCTGGTCTTCAATTGCCGCTGCTCAGTGCATCAAATTTATTCCTGAGATAGTCTCTAAATTCAGATAGGATATATTCAAGGTCATATTTTGGATCTCATGGACTTGTAATTTTCTTCAGCTTCAACTCAAACTTGCATATGAGCAATGGTCTGTTCCACAGTCAACCTCTGGCCTTTTTCTGACCAATGATACTGAGCTTTTCTATCATTTCTTTCCACACATGTATTCAATTTGATTCTGTGTAGTCCATTTGGTGAAGTCTATGTATATACTCATCGTTTATGGTGCTAAAAAAAGTATTTTCAGTGAATGAGTAGCTGGTCTTGCAAAATTCTATCATGTGATCTCAACTGTCATTTCTATCACCAAGGCCCTATTTTCCAATTACCGATCCTCCAACTTAGTTTCCAACTTTGTATTCCAGTCACTGGTAATTATCAATGCTTCTTGAATGCATGCTTGATTTATTTTAGACTTCAGATGTTAGTAAAAATCTTCAACTTCTTCATTGTGGTGTTGTGGTCGGTGTGTGAGTTTGAATAACAGTTGTGCTAACTGGTCTTTCTTGTAGGAGTATGGATACTATCCCACAACTGACAGTTTTGTGCTTCAGGATAGATCTTGAAATTTTCTTTTTGACAATGAATGTGACGCTATTTGTCTTCATTTTTGTCATTCCCAGGATAGTAGATCACATGTCTGTCCAATTCAAAATGGCCCAAACCAGTCCATTTCAGCTCCCTGATGCCTAGGATATTAATTTTTATGTACCCTATTTCATCTTTGATGCCTTCTAGTTTTCCTACACCCATACTTCATATGTTAATGGGTGTTTGCAGCTGTTTCAATTCATTTTCAGTCACATCACATCAGCGAGTGAAGGTCCTCAAAGTTTTACTCCACCTATGTCCTTAAGGCTGACTCTAGCTTAAAAGAAGCAGCTCTTCTTTAGTCATGTTTTGAGTGCCTTCCAACTTGAGGGGTTCATCTTTCAGCACTGTATCAGACAATTCTCTGCCGCTATACACAAGGTTTTCACCAGATAACTTTTTCATAAGTGAATGTCAGATCTTCTTCCCATTTGTCTCAGTCTGGAGGGTCCATTGAAACCTGCCTGCTATGGGTGACCCTCTTGGTATTTGAAATACTGGTGGCATACCTTCCAGTAACAAAGTAACACAAGGCACCACAGTATACCAGCATTAATTAATGTAATTTACTTTAAAAAAAAAAAAACAGTGTCATTGAGTCAATTCTGACTCATAGCAACTCTGCATGGCAGAGAACTGCCCCATAGAGTTTCCAAGAAGTTCTAGTGGATTGAACTGCTGAGTTTTGGTTAGCAGTCATAGCAGTTAAGCACTATGCCATCAGGGTTTCTGTAATTTAGTTAAGGCTCTGTTAATTCCAATCATGTTAATAAACTTACCTATACTTTGAGTGATACATTTAATCTCAAGCATATTATGTGATGAAAGCACAGCTGATAATGTGCCTGGGTAGGTATCTCTGACCTGAGCTGTCCCAAGATTTCCACACTACCCAAATTAGATAAGCAGAAATTGCATATCAACTATTATAACATGTTGTTTCGATACTTCTGAATTTCACTCCTTTTTACTAGTATCCAAAAGTCCAACAAGCTGGTCCTCATCACCAGTAGTCCAAGAGCAGTGGTTCCAGAGTGACAATGAATATACTCTACACTCATCAATAATGAGTCGATAAAAACTCTTCCTATGTGTCTCAGACTCTCCCATTGCCCTTATCTTGCAGCATGATTCCTTTACCCTTTTCCTTTACTCCATATTTAATTCTGCCTTTCTTTCTCATAATAAAACACTACACTTCTATCCTGTTTGGACCTCAGGACTATTTTCTACTTACTTCACAGTGAGTCTACGAGATGGGACCTGGTATTTTAGAATATTTCTTGAGAGTTTCATCACAGCTTGATACATTTCTCAAACCAGCCGAAGAATTCAGAAGCAGTAACACAAGATTTATTGTTCCCCTTCCTTCTCACCTTGAAAAAAATTTCACTGTTTCAGACTTTGCTATCACTCTGTGACCGTTATTTAGCATTGATATTAACATATAGGTGTTACAATTAAGCCTGGGAACTTAATTGTTCTCATTGCTGAATATCACTACAGTTACCTTCAAAGTGCTCCCTTTGGGAAGCTATACACCCACACCAACACCTAGTCTACCCTTCAAAGAAATTTTGGGACTCTGTCTGGAATGGCCATTGCACACGGTGGCATGGTGACAAATTTGCAATCTTAACTGTATAGTTGTCCTTAAGGGAGTTTATACCAGTAAGCAAATGACTGTACTGGAAAACCCCCCTACTCACCTGATCTGGCCCCCAATGATTTTTTTTCTTTACTTGAAGTTAAAGGAAATACTGAAAGGAAGACATTTTGATGATATTCAGGATATCAAGTGTAATATGATGACACCTCTGATGGCCATTCCAGAAAAAGAATTTTTTCCAAAAATTGCTTTGAAGGGTAGACTAGGCAGAGGCATCAGTGTACAGTTTCCCAGGGGGAATACTTTGAAGGTGACTATAGTGATCTTCAGCCATAAGATATGTAGTACTTCTTCTAGAATGAGTTTGAGAACTTAATCGGCAGTACTTGTGTTACTAATGTGTTAGAACTCTCTTGGGAAAAGAAAAAAAAAAATCTGACAGAATACAATGCCATAGATATAAAGCAGCACAAATACAGGCAGATATAAAGTAAATAACAATACAACAAATAACAGAAATAAAAACAGAAATGCAAAGAGACACACTTTTGTATTGCGTGCTAAAAAGGTCTGAGGTGGAGCTGGTTTGGTTACCAGCAGAGACTCACGTCAAGGGTTTACTGACTTCCAAGTGCACAGCCACTTCAGGACACTGGCTGGCGTGAGGGTTTACATTAGTCATTCCCAGCCTGTTGTTTTGCTTCAGGTTGGGCCATGTGGAGTAACCTGAAGGAGTAAATAAGTAGGGGAATAGCAAGTCATCTCAACATACAATTCCAAAATAATTCTAGATGATACCATGTCAGTAGTATGTCACCAACACCTTATATATAATCTAGCAACTTCCCATTTCTATTTTCATAGAGTATTTGAAAAGAATATCATAATATTATCAATTATTCATGCTGTTAATGGAATAGTAGATTTCCAGCAAAAAAAGAACCAGACAGAAATATCTTCCAGTCTACAGCAATGGCATTAGTTTAACAGCTGAAAAATGTTCAGGAAGAAATTATAAAATAACTTATTTAACTAACAAAAGTCATTTATAACTTTTGAACTGCACCAAAATACTGGGTTTATGCTATCACAAAAGTCCCAATGACTGCTTTCTAGGAACTTAAGAGTGTCTCTGATTGACATATGTTAAGGACAGACAACTCCAATATCTAATTAGGGAAAGGAAATCAAGCTAAAAAGTATTTCAGAGATGGGACTAAGACACATGGATTATTGGAACTGGTATCAGAGACCATAGCTCTGGAAGAATTTTCTTTGTTATGTGACCCTAGCTGTTCTCCTGACACAGTAACAGCACATTCCTCTCCTCTACCCTGAATTTCCCATGTCCATTTAACCAACTCCTGTCCCCTTCTTTCTTCTCTGCTCACGTCTAGACAGAAGCTGCCCAGTTAGCCTCTCATATTTACTTAAGCCAACAAGCACTGTTTTCCCCTGTACCATTTTATGTTTTATAGACCAGTTCAATCTTTGTTTGATAAGTTGGCTCCTAGAATGTCTACAACCATCTTTTAATTATTTGCTACATGTGTTATTACTGATACTGTTTGATAATTTCCATATTCTGTTGTGTTATCTTTCTTTGCAATGGACACAAATATGGATTTCTACCAGTGAGTTGTCTAGCAACTGTCTTCCAAATTTCTTGGCATAGACGAGTCAGTTCTTTCAGCATCACATCTGTTTGTTGAAACATTCAACTTGTATTCCACCAAATCTGGGAGGCTTGTTTTTCCCCAGTGCCTTCAGTGCAGTTGGAACTTCTTCCATCACGGCTGTCAGTTCTTAATCATATGCTACCTCCTAAAATGGTTGAATGCTAACCAAATCTCTTTGCTATATTCCTCGCGTCTGTTCTTGGTGCTTTCTGCATGATTCAGTTTTTGCTAATAAAATTTTTCAGTATTGCTACTTGAGACTTGAATTTTTTCTTCAGTTTTTTAGCTGAGAAATATCAAGCATATTCTTCCTTTTTGCTTTTCTAACTCAACGTCTTTGCACTTTTCACTATAATACTTTCCTTTGTCTTCTGGAACGCTCTTGAAATCTTCAGTTCAACTCTTAGTTCTTTTTTTTCATTTTCCTTAGCTGCTCCATATTCTAGAGCAATTTCCAGAGTTTCTTCTTATATCCATTTTAGGCTTCTCTTTCTTTTCTGTCTTTTTAAATAACCATTTACTTTCTTCATATATGATGTCCTGATGTTAACCTGTAACTCTTCCGGTCTTCAGTCATTAGTGTCCAATGCATCTAATCTACTTCTTGGAAAGTCTCTAAATTCAGGTGAGATATACTCAAGGTCATACTTTGGGTCTCATGGCCTTGTTTCAATTTTCCTCAGTTTCAATTTAAACTTGTATATGAGCAACTGATGATCTGTTACACAATTTGCCCCTTGCCTTATCCTGACAGATAATACTAAGCTTCTCTGTCAGTTCTTTCCACCTTGTGTAGCTGATTTGACTCCTATATATTTCATCCAAGGTGGTCCATGTGCATAGGTGCCATTTATGTTAGTGAAAAAAGATATTTGCTATGAATAAATAGTTGGCCTTTCAAAACTCTATTAAGTGATTTGGAAACACTGGTGGAGTAGTAGTTACTCACTACATCTGTTAGCCAAAAGGTTGGCAGTTTCAATCCGCCAGGAACTCCTTTGAAACTCTATGGGGCAGTTCTACTCTGACCTAAAGGGTCACTGTGAGTCAGAATCAACTCGATAGCTCTGGGTTGGTTTTTGGTTTATCATGTGATTTGCAGCAATGTTTCCATCAGCAAGTCTATATTTTCCAACAACTTGTACTTTTTTGTTTCCAGGTTTACCATTCCAGTCACCAGCAATTATCAATGCATCTTAATTGCATGTTTGATCAATTTCATACTGCAGAAGTTGGTGGAAATCTTCAGTTTATTTACCTGTGGCATCAGTGGTTGGTGTGTATAGTTGAATGACCATTGTATTAAGTGGTTTTCCTTGTAGGACTATGGATATTATCCTGTCACTAACAGTGCCATACTTCAGAGCAGATCCTGAAATGTCCTTTTGGATTAAGAACACAACACCATTGCTCTTCAAGTTTTCATTCCCAGCATAGTAGACCACATAATTATCCTATTCAAAATTGTCAATACCAGTCCATTTCAGTTCACTAAAGCCTAGGATATCAATGTTTATACATTCCATATTCATTTTTTGACAATTTCCAATTTTCCTTAATTCATATATTATAAATTCCATGTTCTGATGACTAATGGATGTTCGCAGGTACTTCTACTCATTCACTCATGCCATGTCAGCAAATGAAGGTTCCCAAAACTCTACTCCATCCTTATCATTAAGGATGACTCTACTTTGAGATAGCTCTTCCAGTCATATTTTGAGTGCCTTCCAATATGATGGGCTCACCTTCCAGCACTATATTAGACAATGTTTTGCTGCTATGCACAAGGTTTTCTCTTGCCAATTTTTTCAGAAGTAGACAGCCAGGTACTTCTTTCTAGCCTGTCTTAGTTTAGAAGCACGACCAAAACCTGTCTGCCATAACGGCCATCTGGTAGCAACAAGCAAGCCACCACAGTATGAGAAACTGACAGGCAAGTGATGACTGGCTATCATAATGAGATCTTAAGCAGGTATAGGGATTTACAGTTTACAAAGTTTTCTAAAATACATGATCTCAATTAATCCTTTTAGTAGACCTGGAGAGCCGTCACTGATTTAACCACTGCACAGATAATGAAACAAATGCTTACAGAAGTTCAGTGAGTTACTCTTTGCCCCAATAAACTTTGAGGACCCATCAAATGTTTCAAGCTGCGTATCAGGTTCTCTGTCCACTATACCACAGAAATTATTCGGTATCATGGTAGAGAGATTTGGTTTGGCCTTTGGCCCCAAGGAGTAGTTTGGTATCATTGTGATGTATAAAGTCTCTTCTTCAGTGTCATACCCTGGCAACATGTTGACCTCAGACTACTAACTCAAGACCAGGTGATCTTGGCTGGTTCAACCCACTGGTCTTGGTTTGCATTAAGGATTGGTGGAGAATGAACTATCTCAATGAAAGAAAATCAGAGCTAATCAAATGAATCCTATTCAGACAGAAAATCTTAGCTAAGTCTGACAAATAAATCACCAAGTTTCCCTGTGGCCTAGGCAGTACCAACAATAAACAGTTTAGGTCCAGAATGGAACTGATGTCAATATTTTACCCAGTGGAACTCTGAGAAGGTCAACAAATTTTCTGACACTAGCTTTTAAGGTGTCCATACTAATGGGCTCTCCTGGACCCTTAAAAACCACCAGTGAGTCTTCAAACTCAACTGCTTTAGACAAATAAACTCTGGACTCTCCACCCAAACTTAAAACTAGTCATTCTAACCCTTCTTTCGCCACCATTAGATATAAGCTGCTTTTTAATGCTTTCCTTGTACTCGCCTTGTCTCCTGTCAGCAGCCAGAAGTTATTTTTTTTCATCAGGAATAAGACTCAAAGAGCCTGCCCTGCAGCAATCCCATACTGCACTTCTTTGACAGAATCCTAATGACGAATTCTAAATACATAAGAGACAGGCTCCAACTGTAGAAGTGAAGAGCTTCCGGGGGTCTGTTGAGTTCCCTGACCCCAGACCTATTTTTATATTTTGATCTTGGGGACCAGGCCTCATGACTCTTAGAACCCTTTAGTTATCCCCGGGGTTACAGAGCACTAGCTTAACCAGTCATAGCAAGACTTAAAACAGGGCAGCCAGGATCAAAGTGGCCAACAAACTAGTGCATTAGACACTGGACCAGCTCCTGAGAGAACCAAATTAAGCATCATTGTATTGTGCAAGTGGTTAAATTCTCCTCATGAAAAACCTCAACAGGCAAGGCTTTTAGTTGCATACATCTGAGTAACTATTTTAACAGTTACCCACATTTTCTGGATGTATAAGAATGACAGTTTAATGTGCTGACTGAAGTACAGAGAAAACAAAACAATTTTTTTTCAATTTCTTGAAAAGCTGCCTACATTTCCAAGGTTCACTGCTACTTGCTCTGCATTTTCCTCAGACTGATGTTGAAGGAACTATCCTTATTCAAACAGAGAGCATGAGTGAGAGAATGTTTAAAAGTCGGGGGGGGATGCTCTGAAGAGTCTGGATTAAGAATAATATAGCACAGAGAATTTCTGTCAATGAGCTGGCACTTCATTTTTCCTGCCATTGTCTGAAGAGCAAGAGACCAGCAACTGAGATGATCACATGAAGGCGGGAAAAACACAACTGTCAGACTCCAAGGACAAAGCCTACCCTTAACAATACCATTCCTTCAATCCAGACATTAGAGCTGAAGGAATGAGAAAAAAGCAACTCACTCATGGATAGCTTACCGAGGATACTGCAAAAGATTATGCTAATCTTCACTTCATTGTCCTCCGCAAAATGTTTTCATATCAAGCCTTTTATCTGGGGAAGAAGAGATGCCCAACCTCTCAACTCAGTAACAGCCAGCACTTTCTGTGTGGTTTCTGCGTAATTAACACCAGCACTAGACCTTTTCATTTGTGCTACTCAAGCTTAGGGCCTTTTGAGGGTGTCCACAGGGGAGCAGCCCTCACCCTTTGCCTGTGGCCCGGGAGCCACAGCTTGTGCTTAGATCTGCATGCCATCTGTTAATGACAGAGGGAGCAAAACTTGAGCTAACTTTTCCTTTGCTGCCAGAGAATGTAAGAGACCAAAACGACCAGCACAAGATGAGCAAATTATTACCTAAAAAAAAAACAAAGTAACCTAGGAATTCAAGCTAACTTCTTTATTTTTCATACTAGATTTTTTTGCCTTATTATAACTAGCTTTCATGCAGGGCTTAAATGGCATGAAAGCATAGCTTAGGTGGTAACTTGAATGGACCAAAGGGAATTTTTTTTCTTTTTTTTAAGGATTGAGCTTCAGCATCCACCTCATTTTTTGTGTGTGTCAGAGATGAGCCACATGCGAACTCCTGGCTGCCCAGAGGCTAGCAGTGGTCCCCACAGGAACACAGGATTTAAGGCTAAATTTTCCCCTGTAATCGATTTTCTTGGCTTTTGTTGGCTCAGGTCATACTCATACGAATATCATAAAAACCAGTCTTCATAATGATGAAAGTCATGTCAAAGTGTCAAAGAGAAGCTGTAGCCCTTAGTGCTTTTGCGTATTCTAATTGTCAGTGTGAGAATTTAGTCATTAGGAGTTTCCCAACTACATTTTATTGGAAAGACTAATTGTATATAAAGCACATTTTCCTTATGATAGATTCCTTTATTCTAGCAGTGAAGAACTATTGCCAAACTTTTTACCTGTTTCCTAAAAAAAATTTAATTTGGCTGACTAGGCAATTCAACTCCACCAGAACCTGGATTTCCATTCTTCAGACTAACTCTAAGATCTTGGGAGGAGAAAGTCAAGTAACCTCAGATTCTTCAATGATAGAACAACATCACATGAGATCCTAGATTCTGAAAGGAGGGTCACGAAAATCTGGAATTGACTCAGAATAATAATTAATACCTGAATTATTTACAATTACAATAATTTCTATTTTTAACCTAGAAACCCAACTAAAAAAGAGCTATACAGACTCATGAATAAAATCTTTCTAAGTGTGGGTGCCATAGAGGTAAAATAGTAACAGAGATCCTGAGTGATCAAACTTATAAGCCACAAAACCAGAGCACGGTTGTTGGTAGGAAGCTCATGATTTTGGTGCTCCCTATGTGGTTAGTATGTACTGTTTGATAAGGCTGTGATCTCAACAAATTTTTGTTGAATTAAGTCAAACAATGGTCAACAGGGTTCCGTTTAGCTGAGGGGGAAATAAAAAACTAAACCTGTTGCTGTCCAGCCAATTCCAACTCATAGGAAAACAGTGATGTTAACTAGCACTGTTTGCCTCCAAAATGTACTGCAAGATCTGAGCAGCCGCTGCCCTCGCAAGCACTGCTGAAATGAACGAACCTGCCTTTGAACGTCAATTATGTACCATGAAGACACCAGAGAAATGCCTGTGTGTTACTTAACTCAGCGATGGCATCAAGCAGATGGCAGTGTTGGCCCTTGGTTCACTCCAACAGCCTGTGATGTCAAACATATGCTGGCTACGCCAAACGTTCTGTCTTTTAAAAACAAACCTTTCATGTTTGGGGTTTATGTAGCACTATCTGTAACATGAATTACTATACAATGTCAAACAATCACACTGTGGGTTCTTATTCAGAGCTCTTGGAGGAAGAGTAGGTGAGAGGGATTGGCTCAATTCTCTGTCTTCGAAACGCTTAAGGTTTTGGTAAATTGTATTTTGGAGTTTCAGAAATGTTATAGTACATCTTTTTTTATAATTATGTACCAAACACTATAAGTGAACAGAAACTCGTGTCTCTAGATAAATCCCAAAGAAGAGGCTCTATGTCATCAAAATGAGATGACATAGAACAAAATGAGAGCCTTTTAGTATATTATTGTTCCTTTATAAGAAAAAATATTGCTATCACATGTTATATACACTATATAGGCTCTGAAGAATAAAAAAGACATTTCTTGGCCATTTAAGTTTACCAGAGTGAACACGCAAATCTTCACAGTATAGAACAGGAGATCTACTCTAGTTAGGACACCCTTTAACAGCTAAGGCATTTAAGTGCAAAAGGCCACGGACTTCATCCAGAAACCATGCAATTTGGTGGAATTAAACTATTCTAGAACAGTTGAGTCTTAGAAAAATTATACAGCTGTGAAAATATCGTTTACTGGCTCCTGAGAGTTTTATTTAGTATAAGCTGTTTAGACCACATGAAATCTGCAATACACTGTTAGATCTCTACAAATTTCACGAAATCTTTTTCGGATATCCAAAAAATCCTAAACTGCTTGAATCCTTTGTATTCCAGCACTGGGGAATGACCCATAATCTCTTTCCCAGCCAGGATACCAAATGTGTATCCAACCTTGTCACTGACTCCGGCAGCTGCTTAAATTCGCCAGAGGGGAGGGCAGCAATCCTACTTCTAACAGAACCCCATAAGAGCTTACGTTCACGATGCCTTGAAGAGAGCCTGAAAGGAAGGTCAAAGGTGAAGAAAAGATAAAGTGCCAAACAAGGAGATCAGTAACGCAGGGTCTTCTTGATGAAATCCTAATGTCTGAGTCTTCGGGATGAAAACACCGTAACTTCATTTCAGAAAAGCTTCAGTTTTGTTGAAGTCTGTGTGTGCATGCGTGTCTGTGTTTGCAAATTTGTGTCTGTGTCTGTGTGTATATGTGTCTGCAGTGTGGATTTTGTTTTGTTTTTAGGTCAGATCTCTGTGCATCTAAAAGCCTTATTCAGTTGTCCTTGTCACGAGTACTTTGTCTTACACAGGCAGCATTACTCTTGTAAACAGAGGCTGCATCAAAGTAAGAGCAAAGAGAGTCACATCAGTGGATTAAGGTCTTCTGCATGATAAAGTAGCTACCTAGGGGGAGGATAAACTTAATATGTGAAAGAATGTTATTGAGAGGAATAAAGTACCAAAACTCTGTCATTCTCTCCATAATGTCCTAATCTAATGCCTGACACTGAAGCCTTAGGCCAGGGTTAGTGTCAATCAATGAAATACCCATCTGTGTTCCCTGCCCTTATCTCTATTTAAAACTAGCCTAAACTCAATTATTGTCCCTTAGAGACCAAGATGGGATATTAAGTTGATTGAAAGGAATTGTGCCCTACAATGAAGTCCTAGTGTTAAAATGCAAGGGTGTCAACATCACGAACTAAATTTCAGTTAAACAGAGATTAAATGCTAATTCTTAGAACATGAAAAAGTTGCATAGATTACATCTGGCTAAAAATCCTTATTTGAAAACAGCTAAAATCTGTTAAACAGAGTAATCAACCCAGAGTTTACTGTGCTCTTTAGAATTAAATAAATTGTTTATGACTCCTGTAACATTTATAACACAATAAACATACAAGGGAACGTGAAGTTCAAATAAGAGTCAGATATCTTTAAAAAAAAAAAAAAAAAAAAGCTGTTGAGTTGACTCCAACTCATAGCAACTTAAGCCAAAGGGAAGCAAGCATAAACACTCCAGAACTCATAACAACTGTTGGAATCATGATGCCTATACGATGTGTGTATATATAGACGTATGTATAATTTACCTCTTGGACCAACTAAAGAGATCACCCAACACTGCCTTATTCATAATTAAAAAGTATTTTTTAAAGGGGGAAAGATGAAGAGGGAAAAGCAGGGGAGAAAAATAATCTTATTGTTCAAGGATACTCATAATTACCTTATTTGGTATATTTGCGTATAAAATGAAAGTCTTTCCCATTTTTATTTTTCTCTACTTTGTTTTGTGCCTAAATTTAACGGCAGATTCCCCTTAACAGAGCTAGTTCTCCAAAACTGGTTTAGGACATGGATACCCAAAGGGTGTATTGAACAACCATTTGAGAAGTTTGAAACAAACAAGCTGGAAAGCAGATTCTTCAGTGTGTCAGAAAGATAGTCTAAACTTGACTGAGTACTCCTATTATTTTTTGTGATCCTATGTATATGTGTAAGTGAAAGTGGATTTATAGTAAACAATTTAATAAATTAATAATAAAATTATAGTCAAGAATTTTACTTGCTAGCTACTGGTACAAAAGGATACTCATTTCTTGATGGACTAGCAGTCCTGCTGGATATCAGTTAATACCAAGTACCAATCCCAGTTATAACAGGCATAGCTCTAGCACAACGATGGAATAATAAATCAATGGAACAGAATAAATGAATGTAAAACATATCATGTGACTACGACATATACAAAAGAAGAAGAAATCACAAATCAGTAGAGAAGACAACGACTAAACAGCATCATTTCCTGTTAGTCAAAGAAGCTAGGTTAGTCATTGTCTTATACCACATACTCACAAAAATTCCAAGTAAAAAAAACTCAGTTTTAAAAATGAATCTACCAAAATCTGAAAGAAACTGGTATTAAATACCAGAGTTTTAGCAAGAGAGAACACTCTTAAACTTAAAACAGTGGAGAAATCACAAAGAAAAACTGCCTGATTCACCTGTATATAAATTTGAAATAGCTCAAAAGAATTAAAATTGAAAGGTAAACAGCAAATAAGAAAAAAATATTTTCAGCAATTATAAAAAGTGGTATTGTCTTACTCATAGCCATGAAAGAAATAGCATTCTATAGAGCACAAGACAGTGAAATTGTTTTTAAACTCTCTAGCCATATTTAGAAACCCTGGTAGCATAGCAGTTAAGTGCTACAGATGCTAACCAAAAGGTTGGCAATTCCAATCCACCAGAGACTCCTTGGAAACTCTATGGGGCAGTTCTACTCTGTCCTATAGGATCATTATGAGTCAGAATTGCCTCAACAGCAGTAGGTTTTTTGTTTTTTCTAAACATAACGGCACTTGGCTTTGGCTTAAACATATTCAGTTAGACTGCCTCCAGAGGATGTCTCTAGGGGTTTCTAGTTACAGACCTGAAGACAAAGGAGTGAAGGAATGAGAGTAAATAATTTGGTAACAGCCCTGAGAGTTTGTATAATAGCCCAACTTACCTTCACTCTAAACTCACCCATTTTGCACGAAATGAGGACCATGATGATAATGTGTATTCTGATGATACATAACTGATGTGACATGCCCAGATTTGCAAACTTCCCATAAACATCTTCCATAACTGACATTTTCCTAGATGTCAAAACAAACAAACAAACGAACAGATAACGTCACTAATGCTTCTCTCAGCATCCTACGATAGGGAACAAATAAAGCTTTGCTCTATACACTTCAGTAATTTGCAGACATATATGGTGTCTTAGTTCCAAAGGCAGAAATGCTGCAACTTGGAGACACATCAATGATTCCATTGAACTGGAAGCTAAAAATGTCACCAGGCCATTTTGGGCTCTTTGTGCCTCTGGATGAACAGGCACAGAAGGGAGTTACCACATTAGCTGGTGTGATTGATCCTGACTTCCCAGATGAAGTTGGACTGACATTACATAGTGGAGGTAAAGGAGAGTATGTTTGAAATGCGGGAGATCCCGGTGGGCACCTCTTACTACTACTGTGCCCAGTGCTTAAAGTCAACAAAAAACTACAGCAACCCAATTCCAACATGATTTCTAATAGCCCAGACCCTTTAGGAATGAAGGTTTCAGTCACCTCACCAAACAAGAAACCACAACCAGCTGAGGTGCTTTCTGAGGACAAAGGGAATACAGAATGGTTTGGCCCCTAGGGTTGCCATGAGTCGGATTCGACTCGACAGCACTTGGTTGGCTGGCTTGTAGAAGAGGGTAGTTCTAAATACCAGTTACAGCCATGTGACCAGTTGCAGAAATGAGGACTGTTATTGTTATGAGTATTTCTGCTTTACATGCGTGCACCAGATATTTTTGTTTACTTATAAGATGTAAATGGGGCTAATGCATTTTCGATTGTACATGTGTTAGTTATGTTAGACATAAGTATGACTGTAATTGTATTCCTTCAGAGACTATGGATGGTAAAGGGAGAGGTGATCAGATGCCAAGTTGACAAGGGGTAGACTGTAATGGGTAAGACTCTGTGTCAACTTGGCTGGACAATGGCTCTTTGCATCCAGCAGCTATATTAAGTGGCAGGTGCAGGGCCTGTGGTGCCTTCCCACCACTCAGCTCTCATCTCTCCGCCTTTCTCCACCTACTTGCATCTGCTTACATTGCCAGAACCTCCTGCTCTCTTATTTTATTTTATTTTGGGGGGACTGGTTCCTGGTTCTTGAACTAGCAGCTGTTGGGTTCATCACCCATACAGTCTGTGAGTGAGAGTCCTGTTCCTTGATCTGCCAATCCTGGATACGCTAGCCCCTGTAGCTCCACGAATCAGCAGAAACCTTGCAGTCTCCCCAACCAGCTTGGGATTTACCAACTGAGACAGCCTGTGATCTGAAACTCTAAACTGTGACCTGTGACCTTGGGTTCATCAGCTTCTGTGGCTGTGTAAGGTTTGTGCTCTGATCCAGGACTTGAGACATTTCAGCTTCTACAACTGTGTGAGCTGTTTCCTTTACATAAATTTTTACCTGGACATATTACATGTGTTACTGGTTTTGCTTCCCTCGACAACCCGGCCTAAGACATACAGTATGTAATCATAAGGGAGTATTCCACAAAGAATTTTAGATTCTTGGGTTCTAAAACACCAGTTTGTGATATTTATTTATGTGCTGTCTATACGATGTGGTATTATTACTTTAGTCTTCATTTAGCTTATCTCTTCTAAGGGGAACCCTTTCCACTTCATCACTACAATAATGATACTTCGTATTAAACTTTTAGATTTTTTTCAACAAAGCTACAGATATCTTCTAAAATAGAAGTTGTGTTCATAGAGGCCAGTGCCAGTTTCCTGCTCATTATACTGATCATCCTAACAGCTATAGGGTTACTGTGAGTCAGAACTGACTTGACGTCAGCAGATTACAGCTGCGGTTAACAGCTGTAATACACTGATCACTTACAATGTTCTCAGTACTATGCTAGCCCTGTATTTACTATGTGTCTTTTAACCCTCACAACTCTCTTGCAAGGTAGCCAAGCCAAGCCAAGTGCTGTCGCAAGGTAACCATTCTTATTAAACAGAAAACAAAACAGGCTCAGAAGGAGTAGACGATGTAGGTTATACAGTTAACAAATGGTGGAGAAAGAAGTCATTCAAAAGGGATGTTTCATTAGCCTCTTGAGGAACTATAACTTTCAGAGAATTGTATGAAACATGTTCTTCTTCTTCCAGCATCTTTAGATTCTTTCTTCCAAGTATTTACAAAAAGAAGCTTCTAATCTTTAATTCACATGTTCGGGCAAAGAGTGATTTTGATGTTTGGCATTTAACAGCTTCTTAGATACGTCTTTTAAAAAATCATGAGTCATGCTAGATGGTAATAGAGCTAACCAAGATATCATTTCAACCACTGCTTCCCTAAATCTAACAATAAAGAAGCAGCAAGGAGAGGGTACAAATCACTCTTAAATTAAAAATTTCACATAGAAACCTTTGAAAACTCAGATAATATAAGGCAAGTGATCGATTTTTTAAAACATTTTATCATGCTTTAGGTGAAACTTTACATAGCAAATTAGGTTCCCATTTAACATTTTTCATACAAATTGTTTCATGGCATTATTTACAACTCTCACAATGTGTCAGCATTCCCATTACTTCCAATACCTTTATTCTGTTTCCACTGATCTACCTTCACTTCCCTTCCTTGCCTTCTCTTCCTTGCTTCTGGCTAAATGTTGACCATTTGGCCTCATACAGCTGATGTTTAAGGCATCATGTTACTCACAGGTGATATTGTTAGTTTTATAAGCCAATCTCCTACCTGGCTTAAGGTAATCTTCGGGAGTAGCTTCAGTTCTGTCATGTATTCAATTGTGCCCCCAAAAATGTGTGTAGCAGTTTAGCTGGCCCATGATTCCCCGTATTGTGTGATTGTCCACTGTTCTGTCATTTGATGTGATTTTCCAATGTGTTGTAGTTCCTATCACTAGGATTTAATAAGATAGGTTAGCAGCAGTTATAGTGATGAGGTCTGCAAGATTAGATAGTGTCTTAAGCCAATCTCTTCGAGGTAAAAAGAAAGAAGCAAGCAGAGAGACATAAGAACCTCATTCCACCAAGAAAGCAGTACTGGGAGTACAGTTCTCCCTTTGAACCTGAGGTTCCTGCACTGAGATGCTCCCAGACCAAGGAAAAGCTAATGCATCGCAAAGACCTTGCACCAGAGTTCAGAGAGAGAAAAGCCTTCTCCTCAGCTGCCATGCTGAATGCAAACTTCCAGCTTACAGAACAAACTCTTCATTAAAGTCATCCATTCGCGCTTTTTCTGTTAAAGCAGCACCAGGTGACTAAGACAAATTCCGAATTTAAAAGCTGTCTTAGGGAGATAGTTTCCAGGGTTTCACTAGTATCTACTGATCCAAAAAAGTCTGGCTTCTTTTTTTTTTTTTTAAGAACTTGAATTTTGTTGTCCATTTTTCTCCTATTCCATCCAGGACCATCAATTGTGTCCCTGTTCAGAATGAGTCTTAGGCTAGAAGAAGCCATGAATTGTGTGGGTTATTAGCCCTGCCGACTAATTTCCTGAGTCTTTGATTTTCTTCATTCTCTTTCTTCCCAAATGAGTAGAGACAAATAGTTGTATCTTTGATGGCCTTTCACAAACTTTTAAGACTCTAGCCAATCAAAATGCTGATTTTTGTTGTTGTTGAATTTCTACTTAGGTTTCCTTACACTCACAGACAAAACTTATCTAACTGAATATCAGTACTTTGGGCAGATATGAAAACTCTGGTGGCACAGTGGTTAAGTGCTACAGCTGGTAACAGAAGGGTCAGCAGTTCAAATACACCAGGTGCTCCTGGAAACTCTACTGGGAAGATCTACTCTGCCTATATGGTTTGTATGAGTCAGAACCAATTCGATGGCAATGGATTTGGTTTGCCTGGTTTGGGGCAGTTACGGATAATTGTTAGGGGCTTTGCTTTTGCATGCTCTCGTAGGCTGGCTCTCTCAGACAGCAGTCATCTACACTGGGTGCTACATGGTCTGTATATCTGATTTCAACAATTACAAGAATGCTCATCCTCAGGTCTCCATTTGTAACTTTTGGGTCATCCTAACTGGTATCTGACTCCACAGTACAATCATCAGTAGCTGGTTCATAGGGTAACTTTCTGCTCCTCTTCAGAGTCAGATGGAGTTCAGAAAAAGAGAAAGAATTAAAAATGACACTTGGGAATTTTACTTAGCAGCTTGGCATTGTGAGACAGTCCATGAAATTTTAGGAAAATCAATTAAGTCTCCTCAACCCCATGCTTCAAATAAAATCTCTTATTCTGGTTCACTCAGGTGGTCAAACACTCAGAAAGTCAAGAATACAAAAGTAAATAAGAAACATGTTCTGAGGAGCTGATCTTAATATACAAAATTACCATTTCAACTGCCTTACTGTAATTTCAGAGAATAGTCCATAACAGTGTGATCAATTTACACATAACAAATAGGCAAGTGGCCTTTGTGAAACTTAGTTATTCAGGCACAGCTGATATAAGGGCAGACTCCCACGTGTCAGAGCCAGAGAGGAAAATGGTTCAGAAGTCAAAAGCATCTGAAATAGCCTCCAAATGTCAGACTAGGGGGAAAAAAAATGAAAGCAAAAGATTGTTAGCTTTCAAGGACTGAAGTGGGAGTTGAAGTGCTCTCCCTCAATTAGGCAAAGTGTGGTGCAGCTGATTAACCTAATGTTACCTTGGTAACCCAAGAATTACACTGTAAATGAAATATGTTCAGTGATAGGTACCTTTAATCAGACAAGAGCCACATGAGCATTTTGAGCACAAAGAGCTGTAAGTCTTGGGTTTCCCACACTTTAATCATTCGTGAAATAACATTCCTTTTTGTGTGTGTGTGTGTATGTGTCGAAAGGCAAACATGACCACTAGTTACTAAATAAACAGTAACAGAACTTGAGTTCTAGTGTTACAAATATCCAAGATATCAATTGCAGTCTTGATAATTGTAAAACAGTGCCTATGGAATACAGCTATAATGCTGACTGATGTATATATAAAGAATACTAAAGTGCCTTACATTGCAATAAATTTTAAAAGGTATTGTTTTACTTCTTAAAAATCCTACATACAATACTGTAGATGTTGCTGATATTTGTTCCATCACTGTTGTTTCTCTTTATATTACCTACCCTTCAAAGAAGTTCCACAGAGCAGATAAAGTGCAAATCCTGCAGTGTGTGTGTGTTTGTGAGCATATGCATGTACTCACATACACACACACACACACACAAGTTTTTGCCTACAACAGAACTAGTATCGTGCAAGAAATATAATTAGGTCCTGGGCCCCAATCCTTTCTTGTACTTCTATTGAAGTCTGAAAGTCTCTCCTGGCCTTCTGTGGCAGCTGGGAGCACTGATAAACATTTGAAAACTAAATGAACCTTTTAAAGCACTCAAAACTGCCTTGGGGACATGCTTGTGACCATCATCTTGAACTCCAGTCTAAAGAGGAAAGTCCTGCGGCCATATTTAGAGCTTTAAAGAGATTTTAAATTGATGGTGAGTCTTTTAAAACCTATAATCAGGTGAGGGGACAAAAGGTCAGTCATTCATTCCCCTTGTGGCTGTCCCTTTGCCAAGGGACATTCCTTGCAAAAATCTCACCGCCTTTAGTGCTGTTAGAAGGATAAAAGGACAGACAAACATATGTATACCTCGATTCCTTTCTCTCTTTACAATTTTTATATTATTCATTTGACTTTTAATCATGCATTGCCCTAAGGCAGTGTTTCTCCAAGTATATCCTGGAAAATAGTCAGTGAGACATTTATAGGATATCTTCATCGGAAGAGTTCAAGGAAAAATGACATGCTGGCTTAACAAAGTATAACATGTTGCTTTATTAAGTATTTGTTGGAATGGAATCTTTTGTGCTAACTTTCCTGGCCTCTATTGAGACCCTAGGTGTTCAGTGGGGAGTAGAACAGCCAGAGTCCCAACCTTCATGGAAGAGCTCTCCAGACAACACAATGGAAAGTGTAAGTTAAAAAGTCATCTTTCATTTTATTGAGCCCTTTGTTTTTCAGAGTCCTTTAGTAGCCAAGCCAAGCCTTTAGAAACATTCTTTGAACTATCTCAACAAATTTGCTTGTCTTGCTGGTTGATGGTTAATAGCTTTGACTAATAGTATCATCTTTGTGGGTCTTTGGGTGACAAAATAAGATTACATGCTGAACTACTAGTTGAAAGGTAGGTGATTCAAACCTGCCCAAAGGGACTTTACAGGCCTGGTGATCTGCTTCCAAAAGCTCACAGCCTTGAAAACTCTATGAGGAAGCTCTACTGTGCACAGATGAAATCCCCACGGGTGAGGATCAACTTCACGGCAACTAACAACAGCAAGGATATCATTTCCTTAGTAGCTTAGGCTTGAAAACGAAGTCATTGGCTCTCTCCAACGGTTACCAAACTCTGACAGTCTTTCCCACTTCTATATTAACATCCTGATATTTTTGATTACATCATACTCATACAAAAGCTGGACAATGAATAAGGAAGACAGAAGAACTGATATCTTTGAATTGTGGTGTTGAAGAAGAATATGGAATGTCCTATGGACTGTCAAAAGAACACACAGATCTGTCCCAGAAGAAGTACAATCAGAGTGCTCCTCGGAAGAGTGATGGCAAGACTGTGTTTTAGATAGTGTAGACATGTTGTCAGAAAGGCTCAGTCCCTGGAGAGGGACATCATGCTTGGTAAAGTCAAGGGTCAGAGAAAAACAGGAATACGCTCAACAAGATGGACTGACACAGTGGTTCCAACAACAGGCTTAAGCATGAAACCAACTGTGGGCACGGAGCAGGACAGGGCTCTATTCTGTTGTGCAGAGGATCACTATGAACTGGCACTGACCGGGTGGCACCTGACAACAACAGCATATTGAGATCTCAGTCCTGGTTTTGAATCTTAGTTCTCATTTACACTGATAAAAATCATCTCTCAATCAGGCCTTCTGCCTCAAGAAACAAGAAGCCACCCTCCTGTGCTCTCCCAGCTCCCCTCACTCCCCCCATTACTATTTTCATACACAGCAATTCGAGACACCCCACACATTGCTCCAGGAGTTTCCTTAGCCTCTTGCTTGAGGAGTATGCAAAGATCTCCACAGTTTGACTCCAAAACTCAGTGTTTCCAGTCTTAAGTCACAAGAGCTCTCTTCTTCCCTCCCTGGGGCTTTACACCCTAAGTTTCAGCAGCACTAATAAGAACTGCAGACTTGCCAGGAAGAGCTTTTGTCCCATCTATACCAATTGAAACAGCAGCTTAAACTCCGCAACTTGCATGAAGTCTCGTCTCTCCTGACCCTCAGATTCAGAATCACCTTCTCTTCCTGTATTTGTCAGTCGCACCTCCTACCATGTGAGACACTGAAAAACAGAGACGGTCTCTGTCTTTTTATATCTCCACAGTAGACTGTACCAGACACACAGTAGGCACTCATTACCTCTTTGTTGAATTGACTTGAAATAAATTAGACTGGAAAGGCTTTGGCTCAAAACGAGATCCATACTAGAGTTGTAAGCGCTCATTATTGGAAGGAAAATGGCTTGTACAAGAATGAACAGAGATGCCCAGCTACACAGGTATATGTAAATTCAAATGCTGCAGGGTAAATAGTAAGAAACTGAGAGCCCTTAAAAAATAACATAGAAAACATAAACTAAAGAGTTAATATGCCAATTTCAGCTGTAATAGATGTCCTTAAAAAAAAGAAATCAAACCCATTGCTGTCAAGCCATTTCTGATTCATAGTGACCCTATAGGACAGAGTAGAACTGCTCCATAGAGTTTCTAAGGAGCAGCTGGCAGAGCCAAACTGCCAACCTTTAGTTAGCAGACATAACACTTACCCACTACACCACCAGGGTTTCTTAGATGTCCCTAGCGCTCACAGATTCCTCAGAAAATGTTGGAGAAAGAAACAGCTAATTTGAAACAATCAATTTTTAACCACTTATACTTGCAATGGTATGTTACATATAGGATCACTGTTTCTCTCTGCTTTAAACACCTGTGAACTGAGATAGTCTTCACAATCCTGTCTTTTGAAAAGATTCTACACACACTGAAGCAGAGATAGCTAACTTTCCCCCGTATACATTTTCCTCTTCTTTTCACTAACGAAATCTCCCTCTGGAAGTTCTAGCTAGGCATGGTGGCACAGCATTTTTTGAGCATGACTACTAACCAACAGGCTGGCAGTTCTAGGATTACTATGAGTCAGAATCAACTTGACAGCAGCAGGTTTGGTTTGGTTTACATGATTTCCCAGCTAGGAACTACACAGAGCAGAATTCATTGACAGAAGCTGGGCCCTTGAAGGTAAATCTGGCCATCAAGATTTAAGAATAAGTGATCTGTGTAGTTTCTAGGCCACATCCTAACAAGGACACTGCTTGCCTTCAATGTCCTTTTTATCCCTCCCTGTGGGAAGAGATGAAGGCATGAGTGTGGCAAGCATGCCTAGGGGATGAGGCGAACACCCTGGATGATGCTGGCACAGCATGACGGAAAGAATCTAAGTGTCTGGACTACCCTGTAGAACAAAGTCACCTTACCCCCTGGAACAGCTACCAGCTGTTGAAGGCAAGGTGACCTAAGCTTTAGTTTCATCAAGCAGATGACTGTGTACCGGTTCATAATACTTGCAAAGACTTCTGATACATTGTAGGGGAAAAAAATTAAATGTTTTTCAAATCATAGAATAAATAAATAGTTAGTTGCTATGAAGTCAGCTCCAGTTCTTTCTGACCCCAAGAATGGAACAAAATATTGTTTGCTCCTGCCCCATCTTCATGATTGCTGGCATGCTGAAGTTCTTGACAGTGGCTTTGGGTATTATGTATGCCTTCCAAACTAGGGGCCTCATCTTCCACTACTGTGTCAGATAATACTCTTTTGTTATCCACAAGTCTGGCTAATTTTCAAAAGTAGATTGCCAGGCCTTTCTTTCTAATCTGTCTTAGTCTGGAAGCTCCATGGAAACCTGTCCACCATGGTGATACTGCTAGTATCTGATACACTGATGGCATCATAGCAGAGCTGACAGACGGATGGTGCAAATGAATGAACAGGCACCTGATCATAGCTTATATTTCCTGTCTCAATATCTAACTTGCTACTAATCATTCACCCATCATAACTGTACTGACAAGAGTTTTAGAACAACAACTATGAAATGATTTTGAATTTGCTGCACTCCTGGGTAGCAAAAGAAATCCTCAAGTGTCTACCTGACAGAATGGTATCAGAAAGCAACAGGAAGCCTCCAGAAAGGCAGGTAGCAGATGCCAAAATTAGGAGGCAGTTTACACTCTTCCTGAAGAAGAAATGTAAAAGGAGTGACGGATTGCAGCACAAAGAGAAACCTTTAACTAGGTTTTGCTCGGCATGGCGTCAAGTCAGTAGCTTCGACTGCATTCTGAAGAGAAAAAAAAAAGTGTCTGTATTGTGAGATGTAAGCTTGTAAAAGTGTCAGTCTCTAAAATAAATCAAGTAGCAAATGGAAAATATATAAATAACTATCCTGGATGCCAAAAACACAAAGTAAGAAAAAAGCCACTTTAAAGGAATTTTCCTTGTTAACCACACAGCGAGCTGGGCTTAGCAGGAGGGTTTTCTGGATTAGGAGATGAAGTTTTCTGGTTTCACATAAAGTCGGTCGTTGTTGCAGGGTGTTGTGGAAAGGACACAGATGTGAAAGGCCAAAATCTGGGGTCTTGCCTTAACTCTTTTATTATGACACAACCTGCATCTCTCAGGGATATTTGTTGCCTTGGTAACTTTTCGGTTCCCCAACATAAAATGAGGAATGAAAATTTAGTTCTTTCCTTTCCTTTGGAATGCCTCACTTGTTCATACAGTTTAAAAATCTGCTGGTGACACCACAATCATATGCTCAAACTCTGGGAGTGGGAACAAACTGTTATCCAGAGAATAAACTGTATTACTTCAGGGAGGGTAGGAGGAGTTTAATAAAAATTAAAAAAAAAAAAAAGTCATCTTCTTAGTCAATTCTGACTCACAGCGACCTCATGTGTGCCAGAGTGGAACTGTGCTCCATGTGGTTTTCAATGGCTGATTTTTTGGAAGTAGACTGCCAGACCTTTCTTCTGAGGCACTTCTGGGTTGACTCAAATGTCTAATCTTTCAGTTAGCAGCAATCACGATTTGCTCTACCCGGGGACTCCAAAGGATAAATACACCTGACCTTCCTTATGTCCAATGATGTTAAAATTCCTTAACAAGAAGAACCAAAACTCTTATACACTAAAGCATAAAGTGAGGACATCCCTGAAAGGCACATCACACAGAATTGAGGAGGCAGCATGACAGGAAAGATAAGACCATCAGCTTTAGAGCCAAGAGACTTAAGTTCAAATCCTAGCTTAACTCTTCACTAAGTATGTGACTTAGTAAGTCCCAAATTCTATATCCAGAGAAACAGCTACCTTAGAGATCTGCTGGAAGAAATGAAGGATAGAAACAGGTTACCTATCACACACCTACATTTTCTTTTGCAAGTATAAGCAGGGACTGAGACTTCGCTATCCAAACAGAAATCCTGCTAGTCTGCAGGTGGGTGAGAGGAGAGAGAACTTCATCCTTCTGACTGTTCTGATTCTGAAGAAACCAAAGCCAAAAACCCATTGCTGCTGAGTTGATTCAGACTCACAGCGACCCAGTAGACAGAGTGAAACTGCCCCATAGAGTTTCCAAGCACCTGAGGATTTGAGCAGTTGTAGCAATTAACCACTTAAACCACCACGATTTCTGGTTCAGAGGAGCTTTGTTTATTTCCTTAGCTCTGCCTCCCAACATCTGGTATTTTGCTTCCAAAGGTTATAGCTCTTTCGTGTTCTCTACAGCCGCTGGAAAGACATCAACTTTTATTGATTTATAAAATCAACTGTGTGTATTTATAAATGTAGATTGGGCCTATGCTTTTGCCTTCCGTCTCTAACCAGTTGATTACTTTAGGTGTGAGGTATCTCCAAAATCCAAATGGTCACCATATTTGAAAGGGATCAAGAATGAAAATTGTTTCTCTCCTCTCTCCACTCCCTCACTCTACTCATATTTACTACAAATTCTCTAAGAGCCTACATTTTATAACACCTGCTGAAATACCCATTTTATGATATAAATTTATGAAGCTCTTTCTACTCAGTGATGTAAATAGTGTCATGGATCAAACTGTGTCTCCCAAAAATATATATAAAAATTCGGTTGGGTCATGGTTACCAATATTGTGTGATTAACCTCCATTTTGTGATTTTCCTGTGCTATATGTTAACAAGGATTAGGGTGGGGCTGCAAATCCCTTTCTAAAGTCATCTGCCTGCTCCATGGTAAAGGCAATTTCCCTGGAGGGTGGCTTGTACCACATTTCATCCTACAAGGGATAAAAGGAAAGGGAAGCAAGCAGAGAGTTGGGAACCCTACACCATCCAGAAAGCAGCACGTGCAGTAGAGAGTAT